>CM053585.1:541916785-541932750 GCA_028646515.1 Pseudochirops corinnae
GGCAATGTGAAATATCTCCCTGAAAAAACCACTGACCTGGAAAACAGATCCAGGAGAGACAATTTAAAAATTATTGGACTACCAGAAAGCCATGATCAAAAAAGAACTTAGAAAGCATCGTTCAAGACAGGACTCAGTCAAAATACTTTATTTGTCAATCTTGCCTCAGCAAATTCAATTCAGAGTGACTCTACAAGAATGATGTTTTCAATGTATTTCCCCTCTTAAGAAAGAGCTTGTTGGCCCTCCTGTAGAATAGGAGAGGCTCACTAACCACACCGTTCCCTGTGGATGATGGACAGCGTGTTAGGTGGCCATCAGAATAGACAGGTAGCTGATAATCATTGGAATGGAGAAGCTCTGTCTGGCAGAGAGAAGAAGAAAAGCCTCATCTTAGGGAAACAGCAAGAGTAGCATCCAGATTGAGCAATCCCAAGAGAGGAACAAGATGACCTTACCAAAAGGTATCAGCAGTAATGAAGCATCAGAGGCAAAATCATAGACAGGTTAGGAAGCTAACCGTAAATGCCCTAGACCAGTGGTTCTCAACCTTCCTAATGCCTAGACCCTTTAACACTCGTATGTGGGCATATCTGCATGTGGGTGGACCCACCTGGAGACAGATTGAGGAGTGGTGTCTCAGTTCCTAAGACCATCAGAAATATGTATTTTCTGATGGTCTTAGGCGACCTCTGTGAAAGGGTCATTTGACCCCCAAAGGGGTCACGACCCACAGGTTGAGGACCACTGCCCTAGACCATCTTCAGATAAACATTTCTAGGAGTAATTGCCTTATCTTGTATTTGTTAAGTTAATTTTTAAAAATTCAAGTGTAAGGTTTTCCATATCTCCCTATTATATTTCATTTTATTAAATTTGACTCAATATTATCAAGATCTCTTTGGATCATGTCATTTAGAGTCCTCAGCTCATTGTCATTCACACATTTTATAAGAAGGACAGTTATGTCTTACAATAACCATCCGAGTTATTGACAAAAATGTGAAAAGGCATAAAGAGAATCACAGATCCCTAGGGTATTCCGCTGGAGACTTCTGCCAAATTTACATCAAACCATTAGTAAGAATTCTTTTAGTAGAGTCATTCAACCTGTTTCCAATCCATCCACATGCCTATGTACAAAATTGTCCTGCCAACCACAAAAGAAGAACATCTCAGAATCTCAGAGCTGAGATGGACTTCAGACACCATCTCATCTAACCTATACCCAGGAAAGAATTCCCACTAGTGAGTCAACAAGCCATTCATTATTAAGCACCTATTGTGTACCTGGCACTGAGAAATGCTTATTTAACCTTCAATTGAAGACTTCCAATAATGGAGAATCTACCACCTCTTGAGGCAACCTATTCTACTCTGGGACAGATCTTATTGTTAGAAAGTTTGTTTTTCTTTTTCAAATTGGCATTAAGCTTAAATGTGATCCCATGAAACTTTCACTCATTGCCTCTGGAGCCAACCAGAAACCATTTGCTGGCCTTTTGGGGCTGAGCTTGGAGGACTTTTCTGTGTGCTTTGCTTCTCCATCTTGGTCATGGACACTTTGGCTTGGGAGAGAATCTGAGAAAGGCATTGGTCTGGAAAGGGCTTCTAAGACAGCTCTGGATCTGCCTTTGAGATTCCCTTCCAAAACCAATATACAAACCTTTGTAATCCCCACTCCCCCAGCCAGGTTTTAGGGTCCCTTTGGAAAGGATCCCCAGTGGGGGCCTCCAGTTCTAATTGGATCTTAATCTTGACAGCATTTATGGAAAAATCATCCATGGTACATATGGACTTATTTTTGTTTCATTTTCGTTTGTTTTAAAATCTTTTGGTGCCAGATCCAGACAATTCAGCCTAGGGAGAGAAAAGACTTCTGATTGAGAGGGCAATGAGTCTGTAAAACAGAAGTGTCTACACATATCCGAGGCATCTGTGGACAGATTCCAGGGATCAATGCACTTGCTTTTAAAATGTTTTGATGACAATATTTCAACGTAATTCATTTCCTTTGTAATCGATGCATTTTGTTATATTCACTTAAGACCATGCTTCTGGGCCTCCCCAGACAGCCAGAGCAGTTTATGACACCAAGAAGGTGAAGAATCCCTGCTTTCCTCCAAGGGCCTTGATCCTGTCCCAGTCTCTGACCCTGTTACCCAGCAGCCCAGCTGCCATCCAAGCATGAGGGCCAGACAACTCACTTTTCAATTTAGTTTTTGGTTAGAAAGCTGTAGCCTTTCTTTAAAAAAGAAAATCCATAAAAAATGGAAAGCTGTTTCCACAAAACCACAACTCTTAGCCAAGCTTGGTCAGGCCCTTCTGGGAGCTGGAAACTTGTTTTACTTCAGACCCTCACTTCTCCCTCCTACAAAAGCACCCGGCTTTCCAGTTTGAGGGGGAAAAGGAAGAAAGAAAAGAGAGACAAAGCCACAAAAATTTACCACTAGACTTTTTCCAGGAACCCTCAAATTCACTTCCAAAAGTTGAATTATTCCATGGTTTCTCTGAAAATGGTGGTTGGGCAATTGGGGAGAGCTGGGAGGACGCGTTAATGGTAACCAAGATCTGGGGTGGAGGGGGGAGAGATGAATGGATCAAGCTTTCTTTCTCTGTAAAATGACAGGGCTAAACTAGACGGCCTCTAATATCCTTTTCCATCTATGATCCCATGGGGGGAAAAATCTCATGTGTTTAAGGATAGCTGACTGCAAAGGATAAAGAATCCTTACATTTCTATAATGCTTTAAGGCCTGTGAAAGGTCTTACAAAGAGGATCTCTTATAGCCTTCTAACAACCTCAACTACTAATGACTAACAAGTCTTTATGAGTTACTTCAATGTGTTCAAACTAAGCCGATCTTCTTCCCCCTTCAGCTAACAGTACCTGTAACGCCCGCCTCATAGGGTTGTTGTGAGCACCTAAAGCTGTCAGCAAAGACTGGCTACCATTATTTGGTTTTCTTAAGTTTGGACCTACCTGTATGAAGTAGAAGGTGGGGGTGGGGGCTCAAAGTTAGCATTTCTCAAGACAATGATCCCTGAAACCAGAGAGATCGCTGTGGGGATCACTCAGCCTTAAACACCAGACACAAACAGTTCCCGACTGCCAACTCTCTCTATTAGCCATGTGATTGTTCTCACGAAAAAATGTTCCTGTCACATCTGCCATTAAGGTACAATTAATTGGTCTGCTTATTCTCCTGGAAGCTGATTCTATAATTAATTCCCGCAAAGAATCATTGACTTGGAGAGAATTCTCAAGCTTCAACAGAGGAAGACAACATTTGATATGAGAAGGGGGAATTCTGTACTTTACCTGACATATCTATCTATCACCTTGATCTTGAAGGTTTGGGGGTAGGGTGGGGGAGTGCAATCTCCCAACTACACAACTCTCTGCCTGCCAAGAATTCTAGGCTTAAATGTTTGGGTGAAAAACAATGTTTTATTACATCTAAACCATGGCAAGAGTCAGAGAGGCTGCTGGGAGGGAGATGGGCTGATAGAGAGAGGGGAAACCAACGAATGGAAGAACTAAGCTCCAGTCTCACCTCTGAGATTTCCTAGCTGTCTGACCTGGGGAAAATCAATTCACCTTTCTGAGCTGCTGTGTAAGCTGGGAATGCTAATACCTACCTCAGAGGGGAATCAAACGAGGTAATTGGAGGTAATTGATGTCAAGTGCTATATAAACACAAGCTGTTACTAAAGTTATTGTTGAAGGAGATAGAAGTGACAGGGGAAAAGAGGGGAAAGCTGGATGTAGGGCACCCTAGGTTTGAGGGAGCAGATTTCAAAAGGCTAAAATAAAGAGTAAAGGTATCAGCCTAACTTTGCCAGTGAAATCAGTCCACAAGAGGGAGAAAGAAATTCTCAAAATGAAATTCTGAAGACACAAATTATTCCATTGGGGGGAAAAAAGAAAAAAGGAAAAAAACCCAGCCATATTTTCCTGTGCCCTGGTACATCAGAGGAATGCTGTACATAGGGAATGACAGGCTCCCAGAATTGGAAGGAACCACCCAACCCAGCCCTCCCACTTTTTCTTCAACACTCCCAATGAGGAGAAGTAGAGGCCAGCTCTCCTGTAGACTATCTATGCCCCTGAGGGCAGGGGTTATTTCCTTCTTGTCCTATCCTCAGCACCTAGTAAGCATTTCATAAAGGCTTACTGGGTTGGGTTGACAGAAGGAGCTTGGGATTGATGCATCCATACTGATTCAGACCAGCCGAAAACAAGAGAGTCTGTGAGAGGCACCATCTACAACATGGGACTGCTGTTTGAGGTACTGAACAAGGGAGATTCCGGAGTCGTGAAAATCTTCGGCTTGTCTCTGAGCCCAGAGACACAGAGAAGTTCGATATTGTAGCAGATTTAATTAGGTGGCTGCAGACCTCAGACACGCTGTCTCCTTGTTTGTAAGCTGATAAAACCATGCAGCTGTAGTTTGGGAAAAGACTATGTTTTAAGAGGCATAATCTGAACCTTAGACATAAAGCAATCAGAGAAGGCAGAACCTCCAACTGCTCGCCAGACTTCAGGACCCAGCTGCAGAGCTGATAGGTCAGTGAGCACCTCCCTCATCTTCAAGCCCAGGTGAAAAAGAACCAGTTGTTCCAGCCCTTAGCTAGGGAGAGTGAGAAAAGATGACATTATGTCAACCTGTGGAGTTTGTGCTGGGGGCCAGGTGGGCTAGTGAAGCTGGGAAGACTGCTCAACTCAGTCACGAATGGGATAAATGGTGACAGGCTGTTACCCAATCTGGAGGCGCTGCTGGAGGGAGCCCTGTCTTCCGAGCAGGGGGAAAGCCTACCAAGCTGAAGAAGCCCATAGCCCAAGGTTAGATCATCCTGGCTCTTCGTGTTAAACCCAGAGTAGCTTTAGACTCATCATGAAATTCCAGAGGGTACCTGGGAGGCTGCCTAGTCCAACTGCCTCATTTAATGAGAGTCACACATTTAGGGAGAGTCTGAGAAGGGATTTGGACCCAGGTTTTCCTGACGTCACATCCTGTACTCCACAAACTTCCTCTCAATGAGAATAATGAGACCTCTAGGAGCTTAAATCCTAATAAGGAATCAAAGCACTTTGTCCACTTGGCAATGGTGAGTTGAGTAATGAGGCTAGCCTACAAGGTGCCTTCCATGGGTATCTTAGGAGCTCACAAAATTAGGTTATTGATGCAACCACTGAGATAACTTTGTTTAGTGAGCAAGGGTGGATCTAGTCACCAAATGTGTTCACCACTGGAGGATCCAAATGGAAGAGGGATTCCCTAAGGATGGCGAAGCCCATCAGATGTTCTTGTACTCAGGTGACATTGCCCTAATTGCATGAGACCCACAACCACTCAAAAAGCAGAAGCTAGTTTCAACCCCAGCTCCTAAATCTCCAAGTACAGAGCTTCCTATGACTTCTTTAACATTTCACAGATGAGAAAATGGAGGCCCAGAGAGAAGACATTTGCAAGACCACACAGGGGGCAAAAGAGCAGGATTCAAACCCAAGACCCCCAACCATAATTCTCATTCTCTTTCCAGTACAACCCATTGCCTGTTCGTCTTGGTGATGATTCATTTAAAAAATAATGAAAGGACTGAATCTTTAAGAGAGAAGTCCACCTAGCAACCAAGACCCACCACATTTCCCATGACTTACTTTTCGCAAGGATGAAACAATATACTCTGGCAACCCAGGACAGGGGAGGAAGTTAGCCAGCTCTTTGTCCCGGTGTAGACCCAGCAACTGCAGGGTTTTTTCTAAACTTTTCAATAAAAAATAAAGGAATCACATCTGCCAGTATATTTGAAAATCTACTTCTCCTATCTCCTGCCTATTTACCAAGGGAAGGGAAATGAATGTTACCATCTGCCCTGTGGAACCACAATGGTTCTTTGCAATTAATCTGAGTTAGATAAAATACCTATTAAAGACTTATCCCTATAAGCAACAGTCTGGTGTGGCCAAGTTCTGGGCTGCACAAACAAGCCAGCAAGATGATCCCTGCCCTCAAGGACCTTACATTCCAATGGGGGGAGAACTGGAAGGGAAACATGGTAGGGAGGGAATTTGAGTTGCAGAATGTCTTAGAAAAGTCCAGAAAGTGCTGGGGAGGCCAGATTTGGGCAAGATAAGACCACTCCTGGTCTATCAATGCCTAGGTGATTCCAGGGCTGGAGCCAAATTTCCTGGTGAGGAGGGTGTCCTGACGGGAAATAGAAGTGGTGTGGAGGTGGCTAGGGGAGTTCACCTGCCTATTCACTGTGTTTTCACTTCCATCAACATTGTCATTGGTTGGCATATTGTCCTCCTGTTTCTGCTTTCTTCACTCTGTATCAGCTCCTACATTTCTCCGAATTCATCACATCCATTTCCTAGGGGACAAAGATACTCCAGTACATCCATGTGCCACAGTGTGCTCAGCCACTCCCTGATCATTGGGCACAGACTCAGTCTACAACTTTGTTGTTTCTTCAGAGAAGGCTATGTGGGATCTTTCACTTAACCCTCTCCAAGCCCTGTTTTACATGCCATCCAGCCACCAACCAGGAAACCAGGCTCTGCCTAATGAGACCATCTTGCCATCTTGCTCCTCCTTCTCCTTTCTCTCCTGCTCTGTACTTGACCATTGACTGCCCCGTGGCTACATCCCCCATCCCTGTGACCAACCAGACCCAACTCCCTCCTCTGGTCACCACTCAATCCAGTACCAATTTGTTACATGCCTAGTATGTCAGACACTATGCTAAGGCACGGGGAGACACAGAAAGAGACACAATTCCTGCCTCCTAGGAGGTTACGTTCTCTTCTGTTTGTGTTGTCTTCCCTATTTGCTATAAGGGCCTGGAGGGAAAGAACTGCACCCTTTTGTCTTTGTGTCCTGGTGCCCAGCATCCTGTTTGGGGTCAAGCAGGAGGTACTTTTTCAGTCAGTCAGTCAGTCAATCTTTGCCCTGTGGTGGGATCTGTGAGAGAAAGAATCCCAAGACTACTGAATGTTCTTGCATAATTCCCCCTCTCCAGACCAGCTGGACCCACTCCTAACCACCAGCAGTGCTTTGATGTGCCCATCTTTCCACAGCTGCTCCAACATGGACTGTCTCTGTCTTACATCCTCTTTGCCAGTTTGCAAGGTGTGAAGTCAAACCTCAGCTGTTTTCATTTGCTTTTCTTCTTCTGTGATTTCAAGCATTTTCCAGATGGCTGTAGAGAAACCAACCACGTTCAAAAGAAGAAATGCAGACTATCTCCCTCCTTCGACTATTTATCTGCAGGGTACTACTCATTTGACAAATGAGGGAAACTGAGGCCCAAGAGAAATAAAGCTAGTCAATCCACAAGCATTTAGTAATGGCTGAGAACACAAATCAAAAGTAGAACAGTCCCTGCCTTCAAGGAGCTTACACACTAATGAGGGAGACGGTGTCACCATCATCATCATCATCAGACCTAACTGTGCTAACTTTGCTCCAGGTCACAGAAGCAAAGCTCGTGTTTGAATCCAGGGTCTCTGACTCCAAATCCAGCATCTTTTGCACATCTGCACAAACATCTGGTCAGTTCAACCACTGCCTGCCTAAAAGGACAGGCTCTCTCTGCCTCTACCACCTAATTCGGTTAAATGCTGTATATAGACACCATCTGAGTCTTGTCCAGACACAGCCTTCCCTCAGAGGCAGGAGGGAAGAGCTTGTCAGCCTGGCCAGTGGGGCTGATGGGGCAGTCTCCTGGACACTATCTTTCCTGTCCTGGAAGATCTCCTTGCCAAGAAAAGGACCTTCTCAGAGAGGGCATCTCACATTCAGAATCAGTAAGCATCCAGAGGGAAAGAATGCAACCCCATGAGCTCAGCAGGGACTCAGCTGATTGAACCAAGAAGGGAAATTGAAATCTGTGGAAGCTTCAAAGAATAACAGCCACAAAGAGTCATGAAGCCTTCTATCCTTGATCATTTCCCCAACTGGTCACAGGAAACTGGCCAGCTGGGGATGGCTGCTTCATCTGCCATTGCTGGCCGCCAGACAAGCGTCACTGGACCTCAGGGCCAGCCCAGCTCAAGCGGTCCCCACGAGGCCTCTGGGTTCCAGGTCCCTGTTCCCAGAATCCTTCTACCTTTTGTGTTTCTTTAGCTTGGAATCGACTGAACTGGAATTCTCTGAGCAATCGGCTCATGACCCCAGGGACCCCCTTCTGGGCCTCCGAGCCTGCAGCCCACTGGAAACAGCACTGCTGAGTGGATTTGGAGAAGAATTTGACACCAGGTGGTTTTATTTTCTGCAAGGTCAGGGACTTTGTTAGATTGGTTTTCCATACTCTCATAAAAGAATGATTATTTTTCCTTACCTCAATTCTCCTCATAGCTCATACACTGAAATGGAGAGGCTTGTTGTGTTCATAACATTAGAGTTGGGTCTTTTACAGGAAAGGGAACTGAGGTCCAGGGAAGTTAAGGACTTGCCCTTCACAGCAAAACCTAGATTGGAACTCGGGTCTTGGAACTACAGAACCAGCATTCTTTACCACACTGTGTAGTTAAGCCCTGGCCATGTCCACATGACCCCTTCTCTCTTCCTATCACATCAGGGACAACTGGGCCTATCTCTGGGCTCTAAGGGACCCTTGAGGGACCCTCAAGCATTCCTGGGTTTGAAAGATGACAGTTTTGGAGCTGGAAAAGACTCAACCCCTTCAGTTTGTAGATGGGGAAACTGAGGTCTAGATGGTAAAATGGAGGAAGTTGGGAATCTATTTTCTGTGACTTCAGATATGGCTTTCCTTCTGCCAAACCATATTCCTTCCAGCCTGATGTCAACTAGTATCTGGCAATCCATGTGGTGTAGGGGACAGAGTGCAGGAAAACCCAGGTTCAAATCCTGCCTCAGACACTCACTAGTTGCATGACCCTGGGCAAGTCACTTAACTTTTCAGCCTCAGTTTCCTTATGTGTAAAATCAGGGGCTTGGACTCAATTACATGTAAGGGCCCTTTCAGCTCTCAATCTATGACCCAGTTATTCTGTTGTGATAACACTGTTAATTATTGCTCAAAGAAAAACAGTTGGAAGGAACTGTTGAAATTCAGTTAAAGGTAAGGACAGATGTGGTCAAAGTATCATAATTATCCTGTAAAAAAAAAAAAAGCCCTTGGTAGAGAAGAAGAGGGAGGGAAAGCAAGGTGCTGTGGAAAGATCTCTGGGTTTGGAGCCAGAGGTTACATGTAGGTCCTGCCATCAATTAGCCTTCAGAGTAAAGCCCTGCCCCACTCCAGACAGTGGTTTCCCCACCAGTCCGAGGAAGGGCAGCTTAGATCGTTTACAAGTCCAGAATTAAAGACCTAGGATCCGGAGGCCCTCTTGGCCTCCCTGCCTCCTCCGTCAGACTTCCTTCACATCCTCTCTTTCCTTTTTCTGCCTCCTTTCTGTCCCCTCCAGGGCATCCATCAAACTGGCCACTGTGTGGAAGCAAGACATATTTTTGCATTTGTGTCATCAAGATTTACATTCTCTGGTCTTAATTTTAAAAGCAACTGGAAAGTTTTACATTTTTCCTCTTAAAAAAACACCACAGTCAATTTGCTTTTTGCTTTTATGTGAGCCTCAATTGATTTTTTTCCCTTTGAGCTACTAAATGTCAATAGAAAATGTCATCCTCCTTACCCCCTGGCAATTTCCATCTCATCCAACCCACAGTCCATCAACGCTGTTGCACTGAGACTCTCAGATAAATGAAAATGGCTCCCAATCTTAAAAGCTTCCTGAGGGGGGGATTTCACATATCCCCCAACAATCCGTCCTGCTGTTTATCAAACCCCTGCTGCCCAGAGTTTCTTCTTTAGATCTAAATTGAATTGATCATCCAAAGCATCCCCTCCTTCTGGGCTCATTCTCCACTCCCACTAGCACTGCCAGGTTGGGTCCCCAGAAAGCATCGACTCTTCTCTCCTCAGGGTTCTTGGGAAATCAGGAGGGTGGGGGAGACTTTTCTAGCACTGTTCTCTTGCTCCATCTGCTCCCCATTATCAGTCAGTTATACTGTCCGTTTTTACAAAAGGTATTTACTCAGAAGAGTTGGTACAACACATCCCCTAAACCTAGAAGACACTGTCCCCTCTGCACATGCTTGGTCCCTAAGGAGAATATGTTCACACTTAGAGAGGACGTGAGGCCAAGGTCTGTCTCACAGCTGTCGGTTTCTAGAAGCCCTCTCCCTGTGTGGGCAGCTCTCTGCTGGACTCCAAGGACCAGGACCCTGGCCTCCCCTCGGCACATCCTGGGTTTTCTCTGCTTGTGATTATAAACGCTGATATTGGTGGCTGTGGTTTCAGGACCATGGCCACCAACACCAATGAGGAGTTCAAATCTTTGACCTTCACACAGTTATCCTCTGGCCAAGGAAGGAGAGGGAGAAAGGGAAGTCCTCTCCTCTCCCATGCCCCAAGGAATCTCCTCTCAGGGGCTTGGCCCAAGCTGCCCCATCACTAGGCTGCCCTGCTCTTGGAAGATTGGATTCTGGGCCGACTTCCCATTTTATCCAAAACTCTCACGTTGGGAACGATTCTCTTCACCCAACCATGAACAGTTTCCTGTGACCATCGTTGCTTTCTTCCAGTTTTTACCTGTGGTTGATTGATTCAACAGATGTGCCTAGGAATTGTTCATACCTCATTCATACCTCTGAGGGACTGCTCCAGAAACTGAAAGAGCTGTTCTTATCTGCTAAAAGTGGTTGTTGGATTTTTCGGGGTTTTTTCGTTTGTTTTTTTGTTGTTTGGAGGGGGGAAGGCAGGACAATTGGGGTTAAGTGACTTGCCCAAGGTCACATGGCTGAGGCCACATTTGAACTCAGGTCCTCCTGACTCCAGGGCTAGTCCTCTATTCACTGTGCCACCCAGCTGCCCCAAAAGTAGTTGTTCATTTCAGTGACTGTATTTGGAGTTTTCTTGTCAAAGATACTGGAGTGGTTGGCTGTTTCCTTCTCCAGCTCATTTTACAGATAAGGAAACTGAGGTAAATAGGGTTAAGTGACCTGTCCAGGGTCATGCAGCTAGAAGTGTCTGAGGACAGACTTGAATTCAAAGAAGGAGTTTTCCTGATTCTATACACTGTGACACCTAACTCCACATTAAACTAACTAGTGGTCAATTAGAAAACCAGTCCCTATTACAGACAGATCCAAAGAGGCCTAATTGTTGAGAGTCACAGAATCTCAGAGTCAGAAGGGACGTGCCACACCATCTAGACCCACCCAAGCCTGTAGTAGACTCTTCTCCAAAAAAGCGGTCCCTGGGCTGTTCTGGAAGCCCTCTAGAGAGAATTCATTTCACCTTGGGGTAATTTTTCAAGCGTTTTCTCTGATGTCCACCTGAATTCTCCCTCTCTCTGTCTCTCCCACCCATGGCTGCTGGTTCTGCCCTCTGGAGTCAAGCACTCAGCTAAATCCTTCTTCCACATGACAGTCTTCAAATACCTGAAAGTTAGGATTAGAAACCCTGCCTCAGCCCCCTACCCCGGCCAAGTCTTCTGTTCTTCAGGTTAAATGTGACTCTTTCCTTCAACAGCTCCTCAATGGTCTGAATTCAAGGCCTTTCCCCATCCTGGCTAACTTCCTCTGGCCACTTGCTGTCTTCCCCACGTTCTTCCTAAACCATCGTGCCTAGAACCCAGCCCAGTACTGCAGATGTGGTCTGGCCAGGGCAGAGGGCAGCAGGGCTAATCCCCTACCTCCTGATTCTTGGAAGCAACGTCTCTTTCACACAACCCAAGATCCCATAGCTTTTCCTGGGTGCCATATTTCTGCCCCCCATATTTCTGCCCCCCTCTTACCTCCGTTGCTTCATGTTGAATTTGTGATATGAAAACTAAGACATTCCTACTCTCACTGAGACCTCTCCCCGACCTTGATTAGTCCCCTAAAATCGTAGTTCAAGTCCCTTGGCGATGGCCACAAAGGTAGTAAGTTTCAGGGCCAGAATTTAAACCCAGGTCTCTCATGGGCCTCAGCCCTGACCTCTCTCTTATCTCCCTTGACCAGCGCAAGTTCACTGGGTGTGGCTCTGAAAGACTCATGGGTGGCTCTTTCCAAAAACCCAATCTAGACTCTTGGGAAGAAGCCTCAACACCCCAGAAGAGGTTCGAAGGAACAGATGTCAGTGCTGAAGGCAGTTCCCAGGATGGAGCTCCTCAAGTGTTTTCAGCAGGGGCTGCACTGTGGGAATAAAGCTCTCTCCCGGGGATACTTTGAAAGAGACAACGAACTTGTGGATGTTTATTTTATTCCTTTTCTTGCTCATTTCTTTACTTAGGGTTTATAACTGCCTCCTTCCTCAAAGGACTTCTCTCAGATGGTGAAGTTTGGGTGTGTTTCCTTTAAAAAACAAAGCAGGAAAAACCCCAATCCCCAACGCAGCTATCTTTCACACTCTGCTTGATACAACTTCTGTCAAAGGCTACCTTTCATTTCTTTGATGTGGAATGGAGGGGAGGGGGCACTGGGCGATGGGGGGAGGGGGGCGAAGGGCCTGACACTGAAGGAGGGGAGGAGAATGCTGCCATTTTTGTCCCCTTTACATTTTTTTTCTTTTCTCAAAATCTTTATTTTTTTAATTTTTTTTTTAATTTCCTTTCTCAAAATCTTGATTGAAATGGAAACTATCTGGGGGATCCAGGCAGATTCTAGGTGCACAGGGAAAGGCTGCCAGGACTGGCATCAGGAAGACCTGAATTCAAATCTGACCTCAGATACCTAATAGCTGTGTGACCTCAACCAAGTCACTGAATCCTGTTTGACTCAGTTTCCTCATCTGTAAAAATGAGCTGGAGAAGGAAATGGCCAACCCCTCCAGTGTCTCTGCTGAGGAAACCCCGACTGGGATCATAAAAAGTCAGACATGGCTGAAATGACTGAGCAACAACCAGGCAGATTCACAGAAATGGTCACAGCTCAGGGTTTTCTGAAATTTAGGCTTTGCAGAATGGTTTCCTCACCACAGCCCTGGGAGGAAGGGGATTTGGATAATATTATCCCCATTTTACAGATGAGGAGGCTGAGTCTCAGAAAGGGGAGGTGACTTTCCCAAAGGATCACAGATTCAGAATTGTAAAGGACCCACCTCCTCATTTTGCAGATAAAGAAACTAGACCCAGAGAGATCTCAGCTGGAAGGTACCTGGGGGCTGTAAGTGTAGGCCGGGGCAGTTATGAGCTGTCCCCAGGTGGCTCCCCACACTGCCTCCTCAGGTCACCCGGGCCAGGGTCTCACAACTCTGGTTCTGCTAGTTGGCATCAAAGGCAGGACTCAGAACAGGTTTCTCTGGAGTCCAAGCCTTCTCCTGCCCCAGCCCCACTCTGCTAGGCCCCATGCACGTTCCTTCCATCCATGTTGCTTTATAGACCCTCCCTATGCGGGGAGCCTTGGCCTGGCTGAGATGCTGCACTCACCTCCTCACACAGGCCACACCATCTGCCTTGCTCTCTGAACAGTGGGATGGGTAAAATGGGCAGGGGCTGGTCACTTCTGAGGTCAATGGCTTACCAACCGTGGCTGGCAGCGCAGGCATCCTTCCTGGCCTGCTGGCCCCCTCTGATCCCAACACAGCAGCATGTGCTTGGATATGGCCAGGACAATGAGGCCATTGAATACCAAGGTTACAAAAGGCACCTCAAAAACAAAGCAAGGCAGCCTTGTTTGTCTACCTTCGTTTGGGCAAAACTGGGTGACTGTTTTCCTGGCCGTGACTTCTTGGGGAGCCTGAGAGGCCCAGAGCCTTAGGGTTTCTCCTTCCCAAGCTGCACTCACGTGTCACAGCCTGATGACCCCATGTCCCAACTGGAGCCTCTACCCAGATCCCATACCTGTTCCAACAGTCACTGGGGGGGGGGGGAGGCATTGGTGGTCTCCTACCTGGGAGAGGGGGCCCAGTGAGGCCCTAGAGGGTCCCAAACACCATTGGCTGCTTGCCCCCCCCCCCCCCCCCGCAGGAAATCAGAGACCAAAGGGAACCATTCAGGTCTGATGCTGCTAGGAGGAAAAAGACTTGAAGGGCCTACAGAGCCCAGCACCCCTCACTAAGCCAGCCTTGGGGTCACAAGGCCTGTCAGTCACATCACTGGGAAAGGAGGCTTCCTTAACTGACAAAATTCATCACCCAGCTTTTCCTTAGGTGATTTTTTTTCTCTCTCCATGGACATTTATTAGGTTGCAAATCTTTAGAAAAATTTCTGTCACTAAGTATAAGTTTTCCCAACCCAGACTGTACTTCAGACCCGGAAAAGAAGAAAACAATAATTGTTATAATAGACATTCTAACGGCATTTTGAAATTTGAAATGTGTCTCCCGGCTTTGTGAGGCAACAGATGCCGCACAGGAAATGGCTTGTGGCTGGTTGAAAGGACTCAGTCACACTCTACGGAGTTTGCATAAAACATCAAGCCCTTCAGAATACAGCCTTCCAATAACGGGCCATTTGACGGATGGGTAAACTGAGGTTCAGAGAGGTCATGTTGGAGCAAGGGCTCAAAGCCAGAAGGAAAACTCTGTGCCCAGAGTGGTTCAGAGAAAAGAGACAGGGAAGCAGAGAGCCGGAAGGAGGCTGGATCAGATCACCAGAGGAAGAGGAGAGAGGAGAAAAGGGCAAAGGGGAGTCTCTTGTTAAAGTCCATGGGCTTTTAGAAATGAGGACCTTTGGTGGTTACATCATGGCAGACCAGCAAGAACCCAGTGCCCACTGGCAAAGGGCCAACGCTGGCCACCAGCTGGGAGGGAGGGAGGTCCCCCCAGAGCAGCCAGGAGGCTCCACTTGTCTCCTCACCTTCTCGGCCACTGGTCACTAGGTGACCTTGGCAGAGTTTTTTCGTTTCCCTGGGTCTCAGTTTCCTCACTTGTAGAATGTGCCATGTAGGTGCTTTGGGAATTATACCAAGGAAGGAACTGGGAGTGTTTAGCTTAGAGAAGTGAAAATGTTCCGGCCTTTGAATATTTTAAGGAGAGCCCTGGGGAGGAGGGGCTAGATTTGTTCTGTTTGGCCCCAGAACTAACGCCAAAGGCCAAAAGTTGCTGAGAGATACGTTTAGCCTTTGAAGGAAGGAAAAAAGCTTCCAAACCACGAGAGCTGTTCAGAAGTGGCACGGGCCCAGGGAGGTCGCAGAAGCCTGCCATGGATGGGAGAGACCCTTGTCCGGCTGCGGGGTGGATTTTGTGGCCACTGAGACCCCTTCCTCCTCTGAGCTTCCATGGATCTGGAAGAGTCGTAGCCTAAGATCTAGGCACCAAGGATAAGGGCACTGAGCCATGATATCTTGGAATCCGACTGGTCGTCATCTCCATCCCCACCACCTACACATCATCAGTGACCCGCATCCCTGGATCCCCGGGCTGGGATAGGGGCGCCCTTCTTGGACCTCACCCAGAGGCCGGCCTCGATGCCCTTTCCAGCTCTCTCTACACCACATCACCGTCACTGCCACCAAGCACACATCACTTCCCCTCATTGGAAATGTCCCTTTTGACTTTCCCCATTGGAATGTAAGCTCCCCAAGGGCAGGGGTTGTCTTCCTTCCTGATATTTGTATCCCCAGCTTAACCTAGTGCCTGGCATGTGATAAGCACTTATTAAATTCTCCATCTTTCTCTCAGACTGTCTGTCCTGTGGCCCACAACACCTTTGAACCTTTCCCATACTCTCAGACCTACTTCTGTCAGAAGCCCCATGACCCTGGCCATCAGTGGGTGTGGGATCTGTCCCAAGGATATCTTCTTTCTCTTTCTGAGTCAGAACAGCCAACTGTAACAGCAAGCACCCTAGCATACCTAGGGCGGCTACTAGCACAGGTTCTTAGATCTGCTTTTCTAAAGGAAAGCAACTCAAAATGGGTTAACATTCTTACTTTAATCAAACATATCATGTACCTAGTTCAGAGGGAAAAGTCAGCCCCCTGAACTTCAGAGAATACAAACAGAAGTTA
>CM053585.1:541933250-541949334 GCA_028646515.1 Pseudochirops corinnae
GTTTCAGGCTGGGCTGGTTTCGGCTCCCAGCACTGAGATGGTCCCTCCTAGCCTAGCTGTCTTCAGCGGAAAGTATATTTGTGTGCATTTTAGAGCTCTAGAATTTGTTTAGAGTCATATTTTATGGGTATTTTGAGGTGGCTATGTGGGAGCTGCAGTACCTTGCTGCTCCTATGCCGCCATCTTCTTGACTGAATCCTGTCCAAGAAAATCCTGAAAGGTGATCTTATGAAGTTTCAAAATTAGGACTTGATTGGGCTGGTTCAATCCAGGAAAATAACATCTCTTAACAGAGCAATTTGGACTTTCTTACTAGAACATCCTTTTTGTCGTTGTTTCACTTGAGGTTCTAAATGTAATGTAGAAATTACTTTGGGGTCAGGGTCCATGGTATAGATTGTGAAGCAGATGGTTAGCTGAAATGTCTAATTTTAAAAGAGATTCTTAGAGTGAGAGAAATGGTTCACACAGAGTCAGGGACTTGGTGCTTCTGTGGATAGAGTGCTGGACTTGGAATCAGGAAGGACTGAATTCAAATCCTGTCTCAGAGAGTCAGTCATTAGCTGTGAGACCCAGGTCAAGTCACTTAACCTCGGGAACTGCCTGTTTCTTTATCTATAGAATGGGGATACTCACACACAAAATTGTTGTGAGGAGAAGATGACACAACAAGTGAAGTGCTTTGTAAACCTGAAAGTGTCATAGAAATGCCAGATGTTATTATATCACACGATTGAAACATTCTGACCTCTATTTAGAGTCCATCAAAACTCTGAGGTCTTTTTCATTCAAATTATTATCTAACCTGCCTCCTCTATCCTGTACTTGTGAAACCGATATTTTTTAGACTTAAAAATAGGACTTTATATTAAATTTTATCTCATTCAATTCAACCCAACTATCTAGCACACTAAGATCATTTTGAATCTTTTATCCAGTGTGTTGGCTTTTCTTCTCAGATCTGTGTTTTCAGCAAATTTGATAAGCATTCCACCTATGATTTTGTTTAAATCCTTAACCAGAAAATTCTAAACAGCATAGGAAAAGAGACCAATCTCTGGGCCACTTCAGCCTTCCCCGGGTAAAAAATGACCAGTCATTTAATTTGAGTTCTGAACACACCTAAATACCTAGCTCTTCATCTCTATTTTCTCCACGAGAAAAGGATAAATCACTTTCTTAAGTGCTTAGCTAAAATCTAGATATTTGCAGCATATCAGAAGGTCTGTTGGCCCTCTACTCCTGGGGCTTCACCATATTCATCCTGGATTTATCGATCATAGGATCATAGTATAGAACTGGGCTACTCTTCTAACTTGTATTCAGACTCACTTTTGGGTCCCTCCAGAGGGAAAATAACATGGTTGAGTTCTAGAGCTACCTGTATGAAGTTGTCCTTCTAAAACTATTTAGTTAGTGAGCTCCCACTGATGTGGTTCCCATTGATAAACAACAAATAGATAAAATTAGATTTTTTTTCTTTGGAGACTGGATCTTTTCGTTTCACCCCAGGTGGAAGTCCAAGGGCAACTCATGGGCCTGACCCTGATAGTGATTGGCACTGAAACTGTCATCTGGCTCTGTCTTTCCAACCCTGATTGTTTCACTCCTTCTTAGGAAGCCTGGTGGTCTTCTGGTCCTGGGAATTCGTACCAGACCTAGTATAAACACCTGGTTGGCTTTAGTGCCACTGCAGCTGAGATCTCCTCAGCTCAAGTTATCCACCAGCTTCAGCTTCCCTACCAACAGCAGGGAAGGGCATGTGCCACCATCTCTGGCCATAATCAGATGATAATCCCTGACATAATTAGATATTTATTAAAAGGGGGGGAGGGGAAGCACCAGCCCTGGAGTCAGGAGGACCTAAGTTCAAATCCTGCCTCAGACATTTAATACTTACTAGCCATGTGACCTTGGGCAAGTCACTTGCAAGTCACTTAACTCCAATCGCCCTGCCTTCCCACCTGCAAAAAGCAAAAATAAATGAATAAATGAAAATGAGAAGGGGGAGAAGGTAACTGCAAAATATTCACCAACCTCCACCAAAAATTCAGGGCATATTCTCCCACAGATTCACTAAGTATCTATCTATGGGAAGAGGGACAAGGCACATGTGTAGGATTCCTATATAGCAAAGGCAGTTCACAGCTCCCAATATTGCAGGAGGTGGAAGTCCTTTTACTATTTGTAGGGTCTTTAGCACCTCTTCTGGGGGAGGTGCTCAACTGGGCTCCCAAGCTCTGCTCCTTTTCCATAGTCTGATTTTTTTTTGCCTGTTATCAGAGGTCACACTCCTTAAATATGCTCCACATCTCTGGTGACTGTCTTTCTGTATGTATCTCTCTGGAGTGTATATCCCCACTCCACACTGGATGTAAAATCTCTTTATTGATCCAGTAGCTTCCCCATGGAAATGTCCCCCACTCTTCCCCAGGCAGCTCCTGGTTTTCAGTCTCTTCTGCTCTTAAACTGCTAAATCTGCCCAGGGTTTAGCTATTTAAAGCCCCCAGAAGCATGCCTGGTTTATTGCTCAGCTAATGCCATTGTTCCCTCATGATCTGACCATAAAGGGATCGTTACACAGTGTTGACATATTAAAATCTCATCATGTATGACTGTATTCTGTGACTACATCCACTGAGTTTATGAAGGGGCAGGGGGACTCATGTTAGGGGAATCACCACTAGGATCATAAGGCTAGAATTGGAATGATCCTTAGAGTTCATCTAGTCCAAGCCCTTCATTTTACAAGTGATAGAAACTGAGTTCCAGAAAGGTAAAGTTGCTCAGTGTCACAAAGGGAAGAAGTTGCAGAGCTGGCATTCAAATCCAGGTCTGTGGAGTACAAACCCAATCCTACTTCTATACTGTGCCGCCTCTTCTCTGATTCACCAGCTTTGTCACAAAAGAAAAGTAGGTTAGTTTGGCAGGAACTGTTCTTGGCCAGGCCATTTTGGCTTTTTGTCATCCCTTCTTTGCTTTCTAAAAGTTCATTCTCCATCTCCTCAAAGACATCCCCGGACTTTGCCAAGAATCGGAGTCAAATTCACTAGCCTATAGTCTGACCACTTCTTTCCTTTTCTGAAGCTTGAGTCGACATTGAAGTGGTCCTGGTCTCCTCTGTCTTTCAGAGATCGCCAACAGTGGCTTAGCAGTTCCCTCTGTCAATAGCTTTAATTTGGCCTGGAGCAGTGACTTGAATTCACTGAGTGCAGCTGGGTGCTCCCTTAACAGCTCCTCACTTTTATTGGGGTCCAACTTCCTGTTCACTGTTTTTGTTCTTTTCAGTCCAAAGATCATCCTCCTTGGCTAAAAAAAAAACCAAGAGACAAAGGAAGTTCAGTCAGGTCTTCCTTCTTTTTGTCATCTGCTACCATCAGCCCTTCCACAATGGATATCATCCCATCTGCTGTCTCCTAACTTTGATTTTCCTCTCACTCCTGACTCTAACTAAAACCCCTTTTAATATTCCTTACGGTTCATGACCAACCTTTACTGCTCCTTATGCTTTCTAACTGGACCTCACCATTGGCGGGATTGTCCATTTAGAACTGAAAAGGACCTTAGAGGCCGCTAAATCCAAACCCTTCACTTTACAGATGGGGAAATTGGGGCATAGAGAAATGAAGGAACTTCTCTGAGCTAGCATTTGAACCCGTGTTCCTGACTCCAAATCCAGTGCCCCCATTTGCCACACTCCTCTGCTTTTCTAGCTACCTTGGCACTGCTGTCCTGAGACCACTGACCACCACTACTCCTCTCTCTTTTCTACAACCCTTCCTGAGTGGCCTCTTCTTGGAGAGCCCTTTCTGAGACGGTCTAGCTCTGCCCTGCCAAATACACACACCTCCAATGGGAAGAGCCCGGTTTCTCTTTCTTAGCTCCACGAGGTCACCAGGCCATTCTCATTCTCTTCCTTCTCCAATAACTCACATCTGGGTAGAACCTTGTTTACAAAGCCCTTTCAACACCTCTGACCTTCAGAAGCTTATACTCTATTGGAACAAAGCAGCACGAATACGAGTCAATACTAAGTATACAGGAAGCAAATCGAGAGTAATTGGGAAGTCAGGAGTGACGGGCTGGGGAAGCTTTTACGCTTGGGAGACAGCCAGAGTAATTTCAGAAGCGTCTTCTAGCCAGAGTGGGCCTGGTCCAGCTGGGGTTTCCTTTGGTCTAGAGGGCCCTGAGCTGACTGGTTGACTCAAGTCTTGGGAGGGCCCATGCGTCTAGTTTGATCCTAATCATGGGATGGCAGCATCTAATCTGCAGCAAACCTTGAAATTTGTCCTGAAACATCCCTGATCTCTCGTGGCCACTGCAGGTTGGAAATTAAGTCTGTGGCCAAGAAGGACCAGGCACTGTCTGCTTGGCTATCAGCCGGTCACTCTTACTCCCTGGACCCTCACAGAGGGGGCAGAAGTTATCCTAGATGATGGAACAGCCCCTCATTTTAGTGGCCCTCGTGGAGCCCTGTCGTGGAAAAGCAGGTGACTACCCTGGTGTTGGCCATCGCAGGGACGGAGTCAGATCCCCTTAACCGTCACTGGGATCAGGACAAGGCTGAGGTCTCCTAGCCCATGTCTGTTCCTAGACTCGGCCCTTTCTTTCCCTCCATCTCCAGACCTTGTGTTTCTCCCTCCTAAGCAGCTTCTGCTTCTTTCTCCTTCTCTTGGGAGACACCCCCAGCCGCCACCCTGGCTCAGCCCTCTGCATCTCACGCCCACGTTTGCCTCCTGGTCGGCTTCTCTGTCTCCTGTCCTTCTGCTCTTCCATCCTTCCTCCACGGGCTGACCGCCTGCCCCTCTTAAAGTCCAGGCCTGACCACCCCCCTGCCCCACTCACAGAAACCCTGGCTTACAGGACAATAACATCCGGCACTCACATAGCGCTTGCCATGGGCCAGGCACTGTGCTGAGCACTACGATTAGCATCTCATTTGACCTTCACAACACAGGAGCGAGGCACTATTATTATTATTATTATCATCACCCCCATTTTACAGAGGAAGAAACAGAGGCAGTTCAGTGACTTGTCCAGGGTCATAGAGCTAGTAAGTGTCCCAGGTTGGATTTGAACTCAGATCTTCCTGACTCTGGGCTCAGCGTTCTACCCAACGTTGCACTGAACCACAAAACCTTCTGTCTGGCGTCGGAGGCCTTTATAACTCGGCTCCGGCCTATCCTCCCCGTCGCTGAACATTTCTCACCTTTGTGCAATCCATACTCCAGCCCAGTTGGCTCCCTCCCCACTCTTCCTGTGTGTTACGACATCTGCCTCCTCCCCTCCTGCAGTGCCTGCTTTCTGTGGGTCTCAGCTCAGGCGATATTTCCTCTTAGGGGACCTTTAAGTGAGCACTCAGTGAAAGCTCTCCATTCATTCGCTCCTTCATTTGTTCATTCATTCCTTCACTCTGCCCCTCCCTGCTCTACCAGGCGTCTCTCTGGGGAACAGCACAGCTCCCAGATAACGCACACCTCTCTGTTGGCCACTGTTGGCTGGGCTGGCTCCCGTTCTGCCTCCCCATTGGCTTCTCCAAGGCGCGCTATCAGAGGCTGTGTTTGCCGGGTCACTTGAGGGAAGCATGGATGAGAGGAGGAAGGAAATCGTGAGATCCCAGAAGGAGCCAACTGTTCCTGGGCCTGATTAACTCTCTCTGTACTGGGCTTTGCCACCCCTCCCTCATGCCTTCTTTCTGATCCCAGCTTCCCGAAGGAGGATTCCAGGGCAAGATGGAGCCTGAGGGAGGAGCTGCCCGTAAATTCCTGAAGCCTGCTGGGGGCCAGGGAAGGAGGGAGCTGGGCAGGCTGCCCCGGGGCATCTTCTTGCTCCCTCCTGCCCACTACCTGTCAGGGAAGTGGAGGAATCTGGTGGAGCCAGCCCAAGCCTTTCCATGACCTTGTTCTTGGGGTCCAGGGGGGAGGAAGAGGCCCTGGAACCTCCTTCCTACCCACTCCCCAGCCAGTGTCTGCACCAATCGTCTGCACCTTGAATGCCAGCTCATGCTTCTAATCCAAGCACACAAAGATTTATTAAATACCTACTGTGTGTGAAACACTTGGCCAAGGGCTGGAGACAGAAAGACGGACTGGAAAACAGGACTCTGCCCTCAAGTAACTTACTGGCTAGTGCCTTCCTCTTGATAACTCTGGGATTCTGGAAGTCAGCCAGACAAGGAGCATTGATTAATCATCTACTATATGCCGGATCCTGGGCTAAATAAACGCTGAGAATACTAAGAACAGCAAAAGGCAGCTCTTCAAAACCTTCTGGTCCAGTCCCTGCCCCCTCCCACCCCCTTCTGTCTATAGAAGATAAAACTGCCCAAGGTCCCCTAGGGCAGGATTCTAACCAATCGAACTTTCTCCAATAAGGAGTTCACCTAATAGTATTGCTTACTCTTCAAAACAGAGCATTCCACTCCAGCCTGGATAGCTGCCTATCAGATGCGCTTAGGAAGCTGGCTGCTTTCAGGTTTCACCATCCCAAATTATTCTATTTTAATGAGTAATAATGAGTTTCACTAGGTTACTGCCCAAAGACCTGGATGGATAATCCCAGAAGAAAGGAGCTGGTGTGGGTCTGCCAGTTTGCCTTTCCATGTGGAGGCTGGCTGAACAGTGCTCAAGTTCCCTCTCCCATGGTTCTCCCTTCGGCCCATTCCCCAGGTTGGAAGGCATTCCTCGATTCCCTCTGCCTTCAAGACTCAGCCCAATCACTGTCTTCTGCCTGGAGCCTTTCCTGCTGGCACCCTCCCTTCCTCCCAGCCCCATTATATGCATTTAATAACTATCTTTATTGGTGTTTGTCTTTATATGTATTCTGTATGTGCTTATCTGTATAAGGGCTTGTTGCCTCCCCTTTAGAAGAAAGTTCCTTATAAGTAGGAATTGTTTCATTCTTTGTCCTTGAGTCCTCAATGTCTAGCACAGTGTCTGCCCCCAGCAGGCACTTAACAAGTGCTTGCTGGATTGGACTGACTTCCATTGGGGAGATCTGCAGGTGGGGTGGAGCCAATCCCAGACTGTAAGCCCCAGGAAGCCCGGGTCTGTGCCTCCTCTGAGTTTTATGTTATCCCAGGGCCTACGAAAAGGTTCTGCATCAGCTGTCTTTATTAAATCTGTTGACTGATTTATTAATTGCTTGGATGAGTATAGAAAGGTAATTCATGTCTATGTGGCTTCCTTGCTTTAAGTGGCATAGAAAACTCACGGTGAAAGTGGTTCTGTCTAGAACACAGTACTTTGTTAGCTCTTTCCTTCTGGGGTAAAAAACAATTCATGACTAACTCTTTAGATTCTTAAATTTAGTATAAATATATTAGTACTTTGAGTCTTGGTTTCTCCATCCTTAAAATAGGAATAAGACTATTGCCCATCCAATCAGTGATAGATACAGTTAGAAAGGGCCATAGATGGCAAAGAACTGGAATTTGAGGGGATGCCCATCAATTGGGGAGTGACTGAACAAGTTATGGTATATGAATGCGATAGAAGACTATTGTTCCGTGAGAATTAATGAATAGGCAGGCTTCAGAAAAACCTGGAAAGACTTACCTGAACAGATGCTGAGTGAAGTGGGCAGAACCAGGAGAACATTGTACACAGCAACAACATTGTTCCATGACCAACTTGTTAGACTTAGCTCTTCTCAGCAACACAATGATCTAAGACAATTCCAAAAGACTCATGATAGAAAAAGAACTATGGAGTCCAAATGCAGATAAAAGCATATTAATTTCTCTCTCTTTTTTTCTTTCTTGTGAATTTTTTCCTTTGTTCTGATTCTTCTTTCACAACATGACTAATGTGGAAATATGTTTAATATGATTGTACATGTATAGTATAAATCAGATTGCTTCCTGTCTTGGGGTGGGGGAGGAGAGGGAGGGAGGGAGAAAACAATTTGGAACTCAAAACCTTATCAAAGTGAATGTCTAAAACTATCTTTGCATCTGATTGGGAAAAATAAAATCCTATTAAGTGTTACAGGAAGAAAAGAAAGGGCCATGGAGGTTATCGTCTGACTCCTCTCCTTTCACAGCTCAGGGCACTGGAACCTAGAGGAGAGAACTGCACTTTGCCCAAGGTCAGAGAGGCCATAAATGGTACCGCCGGCTCCAGATCATGGGCTCTGCCACTGTTTTTCTTGTGCTCAATCGGGCTGCTTTCTTTGCCATAACAATTGCCCCTTCCATTGCTAGAGCACATTGGGGTTGGCAGAGGCACTCCTGGCAGTCAGCCAGTCAACGAGACATCAGTTAGCACCTACTAGATGGCAGGCATTGAGACACAATGCTGAGGATGACAAAGACAAACAGCCCCTGCCTTTAAGGAGCTCACGTTCTAATGGTGGGGGGCAACATGGAAATGTAGGTTCAGACATGAGAGAGCATTAGATGTGCTAGGCACTAGGCTACAAATACAAGAAAACAAGATGGCACCCGCCCTTGAGCAACTAACCTTCTGTCAGGGAAGAAGAAGCATCAGGGGGCTTTTTAAAGGGAGCTAGAAAGTAGGGGAGGGGAGGAACCAAGCTGGGAGTCCTCAGCAAATGCCCGTTTATCCAGACTGGCCAGGTAGGAGACCAGGGCAGAGGGCAGGGACATCCTGAGTTGGGCAAGGCTGCTGGGGAGGCGATGGAACAATCAGGAGGGCGAGTTGAGTGGGTGATGAAAAAGAAGGACTGAAGAAGGAGGTGGGCAAACATTCATTACTATTCGGTGTTTGGAGCACAAAGGTGCCTGCTGAATTCGTGAGTTCAGGTCAAGCCTCAGGACAGAGACAGTGCTTCTCGAAAGTTGTTGCCAGTCTTGGCCTACAGACATCATCAAACGTGTTCTTTTCCCAAGATTCCTACAACAGGGCGAAGTCTTAGTAGCTTTAGTAGCCAAGGAGACTAGTGTTTCCTAGGGATCCATTAAGAGAGTCCAAGAGAGGAGAGGGAGTCTGGGTTAGGCTCCATCGGGATGACTGGGTTGAGCTCTGAGGGGCCCCAGTCTAGGAAAGCCCATGCTTAGCTGGTGAGTGTTTGGGGAAGGGTCTCAAAGCTGTGCCGTCTGAACATGGACTGAAGGGACTGGGGAGGTTTGACCAGGAGGAGACTTGGGCAGGGGGAGGGTCTGAAGGGCTGTCCCTCACAGGAGCATTAGCCTTGCTCTGCTTGTGACCAAGGGCCAGAACAAGGAACCATGGGTGGAAGTTATGGAGAAGCAGGCTAAGATTCAGCCGATAGGAGGAAAAACCCCAAAACCTTTCCAAGGACTAGCTGCGAACATGTGGAATGGACTGCCTCAGGAGGCTCCTTCCACCCTCCCCTAGTGGTCTTTAGGCCATGAATGAATGACCACGGCTCAGGAATGTGACAGTGGGCAGCCCTGTCCAGGTCTGGGTTAGACAAGATGGCCTCTGAGGTCCTTCCAACTGTGACACGGATCTTGTGAGTTAATTTGAGCTGTTTGGCCAGAAACAAGATTGCAACCCCAAACCACACTTTCCTTCCTTCCTGTGTGTGTGTGTGTGTGTGTGTGTGTGTGTGTGTGTGTGTGTGTGTGTGTGCGTGCGTTGGGGATGGGGTGGAGCAGGATGCATACAGAAAATATAGGCCTGGGAAATGCATCTTGGAAGCCAACAGTACCCCAATTATCCTTCCTGGACGATGGTCCAAAGCCTTGACTTCAGCCCGCCCTCCTTGTGTGACCTGGAAAACTCTGGGCAGTAACAGAAAGTGACATGTGGAGGGAGGAAGGATGCCTGGCCAATCTGAGGGACAGTGTGGCCCTTAGGATTCTTTCCTTGAAAAGACAAAGCTTGCTCAGGCAATTGTGCTTTCTATCTGTAGGCACATTGCCCACCTCCCACTGAGAGAGGGAGGTCAACCAGCCTGCCCTCCTGGCAGCCACCCCGTTCTTTGGGGGCCTTTTTCTCGGTTTCCTCTTCCCACTGGCCTTGCCCATTGGGATCGCTCCCCTCTTGGCGTCCAGCTCTTTTTTCCCACCAGACCAACTCCTCCATTTGGAGCGGCTGCTGCCTCTGACGCAGTAGATGGGCCACCAACATCTCTGGAATGAAGCCAGAAAGGTGGCTCTACAATAAAAAAGAAGAAAGAAACAAAACAAACTAAAGAACCCGCCACCAAATGTTGGCTAGAAACATGCGATTTCAGAGAGGGATTTAAAATGCTTTAACATTTAACATTCTATTATTCTTTCTGCCAGCTTGTTCCCACTCTCGTATCCGCTCCCCTCCCTGCCTTTTTTTTTTTTTTTTGGCTACTTTTCTAGGACTTTATGTATTTGGAAACAAAAATGTGCAACTGACTTCAGTATCTTTGGGAAAGATTTTTTTCACTGTAACTATAGACAGTATTTAAATTCTATTCAAGGTTTAATTTTACTCTGTGCACGCAGCAGGTCACGGGTGCCACGGATGTTGACTAAGAAGGCCTTTAGGATCATAGAGCATGTGGCTGTGGATCACGGCCCGCTCCTTCACTGTCAGTGTCAATAATGACTGGATGAATTCCTTGAGATTTGAAGAATCAAAAAATTTCAGAGTGCAAAAAGACCACGAAAGACCCATACCTAGAAGAGAATTCCTTTTCCAATCTACCTGACTGGTGGCTGTTTATTTCTCTCTGATGAGTCAAAGAATTTGAGAGTCAGAAAGGGTGTCAGTGTCCATTGAGTCTAGCTCAAACCCCGAAGGTATCCCCACTCGAGACCCTGCGACCTTCCCTGGAAGACCATTCCACTTTTGCAAAATTTTCATTCTTAGGAAGATTTTCTTTACCTTCAACCTATTTCTTTTTTTAAAACTTCAATCTTTTACTCTGAATTCTATTCTGAGGGGTCTATTGATCAATCAATAAGCATTTATTAAATGCCTACTGTGTACCAGGCATTAGAGATACAGAAATAAAACAGTCCCTAGCCTCAAAGACTGAACATTCTATTTGAAACAATACATAGACATATAAGCCTACACAAAATAAGCAGCAGAAACCTAATCCTTGCTCTCTAAAAGCTTCCAGGCAGCTGTTATGCCCCCACTGACTAATTTCCTAGTTCCTTTAATCAGTTTTCATATGGCATTAGCTGAGGCCTGACTGCTCCTTTTTGGATATGCTCTCACTTCTCAGAACTCTGATCGTCCAATGGACCTGTGATCTCCTTGAATTGAATCTTTCCTCCAAGGTTACAGATGCCAACCTGTCTCTGACCGCCAATCCTGCTCAGCTCCTGTTCCTGCCCCTTACATACAATCCAGAGGGATTCACCCAATCTCCTCAATGTTCTTCCTAAAATATGGCACCCAGAGCTGGGTACAATCTCCCAGGTGTAGTCTGATAAGGGCAGAATACAGTAGAGTTACATCTTCCTTATTCCAGGAAGCTATGCCCCTCAATGCCTCATAAATAATATCATCTCAAGTCATTGGCTCCTACTGGCATCAGGGTTGTTCTTTGATGAGGACTCTTGGGTCTATAACATTGCAGGTGGTACTATCTTCTGTCTCAGCATGGTTCAGCCTTGTGCTTTGGGGACAGAGGTGGAAGAATTCTGCTTCTGTGGTATGTTGAAAGGGAAGATAAATGTTTATCACTTAGGGTGGACTTTGTGAATATTCTCTTTACTCATTCGATCAAAGAATTAAGGATATTGTATGCCAGGCTCTGTGCTAAGAGCTGTACATAAAAGGAAAAGGAAAAACAGGGTCCCCGTCAGGAGCTCACATATAAGTGGGAGGACAACGTGTATATAATTGGGTCCATACAAGAAGCTACAGAGTAGAAGCAATGTCAGCTCAGAGACTGGGGAATCTGAGCTGAGTCTGAAGCTGGGGCACCTTATGGGTGGAAATGAGGAGAGAGGGTATCCCAGGCAGAGACGGGAAATGGGGTATCATGTGAGGAACAACAAATATGGAAGTGTTTGCAGGCAGGGACTCTTGACGACAGCAAACACTACTGGGCTCTGGGATGCAGGTACCTGATGGAGAACATCAGTGCATGTTCAGAGAAAGCCACACCTCCTGGGCATTCATGGGCAGCAGTCATCATAATGAAGTAGAGAATTATGAGGAGGCAGACATGTGGGAAGAAGAGAACAGCTATGAAGGATACATTGAGAAACATAAGGTCTCATTACCTGCCACCCCTTGGAGTCCCACCGGTCCCAGTGTCAAGGGCTCCTCTGATGCTGGTGATCCAACTGTTTCCCTGTTTCTTAAAAAGGTTATAGCAACACAACAGCTTGGGGCTATTTCCTAATTAGGATCCTCCTAGGAGACTCTGTGCTCTGTGGATTTGTCTTCCTACGATGCCTGGGTCTGTCACATCACCTGGTCTGCGATGTGAGTTTCTGCATCCTCTCCTGGGTCGATCCATTCAGAAATGCACAAAGGAGACATGTTGTGTTCTTGTGTCTCACCTGGGTAGAGGTCCTGCTGGTTTGTGCTTCTCTATACAGGGTAGGGAGGAACAAGGGGATAGGCTTGTACAGATCAGATCTCTTGGCATGCTGCTGATGAGAACCAGCCCCAGATGTGGTGACTAGACGTTTGTCGGAGAACGTAGCTTTGAGACTTGCTCCCCGTCTGTTCTCAAGGGGCAGTACCCGAATTCTTAGGGCAGAAGAGCTCCCTGTCAAACTCGGATGGATATTTCAGGCTGTCTAATCACCTAAACTGCCATAAATTCATTGAAAAAATTTATTTTGGTCCAATTCAGCAATAATTGATTACTTTGTGTTGCTATTTAAGGTGGTAAGAAAATTAAGCTTTGGAAGTAGGAAGGTATTAGCTGCTGCCAATGGTCCTAACAAGAGAGTAGCCTCTCTCTACTCTGAGGTCACTACAGGCAGCCCATGGAAACCAGGAGACCAAGAACTTCTGACCCAGACCCTAGGACTAATAATACTGTCTACTTCCCGGGCCTGTGAGGAAAAATGAGATGATACACACACACACACACACACACACACACACACACACACACACACACACACACACTCACTTTGCAAACTTGAAGGTGCTATATAAATGTTAACTATGACTTTCATCATCGTTGTTAAATTAGCCCTTACATGGCTATGAAGCCAATGTTTTCTATTCCAGTTGGGATTATGGTCATTCATTCACCCATGTCTAAAGTATGAATGCCGGTAGCTTCTCTTGATCTGTTCAGAAAGTGGATTTCCTCGCTACTCCCTGAAGGCAAGTCTAATTTATTTATTCATTCTTTTGGTAAACACTTATGTCAGTAAGCCCCGGGCAAAGTTCCTTAGGTCTGGCCCCACAAGGACCCGGCAGGATCTTGAAAGCCAGTCCAAAAAGACGCCTTTCCTTTTGGCAAATCTCTACAGATCATGTGCGGGTCTCTACGGATGGAGGCAGCAGGGTCTTCTGCTCCCATGCAAGTACTCAAGGTAACAGAAGTATTACATATAGGGCAATCTTTATTTTACTCCACCGAAAAAGCAGACAGCATAAGTGCCTGTCAACAAATGCAGAAAACTCCTAAAGGGCCTCTCAATAGCCCATTAGCAATCACAACAGTTCTCCCACTTAGGCGAGCTCATTGTTTGGGGCTCTATGTTAAATTGGCTCATTAAAACTATCTCTCTCATGAGTTCACAGGAAAATATATTTGTCCTTCTGTTATTAGAAGAAAAAAATGTCTTCATCTCCAGGTATTGTCAAAATAACGGCTCCTTGAATCTGAGGCACTCTGGGCGCACCACAGAGTCTGTCTTCGTCATCAGGGAAGTGAATCCCAGCTTATGCTCTTAGGCCATTCCCTTTTCAAATGAACTCCTAGGGGAGAACCTTCCCTCCTAGAGACTGTGGAGCCTATGGAACACAAAGCTTGGTCATCAGGGTGGGGCAAGGCTGGCATGGGGGGCACAAGGAAATCGGGAGCTTAGAGATAAATGAGAGAAGAATCAAAGCTTAAGAAAAATTCAAGCATGATAACTGACACTGTGGCCAAGTCATTGGGGGTCTCCAAGCCTCAGTTTCCCCATCTGTAAATAATGCCTCTAATGCCTACCTTGTGGGCCTTTTGTGAGGAGCAGATGACATGGTTATACAGACAGAGAACTAGAAGGGGCCTTAGAGGTTATCTAGTCCAACTCCTCATTTGACAAATGGGAAAAACTGAGGCCAGGAAGGTGAAACAGTTTGCCCACATGTAGAATTTGAACCTAGGACCTGTGACTCCAGAGTCCCTTCCCTAGGTAATGTAATTGTCCCCAAATCCCAGAGGTGGTAGATGGCAGAGCTGGGTCCTCTGCTACAGGTAGCACTTGATGATTCAGCCTCTTCAGTATAAGGAAAGTGCTTTCCACACTGTGATGTGCTCTGAAAACATCATTTACATTATTCACAATTTGGAGTTTACGAACATCATGATCCCTATTTCAGAGAGAGGAGAGGAGGGCTCAGAGAGTCCTCTTTGAACTCCAAGGCCAATGCTTTTTTCCCTCCACCCATTCTTCTCCACAAGGGAGGGGAGAGTGAAGACCCAGGCCCAAGGTGTAGTGTAAAGAACTCCGCCTTCAGCTCGGCCACCTGGGTGACCTCACACAAACTACTTCCCTTTTCTGTGGCTCAGCTTCCTCTTGTTAAAATGAGTGTGTTTGAATAAGTGACCTTTGAAACTTTTTCTTGTTCTTAAATCCCAGTCACCTCATAGACCTTCGTTGCATGGTGAAAACAAGAGGGTGAGGGTTTGCTTCCTACCCACAGATTTGGGAGCAGATCTCCCTGACCGAATCTTTTTAGAGGTGGGCTGGACTCACCCTCTGGGCTGCTTTGAGAGATCTAGGACAAAGGGGGGCAAAGAAGCAGACTGCCAGCCTCAGCAGTGACTTTACTGAAGTGTTCTCGATGCACCTGGGCCCTCTCGGGTATAGATACACCCTCCAGTGGTACAGATCACAGCCCACCCATCCCTTTTCACTCATCCATGACCCAGGGCTCCAGCAGAGTCATGATCTCACTGATGTGGGCATCCCCTCCAACAATGCAGATCTCAACTCCCCTTGGGTGACTCACCCATTCCCTTCCATAAGTCTGCCCCAGTGGCCCACCTTCTGCTCACTCTCGATGTTGAGTTTAAACCAATGGGGCCCATGAACTGTTCCCATTTACTAAAGGCATTCAGTCTGTTAGATCCCACTTCACACCACTCTGCTAAAACAAACAAAACACCAAACCCTTAGCAGCTTCCCATTCAAATACCCATGGCTCCATCTAGCCTTTCCCCATTGGGCACCAATCTGCCTTCCATCCTGATGTCCCCTCACATCCTCCATGCCCCTAGACTGGCCTGTTCGCTGCAGAATGTGCAGTCTCTTCTCCCTTGTATGTGCTGTCTCTCCCCCCGCCCCGCTAGGAACATGCCTCCCTCTGCCGCTTGGCATCCCCTGGCATCCCTCAGTGCAAGGGCTTCCTCCCTCTCGAGGTCTTCCCACATCCCCCCAGTGGTCGGTGCTCTCTCCCCTGAAATCAGTCCAGACTTCGTTTGCATCTGTTTTGTATTTCTCTGCACACTGGCTGTTTCCCCCGTCAGGACGTAAGACCCTTGAAGCAAGGGTCTGTTCTGTTTTCGCCCAGAGCTCACCATAGGCCTGGAGAAGGAAATGGCCAGCCAGCCCGGTATCTCTGTCAAGAAAATCCCAAATGGGGTCACGGAGTCGGACTCAACCGAACACCACCGCCACCGCAGGGCCTGGCGCACAGGAAGCGTTTAGCAAAGCCTTCCTGAGTCGAATTGAATTGGACTGAACTGAGATGAAGGACAGAAAATGTGTGAGCTCTCGGGCTCAGCGCAGCCCTGGGCCGTGGTGGGGCGTCTGAGGGAGGGAAGCAGTCGATTTAAGTAACTGAATCCTGAGCAGCTCTGGAGGCAGCTGGACTCTAGGTGGGTGTTATGGGAATCTAAAGATCTTCCCTGCCCCTAGGCCCTTTGCTAAAGTGGCTACGTGACTCTGAGGACCCTTGGATATTTGAAAGTATACTCTATTCCCTAATGGGCTGAATGTGGTCACATGGAGCCTGTGGCGCCAGGCTTGTTTTCCAGG
>CM053585.1:541949834-541995553 GCA_028646515.1 Pseudochirops corinnae
CTTTGGTTTTTGCCAAGGTAGACCAAGGGACTCGAGTGCTTTGGCTCAGGGTAAGCTGAACTTGGCCACCTGAATAGGCCAGAGAAGCCCTAGCTGGCATGGTGGCCAGGCCGGAGCACCAGCATCTTTTCAGTTCCTGCCTTAGATCTCACTAGCTTGGCAACCCTGGGCAAGTGCCTTAATCTCTCTGGGCCTCAGTTTCCTCATCTGTGAAATGGGGACATAACAGCCCCTGCCTCACAGGGTTGTTGTGGAGACCAAATAACCTTCTTCATTACATCCTCACCCCCATCCTCATCATCCTCATGCCTAAACACAGGGGTTGGTTCAATTCCTCTGGGGCCATGGGCTTGTAGGCTCTTAGTGGTAGATCTGGAAGTGACTTCAGAGGTCATCCTATCTGACCCACTCCACTTAAAGATGAGGAAACTGAGAGAAGTGACTTGTCCAAGGGCACTCAGACCCTGGGATTGGCTCTTACCTCCCCTGATCCTCTGTCTACAGCTCTTTCCCACAGAGCTGTAACCCCCTGGGAACTTTCCATCCGTCCTTCAGAGACAAATACAAACCTCTCCCCTCTTCAAGAGAACTCAAATTTTAAAAGTTCTGGGAGGGGGTAAACAAGTCACACCGATGATTCCCCTTTGAAAATGTGCTAAAACACAGATGCAAATGAGTTCACTTAAGTATCTTTTAAAATGCAAATAGGAAAGAAAAAAGGTTCAGCTCATGTGTTTATAGTCAGAACTCCATGAAGTCTGGACTCCTCAAGGGAGGACTCCATGTATTTTTAATTCCAAGAACTCCGTTGGTCTCTGTGGGGAGTTTGTTTACTCCTGAGTGGGCTTTTTAGCATTTCTCCCTGGTGTCTTTTATCTGTGTTCTAAACACTGCTGGCCTTTGGGCACAGCTGTCGGGAGAATTCATGATTTCCATGTTTCATATCTTAAAAAAAAAAAGAATGCATAGTTTGGGACATTTTGTGCCTGGGGGGGGGCAGGAGGGTGAAGCCCTGCAATGCTGGGGGACCCTGGCTGGTGTAGGAGAAAGGGGGCTGTACAGAGACCCTCCATAATGAATCTGCTGAAGGGCAGGGAGAATAGAAGGTTCTTTGTAGGATCTCTGATCCAGCAGGGAGGTTGAAATAGTCTCTCTCTTAAGGAATACAATCAAATAATATACAATTGAGCTTAATAAGGTGGGCATCTCCTACTGCACAGACACTGCTCACCACTGTATGCTGTAAGGATTGTGTGATTTGAATTTCACAGCCCTTTCTTGGCTCCTGGGGCCAAGAAGAGTGGATCTGATCCCTTTTACATGTGAGAGTCCTTCCAATACTTAAAAAAATAAATTTATTTTTAATGGTGTTTTATTTTTTCCAGTTACATGTAAATAAAATTTTTAACATTTATTTTTTGTAAAAATTTGAGTTCCAATTTTTCTCCCTCCCTTCCTTTTCCCCTCCCTAAGATCATAAGCAATTTGATATCACTTCACATACCTGAACACAGCCATAGTCTCCCCAAGTCTTCTTTACTCTGTATAGTCCTGCTCATTTGATGGGTCCTCCTAAGATCCATTCCTGAGGTCTTTTGCCACTCTAGCCATTTCTCTGCATGTGCTCCAACAGCGCCCTTCCTAAACTGGGTTTCGGCTCTGTCCCCAAGGTTGCACATGGGGTGGAGTTCAGCTAGATGGTCACCTTCCTCATTGTGGGCATTTTTATGGTGGCACAAGGTGGCCTTGGCATGACCAACTCACCCCAGCATCTCTTTCACACAAATGGATATCTACCCATACTTTATCCATCATTACTGGAAATTGACTTCTTGACAAAAAGTTCAGGATTTTGTGTTTATCCCTACTAAATTACATCTGTGGGGACATTTAGCAGAGCCATAAAAATGACTCCACTGGTGACTTAGATTTCTGAACTTCAGATCTCAAACATTCAAACAGATCTGTCTGAGATGGAGCACCTCAGGAACCATTCCAAAGAAGTGTTGATCAATGGTGTCATCCAAGTGTCCCAGAGTTCACGTTGTGTTAGTATGGAAGAAGACAGGGAGATGGGGAGCTGTGTAGGCTAGCAGACCTCGATGAGGTAGAAATACAATTTAGTCTGACACTGGAGGTCTAAAAATCATCTTCCCTAATCCAAGATGTAGGAGCAATGGCTAGATGGAAGTCCATTTGAAACAAATCTGAGTGGTACATTAAATGGGAGGTTCAGTGAGTCAACACCAAAAGCTAGAAGCTAGGGAAGGTCATGCAGTTGTAGGGTGTATTCCAAAAAGATGGTCTGGAGCAAGGGGAACAGTGAGTTAGCCTGGTCATTGTTCTCTATCTAAGTCAGACCACTGACAGTTCATTGTGGTTGGTTCTGGGGGTCACAACTTAAGAAGGAAATTGAAAAAGTGATTGGCACCCAGAGGAGGGAGACCTAGATGTGGAAGTCCTCAAGATCATGCCACACGATGGTCCATTGAGGAAATTAGGATGTTTGACCTGGAGAAGGACATGATGGTTCTCATTAAATAGTTGGACTGGTATGTGAAAAAAAAATAGATATAATCCACTAGAGATGTCAACAGGAAAATGGGCTGCCTTGAAAGGCATTGGATTCTATGGTGGGGGAGAGGGTCTTCAAGAAAAATTGAATGACCACTTATGGGATTGAGATTGTTGTTTTTAGCTACACTCCTAGGAGTTTTGCTGGATATGAAGGAGAGTGTAAGGGCTGGGAGTCATCTAAGCATCTCCTAATCCTTGAAAACAAATGAAAAACAAGTACATTTTAAAATAGAAGATCCATCTGCCAGTGATTTTAAATGCACTGCTGCAGCCTGCACTTCGCTTTCGGGAGGGGGCAGCATGTGGGCAGGTGGGCTGCCAGTCTCCAGAACAAGGCTTTGGTTTCATTGGCAAACCTCCTTTCAGGGCATCTTAGGGAACCTGGAGGCACCAAATATTCCCCTAAATTTAGACAAAGCATTCTCTTTAAAAAATCCTGCTACTTTGAATGACAATAATCTCTGACATTTACAATTTATAAAACACTTTACCGACGTGGTTACGTTTAACTCTGAGACTGGAGATGAGCTTCTGGGATTTCCTTAGTCTAAGGAACTGTCACATGAGAAAATTCCCCCTACAGATTCAAGGGAGCCTCTCCTTTTCAACGTAAAGTCTTAGAGCTGCCCAGAGCATCTGAGGTGGAGTGAAGTGTCCAAGATCACACAGAGGCAGGAGGTGACCCCAGGCCTTCTTGACTCTAAATCACCCTTTCTTCACTTTGCTAAATGATGTCTCAATGCCTGTGAGTTCTCAGTTATCAGGCATGATGTGTTCGACCTGCCTGGGCCCATTGAACTAGGCCCTTAATAAAGGATTCTGGGAGCGTTGATTTCTATGTGTCTCCTGATAGGGCTCTGAATGTGATATTATTATTGTCACCATTCTTACATTACTGAGAACACCTGGTGACATTTGGTTCAGCCACTCATCACCCCCTCCCACACTAGAAAGTCACGGAGTGTCAAAAGCCATTGCTCTTTGTTCAAGACAGCCCAGGAGGGCTGTGAAATCGGCACCTGTGTCTTCCAGCTCCAGGAACAAAGCTGAGTGTCTGTGGGAGGTAGACTCAGAGGCCCGAGAGTCTGACGACCAAGCCCACCACTGACGAGAAGCCTCTTCCTTTTATTCACTCATGTCATTTTTCATCATTCGTGGTGATCACTGCCCTGCTAGGCTGTGGGGATGCCCACTTGAATGCATATTCCCAGAAGCAGAGGGATTGCTTCAGTCTTTGCACTGGTACACCCCCGCATCTGGCAAAGTGCCCCGAACATAATAGGAGCTCAAGAAATGCTTGTTGACCAGTTGCTGGTGTCCCAATAATCCTCACTCCAGTCTTCCCTTCTGACTGAGAGAACAATGACATGAGGCTAATTGCCTCAGTGACCATGTCTATCAGTGTATGTGACATTTAGTACCCATAGTCCCTCACCTCTACACTGAGAGGCTTTGGTTTCCTCATGTTACCTCACGGGATCACAGAACAAGAGTCAGAAGGAACCCTAGTGTCACTGGGTCCGATCCCGCCATTTTATAGATGAGAAAATTGTGACCTAGGGAGATAAAGGACTTGTCCAAGGTCACACAGGTTAGAAGTTACAGAGGTTGATTTTGAACTCAGGTTCTTTGGCTCCAAATCCAGCCCTCTTTTCACCATGGCAGGAGGACTTGTTTATGTGCTTCTGAGAATCTTTTTGTAGGAAGGGAACAGAAGACTGGAGAATGTGGAGAGGAGGGTGGCCAGAATGGTGAATGACCTCAAGACCATGACCAACGAGGTTTGGTGAGAGGACCTAGGAACCTCGGGGTGGGGGTGGGGGTGGGAGAGATGTGGGAGCAATGCCCAAAAGGTTACCCTGGGGAAGTGGGATTATCCTTGGTCTCTTTGACCCCAGAGGAGGAAGGAACAAAAGTTTCCAAGAGGGAAATTGGGGTTCAGTGTCTGGAGACATTTGTTACCACATTGAGCTAGGCAAGAATGAGATGCTGCCAGGCTGGGCTGTCTCCTGGTCAGGCATGGGTTTGACTGTGTGGCAGAGGAAGCTTGAATGCTCTTCAAATCTGAGGCTTTGTGAGCCTCCTTCCTGCCCAGAACATTCTGGGCTCAGTGACTGACTAACAGAATGTCTGTGATTGAGCCCCAGCCTCGCCAGGTCTGCAGAGGCTCCTTACCACTCTGTCCACAGAGAGATGAGCTTTTTGGCCACAGCAATTCTCAACATGGATCAAAAGCCATCCTGTAGAGGGATGAGACTTGTAAAGGTGGAAGGAATGTTCACATGGGTGAAGTCACAGTCTGAAAACGCTGATGTTTATCCCCAGGGTCCAGCCCATAGAAGTTGCTTAATCAGTGTTGATTGAGTTGAATTCTGGCTTAGCCAAAACAGTCCGATTTTCAAGTTAGTGTTCCACTCAGAGGTAGGGTTAGTCCTCAGTCAGATTTAAGGCAGTGGGATGTAATGGGGCAGCTAGGTGGTGCAGTGGAGAGTGCATCAGACCAGGAGTCAGCAAGACCCGAGTTCAAATGTGACCTCACTTACTGACTAAATGACCCTGGGCAAGTCACTTAACCCTGCCTGCCTCAGTTTCCTTATCTGTCAAATGAGCTGGAGAAGGAGATGGCAAACCACTCCAGTATCTCTGCCAAGGAAACTCCAAATGGGGTCACACAGAGGCAGGCAAAATATAAACAATGACAAAACAACAGTGACGTAGGGGGCAAATGTTGGATTCAGAGTCAGAGGACATGGGCTCAAATCATACCTCAAAGCCTCGTATGATCTGCTGTGAGTCCCTCCCTTCCCTGGGCCAGGACTGGACAGTCTCTGAGGTTCCTTGTAGCTCTAAATCCTAAAAGAAGCCAAGGCATAGACAGGGATTGGATCAGCCTACATGCCTTTGGAAGGCACTGAATTTAAATTCTCATCCCCCAAGCAAAGCCTTGCAGGCGGTGAAGAGACGCTGTCCGCCCCCCAGCCATCTCCCTTCACGGACACAGGAACACGGCCAGGGGCTGCTTGGGCAGAATTTAGATCCACGCCTGCGGCTTCAGAAAGGAGATGCAATCGAGATACTGGGAGCCCCAAGGATTATAATTTGTTTAAATCATTTTTTCTTTTGGCACGTAATCATTCCTTTCCAAAAAACCCCAGTTTTGCTAGCGTGGAATTGCATATTGTGGGTTTGGGTCATTCCTTTTTCTACTTACTTTTCTAATTTTACATTTAAAAAGATTTGACTTTTCACTCCCCTCTTTCGATCAGGTTAGCTTAAAACGGCAATGCTGTTGGTCTTTTCAGAGAATCGGCTTTCCATCTCATCCATCATTTTTGTGGTCTGTTTTCCATTTTATTTGCTTCTCAATTATCTTTCAAGATTTCTTCTCAGGTGCCTGTTTTTTTACTTGTCAGTTTTTGAGGTTTTTTTTTTTTTTTAAATTTGCACAGAAGAAATTTTTTGCTAATCTGATTAAAAGAGGAGGGAAAAGTGAAATCTATTTCGTTAATGCATGTTTTCAAAGGCATATTTTTTTCCTTTTTGGGTTGCATTAGGTACATCCCGGAATTTTTAGTTTGTTGTTTCATTTTTATGATTCCTTCACACAACTCTTAATTTTTCTAACAATTTGTTCTTTGACCTTCTCATCCCTTAAGATGTCTTTATTAAGTTTCCATCTTAAAGTGCATCTTTTTCTTTGTTTTCCCTACACTAATTACTTTTAAAATAACATTAAGGTTAAAAAAATCATTTGTCATTTCTCTGTTTCCTACCATATGCTCTATTTTTTAAAATTTCTTTTTTTTAGGGGGGGACGCAGGGCAATTGGGGTTAAGTGACTTGCCCAAGATCACACAGCTAGTAAGTGTTAAGCGTCTGCTGCATTTGAACTCAGGTCCTCCTGACTCCAGGGCTGGTGCTCTATTCACTGCGCCACCGAGGTGCCTGTATGTGCTCTATTTTTTAAAAAAACTACTACGTGGTACTAAGCAATATGTACATTTTTAAATGACACTATTAGAATTCATATATATTATAGAATATATATGTATTACATATATGTCTTATATATATTATAGACACTATCAGATTTATATTTTCTCAAAGTTTCCCTTTTTGTTTATCTTTCTGTTAGATTCGTCCATCTCTGAACTGGCACCATTAAAATCTATGATGATTATTGTTATGTTATCTATGCTACAATTAATTGTTCCTTCATGAATTTAGACACTATGCCATTTGGTACAAATACGTTTAATGATACTGATACTGCTTCCTTGTCTATGATATCTTTAAACGTATTGTAGTCCTCCTATTTGTCTCTTGACATTAGGAATTTTTTATTTTTGTTCTGATGGACAACAAGATTACAATATCTGTTTGGAATATTTTGTTCCAGCCTCTCTTTCCCTTATGTGTCTTTTCTGTATGTGTCTTTACTTTTAGATATGTTTTTCATGCAATTCAAATTGTTGGGTTTTGTTTTCTTATCAATTCTGCCTGTTTTTGTTTCATTGTATTGTTTAGTCCATTTACATTTAAGGTTATAATTGTTAGACTTGTATTTTTTCTATTTATTTTTTCATATTGATTCTTATCCTGTTCTGTCTGTACTTTGTCCCTATGATTAATTTTGTTTACACTGCTTTGATACCAGTCTAGTCCTACAGACTACAGTTACTCCCATTTTTCTGCCCTATTCCAAATTCTGTGAATTTACTTAAGTTCTAAATTTATCTGCCCACTTACTTATTTATCTTTCTCTTTTGATCATTTTTGCCTACCTCACTAAGCATATGGTTCAAAATCTTCTATCTTTCCTCTCTTCCAATTTCCTAGTTTAAGAAACATTCTTTTGTAGAGCCCCTTCAAAAGAATAATCACTCCAGTGTATGAGTATTACAAATAGATTTCTTCAAACAACCTTTGTTGGGAAGGCTGTGTTGGATTTTCTCTGGATGTAGAAAGAGGAGATGCCTTATTTCCAATCTCCTCTCTGACACTTAGTGAGATCTTGGGCAAGTCACTTAAAATCTCTGAGTCTTGGTTTTATGATCTGCAAAATGGGGCTAGAGAAAACTGTAGAATAGTGGGGTCAAACTCCAATAGAAGTGGGACCACTGATTCAGAAGTAAGGATCCCTGCATATGAACATGGTTTTTGAATGGGATATTATCTATGTTTTATTGTCTTTTTATTTATTTAGTTAAATATTCCCATCTGGTCCTTTATTTAGTTAAACATTTTCATCTGGTCCTTGGAAGCCAGTATTCCCATATGAGTGTGATACTTGATTGACACTCTGCTGTGAGACTTGCTCTGAGGGTGATTTTGAGGCTCCAATGAAAGACTGCATGGAAAGGACTTCAAAGATGAAAACGCCAACCACATGGTAGCTCATGTTCTCAACAATCAACAAGGAATAGAAAAAACTGAGATCCAAAGCATGAGCCAGGACCCACTTTGCTCCTTCCCAACCCCTAACTGATCTGTCTTTGAGATAAATGGCTGCATCCCCCTCCTTTCTGTCCCAGAGCTATCAATGGGCTCTTGTAACATGTTTTGATATTCAGGTCACAACTTATTCCCTGATGTTTCTGAGATCTTGATCCAGCCCATTTTCAGGTTGGATTGGCTGATGTTTTGCTCCTTTGTTACACCAAGAGATTGTGGAAGTGAGTGTCCCTGTTGATGCTTATTTCGGGCATTCAGTCCTGGGGATGGCAAAGTCCATTTCTAAGGAGCATAGACATCATTCAACTTGAATAGGAAACATTCACCAAGCACCCACTATGGACAAGGCATTGAAGAGCCTCGGTAGTCGAATCCCCGACCAACAAAATCCCATCTTTTTAAAACCAACATTCTCCTGGAGATGCTATATATGCCTGTGAGTCACAAGCCATCACCATCTCAGCAGAAATAAAATTGTGGGTGGCTCAAGTAAAGCAGGGTGGTGGGTAGGAATAGGTTGCATCATATCATCAGTGATGGCCTCTAGGCAAGAAGTTCTCACTGATGTGTTTGATGGACAAAGAAGGAAGCCTGGTGGATAATCAGGAAACCCTACCGCCACGTTGCCCTTAGTTTTTATTTGGCCTCAAAGGGCTGTGATGATCAGTCCTGGCTCCGAAGGGAAGGACCTTTTGCAAAGGGCAGCCTCTTTGGTAAGAAGTGAAGGCATCAGGAAAAAAGCATTTATACAGACCTTCTTGGTACCAGACATTGTGCTAAGTGTCTTACAAATATTATCTCATTTGATCCTCACAGTAATCCCGCAAGGTAGGCACTATTATTAACCCCATTTTACAGTTGGGGAAATTGAGGTAAATATTGTTTAAGGGATTTGCTTAGGTTAGAATCAGGTGTTATCAGAGAAGCACTGAGGGGCAGCTCTGTGTTTCCAGACCTGCAAGAAACAAACAGGAAACCCCCGCCCTGATTAGCAGTGATGGATGGGCATAGGAGCTGGAGTGGAGGGCAAAGTCTACAGAACAAAGCCCCAGAAGCAATGTAGCCCCCCAGATGCCTCCCAGCCCCCTAGACCAGGTGTTTCTATTTCTGTCATCTACCTGTGAAAGGGAAGTAGCAGAATAAGCCTCATCCATGGCTTTCTATCTGACAACCTAGAATGCTTCCCTTTCTTCAAGGGTAAAGAAGATATTTGCCACCTCCTTGAGGGAATCATGGAGATGTGTGGTGAAATATTTATGAAGGTCATATACAGGGGGTAAGGGGTGCCATGGGGGAAATGGGGGGTATGGTCTTGGTGGGTTTTAAAGATGACTTTACAACCTTGCATAGGGTGGTAGGAACTACCCCAAATAGGTGGTACCCATCCCAAGAGAGTTCTGCAAGCAGAAATCACTTCCAGCTCATAGTAGTACTATGACTTTAGGCACAAAACTTACTTCTTGGAGCCTTGGTCTTCTCATCTGTAAAATGGTCGGGAGAATGATACGGCAAAGCGCTCTAGAAGCTTTGCCAAGAAAACCCCAAATGGGCTCATGGAAGAGTTGAACATGGCTGAAAAATGGCTGAACAACAGCTCTATCTACTACTCAGCGGTTCTCAACCTGTGGGTTATGTTCAATTTGTAACAATGAAAATACATCCTACATATCAGATATTTAAATTATGATTCATAACAGTAGCACAATTACAGTTATGAAGTAGCAACAAAAATAATTTTATGGTTGGGGGTCACCACAACATGAGGAACTTTATTAAAGGGTTGTGGCATTAGGAAGGTTGAGAACCACCTGCCTGGGGTGATGGGAGGCTCCAATGGGATAACTGTGAAGTGCTTTGCAAACCTTCAAGTGATACATCAATGATCACTATTATCATTTTGATTATTCTAGATATGTCAAAATATAGCAGGATTGTGATCTTCCTAACATTTATTGTGCTTGTGTCTCCAGTGTCAAGCACAGTTCTTAATCAAACCTTGCTGATTAATTGATTATAGGAACTGTGCCTCTGTCAGTCCAGACTAGGTTATTTTTTCTGTCACGTTGATGCATCCTAAGCCTGTGGTTGACTAAGACCCCTTGAATGTTTTCCACAGGAACTATTATCTGGCCTCTCCTTCATCCTATACTTGGGTAATTGGTCTTTTGAACCCATTTAGAGGATTCTCTCCTATGGAATGGAAATACAGTATTATGGCTGGCAGAATAACATTTCTAGCAATCTTCTGAAGGATTAGCTCTGTGTTGATGGAAAGGGACTCAATGTCATATACTTATTTCCGTGTGTCTATAGTTGTCATCTATCATGCATGATAGATAATAGATAGGTAGATGAATAGATAGATGAATGGATAGATAGAAAGATGAATGGTAGATAGATGGAAAGATGGATGGATAGGTAGACAGGTAAATAGATAGAAGATATAGCCCAATAGGTTGATAGGTAGGTAGATGGCTAGGTCAACAGACAGATGAGTAGATAGGTAAGTAGGTAGACAGATAGATGGGTAGATGGAGAGATAAAGTAGATGTATGTATGTATGTATAGATTAAGGACTTGGGTTCAAATTCTGGCTGTGCTCCTTACTGTCTATGTGACCTTGGATAAATAACTTTACATCTTTATGATTCATCTATAAAATAAGGAGGGGGGAACTTCACTAGATGACCTCCGTGGTCCCTTCCAGTTCTAAACTATGATCTTATGCCCTACCTTGTGTAGCTTTTAAATATTTCATTTGCTTTCATGGAATTGGTTTTCTGAAGTTTAAGTAAACTATGTGCCATTATTTTTTTGTTTTTGTTTTCAATGGTAAAAAACATTTTTCTAAGCCAGAAGGTGAGAATCTGCTGCAGAGCTTCCTATGAGGACCTGGAATACAAGATGTACTTGGGCATTTTGTTTGTACATCTGTCAAGCCCTCATTTTCGCAGGCCTGTTTTGGGGCCCCCTGCCTTGTCTCCCCAACTAGACTACAGATTCAGAAGCAGGGACCAGGACTGGCTCATTTCTCTTCTTCTGTGCCAGGCTGCCCCTTACATACAGTAAGCACTTAATAAATACTTGCCAAATCATGTTGAATTTGGCAAAAGAGTTAAGTAGCTCAAGTTACTTTGGACCCTTTACTCTTCTTGGCTTTTATATTCAGCCAAAAAGCAGATCATGTCCATCTTTCCTTAGCAGTGGCTCCCATCTCCACAGCTCCCTCTCCTTGCTCCCTGCCAGCCCAAGCCCTCACCCAAATCACTGGGTAGATGGTTTACCTGGTGTTGCTTATGACCTTCATATCATCAGCTTATCTACCTCTTCCCATGCTCCCCTGTTCCTTCTGCCGTAATTGGCTCCGACCAGTCTTATTGCAAAGCCTTCCCAGACAGCCCTTCTTGGCTTCAGGCTCTCCCTGTATGGACAAGACATCCCTTGCCAAATTCATCTTCTTTAGACACTGTTTTCTTTTATTAGACTTTTTGCCTTGTTCCCAATCTTCCAGGTTGGCTCCCTGATCCCACTACAACAAATCTAAGCTGACGGGCAATGTGGTCTACCCTTAATGGAAAGAAGATTCGGTCTAAAGCCAGAAGACACCTGAACTCAATTCCTGTTCTCAATTCCTACTAGTGGTGGTGTGGCTGCAAACTAGTCCCTTCCTTGTGCGTGGTCGAAGAAAACACTTACTAACAATTAGAACACTGGAATGGGCTGCCTCTGCATGAGGGGTGGGCTCCCCTTGTCTTGAGGTCTTTCCCTGAAAATCATTTAATCTGGGTCTAGTTACGTTATTTGTAAAAACATGGTCTTAGAGGCGTGCCTTTCTCCATCTACAATTCTGACGATTAAAATGCAAACTCACCTAAATCTGTTATCAAATTTATAATTGCTTTCGGTCACCCAGTGTTGTCTCAGTCAACGCCTACTAGTAGAAAGTGAACCGACGTGTCTAAAACATTTATAGCCTCTCTTTTTGTGATGTTAAAGAACTGGTGTCCATCCATTGGGAAACGGCTGAACGATGGAGTATAAATGCACAGTAACACTATAGTGCTGTAAGAAACGAAGAAAGAGACAGGAAAGAAGAAAATCTGGAAGACTTCTATGCGCTGATGCCGAGGGAAAGGAGTAGAACCGGGAGAACAGTTTGCACAAGGGTGACAGCACGGCTGGGGCAGACCACTTTCCGCTCGGAAAGCCTGGAGAAGTCTGATGTTCGCGGGTTCTCGGGGGCCAGGGATGAAGCGTGCTACGCCCTCCTGACAGAGGTGACGGCTCTCGAGAAGAAGCAGCCCTGTGTTTTTGGATATGGTCCTGGGGGGAGGGGCTTGTTTTGCTTGACACGTTTGTTATGAGCATTTTGTTTTCCTTTCTTTTTGATAAGAGGGGAAGGAGAATGAAGGCGGAGGGAGAGAAATGTAAGTCTTGTTAATTTAGAAGAAAAGACAATTAAAACCAAAAAAGGAAGAAGGTGCTATTGTGTGGTGGCCTTGAATATTTTTGACATTAAAAATGGGTCTTGGGACTCAAAGACCAGAAACCACTGACTTAGCTGGAAGTGTCCAAGGCCTGATGGACCCCTAGGACGGGTTGGAATGAAGTCGCCCGGCTGGGCTGGGTTCTGCGCTGGTGGAGGGAGTGTCCACCTGCATGAGAGATCCTGGATCTACTGGAGTAGGGAGGTGAGAACACCTCATCTGGGCTATGTATGTTGTGGCACCTACAGTCTGGTGAGTATATTTTTATGAGTGGATCATAAAACAGAAACCCTGGGCCCACACTGGCCCCACCCAACCCGGTGACTCCCAGATGGCTTGAGGCCTCTCTGCCAGAGAAACCAGTCTCCCTCTCAGCTCCCTGGGTGGAGAAGAGTTTTCCTTGAGCATTTGCAGGCTTGTTCCTTCCTGGGGGAGCATCTGAACAAGCCGAACCAGGCCATGAACTGGGGGAAGCCGCTCAGGACAAGGAGGCCCCGTGGAGATGGTTTCCATGTCAATGACCATTGAGTATCCTCGCCAGCCCCCTCCCCCTTCCCGTCCCCATGATGTGGTAGTGACCAGAGTGACTCACCTGGGTCTCCCAGTCATTTTGAGGCCTGGGCAGGCCATAGTGTATTTGATTCCATGCGGAAGAACTGGCTTTATCCAGTGACAGAGTTTTGGGGGAGATCAGGACCCAGTTGGAAAAAGAGGGTATTAGTAAAAATGTGGTTAAGGACAATGTGGCAGAGTCGCCAAAGTACTGCCTTCTAATGTCAACTAACTATGAACTCTGTGATCTTGAGCCAGGAACTGCCCCTCTACGGGACTCAGTTTCCTGATTTGTAAATGGAGGGGTTGGATCGGATGATTTCTCAGGTCCCTTCCAACTCCGAGAAGTCTGGCCTATTACTTACTTATATCAAAATATCACAAGTAGACCAGGAAGAAAATCCCAAATATAATAATAAAAAAAAAACCAGCAACAAATTCTGAGTGGGCCAGATAGATTCCAGGGTTAATTAAAAAAAAAAAAGTTGGTAACCAATAGATCCACTGATCAAGTCTTTATTTTTATATTTGCTGACAATTTTGGGACTGAGAGGCAAAAAAAGCCCTCCTAGGGCTGCCCAGCCCGCCCAAGGCCAGCACTTTACACTGAGGCCCAGGGAAAGGAAATGACCTGTCCAAGGTCACAGAGGTCTTAAGTAAAAGATCCAGGATCTAAGCCCAGGTCCGGTGGCTCCTGCTTCATGCTTTTTGCTCTTCCAATTGAGGACAACAGAGTGAGCTGCTGTGAACGTAAAGGTTTTCATAATTCATCTGGATTTGTCAGCAGAAGCACGGAGGCTATAGAAACAAACCTGGATGGGCCTCGGGAGCTGCCTAGTCCAACCCTCTCATTTGACAGATGGGGAAACTGAGGCTTGGGAATGGTCATCCAGATAGAAATGGGCAAATTCAAGACTTTAACCCAAGTCCTACAATTCTGAACCCAGGGCCGTCATCACAGCGCCCACCAAAATTCATCCATTTAAAAAGAAACCCCCAGGATGGCCAGGTGGCGCAGTGAATAGAGCACCAGGCCTGGAGTCAGGAGGACCTGAGTTCAAATCTGACCTCGGACACTTAACACTTACTAGCCGTGTGACCTTGGTCAAGTCACTTAACCCCAACTGCCCTTCCAAAAAAAAAAGGCAATAAATAAATAAATAGAAAGAAGCCTACGTTAAAGGACCCCCCATAAATCAGTGGTGAGCTGTGACCCTCCCAGGTCCTGTCCTCACCGAGTGGAGAAGACAGGTGCAGGCTTTTTGCTTTAAATAGAGCAGGAGGTTCTCGGCCATCGCGCTCCCATCTGCTGTCACCTGAGCCCCTCCTTTGGGGGAGGGTCCCAGAGCTCCCCGGGGTCAGAGACTGCAGCCAGATGTGGGCCTGCCTGGTTCCGAGCCCCTGGTTTCCCGGGTTCGGGTCAGGCCTCTTACACACACTGGCTGTGTGACCCAGGCAAATCCCAGAACCTCTCTGAACCCTGGTTTTCCACATTATGAAACAAAGATAAGGACACTCGTGCTCTCCAAACTCCCAGAGGGCCTGAGGAAGAAGAGCTGTGTTAAACGTAAAGGGTTCAAAAAATGGAAGCTGTCATTCCTATTTCTTAGCAGAACTTGAATTCTTACAGCCTCGCTTTTTAGTCCCCTATTATAAGATGTGGGCAGGTAGGCGATGTAGTAGCGCAAGAGCACCAGGCCTGGGGGCAGGAAGACTCATCTTTGTGAGTTCAAATCCAGCCTCAGACCCTTACCAGCTGTGTGACCCTGGGCAAGTCACTTAACCCTGTTTGCCTCACTGTCCTCATCTGTAAAATGAGCTGGAGAAGGAAATGGGGAATCCCTCCAGTATCTCTGCCAAGGAAACCCCAAAAGGGTCATAGAGAGTTGGACACGACTGGAAAACGCCGGAACAACAAAGCTATAAAGCGTCTTGCTTGGGTTGAGTTCCAGTGACCTGCTTAGCTGGCTGCCCAGGTTTGAGCCTCTCCCTGTTCTGAGCTCTCTGTAAGCAGATGCTGAACAGCCCATAAGGGCATGGAATCTTAGAGCCAGAAGGGCTTGGTGAGCACCTGTCTCCTACAGTGGTGCTTAACCGGGGGGGATTGGGAACTTATTCTTAAAGAGTGCTTTGGTAACTATATTTCAATGTCATTGGTTTCTCTGTAAGCCTCTGCATTTATTTTGTGCATTTAAAAACATGATTCTGAGCAGGGCTCTGAGCAACCATCCCTAATTCTCTGCATGAAACTACCGTGTTTTAGCTGCATCCTCACTCAGCTCTGTCTCCCATTGGTGAATTCTTCCAGAATCTCCATTTTGGGGAAGGGCCCAGAGCAGCCATCTCTAGTGGCCAGGACGCCACTTCTTGCCCCTTCTGTTCAAAATATATTTTTATTTCATTTAAGTATTTCCCAATTACATGTAAATTATTTTTAATGTTCATTCTCCCACCCTCATATGTTCTCCCCTATTAGAATATAAGCTCATTGAGGCCAGAGGGTGCTTCTGTTTGTATTCTAAGCACTCAGCACAGTGCTTGACACACAGTTGACTCATTACTGAAAGGGGTCCATGACATAAACAATGGAGAATTCTTGATCTCCTTCCGCGTGTGCCTTATCACAAATCCTCTGGACAGAACACCCAACGAAGGGTCATCCTGGCTTTGCTTGAAAGCCTCCAATGACAGCTCTCATCCTGCCATTTGGCCCAAATCGACCCGTTTGGAACTCCCACCCACAACTCCTGGTTCTTTCCTCTGTGGCCAAACAAACAAGCCTAATCCCTTCCCTTGCCAGCCCTTCAAATATTTGAAGACCACCATCTTGCCCCCTCCTCCAAGCCTTCTCTTCTCCAGTCTAAACATCCCCAGTGACTTCTCCTGATTCTCATCTAGCTCTGACTTGAGAATCTTGGCCATCGTGGTGGTCCACCTCTGGACACTCTCTCCTTTATCCAGGCTCTTCCTAAAAGGCAGTGACCATGGTCTGGTAGGTTTTCTATGAGTAGACTTCCACCTCTTGCCACTCCTTGGCTAATATGTGTGTTTTCTCATTGTTTCCTTCTTTGGTCCTTCCAAGTAGGGCATGGGTAGGGTAAGTGTGTATATACACTATAAACTGTTTTTATCTCTGTCTTTGTATCTCCAGTGTCTAGAATACAACGGGAATTTAATCTATGTTCTCTCAATTGGACTGAGTTGATATCTTTCTATCAGGCACTTAGAGGTATGAGGCTTGGAGAGGCTAAAAGAAAGAAACATTACAAGATGAAGGGGAAAGACTTCAGATGCAAAAGACCCTGTAGAAGGAGTCTCAGGTTGGGATAGCTCATCCGTGGATGAAAAAGCCAGTGAGAAAAGGAACTGGATTTTAGGACTTGGACAGCGTTCCTCCTTCTATCCCCAGACATTTATCTGCATCAAAGCCCAAAAGGAGCATGGGAAATCTAACTGACTGCATCAGGGGTTGGGAACATAGACATAACCCTAAGGCAAGATGGAGTGCCTCACTCAAGGAAGGGTCTCTTGAATAGGAGAATCTATGGCTCCCACCTCCTTCCTGGAGATGACTAACCTCAGTGCTAAGGCTTTAAAGGAATCAAAGGAGAGAGGCTTCAGTCAGTCCTTGGTTAAGGGCCATTGCCCTAGATGAAAAAGCACGAAGAGCTGTCATACTCCAACTAAAGACAGCCCAGTACCACTCAGCAGAGCCAGTGGCTGAAGGCGGGAAAAGACACAGCTGAACAATGAAGCTAGAGCCTAGAGGATCTGGAGGATCAACCCATCCTCTTGCTGGGCTAAGACTCTGGGCAACTCACTTCACCTCTTTTTGCATCAGTTTCCTCAATTGGAAAATGGAAATAACAGCACCTGTCTTGTGCTAAAGCACAATACCTGCACACAGTAGGCACTCCAGAAATGTCCTTCTTCTCCTCCTCAGCCAGCAGAGTCATTGTCTTCTTAGAAGATCCCAGCTTTGAGTGAGCTGCTCCACCTAGCCTAGTCCAGAAGAAGCAGAGCAGGCTGCCCAGCCCTGTCTGAAGTCTGGTGCCTGGCAGTGACTTGGGACTTGCTTGGCCCAGTCCAGCAGCCACCCAGTGGCTGAGTCACATGTCCAGCTTAGCCCAGAGGCAGCCCAGCCTGGCGAGGAGCCAGCACTAGCTAGTGACCAGCTTGAGCTAGCCCAGCTGTAAATTGCCAAATCCGGAAGTGCTGCTGCTCCAGCAGAGGAGTGTGGAGTGGGCTGTCCAGCAGTAACATCATGCCTTACAGTACCCTCTAGAAAAATGAGGTAGTTCTTGGCCCTTCGGGTCTTAGGATTTTCCTCCACAAAATACAAGCCCTCAGATTGCCATTCCAAGCCCTCTTCAATGTGACTCCCATCTATGCCTTGACCATCTTGTTTCATTTACTCTTCTTCAAGCACTTGACATCCAATAAAACCAGTCTACTATGCTGCTCCCTATACCTGGTGACATCTCCCACCTCCAAGCCTTTGCTCGGTTAGCCTCCCTCCCCCCCATGCTTTTAATGTATCCTGTCTTGGACAGCATCTCATAGAATTCTTATCTTTCTTCCAAGCACAACTCAAGTGTTACCTTCCACAGCCTTTCTGGTTTTTTTGTTCTCTTCAAAAAAAAGGTCAAAATTTAATGAATGTAAAAAAAAATGAACATTTCTCCAAAAGTAAAATTATGTTTGAAACTATCAATCTTAATCACACACTGTTGGCAACAACCCTTTGAGGCAGACCCCCCCCCCAAAAAAAAAATCACTATTTTTACCCCCATTTTACAAATGAGGAAACTGAGGCAAATAGGGCAAAGTGACTTGCCCGGGGTCATACAGCTAGTTAGTGTCTGAGGTCAGCTTTGAACTCAGGAAGATGAGTCTTCCTGGCTTTAAGCTAGGTGCTCTGTGCCCCTAAGCTGCCCAAAGAGGGCCTCAGAAAGTCTCTAATCACAGATGCCTTAAGATGTGCAGAGCACTTTGCTTTCACTTGAGACCCTAGGAGTTTTGTCACCTCCAATTACAGATAAAAGAAAGGAGACTCTAGGAGGAGGCCATCCATTGTTTCCAGTTAGAGTACCTGAGGTGTAATTCGAACCGCCTCTTTTGATTTCAGGGCCAGTGCTTTGTTCTCTCAAGGTGCTTCTAATCAGCCCATGCTACAGATGAGGCCACTGAGGTGGGTCCCCAGAGGAAGATGTCCTTCCTTACTCACTGCTTGACACTGAATCATGCCCCAAGTCCTGTGGATCCTCCCATTCTTGCGATGTATCTAAGGCCTTTTCCTTCTTTTCTCCTTCCCTGACCCCCCACGCCTCCCCTCTCTGGGCCTTACTACTTCACGCCTCGATGACAGAGCAGACCTCCTAACTGGTGCCCTCTCCTTTGCTCTTCCTCTCCCCCCAAGGCTGCCACTTCCCATTCATTCCAACATTTATTCGCTTTATTATTAATGAAATTAATTTTCTCAAGCACTGCTTGGATTCCTCGTGACCAATGGGATCATTCCAGGCTCTTTCACAGAAAGGCTGTTTTTCGTGAAGATCTGTATCTGCATCTAGGGAACTATAGGTCTGTCTTGGGGTCAGCTGACCTGATCTGTGGTTCTGCCTTTGCTACTGATCCAGAGCATCCTCTGAGGCTGTCCAGCCCAACCCCCTCATCCTACAGATGAAGTGACTGAGAGCCGGAGAAGTCAGGACTGGCCCAAGGGCACACAAGTAAGAGCTGGAAAGGACCTTCTCGATGGATTGTCTAGGAAAGTGACCCCATTTTACAGTTGAAGAAACAGTTCTGTGGCTTGCCCAAATTCACAGAGACAAGTGGCAGAGTTGGTTCCCATGACCCTGGTCATCGTGACCCTTTTTCTGTGTATTTGAATCTCCTTTGTGAAGCTTGCCCTGGCTACCCCAACCAGAATGCCCCTTCTGCTGCTCTAGACTCCAGGGTACTTATTCTCTGGAAAAAAACCTTTGACCTCAGATGACACCTTCCTCCTCAGTGTCCTGCTCTGGAACAGGATGAGGCCACCCTCCAGGATTTCAGTGGCCCTTTGGGCTCTGTCATGCCGAGGCAACTCGGAGCTAGAGGAGCCGTGGGGTCCTGCCTGACATTGCTGTGCCCCGTGTCCCCCCTAACCTACCCCTTGGTGAAGGGAGCTGGTGCGGATTTGGCTAACGACGTCTCCAAAGTTCACTGTTAGAATTTTCAGCCCTTCTCTTCTCTAATGATGTCGTCATGGAGGTGACTCTTGGAATCTTGAAGGTGAATCTGGCAGCATCCGGCCGTGCTGGAAGACTCAGAATGGCCTTGGTGATGGGGTCTGTGTGGTTAGTGACGGCCGGCTAATGATGAACTTGGTGAGAGAGAGGCAGGAAGAGAGAACAGAGAGGCCACAGGCCGGTTCTTTCACAAGGTGGGGGGGACCAAGCCCGGCTATTACACGTACTAGCTCTGTGACCTTAAACAAGACCTTTAACCGCTGTTTGCCTCAGTTTCTCTAACTGTAAAATAGGCATAATATTAGCACCTGTGGTGATCGTCACTTAGGACCAAACACTTACTGGAAACTAGGACTCTGACTCTAAGCCTTTCATTTTACAGATGGGGAAAGTGAGGCCCAGGAAACTTCAGCCAGGGCCCAGATTCACACAGAAAATAAGCAGCTGGTCTTCTGAGCCCATTCTCTTTCTGCTGTACTAAAACTTCAGTTTCCTCACCTGTAAGATAAGGACCAGATGGCCTCTGAGATCCCTTCCAGCTTGACACCAGTTGAGATGGCTTGACCCCTTCTGGATTCATAGTCCTGTCCCTTTCCCAGGGGCTTCTTTCCGGCCCTAAGAACTTGGGATCTCTTAGGCGAGGCAGTGAGGGAACCTGCCCTTTGCTGGGGAAGAAGTGGCCACAGCCATTAAATCGGGCTCTTTGGAGCGAGCCTTCTTTCCCACAATCACCAGAAGGACAGAAAGCTCTTAATAAGTATTTGTTGAATGAATTTAAAAGCAGGAGTGAAGGAGCTTGTTGTCTCCAGTGAATTCTTTGCCAAAGACCAATGGCTTATCCTCTATTAATGTGCTGTGGTGACAGACAGGGCCAAGCTGTCCGGCCCTGGTGGGAAGGGTTCGCAGTCTGCTGCCATCAGGACTAAGGGGCTGCAGTAGATGGAGGAACCTGGAGATGGCTGAGTCGGAGGGGTTTGCTGATTTGCATCCTGGCTTCTTGGGGCAGGATGACACAGTCTCTGATTTGAATGTAGCCTCAGGCCCGGGGAGAGTGCCGAAGAGGTGGGAGCAGACAGCCTCTGGGGCCATTCTGACCCTGGGCCTCCCACCGTCTGAGGACGCCTGCCTCTCCCAGTGAGAAGGCAGAGATAAACGCTTTCTTTCAAAGAGGATCTTTGGTAAATGCTCAGCCTTTGGATCGGAACACCTACCACACCATAAGCCTCCAGCTCATCTTGGCTGAATGATGGGGGCCTTCAGTGGCATACCCATTTCCCCAAAGATGTTGCCATGCACAGGACATTGCTGAATCTCCAGTGGGCATTTCTTGGAGATCAAAAGGCCTCTCCTCTTTCTTCTACTGAAGAGTGTGGAAAGTGGGGCAGGGAGGGCCCTTCTTAAGCAATGCCAAAAGGACATTGCCATCTGTGGCAAGGGGAAGAGAGTGCTGGATTTGGAATCACAAGGCCTGGGTTCAGATCCCAATTCTGTGATTTATTGCCTGTAGAAGGAACCTCAAGCCCATCACTTTGTCTGGGCCTCAGTTTCCTCACCTGTAAAGTGGGAGGGTCTGACTAGCCGGTCTTCAATACCCCTTCTAGCTGTAGAGAAGTAATGGGGATTCCTGGGCCCAAAGTTAGATTATAATGTGGGGAGCAGTGGTGAGAGAGATTGGGGCAGTGGGGCAGGATTACAGCCGGTCCATTTCCCTTTGGGACCTCAGCTGGAAGGAAGAGGGAAAAGGAAGCAGCAGCTGGTGGAGTTCCCAGGCTCCCGGGATCCCCAGGGAAGAGGAACATGGGGCCAGGTAGAGCGGTGGTCGGGGACCGCCCGGGAGGAGAGGCTGGGGAGGTGTAAGATTGATTTCCTGCACCTGGGATGAGCTCACGCCTCACAACACCCCTCCCCCTCCCCCGGCAGCCTTCCTGTTCCCTATTGTTCCCCCGGCCCGGGCCGCGTCCGGCAGCCCAGGCTGCCCGCCGGGGCACGGCGCGGCGCCGAGGGGGGCAGCGGGAGAGGCAGGTAGGGCGGGGCCTGCGCACCTGGGCTGGGCAGGAGAAGGCGCGCCCGGCAGGGACTGGGCGTGGGGAGCAGGAGGAGAAGGAGGAAGAGGAGGAGTGAGGCAGGCTCGTTGGGGGTGGGCAGCGGCTGGCACCCAGCCTCGCGCACCAGCCGCAGTCGCTCGCGCGCCCTCTCCCTGCCCGGCACAGCATCCAAGGTGCGCGGCAGCTGCTGCGGGGTCCGGACGCCAGGAGCGCCGGCCGCGGCGGGCAGGCGGGCATGAAGATGGCTGTGGGAGCCGTGAAGATGCAGCCCCCGCCGGCAGAGAGCCCGGAGCCGGGCGACCCCGGGACGTCGGGGGCCGCCGGGGCCCCGGGGGGAAGGCGGCCGCGGCGGCGCGGGGGGAGCCCGGGCGCCCCGGAGCAGCCCCAGCCCGCCGAGCAGCAGCTGCGGCACCGGCTGCGGGACCTGCCGGCTCTGCTGCGCAGCGGGCTCACCCTGCGCAGGAAGAGGAGCGCCGGCAGCGGCAGGGTGAGTGACCAGGGCCGGGCCCCCCGCCGGCCGGGCCGGGTGGTGACGGAAGGGAGCGCAGGCTCTGGCCCCCGGGCACGTGCTGCCTGCCGCCTCGAGCGGGAGCAGGAGCTTTCCCCCACTGTAGCCCACTCTCTCCTCCCCCTTGGAAGTTCGGGGCTGGAGCTGCAGTTGGGGGGGGGGGGCGAAGTGGGGGCACCCAGCTGTGAGACTTGGCTGCAGCTCTGAGCTGAGGTGGGTGAGGGGCGATCTCCCCTCAGAACAGCTCCCTGGCCTTCCACTCCTTCTAGGCGGGGGAGGGGGGGACTCTCTGATCGCCCCCCCCCCCCCCCCCAGCTGCCCAGGACCTACAGGGGACTTTCCCTGCTGTCAGAGACTGCGGCCGCGGGCCTGGCCCAATGCGTGCCTGGGGGGGAGGGGAGAGTGGCCACTGGGTTTGGATGCTTCCTGCGTGCAACCCCTGGGGCATGGGGGTTTTCCCTTCCCTTCTAGCAGTGACTTTCCGGCTCGTTCCCCGAGCAGCTGCTGCTTTAAGGCCCCAGGTCAGGTCGGCCCTGGCTGTGGCTTGTTTACCAACTTTATGGCCCTGGGGCTCAAACCCCTCCTGCCAACTCGAGATTGGTGCCCGCCCTGAAGCCCAAATATCTCTTGCCAAGTGGGGCACCCGAGGATCCCCGACGGCGACTTCTGACCATTCTCTGAGCTAACTTGTCTGGTTCCGAGTCCCGGGTCGCCTACGTCTAAGCATAACTAAGAAACCCCAGTCCTTCAGCCCTGTTGATGCAGAGAGAAAAGAGTTGAAGAGCCGACCCTGGGGAAGGGGCTTTGAGTGCATATTTGGGCCCTGCTGCTAGCGACATGTATGACCTTGGACAAGTCATTTCCTTTCCCCTGGGCCGAAGTTTTCCCCTCTTTCAAATGAGGTGTTTGGAGCTTCCTTGCAGCTCTAGAGGGGGTGACTGCCTCTGCCCTTTGAATAGCCTGGAGTTTTCCAGGAGTTGTCCAGTTGAATTTTTCACAAGAATCCCAGACAAGTGCCCAGGCTCTCTTCAGAGCCCATGGCCAATGAAGCCCTCTGTAGAGCTGCCTTCCCCGCCCCCCTCCCCCGCCCCCCCAGATGTGTAGCTCCAGACCTCCCACCATCCTACAGAAACAAATGTTGACTTCCTGTTGAAGGCTCCTCTTAGCCTCCTGAATTAAAACCAACAAGAGCAGCGGCAGTAAAACCCGCTCCTTTCCTGCCTTAGAATAAGAGCTGCCACTTATATGAGGCCCTTCTCACCAATGATCTCACTGGAATCTCCCAACAATCCCCTGAGCAAGAGATTGCTACTTTAATTTTACAGGTGAGGAAGTGACTTGGCCTGGGTCATACTGCTTGGCCATGGGCGTCCTGATTCCAAGTTCACTAGAACACATTGCTGCTCATTATTAAATGGATACCTTGGCTGAATTTTTTTTTTTTTTAAAAGGAAGCATCAGGATCCTGGAGAGCAGGAGACTTTACTCTTGTTTGTGGTTTGTGTTGCTTATACAGAGACTTATTTAATGTATAGAAGCTTCAGCAAGCACATCGGGTCTCTTACTTTGATTCTTGGCAGTGTTGACCTAGCCAGACAGATCCAGTCAAACGCATGCATTCATTTGACCTTCTCTCTTCCACCCACAATCCTTTGCGTGGGCTGTACCCCTTGCCCGGGATGTGCTCATTCTGCGCCTCTAGCTCTCAGAATCTTTAATTTTCTTCAAGGCTAATCCTAGGGGCTGTCCAGGCACGAGAGCCACAGAACTGCCAAGGATTTCAAAGAGCATCTTGTCCATCCCCCTCATTTGACAGATGAGGAAGCTGAAACCGAGTTGAATAATTTGTTCAAGGTGACACCCAGTGATGGAGGAAGGTTCTGGATCCCTTGAGTTCTTAGGGCTCTGGGCACATGCTGCATCCTCCCAAGGGGCCGTTACCTCCCTGAGGGCAGGGTCTGATGTGTTTTTTTGTATTCTCAAAGCATACCACAGGGCCTTGCACCTTGCAGGGCAGCATCATGTTAGTTGAATGAAGTTGAGAATGTCTGATACAAGCATGAGGTCTGTGTGGATGACCTTGGTGCCATCTCACACGGTCCAGTAGGCGTAGTGTCCAGCTCCCAAGCTCTCTGCCCTGATGGGCTAATGTGAAAGTGACTGGCCCTGGGCTGCCCTGAGAGGGAAGGAGGGAGTCAGTGCTGGTGAGAAGGTGAAGAGGAGGAGGAGGTGGAAAATCTCCAAGCTCCCGAGTGGGGCAGGAGGCAAGCGATGGAGGCATCGAGCTGCACCGACTTTGCAAGAATCTAGGGAAAAGTAGGTCAAACCTCATTCCTATTATCCTTGACAGTTACCTTTTGTGGCAGAGAATACTGGAGACAAGGCTGCAGACAGGCTCTCTGTGACAGGAGCGATGAGGAGAGCTGCATCGTTCAGGCAGCGTCATCGATGGCCAGGAAGCACTGTAGGAGCAAAGGCTGCTGGGGTTTCCCTGATGATTCTGCTCGTTGGGAATCCTTTGAGATTAACCTTGTCTTCCTAAGACCCAATGTGAAATAGAGATTCCTCAGCCTGTCATTCAAGGCTTTCCACTGACTTTCTCTGGCCTTTTTTCATATCACTTTTCATACTTAACACTCCATCTCCCACCTCCATACTTTTGCACTGGCCATATCCCATGCCTGGAATGCACTCCTTCTCGGCTCCTTTGAATGTCCAGTTTCCTTCCCGCTTTAGCTTAAGTACTCCCTTCTACAGGAAGCCTGCCCTGGTGTCCTTCGATGCCCTTGCCTTCCTGGCTCCCATTACCTTGTATTTCTGTAATATGCTAATGAATCAGTCATTCACTGACAGCAGTGTGCCAGCAGGCATTCTGTTGCTCTGCTCAGCTCGTGACTTTGTGCCTGGAATTGTGCTGATGCTGGGGTTGCAAAGACAAAATCCAGTCTTTGGCCTTGCGGAGTTTCCATCCCAGGGCATATGTGTACACATGGTCTCCCTCCCTAGAGCGGAAGCTTCTTGAGGACAGAGAATGTTTCTTTATTTTGACCTCCTGCTGCTTGTGCAGATGCCTAATAAGTACCTGTTGCTCGGTCCTCATGATCTGTATTTCAGCCAGATTCCCCTAGTGCGCCCACCTCAATGTGCTATTTCCACTGTCATGCCTCTCTGCCCCAGCGCCGTGACGACCCTTTTCAGTTCCCTCCTTCAGTGCTGAGCTCATGACTGTGTGACTTTGGGCAAGTCACTGAACCCCTCCGGGCCTTACTTTCCTTAGTTGTCAAATGAGGGTGTTGGACTTGATGATGCCTCAGGTCTTTCCTAGATTTGCCTCTATCTGTGCTCCCTAGACTCAGAGGTGAAGTGACTTGTCTGAGATCACAAGTTGCTGTCAGAGGCAAGATTTGAATCCAGACCTTCCAACACCAAGTCAAGCCCTGACCACTGTGCCAAGTTGCCTGTCTTCCCTTGGTACATCCTACCTCTTCTGTATAGGGGAGAGTCTCTGATACTCTTCCATACACAGACTTTAAATGCTTTGAGGTTATGGACGGTATCCCTATGTGCCTAGCCCAGTGCCCTGAGCTTGAGAAATGTTTGCTGTTTACTTCTACCAAACAATGCAACCTCCCTTCCTTCTTCTCTTCTTTCCTCCCTCCCTCACTCTATCCTTCCCTCTCTTCCTCCCTCCTTTCCCCCTTCCTCCCTTTATCTCTCCCTCCCTCCCTCTGTCTCTCCCTTTCTCTCTCATTCCTGTCTCCCTTCCTCCCCCTCTCCTTTCTTCCTTTCTTCCCTCCCTCCCATCTCTCTCTCTTCCTGTCTTCATCCTTCCCTCTCTCCCTCCTTCCCTCCATCTTCTCTCCCTCTCTCTCCCTCCCTCTCTTCCTTCCTTACCTCCTTTCTCCTTCCCTCTTTCCCTCCCTTCCCCTTTCCTCTCTTTCTCTCTCTCCCTCCATTCTTCTCTCCTTTTCCCCACAGAACCCACCTCCGACTTCACCCTTTGCATCCCAAATGCATTGATCAGGAGAGATAGGAGAGAGTGTGATGTCACTGGCACAAATCTATCACTTCTGCTAGAAAAGTATATTGGATAGAGGAGACGGAGTTTTGAGATTTGAGAAATGTGGGCCTGTTTTCAGACTACGTGAATATCTGAGTACAGTGAACTGAGCCAGTCCTGAATGGAAGACTGCCTAGCCTGACTTTGGGAGGGCGGAATGAGCCCCTGACTTCTTCCCTCTGAGCCAAAGGCCCATAGGACCCTGGCTTTAACACTGGACACGCCCATCGGGGGAACCAAAGCCTAGACAGATGCATTGACCCACCCAAGCCCTATAGGTGAGTAATGGCGGAAGGAGACTTTGAACCCGGGCCTCTGCCTTCAGAAGCAGCACTCTTTCTATGGTGCCCTCCACCTTTTCAACATCAGTATTCTTCCCATGATGCTGCGTGACTGGGAGGCAGGGGAGGCCAGATTCTCAAGAATCTGAAGTTAGTGCCACAGATCAAATGAGGAAAAATTTTGTAAAGCACAGTGTTGTACACAGTAGGCACATAATTAATGTTTGTTGCCTTCACCTTCCCCAAATGGCCATGGAGAAGCCCATGGTAGGCATTAGTTGACTGTTGCCTATTACCAGTGAGGACAGGTGGAGAATGGGAACCAAGAGGTGCATGTTTGGAGCAGAAGTTGTGGAGCAAGATGGTGGCCATAACCAATGGATGGCCTTCATGCTCCTCTGGTAGCTGCACCGTGTCAGAGCTCAAGGAAGGCTTCTAGCACATGGATGGGGCCTGGAGAAAAATGGTGGGAATCTCTAGAGAGCAGCCCCAGAGGAGATGACGTGGGTAGGCCAGGATCTGCAGCCCCATGGGGACATCGGGCATAGGTGAGGGCACAGGCTATCAGAGCATCAAAGCAGGAACTTGAAGGGGTTCCATGCTTCTTGTTCTTTCCTTAAGAGCCCTGGAGCCCAGAGGAAGAGCCTTTCTCCAGCTAGGAATGCTGCTAGTCAGAATGGAAGGGTGATTTCTGGACAGTGGGGACAGGAGAAGCCTCCTTGCTGGTAGCTTTTCCCAACCAGGTGCAGTGAAGGACCTTTCTAGGGTGGGAGTAGCTGTTAGTGCTCAGCATCTTTTGGGAGGACTCCAGGTGTATGGCCAAGATAGGACCAGCTCCTCTTTTCACCACAATATTTTGCTCTTTCTGCTGACTCCAACTCTGTGTGCTCCATGGTTTCAGTCATGAAACGGCCCCCCTTTTTTTTGTTTTTCTTGGCAAAGATACTAGAGTGGTTCACCATTTTCTTCTCCAGTTCATTTTATGGGTGAAGAAATCAAGGCCAACAGGGTGAAGTGACTTGCCCAGGGTCATACAGCTAGTCAGTATCTGAGGCCAGATTTGTATTCGGGAAGATGAGTCTATCCACTTGACTGTCCCTATCTCTTTCTTTAAATACCATTATTATGCTGTGATCCAGAGATCTCTCTCCCAATGGCCATGCCCTTTGAGTAACCTTCACCTCTTACTGGCTTTTTATTGCTCACAAAAAGGCAACTGGCTGGGAAGAGCCCAGATATGAGGACTGATATTCACAATGAAACACTCCAAGATGGTAGCCTTCTTCCCAAGTCACACTGATGGTGCCTGCCTTACTTGTTCTTCTCCATGTACTTGGGAACTTAAGATAAACCTATTTTTACCATCAATTTCCAACTTGAAGTCACCTGCAATCGACCTCATCTTGACAAAAGACAAAGCATTATAACCGTTCCCGTACAGTGATTTTCCAAAACGCTCAGCACCATTTGGAATGCCCATGTTCTGTTTGATCTCTGGTCTTATTGGATCAGAAGTAAGGTCTCCCAAGCCCATTTGAATCAGGGCTGTCCCGTGTGGTTTGTGAAAAGCCTGTGTGCCGAGACAATGTATTTACATTTTTTATTTACATCCATGTTTACGTGTTCTTCTCCTGCAGTAGAATATAAGATCCCTGGGGGCAGGGACTGTTTCACTTTATCTTTGTATCCATAATACTAAACACAGATTAATGAATGTAGTAGGTACTTAATAAATGTCTTATGAATTAATGAGAATCCAGCGAATGAATGGATTAATAGTTATCCCTTTAATTAACATCCACTAATAAACTCATTTATCCCCTAAGTAAGAGGAAGATAAGATCTTGTGGCATTTCACATTCGAACTGTTGACTTTTTAAAATGAGCCATCTCGGCTGTCCGCTGTGATTCCTGGCAAGCTGCCAGCCCACACCTCCAAATTACAAAATTATGTTAATCATGGATATAATTAAGGGAAAACACTACAGACTGAACGTCTCATAGAGGAAAAAAAACAAAACCCACAACTACTGGTGAGGGAAGCTCTTTGTAAGGGGATTAGGAAGTCTTGTCTTGTTTATAATTTCATGGAATATCCAGAAAAGGGGTGTAGGGCAAGAGTTCTTTACCTGAGCTGCATGAATTTGATTTCCCAACGTTTCAGTGACTGCCCTTCTGTACCATTGGTTTCCTTTGTAAGCCTATGCATCTTCTTTTTTTTTTAAATTTAAAAAATGACTTTTAGAAAGGGTCTGTAGACTTCACCAGACTGCCCTCATCAGAAATCACACAAAGAAGAAGAGTTCTCCTTGTGGAAAGTGTCTTCCATATGCTTTGTGCTTGTCCTAAAGAAGGGAGCCTTTCTGAAGGCTGGGCCCCAAATAAATGTGGGAGCCTGGCAGTCAAGTACCAGGGCATCTGCTCTTTCCTGAGTGCTAAACTTGTATAATATATTAGCATGATTTTGCTTCAGGAAGGGCTGGCTCAAAACAGCAGTGATTTTAGGAGGTGTCTAAACCGTGACCGCAGGAATGTAATGGAGGGAGACAAGTGTGTTTCGCAGATGCCACTCTCTCTTAACTTGACAAGGCAGTAATTGGTGACTCGGGCAACTGAACTAGAGGAGGATGTTTAAAATAACTGAGGAGTGGAGTCCACAATAGCTCTCTAGTAATGCCGTGCCTCAGCTGGTTTGGGAGCTGTGTCTTAGGAAGTGCTGATACAGACGAATAATGGTGTCAGACCAAAGCCCATTTCCTTCCTTCCTTCCTTCCTTCCTTCCTTCCTTCCTTCCTTCCTTCCTTCCTTCCTTCCTTCCTTTCCTTCCTTCCTTCCTTCCTTCCTTCCTTCCTTCCTTCCTTCCTTCCTTCCTTCCTTCCTTCCTTCCTTCCTTCCTTTCTCTTTTCCCCAATATACATTTTTGGAAGTGAAGGGAGCTTGTAGACATACCATGGGTTTTTCTTAGCGTGTAAACTCTTTCCATTGATTCAGTTTGTCAATTTGGTCTAAATAAGTTGTTGGGACACTGGAAGTTTATGCATCCAGCACAGTCCCTGGCACATAGTAGGCCTCTGCATTTCTGCATTGGCTCTCCCCTGGGCCTAAAATGCTCCCCTTGCCCTCTTAGAATCCTTAGCTCCCTTCAAGGCTTAGCTTGAGGGCCTCCATCTTGATTCCAGATTCCCTTAACCCCCTAGTTCCCCAGCTGTCCCACTTGAGATCACTTTATACTGTGTGTGTGTGTGTGTGTGTGTGTGTGTGTGTGTGTGTGTGTGAATGTGAGCTAATGCGTATGCAGCCTGTTTACCACAGCAGCACCAAAGCTTACGGCAGCGGGGGCCATTCTGTTTGTGTGTGTGTGCTATGCCTGCTTGTTGGAACTGATGTAGGCTTTAATCAGTATTTGTTGGGTTCAGTTGAATTGAGTGAGCAAGTCCATGTGCCTGTAATCTTATGGAAATTCAAAGAGATGATCGCTAAAAAAATTCAGACTGCTAACCCTGGGTGAGGCGACATTCACTCAGCCTTCAGAAGTTGTTTTAGATCATAGTAAGCCAAGCTCCAACTCATTTTCTGACCAGCGTTTTCAGTAATTGTTATTTTAGGACCAATCCTTATGTGCTCAAGAAGGATTTGGGCATTAAATGGGCATCCAGCAATGGGCATCCATAGCACCAACTGCAGTATGATACCTTCCAGGCCCAAGAATGACCCACTCCAGAAGTGACTGCAGCCCTCTTTTCATCTCTATTCCTCTTGATTGCCCCCCCCACCCTCACCCCCACCCCCAGCAGAATAACTTTAGCTTCTCAGGTTCATCATCTCATTAATAACAAATGTTTGGAGAGCCCTGATGCTGAGCTCAGCTTGCTGTGCCGGAGAGAGCTTCAGCTTGTAGCAACAATAGCTTCTTCTCCAGTTGAGTGATGAATCCACAGAAAGAAGATGTTCTCTCCAAGTTGTGGAGCTATTTATGAATTGAAAAAGTCAGGAAATTTCTTCTTTCCTAATCTCTGAATAAGCAACAAGGAGATGAACAAGTGAGCCAACTCAGAAGATTTTAAGCTTCTTTTGTCCACTCGTTTGAAATGGCATAATTAAAGAGCTAACTCACAGTTACTGCACCTGTGATTTCATTAGTAGAGGGAACTCCCAGGTAAGGAAACTCCTCCTACCAGTGCTGGTTGTGACCCACTCTGCCACTCTTAGAACTCAGAGAGGTTCAGTGACTTTCCCCGAGTCACCCAGCTACTAAGTGTCTGAGCTGGCATTTGAACCTGGGTCTTCTAGATTCCAAGACCAACACTGTACCCACAGTACCATACTGACTCACACATGCATATGTGGCCTGGGAACAGCCAATTATTGTTGTAAGAATTCTACATAAAAATACCCCCTCCCTGTTTTCTCTCTGAATTGTAAAGAATGCACAGTGTTTATACATCACACAAGAAGGTCTGTGCTTTGGAGAATCATTCCCCCTCCCACTTTGTCATTTCACAATTTCTCCTTGGCAAGAATCAATTTGTTTTCCAAAAGTGAGTTTTGTTCTGTGGTTGGTGATGAGGAAGGAGGGACCAAGTCACTATCAGTCTATCAGTCAATAACATTGATTAAGCACCTACTATGTTCCAGGTCCTCTTCTAAGTGCTAGGGATACAAGAAGAGGCAAAAGACAGGCCCAAGGAATTTTCAGTCTAATGGGGGTGACAAGCTATAACAGGATAAATAGGAAATACTTCCCCGAGGGCGGGCCCTGGATATTCTAGTTGAGACTTAAAGGAATTCAGGCAGCAGAGATGAGGAGGGAGGGTGATCCAGGCATGAGGGACAGCTAGAGAGAAAGCTTGGAGCCCAGAGAGGAGGGTCTTGTCCATGGAAGAGTTCGGAGACTGGGGGCTCTGGATCTAAAAGTACACTCTGGGGCGTAGGGTGTGAGAAGACCAGAGAGGGAGGAGAGGGTCAGGACACAACAATTTCTGAAGGCCAAGCAGAGGGTTTTGTGTTTGCTGCTGGAGCCAGTAGGGAACCAATGGGGTTTATTGAGTAGGGGGTGAGATGGTCAGACTTGAGCTTTAGGAAAGTCCCTTTGGCAGTTCAGTGGGGGATGGGTTGGAGCAGAGAGAGCCTTGAGGCAGGCAGACCCACCAGAAGACCTGCTGCCAAATGGTGGTCACGTCAGAGGAGAGAAGGGGACAAATTTGAGATGTTGTTGAGGTGACCATATTTGTAAAACTTTCCACAAGGTTTTCTTAGGGTCAGAAAGCAGTCAGTTTCCTCCCACTGGAGTTCTGAGCTGAACTTCCCATGTTCTTCCATAAATTCCATATTTGTTTCATGGAGGAGCACGAGGAAATATCGATTTAGACGTGCCCTTTGCAAGTCACCATGATTCATGTGTGGGGTTGGCAGAGCTTTCCCGGGTGTGACTCAACCCATGTGGGTGTTGATGTTGGAAGCTGGGCTTTTGTTCCTGGGCTGTGGGGTTTTCACTTTTCAATGTCTTTCTTTTGGTTGAACAACCAGGATGGGGTTTCTAATGAAACAGTTGCTCTTTGACAGTGGGGTGCTCTGTGAGGGCAGATTCTGTTTGCCTTTCTGGATCTCCTCAGTGCTTGGTGGGGATGGGGGGGAGGGAGAGGAGAAAGGAAGGGAGTGAGCCTTTCTATAGGCTAAATGTTTAGCACAGTGCCTTGCCTCACATGTAGTCAGTGCTTCATAAAAGCTTAGATTGGCACCTGATGTATAGAAGACACTAAATAAATGCTTCTTCACTGACCAACTGACAGTTGTCTTTGTAGCAGTACAGGGTAATGACTGGAGAACACAGACTTCTCTCCAGGGTCCTAGAATCCAAAGGGTGCTTAGTGCTTGTATTCCTCTCACAAGGAGAAACAACTCAGCAACAAGGTAACAAGAATAATTAGTTAAAATCTAAAGACCCCAACGGCCTCCTTCCCCGGGCTCCTGGGGCACACCTCTTCCTGTTCTGCCCCTGCCCAGCGTCTGTCCCTGGCAGCAGCCTCCCAGGTCTCCACTTGCCCACCTCAGGGCCTGGGTTACAAATCCCATTTGAGTGTGTTCTTTTTTGTGTTCTTGATCTAGATAGTAGATGAACTGGCCACCATTCTGGGCTTTTACAGTGCTGAGAGTGGGGTCTCATCAGCATGGGACTGATGGTGGCTGGTGCTGACCTGCCCTTGACATCATTGAGAATGACTGATGCCTTTGCAGAATCTGTAGGAATGGAAGACCCTTCTTTTCAACATAGTCCTTGGTTTTTTTTTTTCTAGAGTCAGAGCTGGAAGAAACCCCAATGATCCACTCATTCAGCCCCCTCATTCTGTAGTCCTACTGACTCCAGCTGGTGTTCATGGTGGGTTTTAGGTTGGCCAAGCACCTTCCACCCATCCATCTCTGTAGAGCCTCATACCGACCCTCTAAAGTAGACGACACAGGTAGTATTGTCTTCATTTCACAGAGGAGGAAACTAAGGCACCTTTGTATCCTCATCCTGAGCTGGGTACTTCACACGCAGTAACACTTAGAAGGTCATTGAGATCATTTAGAACACACAAGCTTTCTTGTGTGCTTTCTTGGACTCCTTGGGCAGTCAGTCTGATGGAACCTAGGGACCCCTTCTTAGAATTGTGGTTTTTGATGACTAAAATAAAATACATAGAATTATAAAGTAAATCAATTACATTGAAAGTTATCAAAATATTAAAAATATTTTTTAAACTGAGTTCACAGATCCTAGGTTGAGAACTCCCCTCCAGAACACAGCCCTTGCCCCACTGCCTCCATTTTAGAGAAGAAACTGAGTCATCTTTGTATTCCAAGCCCTGAACTAGGAACCCAGAAAGCACTTAACAGATAGTCATTGTAACCAGTTAATTCCAATCCTGCTCATTTAAACAAAAATGGCATTTTATGACTCTTTCATTTTCCCATCACTTTTTTTGGTTTTGTTTTGCTTTTTGGAGGGGGAAGGCAGGACAACTGGGATTAGGTGACTTGCCCAAGGTCATAGGGCTAGTAAGTGTTAAGTGTCTGAGGCCAGATTTGAAATCAGGTCCTCCTGACTCCAGGACCAGTGCTCTCTTCACTGGGCCACCTAGCAGCCCCCTTCCCATCACTTTTTATTTCCAACTATAACCTGTCCCTCTTCCTTATGCACTGAGCCATCTTTGGTCACAAAGATTTTAAAAGGGAGTGGGGAAAGGCATCAGTCATGTTTGGCAGTGTATGCCATACTCCACACACATAGGCCTCCACCTGTGTCAAGGTGAGCCAGAGAGGCATTGTCTCTAGTCTTCTCTGTGGAAAAACTTAGTCATTATAACTATACAGGATTGAGTTTTGTTTGTTCTCTCCCCCAAATTCCCTCATTTTACAGAGAGGGAAACTGAGGAATTTCTGAAGAGTGAAATGAGTTGCCCAAGGTCACCCAGTTGTGAGTTACTGGCAGTCCAACCCACATGTCCCAGCCTTTTCCTTGCTTGGGTTCCCCCCTTGTATTTCTAGCAGGGAGAGAGGCTGGTGAGGGAAGCTTGGGGGTTTGCTTTCCTGTGATACTAAGGCAATTACTTTAATATTTTCTTAATCCTTTGACTCAAACATGGGGAGTGCTTTGTCATCCTGCATGAGTTAGAACACCTTTCCTGTGCAGCTTTGATCTGACAAAGTGATGAGGGAGTTCTCAGATGTTCAGCCTAGCCATCCTCCCTGAGGAACACACAGTCCCCTTGGTTTGGGGTGGGAGCTCTCCATGGTGGGAACCTCCCCACTCTCCTTCTTCTTGGTGTTTGGACTCAGGTCATAGATAGGGAGCTACAGGGGACCTCAGAGGACAGCTGGTCCTACTCTGTTATTTCCAAAACAGGAGAATGAGGCCCTAGAGATGAGGAGACTTGTCCAAAGTCGTCTAGGTATTACGTGATGTCTTTGTATAAGGATAGTGAGGATCAGAGAGGTTAAATGATACACCCCAGGCCACACAGCTGGTGACTGTCTGCAGTGGGATTCGAACCCAGAACTTTCAAACTTTAGCAGTCTGTCCAGTATACTAAGCTGTCTCTCGTGCTGATAATGTAGCACTTGGAAGTTTGCAAAATGCTTCACATATTCTCACTCGATCCTGAAGACGGCTCTGCAATTATCTTGGAACTTCCATCGTCATGATTTCCATTTTCCAGATAAGGAAACCAAGTCTGACAAGTGTTCAAGGTCACGTGACTAGTAAATGTCGGAAGCAGAATTCAGACCAGATCTTCCCTATCAGAAGTGCGTCACTCTGTCCACTCCCCTAAGTAGCACTAGAGGGAGGGGAGCCTGGGGGGGAGATGAGTATCTCAGGGACCCTTTGTGGCCCCCAGTAACTCCAGCTTGGGTCCTGACCTGAGGCTAGGAACCAACAAAGCAGGAGCAGCAGCAGCATGCTCCCGTTCTCTCTCTCTCTCTCCCTCACCCCTCTCTCTTCACCTTTGTTCCCACTCCCCCTTCTCCTTTTCCTCCTCCTCCTCTTCATTTTCCTCCTCCTTCTTTTTCTCTCTCCCACCCCCCCATCCTTTCTGGTTCCTGTTTTGTTTTGCTTCAAAGAGAAGAATGCAGCAGGCTTTGCAATTTGGGGCTGGCCCCCAGACCTGGACAAACTTATCAAACCTTGAATGACTGTGTGGAGATTCTGAAAAATTCAGTGCTTGGGGAAGTCATTGTCGCTGCCACTGTTAAGTGATGATAAAACCCTACAAATTTGGTGCTGTTAGAATTTAAAGCAATCCATTCTCATTTGCACAGTGAGTTGGATTGTACATATGGCCCAGCCTTTGTTCTTTTCACTAAGCAGCTGCTGAAAAGGTGCCCCTAGCTTTCTACTTCATTGATATAAGAACCTCAGCATGATTTCCTCCCCAGAGCTAGGTAGAAATGCCACCTCTGCCACCTCTGGAAGAATGATGGAGAGAAGCATTTATACTAATAAAGACTAACATGTACATAATACTTTAGGGTTTGCAAAGGGTTCAATATACATGAACTCATTTGAGTTTTACCGCAACCCTGTGAGTTAGGTGTGTTATTATCCCCATTTCACAGATGAGGGAAGTAAAGCTAAATAAGTATTTGGTAAAGTATCTGAGGCGGCATTTGAGCTTCTGTCTTCCTGACTTTGATTTCAGCCTTCTTTCTACTATGCCATATCCTGGGGTGGGGATGGGGAGGGAAATGGTGACCAGGGGAGGTTTTTTTGTTCCAGAAGTCTCCATGATGGCAAGTGGAGCCACAGGGCATTTGGTTGTTTTGCCCTTTCTCAAAGGTATGACAATATTTATTTGAAATCTGTTTCCAGAGCAAGAAGTGGAGAGTGGTGGTAATGGAGGGAGGGGAGTCATGCCATAGTAGGGCAGAGAGTGAGGTACCTAGGGAGGGTGTCTGAATGGGAAGCATGGTCTGGGGCCAGTCAGACACTGATTCACCCACCCGTCAGGACACCTCAGTCCTGAGGCAGGATTCCGAAGCTGAGTGGATTCACTCCCCCTGGAAGAGGGATGTTGTCTGGAGGCTGGTATTCCAGGCAGGCAGTGGGGCAGTGGTAGCAGCAGGGTCAATGACAAGATACTTTTCCCCTGTATAGGTTGGTCACTTTCGTATCTTCCCTTCAGGCCTTGATTTCCTAGAGAGTGCTGGATTTGTCATCAGGAAAACCCTGGTTCCGATCCAGACTCTGCCAGTTTCTAGCTCTGTGACCCTGGGCAGACCCTTTACTCTGAGCCTACAAAATGAAGAGAATAATGCCCACAGCTTATCTCACTAGGTTCTTGTGAGGAGCCAATGAGCTAACGAATGTAAAGTGCTTTGCAACTGGAAATTATTTCACAAATGCCAGTGGTCACCAACTAATTAGTTAATCAGCCAACATAAGTCAAACTTGTGCAAGGCCCTATATTGATTTTTGCTGCTTCTGGTCAGTGGGCAGTGTCCTTTGTGTGAATTACCCATTGCAGGGCTGACCTGCATCAGTGTCTGGAAGCCCATTAGCTCCCAGCTTTCTCTGTTTTTCTCAAGTGTTGGCTTCTTCAGTTATCCTGCTTCGTCTCTGTTTGCTTCTTGTTTGTTTATGAGAAGTAGGTGGTAACAGGAGAAGCTCGAGATGCCAGCTAGCCTAGGGATGTTGAAAACACTGTTTCGGGACCTCATCTCTTGGATCCTGGCTCCCCAGGATGTGCAGCACCTGGAGCTGGGGAGCTTAGGTCTTCCTGTTTATTATAAAGTCTCTCACTTGCCTTCTTCTTAGAAAACCGGAAACAGATGTGTTGAGGCTCAGAAATAACTGAGTCTTCTGGATTGCCTGGAGAGAAAATGCCTGACAAAGGATGTGTACTCGTGAGCCCAGGGCAGTGATAACTTTTGACTGGTGTGTCTTAAACTCTTCTGTCCTCAGTCTATTAGCTGGGACCTACAATGTCCTTAAAACAGAGGAGTGTGTTTTGTTATCCTTGAGGTAATAGGGAGCCTTGGAAGATTCTTGATCTTCTTGATCCGGGGGAGTAATATACTCAGACTTGTGCTTTAGGAATGTCAGCTTGGCGGGTGGGTAGGAGATAGGTCCTTAATCTGGAGATTCAGAACTTGTTTTTTAAAAGTATTTTAATAATTGTATTTCAATGTGATTCACTTACTTTGTAATCTTGTGTGTTTTAAATGATACATTTAGAAACATTATCCCGAGAAGGGGTCCACAGGCTTCATGAGACTGCCAAAGAGATGAGCACTTGAGTTGCAGAGTGGAGAAGCTGGACCCCATGGAGACCAATTCAAAAATGATAGTCATCTCTGCATGAGAGACAAAAAGGGTATAAACCAGGGTGGCAGCTGTGGATGTGCAGAGGAGGGGACCAACGAAAGATGCTGGAGAGATAGAACCACTAAGACTTGGCAACTGATTGAATTTGAGGAGTGAGAGAGAGGTTAGAGGCAAAGAATATTTATACTAATAATGATAAGTAGCACTCATATAGTGCTTTCTCTGTGCCATGCCAGGGGCAGTGAGATGGCACAGTGGATAGGGCTTTGGGCTTGGAATCAGGACGACTCCATTTCCTGAGTTCAAATCTGGCTTCAGGCACTGACTAGCTGTGTGACCCTGGGCAAGTCACTTCACCCTGTTTGCCTCAGTTTCCTCATCTGTAAAATGAGCTGGAGAAGGAAATGGCAAACCACCCTGGTATCTCTGCCAAGAAAACCCCAGAGTCAAACATGATTGAAGCCACTGAACAGCAACAACATGTAGAGAAAGGAGGTCTGGGGACAGAGTGCTGGTGTATACCCGATTACAGGAGGCAGGAATGGAGGAAGGAATAGAGGAAGGATGGGAAGAAGCACTTATTAAGTGCCTTCTGTGTTCCAGGCACTGCACTGGACACTTTACCTGTATTTGATTTGATACTTACAACAACGCTGGGAAGTATGTGCTATCATTATCTTCATTTTATAGCTGAGGAAACTAATACAGACAGAAAAGTAAGTGACTTGTCCAGGGTCACATAGCATTACAAGTATTTGAGGCCAGATTTTGAACTCAGGTCTTCCTGAATCCAGCATTTTATCCACTGCCTTACCTAGCTGCCTCCTGATGATGGCCTTGTTGTAGTGTGGAGACCTTTGCTCCAGTCCTTCTCTGATCCATCCTGGTTTTGTGGCCTTGGGATCTTGCCCAGCTCTCTGGGCAACTTTTTCAGATAAGCACCAGATGAGTAGACAGTTTGCACTGGCCAATGGAGTTTCCACAAGGATAATGTTTTACACCAGAGGTGTCCAAACTCCCAAGTGCTGCCCAAATCAGATTAAAATGTAATTGGGAAGTGTTTAACAAAAGAAATAAAAATGCAATGCAACACAGACAATGTTAATTTGTGGCTTTCTGAGTCAGAGTGCCGCCTGGTGGGAGCCATTTTTGAGTCTGACGCTGCTGCTGTACTCGAATGAAATCGGAAGTCTGGAGTGGAGGGATCCTTTCTTTTACATGGGAAGAGATTTCCCTCATTTATTAAGGGCTCACTGAACGCCAGGCACTAGGATTCCAAAGGAAGAACAAAAACAGTTCTTGAGCTCATTGAGCTGTATTCTAATATATTTCCAATTCTCTATGGTTCTCGCAGCTTCCCCGTTCTTTCAAAGGAAGGCTTTAGTCTCCCTGACATTCTGGGGAGGAGACGATTGTCAAAGTGATTTTCCTTCAGGGAAAGATCTGCCCCTGTTATTCCCCAGGTCTGTGAGCCAAGGGGCTCCCTATCACCTCTAAGGTCTAATATTAACTCCTGAGCCCTTTGAGTCTTCCCCAAGCTGGCCCCAACATGCCATTCCGGTCCCCTTGGTTATTACTCCCCTTCCCGCACTCTGTCCCACTGCTCTCCATCTCTCATCTTCCTTGCTTTGCAAGGGCCATTCCTATGTTCTCTCTCCTTGCCTCTGCTTCAGAGAATCCCTCTCTTCCTTCAAAACCCAGTTGGAGTTCTCCCTCCTCTCCCTTCTGCCACCCCAAGCTAGTGCCCTCCTTCCCTAACTGCCTTGCGTTTATTCTGTAGACAATTCTTTTTTTTTTTTGTATATGTGATAGGTCTACATGTCACCCCTGATAAAGAGTCAGTTCCTCAAAGGCAGGGATTTTCGCATTTATTTTGAGTCCAGGTACATATGCACCAGGTTCATAGTGTATGTCAAACAAATGCTTATTGATTGAAGATCCTCCAGTCCTGGTATATCTGTGGCCAATCGTGAGGCAAGCCTTGTCTTAAACTTTGTTGTCCACTTGGTAGAATTTGGTAGAAGAAAGGTTCATAAACCAGATTCCATCTTTCATCAGAATATCATTTGAATTGGCTTTTCTGATACTTAAGATCTTGTCATTCGAAGTGTTTTTCTGGGGTTTGTTTTGGGCATCTGGCTGGCAACATTATGGATAATCTTCCCCTCCATTGGTCAAAGTGGACAAATTTCCAAGGAACTCAGAAATTAAATCAACTCTTCTAGAGAGATAGCTAACTGCTGCATTCTCTGCCTCACTGGAACCATTCCTTTCTAGTCAGCAAGCATACGTTAAGCACCTACTGCATGCCAGGCCCCATGCTAGGCAAGAACAAAAGGTACGAATTGTGTTAGGGGCTACCTGACTTATGCCCGATTGTCCTTGTGTGGACGACCAGGGTGTTTTCTTTTTCAATCATCATGTGCATACTTTCAAACAACAAAATCAAATAAGCTGAGGTTTACAACTATTTACACTTCCGAAATGAATTTCTCTGCACAATCTGTCCATAACAGCTTATGAGCTCCTCCTTCTGTGTCCCCTTCTGTTGGGCTCACTCATTCATATCTGGATTTGCGGATACATTTTTCATTTCCTACATTCACAGTTGGTGTGCGCAGCTCTTCTGCTTGGCATTCTTCACCTTGCATCACTTTGCTCTAAGTCTTTCCACATTTCTCGCTATTTCCCCATTTATCATTTTAAATAGTGCTAGAGTCTTCCATTATGTTGATGTCCCATAGTTTATGTAGCCATTAACCAACTGTTGGATGTTTCGATTGTTTCCAGTTTTCCACAATTACAAAGATTGCTAGTCGGCAAATTTTTGAGATGTTGTCTTCTTTTTTCTTTTTCTTTATGATGACATTCCTAGGGTATATCCCCAATAATAATAATAAATATATATTAATATAATGTAATACAACATAACATAACATAATATAAAATACCATAAACAATAATAAAGAATTTTTCAATTCACAGAAGTCAAGTTTCTGCCATGTTCCATCATCCATTGTTCTTGCCAGTCTTTAGGCTTCTGCTTTTTTGTTTCTAGCAGTTAATGATGCCAGTCTGGTCGTCTGCCCATCTCAACTCCATTTCCAGAACACTGGTGCTTCCTAAAGATGATCATGTGGGCTCCACTACATGGGCAAGGGCCCAGATCTGTGTTTTCTGCTGCCCTCCCAAAAGAGAGTCCATTGTCTTGCAACCAGGTGGGCATATGTCCTCACATGTCCAAACATCAGCAACATTTCTCATTCTCCTTCTAATAGGGAAGTCTCATTTAATGAAAGGTAGCCTGAAGAGCAACATCCATGAAGATGCAGGCATCTATAGAAAGGCATCTATGCTTATTTTGTTTAATTGATGGGACCCTGAAATATTAAAAACACACATAATTTGGTGCAGGCAAGCATATGTGCACACACACGACTCGTCTCTGTGGTTATTCTTTCCAACTGTTTCACTGAAATGATGCACAAAACCTTCCATTACTTCAATACTCTATGGAAAGGTGATACTGTTGGTGTTGGTCTTACTTCCATCGACTCAGCTTCTTAGTTCTTTCATCTCTCAACAGGTAATCTTAGTATATCTTTGACTGAAAAATTCTTTACCCTCTGGCTATCCTGGAGATGGGTTTCACTGAACTCTGCCAGGCTGATCTTAGGAAAGTAGATGTAGGCTTTTCAGTACTTGACTCGTACTGGAAGTGTTGGTGGGACCTAACAGAGCTTGTGTTTCCTTGGAGAACTAGGGTCACCTCCACACCTTCAAGAAATATCTGATCAACATCTGAGTAGAATGTTAAAGAAAGACTTTCCATCAAGTGAAGATGTTCCTTGATCAGGCATCTGACCACTCTGGTAAACTTGGTTGTCTATTCAAAGAGAGTTGCTTTCATGTTGGCATTAATTTCATAGCTGATTGTATTCTGCTACCTTGGATAAGGCAGTCCTTCCAGATTCTGTCTTTCAGACTTTGTGATATACAACTGGATTATTTGGTTCAGTGTCTCATTGAAAGCATACACGTTGAAACAGGTACCATATTGACTGGCTACTATTAGATAAATCTTAGAATCTCAAAGTTGGAGGGGACCATAGAGTCCAACCCACATCTGAGCTGGAATCTCCACTCCAACATCCTTGACAAAGGGTTTTGGAAAATCTCCAAGGAGAGGGAGCCCAGCTCCCTCTTGGATCAGTTCATACTGCTTTAGGACTTGAGCTCTCTTAGGAATTTTTCCTAAAATTGAGCTCAGATCTGCCTCTGCAATTTTCCCCATTACCCCTAGGTCTATGCTCTGGGGTCAAATAGAAGGAATGTAATGTTTCCTTTTGTCAGTTTTTAAAACTCCAGAAAATACCTCCCTCCCTCCCTCCCTCTCTCTCTCTCTCTCTCTCTCTCTCTCTCTCTCTCTCTCTCTCTCTTTCTCTCTGTCTCTCATCTTCTTGGTTGACCTACTAAATGCATTTCAGAGGCCTTCCTGATATGCAGTGCTTAGAGTAGGCTTTCCTACTATGGTTGGACCAGGGCTAAGCCCAGCAGGACCATCATTTTCCAAGTCCTGCTGGACATCATGCCTCTTTTAATTCATCCTAAGATTGAACTTGCTTTTAGGGCTAGTCTTATCTCATCATTGATTGTACTGGGCTCTTGAGAATTTTGTGTTTCTACTTGTGTAATTGGTTTTGTTTTACCAAAGTTTAAGTCTTTATGTTTATTCCTGTTTGATTTTACCTTCTTAGATCTGGCCATTGATGTCCTTTGGGCCCTGTCTCTGTCATGCAGGATGTGAGCTCTCTTTTACAGCTTTGCACCAGCTGCAGATTTTATATGCCCACCATCTGTGCCTTTATCCCAGTCCCAGATAAAAATGTGGCACAGTAGAGAGCCAAACACAGCTCTCTGGGACATTTCTCTGCCATCTCCTTCCAAGCTGACAATAACCCAGCAATCACCATTCTTTGAGCACAACTCCAAACACCCCTGGGAATGCTCAGGCTTTCAAAAGTGCTGTCTTCAACACCAATGGCAAGGCGTCTGTGCCATTGGGTGATAGCAGATGGGACAGCCACTCCTTGGAGCACCAAACAATTTCCTGATGGATCTTCCTGCCTTCTCTCTCTCCCTTCTTAAATCCATCATCCTCCCAGCTGCAAAACACATCTGGCCATGTCAGTCTCCTACTAAAAAATCTTCAGTGGCTCCCTATTGCTCCTAGGATAAAATACAGACTCATCCTGGTATTGAAAGGCCTGTGTAGCAGAGCTCCCACCTGTCTTTATGGTCTTGTTTCTACTTTGGTCTAAGTGGCATTCTATTTCCTGCTTTCCTGATTGACACATGGGGGCCTCTGTGTCTGTTATGCACTTTGGACTCCACTTGAGGCTTCTGTCAGAGCAGAGTTCTGGGGCTGCCTTCTCCATGAAATCTCTCCTGACTCCAGATTTCTGTGCATAAACTTTGTTTCTGCTTCTCAATGTAAATAAATGGCATAGCCCCCTTCCCCTGAATGTAAGCTTCTTGAAAGCAAAAGATGGTTTGATTTTTAACTTTGTGAGCTCTATACGTCATGCTTAAAGGAATGGGAGAATTGAACCTTCTTTCCCCCTTTTTCTGTTTTTATGTAGACTATCAGTGCAGGAAAGCGTGTGTGCACACACGACTATAATTCTTTTTCTATTTTGCATGAAAGACCTTTCGGATGCCAGGGTTTCCCTTTCATCCACATGTAAACTGTGGAAAAGATAAAAAATCATCTCTTTGGCAACTGTTATTCATAAAGTTTTCCATATGGGTGTGTGCTTAGAGATCACAGCAAAATTACGTTTTTCTCCCTTCTCAGTCTCTTCCAGAGCCTCAGTAAGTACTTAACCATCTATCACAGAGACCCCAGTATACTGCTCTGACAGGCCACATTTATGTTTTAAGATTAAAAATTTAGTGTAAACAATCAAGGTATGGTAAAATAGTTCTTTTTCTTCTGTAGAGCAGATGATGGGGAAAACAGTCAAATTTGTTTTCCCTGGAGAATTAATGTCTCTTAATTCTCTCTTTCCAATAGAAGTGTTTCTTCTTGGTAGCAAACACTTTTTAAAAATATTATTTATTTTTAAAACATTTTTAAAAATTTATTTCCAGATTCTCTCTCTCCCTTCTGCCCCTTCCACACCTTTTGAGAAGGCAAGCAATATGATATTGATTATACATGTAAATTATGCAAAACATATTTCCATATTAACCATGTGGCAAAAAAAGGCAAGAAAAATAAAGTGAAAAAAAGTCGGCTTCAATCTGCTCTCAGACTCCATCAGTTCTCTCTCTGGAGGTGGATAGAATTGTTTATCATGGATCCTTGGGAATTGTCTTAGATCATTGCCTTGATCAGAGTGGCTAATTGTTTCACCATTGATCATCATACAATATTGCTATTACTGTGTACAGTGTTCTTCTGGTTCTGCTCACTTTACTTTGCATTAGTTCATATAAATCTTTCCAGGTTTTTCTGACACTGCCAGGCTCATAATTTCTTATAGCACAATAGTGTTCCATCACAATCATATACCACAGCTCATTCAGGTGTTCCCCAATTAATAGGCACCTCCTCAGTTCCCAATTCTGTGCCACCATAAAAGGAATTACTATGAATATTTTTGTACATACAGGTCCTTTCCCTTTTTCTTTGATCTCTTTGGGATATAGAGTGGTATTATGGGGTCAAAGGGTATGTGAGGTTTTATAGATGTTTGGGCATAGTTCCAAATTGTTCTCCAGAATGATTAGGTGAGTTCACAACTTCACCAACCATGCATTAATGTACCTACTTTCCCAGTCCCCTCCAGCATTTACCATTTTCCTTTTCTGTCATGTTAGCTAATATGATGTGTATAAGGTGGTACCTCATATTTGTTTTAATTTGTATTTCTTTAATCGGTAGTGATTCAGGAAATTTTTCACATGACTATAGATAGCTTTAATTTCTTCCTCTAAAAACTGCCTGTTCATATCCTTTGACTATTTATCATTTGGGGAAAGACTCTTATTTTTATAAATTTGATTCAGTTCTCTATATATTTGAGAAATGAGATCTTTATCAGAGACTTGATATAAAATTTTTCCTCCAATCTCTTGCTTTCCTTTTAATCTTGGCTGTATTGATCTTGTTTGTGGAAACCTTTTTAATTTGATGTATTCAAAATGATCCATTTTACTTCCCATGATCTTCTCTATGTCTTATGGGTCATAAATTCTTCATATATTCATGGATATGACAGATGACAGATAATTTCTTATGATATCACCCTTTATGTCTAAATCATTGTCCATTTTGCCCTTATCTTGGGGTGTGATATGAGATATTGGTTTCTGCCTAGTTTCTGCCAAAGTCCTTTCTAATTTTTCCAGTAATTTTTGTCAGATAGTGATTTCTTACCCCAAGACCCTGGATCTTTGGGTTTACCAAACACTAGATTACAATGGTCACTTACCACTGTGTATTGTGTACCTAATTCATTCCACTGATCCATCATTTTCTTTCTTAGCCAATAACTGATAATTTTGATGATTACCACTGTAGTTTGAGATCTGGAACTGCTAGTTCAGCTTTCTTCATGTTTTTTTTTTTCATTGATTTCCTTGATATTCTTGACTTTTGCTCTTCCAAATGAATTTTGTTCATATTTTTTCTAGCTCTATAAAATAATACTTCAGTAGTTTGATTTGTATAGCCCTGAATAAGTAAATTAATTTAGGTAGAATTGTCGTTTTTTATTATATTAGCTCAGACTTGAAGCAGGAAGAGCTGGGTTTAGCTCCTGCTTTACTAGCTTACTTCACCCATCTCCAAACCTCAGTTTCCTCATTTGTAAAATGAGAATAGGATTCTCCTACTTGCCTAACCTCTCCTCTTCAGTTTTTTTTTGTTTATGGATGGATATATCTATTGATCAATACAATGTCTGTAAAGCTCTTGGTGACCTTCATGGGCCATAACTCTAGAGCTATGGGAGCTTGGAGCACATTCTAGTTCAATGTCATCATTTTGAAGATGAAGATACTCAGGCCCAGAGGAGCCAAGTGACTTGCTTACCATCACACAGGTGATTGGGCTGCCTCGGAAGGTTGTGGCTTCTTCCTCCTTGGGAGTCTTCTCTTCCAGCCTGGTCTGTGTCCTAGAGAGAATTCTTGGCCAGGGATGGGTTGGGCTGCATGGCCTCTGAGGTCCTTTCCCATTCAGACAGTCTGTGGTTCTGTAATATCCCAACTGGATGAATTAGGGCAGTGGTAGAGATGCTGTGGTGGCTGACCCACAGCAGTTCTCAGCCCTGTAGTTGTTATTACCCTGTGGAAGTTTGAGGCAGCTCTGACAGAACAGAAAAGGGGGCTTCGTACACGTGTTTGTCTTATTTGATTTGGCTTGGTTATTTGCTCTGGTCTTTTTTGGAGGGGGCAGTGTCCTTTTCTGTGTTAGGAATGGATTTTTGACAATCACACTCTCTGATAGGACAGGCCAGTCCTATCAAGCATCAGAACCCTTCTTATAATCAGAGATGTAGCAATAGATGGTTTTGTGATTTTTTTAAAATTTTATTATAGTTTGCATCATTCATTTCCACAAGATTTTGAGTTACATATTTTCTCCCCCTCTTTCTCCCACCCACCGCTCCAAAACAGCCATCCCAGTGTGTCCCCCCTCCCCCAGTCTAT
>CM053585.1:541996053-542033274 GCA_028646515.1 Pseudochirops corinnae
TAAGGCATTCTTCATGTTTATTGGAGGCCTCTGGTGGGGGCACTCTGGCTGCGCTCTCCTCCTCCCTCTCTCTCCCATGATCCTTCTTTTCCCGAAAGAAGGAGTCTAGGTTTTGGGAGCTATTCTTACTTAGCTTCTTATGCTTATTCTTACTCATGGTTCTTCAGACCATGAATTTTTTTAAAATCTCTGTGGGGCTCTGCTTCCAGAAGGGAAAGCTCTGTCCCAAATCGCTGGGGTCCTCCCGGCTGCAGTAGACTTCCGGCTGACTGGATAATGAAGACTACAAGACCGAGGCCCAAGACGATGATCCGGATCCAGGCAGCTCAACATGAGAGCACTGGTCTGAAAACAATCGCTCAGTCGCCTTGCTTTTTGCAGGCCGAGGGCGGGAAGCTACAATGCGGAGGTGGGTGCAAAACCTCCGCCTTTCGCTTGTCCCTTTCGCTTGTCCGCTCTGGAGACCTTTCCTCAGGACGCTTATCTCCCTGTTTCACAATCCCCCTTCCAGCAGCTGCTAATCCCTCACCTGAGAGCTTACTCTGCACCTCCCACCTGGCCGCCCCCGGGGCATAGCCAGGCTTCAGGCCAGGCTGGTTTTGGTTTGCAGTGCTGATATGGTTCCTCGTAGCCAAGCTGACTTTAGTGGGAAGTAACCTTGTGTACTTTTGAAGTTCTAGGATTGGTCCAGAGTCCTATTCCATGGGTATTTTGGGGTGGCTATGTGAGAGCTGCGATATATTGCTGCTGCTACGCCGCCATCTTGGCTCCGCCCCGCTTTGTGATTTTTTTTTTATAGTGTTGGTCACTTTGTACTCGCTTGATTTCACTGATGACAGTGACAATAAGACAGGAAACAATAAAATCGTATTATTCATTTCCTAATAATCAACTATTGGAAAAGCATCCTGGCTTCTGCCTGTGACCTGCTGGTTGGTTGGGCTGGGGCTGCTGTTCAGTTTTGCATTTCTGAGTCTCAGTTTCTCAAGCTGTAAAGTGGGATGGTAGGACTTGTATCCTCTACCCTAGAGGCTGGTTGTGAACAAAATGTTTTGGAAATCTTAAAGAACTATAGAAATCCGAGTAGTGATAAAATTCAGGATTTCCACTTGTGCCCCTGATCAGCTGAGGTCTAGATAAATTGAGGAGTTGATGTGTTTTTGTAAGTGACTACAAAACTCAAATGACCTTTCCTGGCCACTACTTTCTGTCTTCCCCTTCCTGTGCCACATTAGAATATGAGCTCCTTGAGAGTGGGTACTGACTGTATCTCCAGCATGTAGTACAGTGATAAGCACACAGAAGTGCCTTATAAATGCTTCTAAACATTTTTTCAACCATTGCTTATGGAAGAGGGTGGTCATGTTCTGTTCCCATGGTGTTTCAGGGCACATGGCAATAAGGGTAAGGTGAGATGGCTCAAAACCAAACATCTCTCTATGGGTCAGGTTCAGAAAAGGGTCAGTAGTGGTAGATTACCTGAAACTTGAAGCCGAGCATTAGAAGGGCCCCCAGAACCCATCGAGTTCAAGCCACACCCCTGCAATGAATCCCCACTACCATTTACCCAACCAGTGGTCAGCCAGCATTCACTTGGAGACCTCTAATGAGGACTCCTTCCCAAGGCAACCTGTTCCATTTTGGGACAAGTCTACAAGTTAGGAAACTTTTCTTCCAATTTATCTCTTTGTAACTTTTTCTGTTGGTCCTGGTTCTTCCTCTGGGATCAAGCAGAAAAAAATCTCCTACAGGGGAGCCCTTTATATCAGTGGTTCTCAAACTTCCTAATACCATGACCCCTTAATACAGTTCTTCATGTTGTGGTGACCCTCAACCATAAAATTATTTTTGTTGCTACTTCATAAATGTAATTTTGCTACTGTTATGAATCTATTTTATATGCAGGATATATTTTCATTGTTACAAACTGAACATAACCCACAGGTTGAGAACCACTGCTTTAGATACTTAAAATGGCCGTTGTAACCTCTTCCATTTCCAATCTTTTCTTCTCCAGTCTTAACATTCCTGTTTCCTTCAGCTGATCTCATATGACTTGGGCTTGAAGTCACCTACACTTTTAGTCACTTACTTTGTTAATGGGAAGACTTGATGTTTTCATTCATAACAAAGGGATAAAATGCTTTGAGAGGACATTTTTGTTCCTGGAAGAGAGCAAGAGTCCCAGGTCTTAGTGTGCTTATATTTAAGGAGTCACTGACACACTGTATCTGTTTAACTTTGTTTTTGAGAGGAGTGTACATGGACATCCTGTTCTTCTCGTCCTGGAGCTTCGCTGGAGAGTTGGTACATTTCTCTTTGCCATTTAGATCCTTACCGAAATAGAGAAATAGACTCGACCAAGAAGTCAATTGTATCTGTGCTCCCAAAGATCAGATTATTTCATAGTAGATGGATGGCAGAAGGTGATGGAAGAGGAACCTCTTCAAGCCATAAATTCCAGTGGAACATATTTGGAGATTTTTATTCTAGAAAATTCCAAAGTATCAGATGTAGGCTGGGAAACTGGAAGATTTATATTACTTTAGGGCAGAATATCCTGGTTTATAGTCAGAAAACTTGGGATAAAATCTTGCTTCTCACAGTCCCTGTGTGACCTTAACCTTTCTAGATCTCATTTTCCTCATCTGAAAAGTAGGAGGAGGGGATGGACTAAATAAATGGTCTCTGAGGTGCCCCCCAGCTCTCGACTGGGACCATGTTATGGTCTCTTTTTGTACCCACAGTGCTTAGCACAGGGACCTGTACTTGCTAAGCACATAATAAATGCTTATGGACGGACTGACTGACTGGAAGACTTTACATTCAGGCTCATTCAGTTTCTATATTTAGTCTAGCCTGTCGAAATCCATTTGAGTCCCGACTGTCAAACAGCATTTTATTCTATGGCCAGACCAGCCTCCTCCCATAGCATTTGACCTTGAGTATTGCCCTCAGTGGGAAAAACGCAGCCACCAGAGGAAAACCCTGCTTTATCTGGTATTTGCCACGTGGCCTTTCTCACCAATTCTCCCAGTGAAATTTCTACCTTTCTGGGTTTTTTTTTAAAGGCCCATTGGCCTGTGCCAGTGAAGGCATCAGTTCAAATCTGGACAAAAAAGATTGGAAGATGATGTTTGCTAGTACTTTTGTTAAAAGTTGCGCCTCCTTACCGCATGATATGGTGGAGTGTCTTACACCACCGAAATCACAAAGATATAAATTTTAACAAAAGCATTAAGACTGTTTTCTAGATGAGGGATGCCAGACTTGGAGATTTGTGACTTTGCAATGAACGCCTGAGGTGGAGGCTTCGACCCCAGTGGTCCTGACGGCTGAAAATGAGGGTTATGATCACTCTACTACTTTGTCTCTCCAAGTTAACTTATGCTAAAAAAGTAAGTGTGTACAGATGGCCTGGGTGGTCTCTTGAAGGCCCTTCTTTCTGTGGCCAGAGGGAGCAGAGGTCCGTCAATTTGGCCGATGGTCTTTAACTCTCAGAACGGAGGTGACTTATTAGTATATCCATGCTGTATTTCTTCATTGCATTGTATCTGCTCCAGTACTGTGAGGGAAGGCCCCAGCATTCAGCATCGTGTCGGTCACATGGTAGGTATTTGATAAATGCTTGTTGGGATGGTAAATCTTACTGCCTGTATACACCCTGTTCAAGTGTCTGATTCTTGATTCTCAGCCTTTTGGACAATAAGTCACCTGCACTGTTGGGTATATTTTGGACATGCACCAGAACTGATCAATCTGTGCAAGAGCACGCTGGGTAGTGGTGGCCCTCAGCAGTCATCCTGCTCCTAAAGTAGCTTGGGAAATGTCAGAATTCATTTGCTCTCAAATTTCTGAGGATAAGGCAGTGGCCATCACAATCCCTCCCCATTCTGGCTCTGGACGTGGAGTCAGGGACTCCTCCCTGAAGAAAGACTGCCTTGGTCTCCTCTACTTGTGCATTTTCAGACCAGTGTTGTTCTGGCTAAGTAAGGGGGGAAGCTTTGAATAATGTAGAATATCAGCTTGGGATGTAAACCGGCTACCACTGGGACTGTTCTGTGGGTGCCCTTGTGGGAGCCAAGCTGCTAACTGATGGGAGGCATTTCTTCTAGGAGGTAACAATGTGGGCACTAAAGCACACCAGGGCCTTTCTATGTGGCCAAGAAGAGCCCTCCCTGTGGAGCTTGTCAGAGAAATGTTCTCATTCCAAAACCTTTTTAATTTGGGGGAAATGGTTGTCTTTTCTGCAGGTGTCCAGAGAAATTTGCCTTCGTATCTTCAGGAAAATGTTTATGGCAGGTTTCATTTTTCAGGGTTTTCTTTTTTCAAGTGCTTGTCTCCATGGGGACAGCGTGGTTTGTAGGATCATGGGGTCATAATGTGAAAGTGGAAAGGGGCTTTTGTGGTCCTCTCATTTTACAAATGAGGAAACTGAGGCCTGGAGAGGTGAATTTTCTCAATTATTTTGTTGATGGTCACTGAATGTATGAATTTAGGAACCTTGAAACAAATCAGGCTTCAAGAGCTAATGATAAGACAAAAATAAAAATAGAAAATTATCTGAGGCTTAGAGCAGAATAAGTCCAGACTAGAATCTGACTTTGTTTCCCTCCTCTCCGCCCCCAGCATTCATTCATATTAGTTTCTCTATGGAAAAACTGAGCCAGAAAGCTTGAGAAAATCTTGGGAAATACCAGGTGAAGTTGGTTAAGATTCTGAGGCTTTGACAGCTGTGGAGTCAGACAAAGGTAGTGGAGCTAGCGGGTGCCTCCTCCTTGCTCTCAGCCCTGGGGGCCTTCTCTGGCCTGTCTTGTCACAAGGGCACTGGGCCACTGTTTGATCTCGCCCAAGGACAACTTTAGGCTCCGGTATGTAAACTTCTTAGAAGTTTTTGGAAGCCCTCAGCAGCCAGGTGTGGCAAGAGGCAGGAAGTGTTTTATATTAGGCATTCTGGAGTATTGTTCTGAAGTGTCCAGGCGTGCTGTGTGCCCAGAGTGGGCTGAGGGGTCAGGACAGAAATCTGGAGGGTGTAGATCAGTGCCAGAGATGAATGAAGCTGTAGCTGGGAGGCAGGAGCTGAGGGGAGGGGAGTGAACCTCCCAGGTGATAGTCTCAGAAGCCTCCTCTTGGACCAGAAGTTCCTGAGGAACAGGTTTAGTTAACTGGCACTCTGGGCACGATCTTCCAGGAGTCAAAGATGATTGGCACAAGAGCCAGGCACACAAGGCATGGCCTGTATTTCGCCTCCTGCTGGATGTTTCTCCAGTTGTTTGCAGGCTAGTTTTCTTACTAGAAACAGAAATTTAAGGGGAGGGAGGAGCATCTCTTCATGGTCAGATACTTGGCAAAGATGACGAGATTGTAGAAGAGGTTCATTGGCCACTCTCCCTGGGTGAATCTCTGCTCTTGGTTCGACTCTCCTCTGATGGCACCTAGTGAGAGACAGTGAGGCAAAGGGAGAGGTCTTGACCCTTCCCCCCCCTCTACCCCCTGTGAAAATGTGCCTCTGTCCTCTGCCTCTCCATTTGGTCTTTGGGGACTAATCCGGAAGCCAATCTTGTGAATGGCAGAGGGTCAGGAGGGCCACCCTGGGGCTTATGCTTCTGGGGGTCTATGACCAGACAAGGTTTGAGAGCCAGCCTTGCTTGAATTCCTCAGGAGTAAGGAGTGACCTTCAGGACCCAGGCTGAGACAAAGACACATCAGCTGTGCCGCCGAGGGACATGCACTTGACGGAACCAATGTTATATAGAAATTGTGCTAAGTCTGCGTCCACTCTCCCCAGAGACCAAGATGGAATGGATGCAAGTGTGCTCCCAAAGTATTGGAGGAAAATGTTTGGACCTTTGTAATGGTTAGCAATGGAATCTTGGAAGTAAATATCCCCTTTGTAGAAGCGTAAAATAAAAAAAAAAATGACTGTCTAGCCAGGTGAGAAGAAATAATCCAAGAAGAGGGGTAGGTAAGAGGCATGCTGGCAGATAGAGGAGGAGAAGAGGGGGACCTTTAGGGGCTGCTCAGGGGGGTGAGTCTCCTCTCCCTAAGGAGGAGCCTTCTCAAGCAGCAGCAGGCACTGGGAGCTGGCCAGCATTGCTGAGCCTCTCCTGGGGGTCCAAAGGGACTTGTCTACAGAATGTATCAGTTAATCCAGAAATGTTCTTGTCCCGTAGTCAAGGGCCACACAATGCCCATGGGCTAACCCACATCCATGTACACACACATACAGACACACTTATGCACATGCTTGCTGACCCTCACACATTTATAAAGCGCTTCCTTGTGCCAGGTTGGGTGCTGAGGGTACAAAGACAAGGATGAAAGCTCCTTCCCTCCAAGAGCTGGCATTCTATCAGAGGAGATTCACACACATATAGGGACAAAAACTCCAACCAAGACTCCTCTGGGGTCCAGCTGGTGTCCCTAGGCTCTTGTCTGAGAATGTTTCTGGACTTTACTAGAGAGAAACAAAATTCTTTGTTTCAGGTAAAGCCAAGGGTGGGCTAGTTAGCAGAAGGAGGACAGCAGGTCTGTTTCTCCTGGTCCTTCTTCCCCAGGGGGGCTGGGCTGAGGTGGGAAAGTCCCCAGTGGTCCAGTCTCAGGTTGTAAGGCTCTGGGGGGAAAAGAGGGGGTTTAGTTCAGAGGCCAGTGCCAGAGCAACTGATTGGAGGTAGGAAGCCTGTGTGGACTGGAAACAGATGGACAGCATTTCCCATCTCCAGAGAAGCAGGCAGGAAACCCAGGAGTGCTGGGATCTAAGGGACAACAGGAAAGCCCGTCCAAGGTCAGGAGAGAGGTCAAGAAATGATGTGGAGGCACCGCTGAGTGTAGCAGAGCTGCCTGCATGATGCCCTCCTTATCCATGGCAAACACCAAGTCTGAGCCACCTTCCCTCGCATTTCTCCCTTCTAGGCTGTTCCCTGCTTGTTGTTCGGCCGGAACCAGAGCAGCTCTTTCTAACCCCCTTTCCTCTGCCTTATAGAGAATGAGGTCCTGGATGATGGAGAGTGGGTGCTGACAAAGGCTTTGAACTGTCAAGACCCTGTATGTTTGGTGCCCCATATGAACCTCAGGACACTTTCATGAGACAGGCTTATTATTCCTGTCTTACAGATGAAGGAGCTGAGGCCTTGAGGGACAGAGACTTGTCCACAGGCTCAGGGCTTGTCGTGTGTCTGACACGGTGGGGAGCCCCGGGGGTGGGGGGTGACTGCACATCCAGTGTGCTGGAGTGAGCTCCCTGTGCCTGGAAGTGTGCACGCCACAGACCGAGCAAGCTGACCTTCAGGAGTGTTGGGTCTGTTTGCCCACTGGTCCGTACATGAGGGTCACTGCCTCCTGCAGACTGACTTGGTTTTAAAATAGAACACTGTCCATATTTTATTGTATTTTATTTATTTTGTTAAATATTTCCCACTTATATTTTAACTGGGCTCAGTCTGTCCTGGGGTCTTGTGTTTCCCTCCAGGGAGAGAAGAGAGGCTGGGGCAGTGACTGCATTTAGGGAGGGGGCTCCTACCAGCATGAAGTGATAAGGGGGAGTAGGGGTGGACAGCAGGAGCCTGGGGTGAGAAACAGAGGAAGAATCACTAGGCCTTGGCCATGGGCCAGTCGAAGATGCCCCCTCACTTTTCAGCCTGAGGGCTGGGAGGATGCTGGTGGGAGGGTCCAGTGTAGGGAGCTCTTGGCTTTGGACTCGGTTCTTGGGGCCAGTGTCTGCTTGGTCTTCTCCCTCCAGGTCTGGCGGCTTGGCAGCCCTGGGGATCTCAGCATCCAGGCTGCTCACTTTTCTTTCCTGGATGACTTTCCCAGGGCTCATGAATCCTGCGGCAATTGGTTCTGGCTGATTTCTCCCCTAAGGTGGGCAGGAGGAGAGCCAGGTTGGTGAGCGTCAGTGTGTTCCAGGAAGCTGCTTTCCTCTGCAGTCTTCCCTTTTAAAGAGGCAAGTTTATATGAGACTAGTCTCTTCATGTCAAGAAGCAGGACGGAAGCCTGGGCTCCTCATTTCCTGACCCTGGTGGAGATTCTCCTTCCAGTGCTCTGGAGGGCTGCAGTGCACAGGTGATCCACGTTGGGCCTGGGTCTGGGAAACAATAAGCCACAACCATGGGCCCCCGGAGCAGGTGTGAGAGGGTGGGGGTCACTGAAAACAGGAGTCTTTTTATTCCTGAACAGAAAGTGGAGGGCTCGGGAGAGCCACCTGGAGGCCTGTGGGGAAAAGGAAGCTGGAGGACAAGTCATGATTGGCAGATGCTCCTCAGGTCCTCGATGGACATCTGTAGATCCAGGGACAGGACTTAATGGACGACCAAGAGTTCAGAGACCCTAGAACAAGAATACTTTAGATCCCTGGGTCATCTGGTCCAACCCTTCAATTCCTTACAGGGAGAGCAACTGAGGCCCAGAGAGTGAAGCAACTTTTTGGGATCATATCATGTAGGGATTTGTGAATCCAAGGTCAGCACTCTTTCCCTAACACCAGATCAGGTAACTGAACTGTCTCATTTGCAGGGAGAGAGCTGAGCCTCAGAGTCTGTGACCTGTCAAAGTTCACCCCAGTTAGCAAGGGGTTGGGCTGGAATTTGAGCTCAGGTCCTCTGACATCAAATTCTGTACTCTTCCCACTCCACTGTATTGTGTCTCTCATGCAAGGGAATCCTTCTCAGTCACTGGCTTAGAAGAGCTTCTGTCTGGGATAAGAGAGGCGACCCAGAAGGCTGACCTTGGAATTACAGCTGGCTTTGCAGGTGCCAGCCCCTCAGTGGCTTTGCAGAGAGATGCCTTTGAGAGTTACTGGGGCTGAACAATTCTACCCCATGTAGCGACAAGGCCCCTGAGCTCTACCATTCACCAGCCTGGCAGCCAAGGCCCTCCATGCCCCACCAGGCTTGTGGTGAGGCTCTTCAAGCTCCACCAGCCTGGCATCAAGGCCCTCCATACCCCACCAGCCTGGCAGCAAGGCCTGCTGCCCTTTGTCAGTCTGGTGGTCAGATGTCTTCCCAGAGGCCTCTGTTCCAAACCCTTTTCTCCCAGCAGAATCTCCCAGAGGTTGCGTCCAGCCAGAAGAGGCTTCCAGAGCCCAGGGTCACCCACAGCCATGATGGGGCGTGAGGGAAGACTTCAGTGGAAAATGAATCCTTAATAATAATATCAGTAGTAACAGTAATAATGATGAACATTTCTATGGGACGCAAGCCTTGTGAGAATAAAGATTTCCATAGAGTAGAAGATTTACAACAACAATAATAATGAACTTTTCTCTCGGGTTTGAGGTTTACAAATGCTCTCCTCTCAATGGCTCTGTGAAGTTGGGGTTAATTCCATTTTGTAGATGAGAAAACTGAGGTTTAAGGGACCAAAGAGCTTGACCCAGTCCCAGCAGCAGCTGGAATCAGCCTCTGGGCTCTCCTGCCTCTCCCTTCTCTATCATTTCTGCTTCACTCTGCTCCCTGTTCCACCTCTTCATTATCTCAGGTGCAGCAGGCTTTGGCTCTTGCTATGGGACCAGTGAATTCTCTCCCCTTCGGAGAGGTCTGCCTTGATGCTGGTTTGATTGCAGAGGTTAGTGTAGACTCCATTTCCAGGGCTAATGGTTGATGCTCAGTAGTGAAGGAGCCATGAGGGAAAGAGCTAAATGTCTCTCAGCTTGGCCATCCCAACATCTGCTTTGCAGAAGGGCAAGGGGGCCATGCCTTCTGCTGCCTTGACATCTCCCAGGCTCCTCTTCTCCGTTCCCCCAGTCCATGCTCAGATGCTTAGCATTAGAAGGAACCTCAGAGACCACCTGGGGACTTAGAGGGTATTGATATCCTTTACAGAAATAGGGAAGGTGGGAGGTAGAAGTTTTAGGGAGTTTCAGATGCCTACCCAGACATCCAGTTCAAAATTGGGAAATGCAAGATTGGAGATGGCTGAGAAGTTGGGGTAGGAAAGGCAGAGTTGAGAATCAGTATAGAGATGATACTTAAATCCCTGGGAACTGATGAGATCACCAAACAAAGCATTCTAGAGGAAGAAGAGGACCCAGGACAGCACCCTGAGGGACATGTATGGTTAGGGAGTGTGATCTGGAGGAGGATCCAGCAAAGGAGACATAGAAGGAGAGGTCAGAGAGGGAGGAGGAGAACCAGGAGAGAAGGACATCCCAAAAACCTAGAGAGGAGAATGCCAATGAGAGGAGTGACCAACAGTGTCAAGGGCTGCAGAGAGGTCTAGGGGAGTGAGGGTTGAGCAAGGACCATTGGATTGGGCAGCTAAGAAACCACAGGGAAGAGGTCATGTGTTGAATTAGGGACTGGACCAGACCATATAATCTCTTAGTCCTAAATCTTTGATCCTCCAACCCTCTGTGTGACACCGGTCGCTTCACATTGTTTCCTCATGTTATAAAATGAAGAGGCTAGACTATGTAGTCTCTGCAGGTCCTTCTAGTGTGAGATTTGTGGTTCTCTGATCTTTCATCCTTTCAGTGACTTTGGGCACATTACTTCTGCTCTAGGGCCATGTTTCCTCATCTCTAAAAGGCACGAGTTGGACTTGGTGGCCCCTGCCTTTCTAGATCTCTGACCCCATCAGTCTCCAATGAGAAGGAAGTGCTTTGGCATGGTATTCTCAGGGAGTCTTATTCCTTGTTTTTGTCAACTGAAGGAGAAAATGGCGTATACTTTTGGCATGTGGGCACTTGCCATGACTCTGGCTCAGGGGTAGCCCAGGGCTGTGTGGTGTGAATCCATCACCTGTGAAACTGGCTCAGCTTTACCCTTGAAGAAATGCTCCTTGAGGTAGATGTGGCCCCCGAGCATTGGTAAGGTGCCATAGGCTAAGAGCCAGTGTGGACAATATTGTAGATTTAGACTGTGGGTGGAGGGAAGGAGGGAGATCAAAGGGAGGGAGACCCCTGTGGCATAGTGCAAATGTCCCTCACTGGATTTGGATCCAGGGACTCAAGTTCAAATCCTGTTTTTTCCACTTACTACCTGTGTGACCTTGGGCAAATCACTTACCTTTTTGGGACTTGGTTTCATCATCTGTAAAACAAAGGTTGTTTCCAACTTTAGCCTATGACCCTCCTCTCTGGCTGTGTGTCATCACCTCTCCCAACCCTTCTTAATTCTAATGCCTTCCCTCTCCTATTTCCCATTTATCCTCTACATAACTGGTGTGTACATACTGGTTTTGTTTGTTGTTTCCTCCATTAGATTGTAAGTTCCTGGAGGGCAGGGACTTGTCTTTTGCTTCTTTTTGTGTCCCTGGTCCTTAGCACAGTGTCTGGTATACAGTAGAAGTTTGATAAATGTTAATTGATTAACTGAAGACTGACTCTTCTGGGGGAAGGTGATGGCAGCTGGCCCTTCGACCAAGACCCCAGAAGTGGCCAAGTGGCCAGAGCTACCAGTGAACTTTTTATAGCTACCATTGAGTTGAGTATATGCTTGGGATGATGAAACTGTTAGGAATTCAGGTTGCTTGGAAGTGAGTTAAACCATTCTCCCTGCCTCCTCTTCTCCTAATAATCCCAATTTATTTAGCTTCATCTGATGTTGGTCCCAAGATATTTCTCACAGGCAATGAAACATTTATTTGAGCTGTAGAGGGCACATGACTAAACAAACCACTCTTAACCATTCTGCAATGAGCCATGTGCCACAAATAGACCCAGCTTCACAGCTGTTTCAGAGAAGGAAGCTTTAAAGCCTTGTATGAATGGGTGAAGTAGGGGTGCTGTCTTTTTGGGCCTCTGGTCAGAAGACTTGGGTTCAAATTCCACCTCTTGCATCTTTTGAGTATCAATCAGTCACATAACTTGGATAAGTCACATAACTTGCCTCACTTTCCTTAAATGATAGGACTAGACTCAGTGGCTTCCAAAGTACCTACCAGATGCAAATTTGAGATCCTCTGATCATTGTGAGAACCAAGGTGGATTTTAGTGGAAATAACACTGGACTTATTTTTTGTTTGTTTGTTTTGGAAACAACTGGGTTATGTGACTTGCCCCAGGGTCATATAGCTAGTAGTAAAACTGACTTAAAAGTCAAGAGAACCAGGTTTGAGTTCAGACTCTGACATTTAACAGCTGAGACAAGTCACTTCTATTCTCAACCTGTTTCTCCATCTATAAAATGGGAAAAACAATATTTCTTCCATGTCCCTCAGGATTATTGTGAGGAAACTCTCTGTAAACCTGCTGAAACAGAAGTCTTTGCCACACACGAGGAATTTCAATGCAGAGACCCTCCGAGTGAAGGCTGGTGATCATTCAGAATTTTAAACAGCACCATCATTTCGAGAACATCATGGCTGTTATTGATGTTTTCCAATAATGAAAGGCTGTATCTGAATTTTCTTTTTGCTTGAACTTCTGAAAGAGATGCGAAATTGTAGATTCATATTCAATATGGACCCTACTTTTGTAACCATTAAAAGACAAACAACTTCATGGGCATTTACAAAGTGTATAGAGTCACTTAGAACATTTTCTAAATGTATTGTAATTGCAAGGGAGGGCAAAGATTTGAATTAAAGTCTGTGCTCCTTCATGTGGCCAGCCTGTCATCTGTGAGTATCTTTATCTTCTCTGCAGTTCGCTAAATATAATCATATCAAGCTCATTATCGTGAGGGTCTTTAGAGAGTTTCTCTCTTCCTAAAGCTGTAATTCTGTGACCATGATGAGGTAATTAGCACAATTTTGAAGAATTCTGTATAGATCAGGGCCCCTTAACAATTTGGGGGTCATAGTCCCCTTTGGTAGGCTGTCAAAGCCCACTGGCTCCTCGGAATCATGGAAGGAAATGCTACATTTCAGCTAGATGTTAGTGAAAAATAAGATGTAGTTTTGTCGTCATCCAAACCCATAGGCCCCCTGAAATCTTTTGATGGATCTTAGGTTAAGAATCCCTAATGTAGAGAGATAGCCCTGCAAGAGAGTCAACAAGTTTCATGAAGTGGGCCCAAACCTTGATTTGTGGCAGAGGGGGTAGGGATCGCCCAGGATTTTAAAATAAATTGATGGGAAAAGAACAAGGATCTGGATGCAGAAGTGATTGGTTTAAAGTACTCTGCATAGATCACTTCAGAATTTAACAATGGCCCTAGAGAAGTGTTGAGATGAGTCAATGGGCTGCCAAAAGGAGAAGTCACATTTAAAAAGATGAGAAGACAGAAAGGGGAGAAACTGAAAGAAGATCCCTTGTTCGTGTTGGCTCTGAGATTTAAACATAAAGGGTGGCCGTGAGGGAAGTGGGTCCTCATGTTACTGGTGTGGCTGGAGGCTAATGCTCATACCCTATCCCTGTGTGACCGAGAGCATTGCAGCCAGCCTGGGTACCAGTTTCTGCAGGAGCCGGGAGACAGACAACAGACAACAGACCCGCCTTATTTCCTTATGTCAAAGCCAGCCTTTTTTATTGCTATTGATACCATTTGGCTCAGGGCATATCTAGGGCTGCTATCTAGTCAGTATAGACTGCTCTCCCTGCTTTATTGACTCGCCTTACAAAACTTTGGAGATAGCCCATCCATCCGGCATCCATGGTGAAATTGGATTGTGTCAACTGTAACCCTAGTGTTGGTTTGTCCAGATTGGCTCAGGTGGGGCTCAGAAAAAGAGGCAAAAACATTTGTTGGCTTCCCTGACGAGTTCCTACGTTATGTTCACACCCTCCCTGATGGTCCCTGAAACGTGGACTTTTTAGTGGATGTTCCAGAAATTTTAATAGGGTCAGTCGAGGGTGGTTGGGACTTTCTGCACATTTGGCACATTGCTAGATGTGCCCTGACTCTTCGTTATTTGAAAAAATATTCAATTCTCACAAAGAGATTTGTCTTCATCTGCTTTGGATGTGTGGGGGCAGAATTCTTATTTTTTTTAACTGTGCAATTAGCGAGAAGATAGAGGCTGCTGTTGTGCAATGGATAGAGACCCAATGGATAGTCAGGAAGATCAGATTTCAAATCTGGCCTCAAACATTTACTAGCTGTGTGTCCCTGGGCAAGTCAGTTTCCTGAACTGTGAAATGGAGATAATAGTAGAACTTCCTCACATGTGGATCAAATGAGATAAATATTTGTAAAGTACTTAGGCACCATATGAATGTTTATTCCCTTCTCTCCCCAAACAGAACAAGCTACCACATAGAATCAGGAGGCAAATAAAAATCTCAGCCGATAGGCAAGAGATCAACGTTTTGGGGAATGGAAAGGACCGTTCTATCCTAAGGAATAGCGGTCATTGCTGCAGCCTGTCGGCCATTGACCGCCTAAGGATCCTGTCGGCTTCTCTGAGTGAAAAGCTCTGAGATGACAAAAGGCAGGACCTATGTGGGAGAACTGGGCAGCTGGGGGTGGAACAGGAAGAATGCCAAAGTCTTGGGATGGAAGAGAATTGAAGGGCCCTCTCGTCCAATCCATACTGGAACAAGAAGTTCTCTTATATCTCACCCAATTATTGCTGGCAATTGGTCATCCAACCTTTGCCTGAAGTCTTTCAGGAAAGGTTAGACCCATTAGCTTCTTTGGAAGTGCATTCCACCCCGGGATAGCTCTGATTTTTAGGGAGTTTTTCATTATCTTGAATCTAGCTTTTTTTCTTTGTATAACGTCCACCCTTTGTTCTCATTCTGCTTGGCCTCAGGTAAAACTAAGTCCAGTCCTTCTCCCACATGACCACCTCTCCAGTCCTTGAAGGCAGCTAGCAAGTACCCCTTGAGTCTCTTCCCTGGGTGAAATATCCCTCATTCCTTCAACCCATCCTTGTATGGCATAGACTTTGAGATTACTTCCCATTTACACTTCTATATCTTGTATATGCACAGTGCTTATACAACTTACTGTCTTTCTTATTTTGAGCGTGGTGCCTGGCACATAATAGGTGCTTAAGGCTTATTGGGGATTTTGATGCTGCTGCTGCTGCTGCTGCTGCTGAACTCAAGGCCCTTCACCATCCAGGACTGCCTTCCCCTCTACTTTCTCCATCTTATTAACATCCATCCTAAAATGTGGTGCCCCAAATTGGACCTAATACTCTGGCTGTAGCCTAGCCAGGGCAGAGTGCCAAGGGATTATCACCTCCCTTGTTCCAGACCCAATTCACTGTTGTTCGGACAATGGGTGTCCAGCCATACCTCCCCCACCACTGATTTCGAAAATGACTTTTTGAACCCAAAGGTAAGACTTTTCATTTTTTCTCCATGAAAAGGTAATTTGTCTCCCCAGTGTTGGCTCAGCCTGTTGCAATCTGAGCTTGGTCATCCAAAACGTTAGTCTTCTCTCCTAGCTTAGTGTCCCTTGCAAATGCGATAAATTTGCCATCTCTGTGTTTATACAAGGATGTTTAATTAGAACAGGGACAAATACTGTGTTTAGGGAGAGACCCAGATGATGAGTGCTTCAGGAGTAAGGAGAAGGGAAAGGTCCCTGTGGTTGAACTAACATGGGAATGTGGAAGATGGCTGTGATTCAGATTCAGTGAAGAGAGAAACAAGAAAGGCTTTTGGAACTGAGATGGCATGGGGCGTGGGGAATACCTCATGGGCTAAGGTGGAGAAGGGGGACCCAAGTTAGGGAGTTAGGTAGGACCCAGACTGAAGAGTACTTTGAACACTGGGCCAAAGGGCCAGGGCTGGATCCCAGGTTGTAGGGAATCCTCAAAGCTGTGTTTTAAAGTCAGATTTTTCAAATCAACATTGTGGCTCTGTTAGGGTGGATGCCTTGTGTTCCTGGGTAAACCAACTGGAGATGGGGATATAAGTGGCCTCCTGCTTCTAGAATTCAGGCTGTTCTTCTTGGCTGAAGAAGACAGGGATGGGTGGAGGGTACGGAGAGGCAACTAGAAGCTTGATGTGAACCATGAGTGCTGTCCAAGAGGGGACTGGGCTTCCTGGAAAGGGGTGCCTTCTCCCTCCTTCAAGGTCTTGATGTGGAAGCTGGATGATCCTTTGCTAGGGCAGAAGGAGAAGATAAGGTTGTTTAGATAGAGATGTGCTAGATGCTGTCAGCCTGGCATCATGGGCAGAAGAGCAAATGACTGCGCATCATGGAGATCTTGGTTGGAATCCCACCTCTGACACATAAGAGCTATGAAATCCTGGGCAAGTCATGCAACCACTGGAAGCCATTGTTTCTTCATCTATAAAATCAACATAAGAGCATCCATTCATAGGTCTCTTATGAGTTTCAAATGAAATCTCTACATTAAGTGCTTTGCAAACCAGGGCATACTTGCAATGTGAACTGTTATTCTGAGGATCTCAGAAATCTCAGGCCATTCTGCAAGTCTGATTCTGTAAATGATCTAACTCTGAAGCCAGAAGAGGTTAGATCTGGGTCCTCTGGGTGGGAATGTACAGACAGGGGCTGAGGCAAAGCCACAGACACATGCGTATGTGCCTACACATACATGCAACTTGGCTTTTGACATTTATTTCCTGTGTCTGTTGCATTAAATGGGCAGGCATTCCATGGCTGTGGTGCTATCTATGATTGCAGAGACTTGGTTCGGTGCCCACTGAGGCATGAGAAAGGGCACTATCAGTGCCAGGGCTTTGGGGGATCCAGGTGGTACAAATTCACTTTCTAGAAAGTGAAGCTGATGTGCCTTCTCTTCTCTCCTACAATTTGTCCTTTTCCTTGGGTACAAAGATTGTTCTTCTAACCTCTTTTTTGTTCTTTTTAAATGCAGGCTCTGGCAAGAAGAATTTCAAATCCATACCTAGAACATACTGCTTCCCAGGTATGATTATACTGTGTCTCCATTCTTTTGTCATAACATTTACTCACTAAGGAAAGACATTATTATCATTGGAATTATGAGTTCATTAAAGAAATTTCCACTGATAGCATAGGTTATCATTGTATTCTCTCCTGTCTCTCCTTTCCTATACCTCCCTCCCTCTCTCTCTTCCTCCTCCCCTCCCTCCCTCCCTCCGTCCCTTCTTTCTTTCCTTCCTTCCTTCCTTCCTTCCTTCCTTCCTTCCTTCCTTCCTATTTTCTTTTTTCCTTCCTCATGGTCTAAGGTGGAGAAGGGAGGCCCAAGTTAGGGAGTTAGGTAGGACCCAGATCGAAGAGTACTTTGAACACTGGGCCAAAGGGCCAGGGCTGGATCCCAGGTTGTAGGGAATCCTCAAAGTTGTGTTTTAAAGTCATATTTTTCAGATCAACATTGTGGCTCTGTTAGGGTGGATGCCTTGTGTTCCTGGGTAAACCAACTGGAGATGGGGAGATAGATGGCCTCCTGCTTCTAGAATTCCCTCCCTCCCTCTACCATCCCTTGACTATTTCTTTTTTATTTAAAAAAAAGTAGAAGTCACATAAGTGTATAACTTCAGATGCATCCATAGTGATGGGAGATTTGGGCATATTTTAACAAGTTATAGCCACAGTTTTATTTCCCAATACTTCAGTATGGATGGGGCTGTGGGTTGGATCATAGTGTGAGGCTGCTCAAGCCCTATGCATTTAAATTTTTTATCATGAACTTAACTGTCAGCAATAAACAAATATTGCATCATGTGAAGAACCGAAAAGAGCCATAATTAAACATGAGGATATTGACTTCTTTTACATTTGGTTTTTTAAAAATATCAGCAGCAACAGTAACAATGGCTAGCATTGATTTAGCATCGTCAGGTTCACAAGGCATTTTTGCAAATACAGTTGCATGAAATCCTCACAACAACCCTGGGCGGGAGATGCTGCTAACATCCCCACTGCACAGCCTCTTTGCCTCACCTTTCCACCATTCCCTGGGAACTCTGGCTTCTTTACAACGTAAGGAGAGTCAAGCAGAACAAAGGACCACATTGGGGGTGTCTGAAAGCATCTGTCTCCATGTGCACCTTCAGGCTGCGTCCCCTCTGCCAGCTGCAGGAGGCAGCCTAAGTCACATTTGGCCAAGAGCTACCCCGGGTTGCCTTTCATGGTCATTTCCTTTGTGGATAACACATGAACTCTTCCTTCATTCTGCTCATTTCTCTCTTCACGAGGGGCTCTTTGAGAGTTGCTGTGTCCAAAAAATCCACCCCCTTTGGTTACCATAGTGATGATCCTCTCCAGACTTTTCTCAGCTGGTCCTTACATGACGATAGTCTATCCTTAGGTCTGCATTTGAAGATGTTCTATATGATAGCAGACCTTCCAAAGCTTGTGCCCCGCTGGAATGGCCTGCAAGAATTTAGGGTCGCCTCCACACCATGATCAAGGCATGCACAAGTGTGTATGTGTATGTGTGTGGATATCACTATCTATACACATGCATATTTACATATATGTATATTTACACGTGTGTGTTGGATGTCCCAAAACCTTTAGTACAGGTTTAAGCTATTAAAGCTTACACTTTTGTCTTTGTTTCTCTCTGTCCCTCTCTCTCTCTGTCTTTCTCTGTCTCTCTCTCTGTCTCTCTGTCTCTCTCTCTCTGTCCCTCTCTCTCTCTCTGTCTCTCTGGCTCACACACACACACACACACACACACACACACCTATGTGAATGAAATCAAAGGACAATTCCTATCCATAGGATGGGACCTGTGACTTCCTGCATACAGTAGATTTCAGATGAGGAAGTTCTCTCTGCCAATGCAGATCAGCATCCATTCTGTACCCTAAAGTACCCTAAAGGAAAATTCTTCAGAACATTCTGATGTTAAGTGACTTGCCCAGGGTCACAAAGCCAGTGCATGTCAAAGGCAGGCCTTGGACTTGGGTCATCTTGCCTTGGAGGTCACATCTCTATACAATGCTCTTCTATTGGTGTGGAGGGGGGATCCAGATTTTCCATCACCACCAGTGATGCCCGCTGTGCAGCTGTGCCTCCCTCACCCCAACAGAGAGGCTCAGAAGCCCTAGGAGAAGCAGCATTTCCCAGATCCCAGGCTCTGCAGGCTTCTAGCCTTGCCAACACCCAGACATCATCTCAGGAGGCAGCCTCTGTGCAGAAAGGGCCAGCCATGCCAGTTGCCATACGCAGGACAGACATGCCAGCCTGGCGAAAGCAGCCAGGCATCCTGTGGGACAGAGAGGAGGCGGCTTAGCTTAGCTTAGCTAACCAGGCAGGTTAGCACACCACCTCAAGCACCAGCTAGCCTCAATTTCAGGGAGTGGGGCATAGTTTAGGACCCTGAGCACAAGCGTCTCAGGAGTCAGACTGCTTCTAGCCCAGTGCCTTCAGCTGTCCTTCTGGGCAGCCCCTCTGTAGGCATGCCTGGGAACTCCTGCTGCAAGTCTTACAACCACAGCTTCTGAAGACCCAGGAAGGGATGGTCTCACCACCAAAGTCCTTGACTCTATCAAATGATTCCACATCAAAAATTGATATGATTTCATCAGCAGAAATGACATTTAGGGGAGAAACACTAACATGTGCTTTGGGGCTGCCCCCTAAGGACCATGGGACCTTCTGTCTGATGTGTAGCTGAAACCTTCTGTGTGCTGTCTCACATTTGGATGGAAGACCCTGGGGGGCAGGGACTGGCTTGCTTTACACATAACTGCTGAATAAGTGCTTCATTCATTCATTGATCCTCTCCCATCTCTCTTTCCTCACTTCTCCTCCTCTCTCTTTGTCCCTCTCTGTCTCTGTCTCCTGTTTCTCTACTTGCTAGTATCTCTGTCTTTTTAAACCTGCACTTTCATTGGTTTAAAGAACTTCCAGTGTGGAAAGTTCCTCTGTCAATGCAGACCCTCATCATCCTGTAAGGTCACATCAGCCTTTGTGCTCATGCCTCGGATGGAAGAGAAGAGAGGAGAGCTCCTCCCCAAACCTCCCTTTGAGGAGGGTGCTCAGCTCAGCTATCTCCTCATTTCCCTTCTGGGCCCCTCCTTTGAATGGCCCATCATGGTTCTTTTTGGCCCCCTTCTGAACCATTTCCTGTCCCTATTACATTGTAAGCTCTTTGAGGACAGGGATTGGCTTTTTTATGTTTGTACCGCCAGCCCTTGGCAGCGCTTGCACACAGCAGGCACTTAATAAATGTTTGTTACCTTTCTGGATAAGTGATCTGCAACTAGTATGCAGATCAGTCTCTTCCTGTGCGGCCCCGGGGCCCTGAGCGGCTAAGCTCTTTGCCTAGGGTGCCATAGCTAGTATATGTCAAAGGCAAGATTTGAACTCGTCAGTCTTCCTGATGATAAGCCAGTCTTCTGTTCATTACCTGACCAGAAGCTTTGAATATCTAGGTGCCTGTCTGGGGAAGAACAGAGAAGTCTGGAATCATTATTTTCTAAACCTTCTCTATGGTGGGCAGCTCAAGGTATGGTCTGCTTAGGCTTGACCACATTGGCAATGGTTACATCTAATTTTGACAGCAGCAGATTTTCAATCTGGGGGCAAGACTTGCTGGTCATTTGTAGAAAATGCTATTTCCCCGTATGTGTGGAAATGGAAAGCTGGGGTAATGGAATCCCCAGCTTGTCCTAACATCTGTGTCAATGATGGAACAGCAGGGCCACTGAGGGCAGGAGTTGCACGTTTGTCCAGAGCAGGAACAGGAACAGGGATGGCAGGAGACTCACTTCTCAAGGACCTCAGGCAGTAGGTCGTGGCAGAGGCTTCTTGGAGCCCTGTTTTCCTTGGCAGTGGGAATGATATCAGTAAGAGTAACCTACATTTATCTAAGTTGCGATGCATTTTAAAGCATTAATAATACTAGTATTTATATTATACTTCACAAATATTGTCCTATTGGGTCCTCTTGACGACTCTGGAAGGTAGGTGCAATTATTATCCCTGATGAGGAGGAAACTGAGGCAGACAGAGATTAGTAAATCTCTGAGGCTGGATGTGAACTTGGGTCTTTCTGTCTCCAGGTCTAGCCTCTATCCACTGTGCCACCTAGCTGCCCATTTGAGCCTCACAGAAGCCCTGTGAGGAAGGAAGGAAGTAAACGTTTACTAAGTGTTTATGATGTGCTAGACACTGTGAGGCAAATGCGACAGTGGAATTATTCTTACTTTACAGATTAGGAAACTGAGGCTCAGAAAGGTCTTGTGACTTGTCCATGGGAGTACAGTGAGTGGCAGAGCCAGAGTCGGAGCCCAGGTCTTCCAGATTCCAAGTCCCATGAGCTGTGTCCTCTACCACATACCCTCCATATTGATCCAGGAAGATTGAGGGTCTATGGTGACAACCAAGGCTAAGCAGTCAGTCCATATGTGTTTGATTTACAAGGAGCAGAGCCAAGTTTTCCAAGCGTGGCTCATAGCTCCATCTCCTCCTTGCCTTGTGACATCTCTCCTGACTCTTCCAGACTATTTGTGGTTGTGTGCTCCTCAGCATGGATGGGTGCACTGGAACATGGTGGAAGACTTCATTTTTAGCTCTGCTTAGGAGGTGATAATGAAATACTCTCCAAGGCTCCCCAGAATGATGTTAGACTTGTTCCCTGTCAGATCTAAATCAATCCCTTTTATGTTCTTTTTTTTTTTTTTGCTTTGGATGATGATAAAAACCATTATGGAGCAGGATGAGAAGCAATATCAGGAGACAAGCCAGGAAAATGATGGGTTTGATGTTTCTATTATAAGACAAAACCCACTCGTGTGTGTGTGCCTGAAAGAGAGGAGACAGCACAGGTGATGGGGCTCACAGACCTAAGTACTTTGGGATCAGATTTGCAGTGTGAAAGAAAGCTGCTGGTGTGGGGTGGGGTGGAGGCATGCTCTATATTCTGGTGCCCTGAGATGCCAAGGTGCCAACCATTTCCTTGCAGTCAGCTTCAGAGCCTCACTGGGAGACCAGAAGATTAGAGGGCACTTTTGTCTCAGACGACACCAGGATCAGCCCCATAGAGCCTCTGAGATGGCCATGCATTCTTGAATGTGAGGCTAGTGGAAGACAAACTCTGGCAGGACCCAGGGCTGTGGGATCAGACAGCAGGGACTAGAGAGGGCCTTAGGAGTCACCAAGTCCAACCTTGTCATTTGACAGAAGAGAAAACTGAGGCCCAGGATCCTACGGCTCCTGAGGGACTCAGGCACGATTTCAAGCTGGGGCTTCCAGACCCCAAGTCTAAAGCGCTAAGCTGTCACATCATGCTATTGGGAAGGCTTCATGCAGGGGCCAGTAATGGACAGTGAGGAGGAGCGCAACTATCAAAAGCATTACTCGGTGTATATTTTGAGTACGCATGAGAGATTGTCATCAGGGTTAAAGAGCCAGCATCAGACAGTCAACAGACATGTACTAAGTTACCACTATTTGTTGGTCATGGTTTACTCTTCATGACTCTGTTTGGGGTTTACTTGGCAGAGATACTGGAGCGGTTTGCCACTTCCTTCTCCAGCTCATTTTACAGATGAGGAAACTGAGGCAAACAGGGTTAAGTGACTTGCCTAAGGTCACACAGCGAGTAAGTATCTGAGGCTGGATTTGAACTCAGGTCTTCCTAATTCCAGGCCTTGCACTCTATCCACCGTGCCACCTAGCTGCCCCTATAGCAACAATATGTGGCAGGCATTGTGCCAGTCCCAAGGGATACAAAGCAAGGTGAATATTCCCTGCTATCCAGGAGCTCAAAATTTTAATGAGAACTCCTATGTTCATGTCCTGGCCCATCATTGGTGCCCTGTAGGGACTTATTATATTATAACCAACACATGTTATGTTATGTCATGTCATGTCATGTCATGTTATGATATGCTATGTTGTGTTGTGTTGTATTTGTTATGTTGTGTTGTATTATGTTTGTTATGTTACATTGTGTTGTGTTTGTTGTGTTATGTTGTTGTGTTATGTTGTATCAGGTTGTATCATGCTGTGTCTGATATGTTGTGTTGTGCTATGTTACGTTATATTACATTACATTATATTATGTCCAACACTTGTTAGGCACTTTCTGTATGCAGGAGCAGTTCTCAGAACCATGGCTACAAAGCTCCTGGCAGCTATCAGAGAGTCTAAGATATGAAGCAGGACCATTCCTACATTGGTAGCAGGGGTCTGCTCATCTTGGAATTTTCTGTATCGATGGAATGACAGTTCTGGTCCTTATCCCGATAATTTTATATTCCCTTCTCTGTGCTCATTATTCCCTCCTCATAGAATGTTAGCTCTTTGAAGGCAGAGAGTGTTTGGTTTCTGGCTTTGTATCTCCAGTGCCTAACATATAGTGGGTGCTCTGTAAATGCATGTTGAATTGAACTGAATTGCCAAGCTAAGTTCAGAGAGCTCATCACCAAAATGTTGGCTCTGAAATTCTGAAGGAGGTTTGTATTATTTTAGTGACAAGTGATTCATAAAGACAGTCTATTGTCTTCCTTAGATGAAGTTGGTGGCTCAGTGGATAGAGTACTGGGTCTGGAGTCAGGAAGACCTGAGTTCAAATCCTGCCTTCAGGTACTTCCTAGCCTACTGGTGATTGTCTGACAAAATGGCTCCAGTAGAAAAGGAAATGGCAAACCACCCAGTATCTTTGCAGTGAAAACCTTGGATGGCATCATAAAGGGTCAGACATCACTGAAACAACTCAACAACAAGAGCATGGTCTTCTGTGCCATTACTTAACCCCTTATGACATTTGTAAAAAGATGTCAGTTTTAAAAATCACTCACTTCCTAGGTCATCCATCCTTTTTCTCCTCCCAGAAAGATGTCCTTTCTGGACAAAGAATATAAAAGAATATAAAACAAAGAATATAAAGAATATAAAAGAGAAAAAACCAGTTCATTCAAAACTCGCCAGTGCATCTACCAAGTCCAACCTTCTGTGTCATAATCTATACTGAAAGTAGCTCCCACTTCGGCAAAGAAGCAAACAAAGTTGCTAACTGACAACGACAATAAAAATCATAGCTCATTGTACCTGAAACAAGGGAGCAAAAGTGTGGGTGGTTGCATGAACTTGAATCTCTCAGAGTTTTACAATCAGAGGCATTCAAACACAGAACATTTTAAATATATAAATGGAGGACTTGGCTAAGGAGAGGAGTCATTGTATTTGAGTCCCCATTTCTTGGCACATATTTGGCACCTAATAAATGCTTGTTGATTGATTGACTGGAGGCTAACATGAGTGCGTGCATCAGATCAGGCAAATCGCCAAATCAGGAGCCGGCTCAGGGACACTTGGGTCATGTTCCTAGAACCTTCCCTAAATCAAAACAAAATAAAAAATACAGTTATCCTTCAGGAAAAAAGTAAATCTTGCATCTGTGTCCCATCCTCTGGGACTTAGGGGTTGGGAATACAATGAGATCTCTCACCTTGGACAAAGAGCAGGAGCATCTACTCCCCACTCCATTTAGGCAGAAATCTAGCACTTCAGGGTGCAGGGAATGGAGTTTTCCAAACAACTAGAATTTTATTTTAAAAATGAAGAAAACCACAACATGTGTAAGCGCCTCCTAGCTGTTGCTTAACTTTTTGTATAATTAAAAAATGACAAACCTGTGCTGAGGAATGTGAATGATATGGCAAGGGTGTATTGAGAGGAGGAAGAGACAAGGCAATGAAATTCTGGATCATTTAGTGAATCAGCTGAAGATGAGACCATGAGCTAGATTAGCTCCTGCTGATGCTATGCTGTGAACAGATGAGCCGAGAGAAGTTCCCAGTGTGGGTCCAAACACCCCCTGCTGTAGATTTGGGAATGCTTCAACTCTCTGTCCATGTATAAGGTGTTCACCCAGCCAGGGACACACAGTCCCCTCAGATCTTAAGAGGCAGGCATATGTATGTGTGTGATTATGGGGCAGCTGCATTTTGGAATGCTGCTACACTGTAGCTTTCTTTACTAATGCAGAATTAGGGGAAACTTTCTTGTGCAAAAGGAAGAAGGATCTTAGAATCACAGAACTGGGTCTGGCTCAGAATCCATGGAGTCTAACTTCATACCTGAAGGAGAATTCCTCCCATGAGCCTGGTCACTTGGCTTCTGGTAGAAAGCCTCCAGCATATGGGAACCCCCTTCCCATTGTGGTTCATTCTGCTAGGGACAGTTCGATAAGGAAAACTCTCCTAGTCAAATTTAAACTTACCTCTGCAGATTCTACTCATTTCTTCTAGCTGGTTCTGCCCTCAAGGGTGATAGGAAACATCTAATCTGTCTTCTGCCTTTCAAATACTTGAGTATATTTTAGATATCTTCATCTCCCACCCTACTACACACAACTCGATTTTCTCTCATCTAGACTAAATATCTCCAGTTCTTTCAAGAGATCCTCATATTGAGGGAGCTGGATGTTGAAATGGATAAAGGACAAGACCTGAGTTCAAATTTGGCCTTAGCCACTTACCAGATGTGTGATTCTGGGCAAGTTCCTTAACCTTTCTGAGACTCAGTTTCTTCCTCCATAAAGTGGGCATAACAATAGCACCTACCTCCCAGAGTTATTGGGCTTGAGTGAGCTAACATATGGAAAGTGCTTTGCAAATCTTAAAGCCTTACATAAATGCTATTATTATTATTTGTTAGATATGATCTTGGGGCCCTTCCCTGTCTTACTTGCTCTCTGTTGAATCCTCTTTAACTTATGACTATTCTTCCCAATACAAGCTACCCACATAGGGTCTGACTAGAGCAGGGCCAGTGACACACCTAGCTCCTTATCTGGGGGATCTTTGCCTCTCTTAACTCTGATGAATCCAATGAAACAGCTTTTGGAATATGAAAAAAAAAAATCGGCCCATTAGTAGCTTGCAGATATTCACATAAATAGCATGCATTGGCTGATACCAAAGAGATGTGCTCAAAATGGTCAGTGTCTACACACATATAGGCAAGCCATATAGACTTTCTAGGAGCAGTAGCTTAGTGCTTTGTGTTCTGTATGTGCTGTGCTGTGACTACTCGACCAATTGTAGAACTTGGCCTTGAGTTTAAAGTCTTTTATTCATTTTTTTCATAGATTTATGGAGAGAATTCTTCCTGCGCTGGGAGAGCCCTGAGGAATATTTTTACAGTGCAAGCATCTGACCTGATAAAAGATAGAGTTAACCTCAAGGGAGTTTACAGGTAACTCCACTGATGATTATCATCGTGAAAATGGCTGGTTAAAATCATTACTTCATTTCCTGGCCAGGTGGGTGTAAAGCCACGCACAAGCAGCTTTTCAGAAGAATGCTACTGTGAACTACAGCAAACACTCTATTTATTCAATAACAAATCAAAGCAAAACATTCACAGTAAATCAAGGTACAGCATGCACAATGTTACAGCTTATCACAGAAAATCAAAATATAGCATTCACAACAACTTATCACAGAAAGTGGTCACATAATTTCCACCACAGTGGTCACAAAGTTTTGAACAAAGAACAATCATTTAGTAACTCGATCATTCAATGATCTCTATCATTCAATCATCCTCAAGGAAGTTTGCCTCCTTAAGGGACACAAAGTACAATACTCAAAGTTCTCCATTCATGGGCAGGCTAAGTTACAAATTAATTACTTATTCAGTCATCATTCACTAAGTACAATCATTTAGTCAATCAGTCTTTCAATCATCCTTCATCATTCACTATTCAATCATCAGAAAATACACAGACCCTCCACCCCTGTGTCACTAATAAATTACAATTTCTCAGTCAGTACACAGTATCCAAATAAAGTCTTCTTTCAGCTTGACTCAAGGTTGGCTCTCAGCTGCCATGATTCCTCTTCCATGGTCCCAGCTCCAACTGTTACCTGGGTTCAAAGGCAGGAAGCTCCCAGTTCCTTGTCCAGCTCCTTGTCCAGTTCTTTGTCCAGATCCTATTCCGTATTGAAGTTCACTGTGTCCAGTCCACTTCAAGTCATTCACAGTTCAGGTCCTTCACAGTGGAGCAGGAACTGAACAGAGAGCTAGACAAGGACCTGGGAGCTGTCTGCCTTTGAACCCAGGTGACAGTTTGGTGAATCCAGGTAGGATCTGGGACCATGGAAGGGGATCCAGGGAATCCAAGAAACCACCCCGAGTCAAGGTGAAAGAAGACTTTACTTGAATACTGTGTACTGACTGAGAAATTGTAATTTACTAGTGATCTAGGGGTGGAGGGTCTGTGTATTTTCTGATGATTGAGTAGTGAATGATGAAGGATGATTGAATGATTGAGTTGACTGAATGATTGATTGACTAAATGATTTTACTTAGTGAATGATGACTGAGTAAGTAATTAATTTTTAACTTAGTGTGCCCCATGAGTGGAGAACTTTGACTATTGTACTTTCTGTCCCTTGAGGAGGCAAACCTCTTTAAGGATGATTGAATGATTGAGATGATTGAATGTTTGCGTTACCAAATGATTGTTCTTTGTTCAAAACTTTGTGACCATTGGGGTGGAAACCATGTGCCCAATTCTTCGTCCAGTTCCCATTCTACATTGAAGCTCACAGCATCCAGTCCATCTCAAGTCCTTCACAGTTCCTGTTTCTGGGAAGACAAAGCTTAACAGAACCACAGTAATAATCATACAAATTGCCAGCACCATCATCAATTCACTATCTGCCTGTGAAATCAACTCAGACCCACCAACAAGGTCTGAGAACTCAACACAAATGATCAACATAGAAATCAACACAGACCCACAAACAAGGTCCAAGAGGTCAGCACAAATCATCAGTGAAGTCCCAGGACCTCCAAAACCCTCCTCCAGGACTTCTGTAAACATACAACCAGAAAGTCCTCTTTCAGGGCTTCCAGTAAGGTCCCGGGGCTTCTGTACAAAGTATCACAAGCAAATATCAAAACAGAGAGAACAGACAGAGTACCGGGATGCCACAGGTTTTTTCCTTCTTGACTCTGCCACCACAAGAGTTCTCTTTTCAGTATTGTCTGGGCCTGGGCTCTCCTTATATATGGTCATTAGCTTCTCGCCTTCCTGTTGCAGGAGTTCATGAGTTCTAAGGTTCATAAGTTGTGGGATTCACACATTCTGTTTCTTAACAGACTTGATACAAGGCTCACAAGAAACTTGAATTGAAACAAGGTGTTAATTCAATAGCTGAAACAAGGTGTGAACTACTTCTGTGCTGGCCATTACACCCCTCCCCTTATACATTAACAAGCTGTCATGCCCCACCCCATCACTCCAGTCTTTTTTTCTCCATCCTGAAAATCCCTGGTTCCTTTGACTGATCTCCATAAAGCACCAACATCTAAGGTTTCATTATCCTGTAGCCTAGGTCTGTCTGCCCACTGGCTTATTGATGTCCTTTTAAAATTGTTGAACCCCAAATTCCAGACAATACCCTAAGCAAGGCCAAATATGTTGGGACTGTCCTTTCCTTAGATTCTGTGCCTTAATGCAACCCAAAATATACTTCAGCCCTTTGGCAATACTCTTTGATTCAGAAGATGGTTCTTGTGGTCTACTAAGACCCCCCAGATCATTACTTTACGTTTATATCTATTGAATTTCATCTTATTAGATTCATTAGTTATTTTAGACTAAAGTTTGCAGTATCTCTAGAGAAACTAGCACAAAAGCCTAACAGAATTATATCTTCTTAAAATATCCCAGGTAGATTCTTAGACCAAAAATTCCATTGAATTTAAGTGCCCACCCTACACATGTCTTTCGAAACAACTCACTAAAATAATATTGTAAGCAGATAGATCTGTCTATCCTGTATAGAGAAGCTGGCATCATATAATAGGAGGAGGGCTGGTTATGAAGTCAGGAGAGACCTGGGTTCAAATCCTGGCTCTGACACAATGCTTTTTAAACACGAATGTGAACACAAGCAAGTGAAACTCTCCCATGCAGTGGGGACACTAATAGTAGCTCCTCCCAGGATTATGAGACTTAGATAAGGGAATCTGTGCACTTGAAGTGACTTCTAGTTGTCAGTTAATATTGTTGTTATTATTCTAGTCTCCATCTAGAGCAGGATCTAATTCTGGTTCCTTATGGGAACTGGCAACTGAGTTGACAGTGCTTTGACTCAGTCTCACCATATTAACCTGATACCATGGCCTCAGCGTCTGCGGCAGCTCTTGGTGGCATATCTCCAGGGGAATCAACTGAAGTTATTTTTCTCCTGGAATACGCTGAGAAGATAGAAATGAGTCAGGATCCTGGAGGAGACAAGTGAAGCGTGAAATACTCCACCTGTTCCTGGAGGTGGGAGATGGGATGGAGAGCAGGAGTTGTGCTATTTCAGATCCCTGGTGATCTGCCAGAAATGTTTTTTTCCTCCATGGACAGAGACACAAGTTGCTAACACAATGGCGAGGAATAGAGTGTTTCCCATTACCATGAGCTCCACAAATAAATTGAAAAGTCACATTGCCAGTCTGCTTGCAGAACAACTTTATCTGGGAGACTTTGAAATAATCTGTGTGGCAAACACTACATTTCCTCAGTAACAGAAGTCGGAGGCTGGCTCCCAAGCACCTTAGCCAGATAATTTAGCCACTCACTCACCTGTGCAGAATGCTGATGGCTAACGCGCCTGGGTGCTTCCTCATGACTCAGAATGAACATCTGCTATTTCAAAGTCTCAGACATGTCTTTGTTAGAAAATAATAAAAGCCTAGAGCTGGAGCTGGAGGGGGCCTCAGGGACTGTCTCGTCCAACATCTTCATTTTACAGATGAGGAAACTGAGACTCAGTGAGGTTAAAGGATTTGCCCAGGGGTTAAGTAGAGCCAAAAGACGTACAATGACTGCTACAACAAAGTGGAAAGAGTAACCACAGAAACCCTCAAAGCCAACAGTGCAAAATGAGAAAGAAGGTGGCTCAAAAAGAAGAATATGAGGGGCGCTCCTGCCCGACTCCCTTGAAGAGGTGGGAGGTCCACAGAGTGTCACACGCTATACATGTTTTCAGGCTTTTTGCCTATATTAGTAACAGCTAGTATTTATACTGATGTATTGTCAGTTATGCTGATTTTCTCCCTCTTTTTTCTTTCTCTTTCTTTAAAAATAATATTTGTCCTATGGGATGGCTCTCTTCCCCAGGAGGGAGGACTACTGAGAAAGACCATGGTGGTGTTGAACAAAAAAGAAAGACCTCAATAAAATTTTCTTAAAATAATATTCTGTTTTTCTAGATTGCCTATAAAAACTATTTTTAACTTTTGTTTTTAAAAATTTTTAGTTCCAATTTTCTCCCTCCTTCCCTCCTTTTGCTCTTCCTCTTCCCTGAGATGTTAAGCTATTTGATAAAGGTTATACATGTGCAATCATGCAAAACATATTTCCATATTAGTCATGTTGTAAAAGAAAATATAGACCACCCCTTCCAAAAAAAAATAAAGTCTGCTTTGATCTGCATTCAGACTCCATCAGTTCTTTCTCTGGAGGTGGAGAGCGTTCATTATGAGTCCTTTGGAATTGTCTTGGGTCATTGCCTTGAATTGAGTGTAGCTAAGTCATTCACGGTTGATTTTCACATGATATTGCTATTACCATACACGATGTTCTCCTGGGTCTGCTCACTTCACTTTGCATTGGTTCGTGTAAGTCTTTCCAGACTTTTTAAAAAAGCATCCAACTTGTCATTTCTTACAGCACAGTAGTACTCAATCACAATCATATACCTCAACTTGTTCAACCATTCCCCAATAAATAGACATCCCCTCAATTTCCAATTCTTTGCCAACACAAAAAGAGCAGCTATAAATATTTTTGTAGAAATAGGTTCTCCCCCACCTTTTTAATCTTTGGAATACAGAAGTTATATAGCTGGATCAAAAGGTATGCACAGTTTTATAACCCTTTGGGCATAGTTTCAAATTGTTCTCCAGAATGTTAGGACCAGTTCACAACTCCACCAACAGTGCATTAGTGTCTCAGTTTTCCCACATCCCCTCCAACATTTTCCATTTTCCTTCCCTGTCATATTAGCCAATCTGATAGGTGTGGGGTGGTATCTCAGAGTTGTTTTAGTTTGCCTTTCTCTAATCTATAGTGATTTAGAGTGTTTTTTATATGGCTAAAAACTTATCTTTAAGAAGACATAATTAGCAAGGGATGCTTGTTCTATGAAATGCTTTCTAAGCCCCAAGATATTTTTTAACAGCACTTATTAGAATTTTTATATCAACAATAATAATAATTGCTGACATTCATAGAGTATACTTAGAACATTTGAAAAATACTCACATACCTTGTCTCTTTTGATCTTCACAATGAGTCTGTGAGGCCAGTGCTACAGGTTTTATGAGCTCCATTTTACAAGTAAGGAGACTGAGACTCAGGAAACTTGAGTGACCTGCCCAGGGTCACCCAGCGGGGAGCTGAGATGTGAACATCATTCTTCCTGAGTCCAGAGGTCCCCTGTGCCTTTAAGGTTGCCCTCCATTGGCTCTAGGCACTGTGCCTGTGCTTGTAGATGTATTTGTGGTCTTCCCCAGGAGAATGTGATCTCTTTAAGGATAAGGATGGTTTTTGCCTTTCTTGGTGTTCCTGCTACTTAGCACAGGGATGCGCCCAGGGGAAGTGCTTAATGAATGTAGGCTGACACACTGACTCCAGATAGAACACTCTTTTCATTATATCATCAGGCTAATTCATTAATGAGCCCTGGCTGCTCCTCACAGGCCTCCTGCTGTCTGTGCTTTGAAATCTTTACACTGATTGCTCTCTGTGATGTCACCGTTAACATCTCGGTAACTCATCCTTGTTATCATAAGGGCTCTCATTTAGAAGGTGTTTTTAGCTTTTAAAACATTTTATAGCCATCATCTCATCTGAGCCTCCCACCACCCTGGGAGGGAGGCGTCATCGTCATTGTCATCACCGTTATCGTCATTGTCATCATCATCATCCCCATTTTTGCAGATGAGGAAACTGAGGCTAAGGTCTCACATCTCATCAGTGTTGGAGGCAGGGTTCAATGCAGGTTTCTCATGACTCCAGGTCCTTCATTCACTCTTTCCAGCACCCTCACTTTGCCTCAGAGATGCTTTGTCCAGAGTTCCAAAGTCTGATCCATACAGGCCTCTTGTATTGGAAATTTGTTACCTATTGTCTCCATAGCTTCCCAGGCCTTTCCGTTAATTAAGATGAACTCTTTCAATGGGTGTGAGTTTTTCTTTTCAAATTTTGATAGCTCATAGACCATACCCTAAGATCCAGAAAGGACCTTGGACGCCATTTGTCCATCCTCCTCATGTTATAGATAAGGAAACTGAGGCACAGGGAGGTTGTCAGTCATTCAATCAACAGGTACTTACTACATGCCAAGAATGATGCTAAGCACTGGGGACACAAGAAGGGTGAAAATCACCTCTGCCCTCAAGAAACTTAAATTCTAATAGGGGAGACAACATGGAAACAACAATATAGTAGTTTGTATTATATCATATTTTAATTATATATCTACATCGTGAATATATATCACATATACACATTTCACACATATATGTGTCTATATGTACACACAGACCTATATGTATGCACTGTGTGTGTATGTGTGTGTGTGTGTGTATGTGTGTGATTTGAATCTTGAAGGAAGCCTGGAAGATCAGGAGGCAGGAAAGAGGAGGAGGAAGGGGAGGAGGACAAAGGGGAGGGAGAGGAGCAGGAGGAGGAGAAGGAAGAGGAAGAGCAGGAGCAGGAGGAGCAGTCAGAGTATTCCAAGTATAGAGTGAAAGAGAGTGGTACAGAGGAAAGGGCCAGATCTACAGTGAGAGGACCAGGGTTCAAATGGCCCCTAGACCACTCACTAGCTGTGCAAAATTGAGCCCATCATTTACAGTCTTGAGTCGTTTTCTGTCCATCAGATGAGGGCATTAGACTGGAGAACCTTGAAGGTCCTTTCCCCTGTGAGCTGTTCTCCCCTGACCCCAGGGGTGGGACGCCTCCAAGTTCATGTCCCAGCAGATCTGGGTCAGTGTCATTATCTTAGGGCCATGGTGTCTCAGCACTGGAGGCTGCTTAGGGTGATAGTCTGGACCATTTTGTGCTATGGATCCCTTTGGCACCTGGTGAAGCCTCTGGGTCCCTTCTCACAATCACGTTTTTAAAATAATTGAGGGAAATGCTGGAATTCAGTTAGAGAAGAGTGAAAGTGAAGTCTTTTTTACCAGCCAAATTTGTAACCCTCCTAAAATCTCTCCCCAGTGAAGCCATCTGCAGACCCCATGCTAAGGCCGCATGATCCAGCTTATCCCTCCACCCCATTCCTATGGGGCCTCCCTTTCCTCATCTTTGAGAGGAGTCTCACTAGCTGCCCTCTGCAGTCCTTGCCAGGTCTAAATCAGGAGTTTGGATATGAAACTCGCCTCCAACCTTAGCAGTCCCCAAATCTTCCAACTCCTCCTTGAGTAATAAAGTTTTAATTCTGTCAACATCAAGGTTACCCCCTTCTGGACACTTTCCAATGGATCAGTGTCTGGCCTAGAATATGAGAGCCAGGACTGAGCCCAGTAACCCATATTGGATCTGCCAAGGGTCCAGGACACTGGGCTATTTTGCACCTCTCTCCCCTTGTTTAGCTCTTAATGCTAAGGCCATTTCAAGACTTTCCTCATCTTGAAGTCATTTACAATTGTCCTTTGTTTGTCTAGGAAGAGCTGTGTGGGATCCGAGCTCGTGGACTGGCTTTTGGAGAACTGTCCCTTTGTTCAATGTCGCTCAATGGCCGTTGGTGTGTGGCAGCTACTTCTGGACATGGGGATCATTCTCTCAGGTTTGTATCCTAAAACCAGCTCTTTGGTATCTCTGATCTAATTGTCCTTTCTTTTTTATTGAGCCTGTGGCTTCACTGGTGTATGGCATTCCCATTTTGGAGGCTCCTCCTATCAATTCAGGTCTGTACCTTTTATTTTTTTTTTCTGCTCCCTATAATCTTAGTGAGTTTCATGGAGCACTGAGATGGGTAAATGACTTACCCAGGGTCACATAGGCAGTGTGGGTCAGAGGTGTGATCTGAACCTAGATGTTCCTGGTTAGGAGAATGGCTCAATATTGATACTGATACGTTTACTGACCAACAATAGGTCCCTTAGCAGACCAAACCTTGCCCTCTTTATAAATGGGCAAAAACTGAACACACTCATGTGTATTGGAAGGTTTCCCCCCCCCCCCCCGAGTCACCATGAATATCCTTGTATCACTCATGGTATGGAGAAGTAGGTGTTAGGGGCAGTCTTTTCTGAGACAGTTGCTGGGCATCAGCCTTTTAGAGAAATGGTTGTGCCCTACTTGCTAGGACAGAGAGCTTCCTCTGCTCTGGTCCCTGTCCTCTCTCCCCCTCCTGGGACATTCCCACACTGGATTTTTGTTTTCTTATACTTTGGTTTAAGGTTGTTTTTTTTTTCAACAAGGAACATCTTGAATTACTATACATTTGTGGTTTTTCCTGACTGGTTTATAGTTGTTTCCAGAGACTGGTCTGTCAGATGGTGAGAAAGCTTACTTCCTTTTCAGTCAGACTTAGGACTCCCCAATTCCCAATCGCCCCACCATCTGTGAAAGCTACATGTGGAAAGGGAGTCTTGAGGGGCAGGGAGGACAGCTAAATTGGAAGTGATTGATGTCAGTTCTTGTGGTTTGGCAGGGTAGGGGTGGGGAAGGAAGGGCTTGATTTCAGGAGACAAGGAATTTTTATCTAATGCTGCCCATGGTGGCCCCTTGGCTTTAGATGGGAAGATTGAAACCCAGGAGATTGGTTGTTGCTGGGTGACCTTTACCCTCCAGTGTGATAGTGAAACGAAGAGACTAGATACAATGATGGATACCTTCCCAGTGTGGCCCCAGCCCTGCTTTCCAGGCTGGTTACATGTTACTCCCCTTAAATACTTTGTGTTCAAGATGAACTAACACTTCCCAGTCTAAGTGATATCTCATCTCCCACCTCCATGCTCTTCCACAGGCTGCTTCCTCTTGCCTGGCATGCCCTCCCTCCTCTTGGTATCCCTAAAATTCTTCAGTCCCTCCTGCTATACAGAGACCTTTGCCGATCCCCCTCCTCCACCCCAAATAGCTTCCATCGACTTCTCTCTTTTGTCTAAGAAGGATGGAAACTCCTGGAAGTCAGGGGCAATCTGGAAGAGACCTTGGAAGTCATGTGCTCCATCTTACAGATGAGGAAACTGAGGCCCAGGGAGGTTGAATGTCTAGCCTAATGCCATGCACGTCGGGCTCAGGACTTTCTCTTCTGCCGTGCTGTATCCCCTGTGGCGAGCACAGTGTCTGACATTTGTTAATTTGCTGAATTGGATTGAAATATACTCACTCTTTTTAGCCCTAATTTAGGAACCTGTTTAGAAAATGGAATGAATTCCTATCTGGAATCTGAGAGTGTCTCTTGGAGTCCAGCGGGCAGCAGGGTAGGGCTCAATCCTAATGACCTGAGACCTTGTCCCTAAGCCTGACCCTCAGAACTGCACTTGTCCTCTTAAGTTATAAAGGCGCTTTCCTTGTTTTTGAGCCATTTAAAATTTTCCTTCCCTCTTAGGTTCCGTTTTCTGTTGCTTCTGTTTGCACAGGTCTTTGGAAGAGTTGCACCAACCATAGAAAGCTTAGGTAGATCTGCTCATGAAAATAAGGGCATAAAGGGGAAGAATAGTGTCTCCCTGGGTTCTTTGTGTCATGGGAGGGACCTTGAGCCTAGGAGGCCTCACTACGGGAACATGAATTCTTGTAGGTCTGATCTATCTGGGAAAACTTTGAGCAAGGGTCTGGTGATGGACCATTGTCTAAGGCCAGCCTAGGTAGGGGCAAGGAAGCTTCTGGGAACCCTGGCTAGGGCAGGGGCTGCTGGGAGCCTGGCTGAGGCAGGAGACTGCTGGGAGCCTGGCTGGGGCAGGAGGCTGCTGGGAGCCTGGCTGGGGCAGGAGGCTGCTGGGAGCCTGGCTGGGGCAGGAGGCTGCTGGGAGTCTGGCTGGGGCAGGAGGCTGCTGGGGGCCTGGCTGGGGCAGGAGGCTGCTGGGAGCCTGGCTGGGGCAGGAGGCTGCTGGGAGCCTGGCTGGGGCAGGAGGCAGCTGGTATTCCCGTAAGGTGCTGAATCTCTGTGCCTCACAGCAGTTGGCGCTACTACTTCCTTAGCCCTGGGAAGCATCTCACGTGTCATCTCACTGGAACCTCCCAACCATCTGTGAGGTAGATGTGGTTATTATCCCCATTCTACAGATACGCAAACAGAAGTGCAAAGTGAATGATGTTCAGGTCAGCATAGCTGGGCAGGATTTGCACTCATGCTGTAATGGCAAGAGCTGGCTCCGGACTCAGAGAGCTTGGCTTCCAGCCTTCCTCCTGCTGCTTCTTCTCTGTGTGTCTTTGGGCAAATGTCCTCTCTCTGGGCCTCAGTCTCTTCACCTGTCAGATGGGTGGGTTAGCTCTGATGACTTCTCAGGGCACTTCCCAGCTCTCCATCTCTCTAGTTCTCTTCCTCTTCCAGAAATTGGGGGCATTAGATAAGTTGACCCCAAAAGTCCATTTCATCTCTAAAGCAGTGATCCTGGGAACTCTAAAAGACTGTCTACTGTTATAGAGGGGTTGCAACCTGCATCTGAGGAGGGAGTTATTCGCAGATCCTTGTAGCTTTGGAGTTTAAAGAAGAAAAGATAGCTTGTTGGGAGGCTGGGCATTTGAAAAGAAAAATCCGTACTGTGTCACCGTGTCTACAACATGAGCCAGAAAGGAAGCTTGGGTGGATTTTTGAACTAATGGATCCTTTTTTGTTTCCCTCAGTGGACCAGCAGCTGTATTTCCAGGACACCTACGTTTTCTACCAGTTTTCCTCAGATGAGTGCAGCTATCTGTACTGTGAATTCGAAAGGGCCGAGGAGTGGCAGAATGGGGTGCGTCTCCTGCTGCAGCTGGTGCCGCTCAGCCCATCAAGGGGGGACGACTGTGACCTGTAAGTCATGCTCTCCTCTCTGACTCAGCTTTTTCTCCCTTCTGACTGCTACATGGGGAGACGCAAATCAAGAGGGCGAGAAAACCCAATTTGGAACCAAACAACGGCTTCCTGGGGTTCATCTAGCTTGGCATCAGCCAAGTTGCGACTTTCCTCTCCTAAGAACAGGGCTCAACAGCCTGGTGGGAAATCATCAGAACACAACATTTGGCAAATTAAAATAAATGAATCCTGACTGCCATCACTTGATAGTGAAATGCTATATCATGAATATGTAAAAATGGATAAAAAGTAGCAGAAGAGTTCCAGCTGGGACAGGGGACCCAAGGTGGGGGCCCAGGGCAGGGGAGGGGAGGATGGATTTTGGTTTTTAGCTTAAGAGTAGTCCAACTTCTAGAAGAAGGAAAGGAAGGAAGGAAGGAAGAAAGAAAAAGAAAGAAAGAAAGAAAGAAAGAAAGAAAGAAAGAAAGAAAGAAAGAAAGAAAGAAAGAAAG
>CM053585.1:542038774-542061809 GCA_028646515.1 Pseudochirops corinnae
GGGAAACACCCACTCACCTTTATTATAGCCACAAGAATAGGAGTTACTATTTATGATTGTACATTAGGTAGATTATTTTTATTTTCAAAATGTATATGTCATTGAATTTTACATTTTCAGTTATCAAGCATCTTTATTTTCCCTCCCATGTGTGTCCCCCACTGGAAAAAGAAAAGGAAAAAAAGCAAAACCAAATCCTTATAATGACTCTGCATCGTTAAACAGAACAAATACCCATATTGGCCACACAACATGATTTGTTCATAAGTCTCCAAGAAGCACAGAAAAGGATTTTATCCTTTCAGATGACAACTCAAGATGGTGGCCTGAGACTGCCAGCCTTTATCCCAAATTACACCTGTCCATTTATGAAAATTAGCTTAGGAGTTTGACCTAAATTTGATGTTTTAGCCAAATGGAGCTGGGGACTTGGAAAGGAGAAACCTGGGCTTACCTCCAATCTGGGCTCAACAGAACAACAGCAATAGAGATGACGATGATTGTAAGAGGAAATATTGAGACTGAGTTTTAAGGTCTGCAAAGTGCTTTGCCTAGACCATTTCATTGGCACCTTATCCATCCTGTGAGATCGATATTCTTGGCCCCATTTTACAGTTAGGGAAAGAGAGACTGAGAAAGGAGAGGTCCCTTGTCTAGAATCCACCAGCTTCCATCAGTATATTGAGGATCTGTGGTTCTGCTATTGGGGGCTCTTCCTGAAATGACAGAGAGAGGGACCCAATTGTGAAACTGACTTGACAATGTGTATATGACAACACAGACCTAAGAGTGTTATTGCCATTCGGATTTCCTGGTGCTGACCATCGATCCCATTGATCTAAAATGATAATTAATCAGATTGATTTTGAAAAACGAAGCATGTCCTAGTGGAAAGAGACATAAACTGAGGAGTCAGGAGGACCTGGGTTTGGGGCCTGACTCTGGCACTTAGTTGCTGTGTGACCCTGACTAAGTCACTTAATCTCTCTGCCTCTCTTTTTTTCATATGTAACATAGTACTAGTAATACCAGTGGTGAAAGGCAGAGTGGCATGGTGGAGAAAGATCTGGCCTCAGAAGCAGGGAGACTTGGGTTCAGGTCTTGTCTCTGACACATACTGACTCTGTGACTATAGGCAGGTCATTTCATTTCCCAGTGCTCTAGGCAACTCTTCTAAGACTCTAAAGCATAGAAAAGATGGCGGGCTCTATTGGCAGAAGGAGGTTCTTAATATTCCACAAAGGCATATCATGCACTTGAAAGCTGGCTGAGGAAAGGAAGCTCAGGCTGTTTTTCTGTTGAGACACTAATTGGGCTGCTTATCATCTCCACAATCCAGATCTAGGTGACGTCCATGGAAAAAAGTGTATCTTCAGGGATGTTTGAGTTCCCCCAAGTTGTATAAGGTTCTAGTCCCAGGCTGTTGAAAACAGATTTATGATGGGCTGTGTACAAGGGGCTGCATGAGTGTGGAATGCAGCAGGCTCATGAGCTCAGCCACCAGGCATCTCTTGGTGGGAGAGAGACATGAAAAGACATGACTCCCTGCCTGGAACAGCCAAGGCTATCAGAGTCAGCAGCAGGTTCTTGACTTCTGCCACTTGGGGTCCCACTCGCTCAGCTTTGCCCTCCACTGCCAGGTCAGTGATGGTGAAAAAGTAACAGATCTGGAGTCAGCCCCTTGCTAGCTGTGTCCCCTTAGACAAGTCATTTCCCTTCCTCAGAGTCCTCATCCATAAAGTGAGAGGATTGGCCCAAATGGCCCCTATTGTTTCTTCCAAGTCCACATCTAGAATCCCATGATTGAATTTTCTCACCTATAAAAAAGAATGGTGAAACTTGTCTATTGGATGCTGTCTCCCTGGCACGGTTGTTAGGCTTAAATGAGATGGTTTGCTTTGCAAACTTTCAAAGCACTCGACAAACATCAGATATAATTATTATCATTCTCCTTCGAGTCCAGAGTCCTGCAGAGCAATCAGTGCCAGCAGGACGTCGTTCCCAGCTCAGAAAAGCTTGGTTGAATATCAGGGAGCGTTTTGTGAGTATCACCAGCGTCCCACAGATTACTCTCGCGGAGATTGTTCTGTTTTGCAGAAGTCTGCTTTCTTTTCTGAAGTTCAGAGCCAGCACGAACAAATCCTAAGGCCTTTGTTCTCGCTGCTGCATTTATCAGACAGCCTGTCAATTACTCTTCCTACCCTTCCACTCTGTGAGTAATTAAATTACGCATTAGAAGCCTGAGTGCTGGTTCATACCTGTATGTTAGGAAATCTTGTAAAATCCATGATTTGGAGCTAGGAACTACAGTGGAAAGGGTGTAATTTAAAAGAAAAAAAGCTGTAATACAATTTCAAGAAACTAAAGCCCGAATTGATCAGCTGGCTTTTCATTTTTAATTCCTGGGCGATGTTCCTATCAGAGGGTTTCTGAGTCTAGGGAGGAGCCCTTTGCCCTCTGTGGATAAATCGAGAGTTGGCTTGTTGTACTTAGCTATGAATGGAAATCGATCATGGGGCTCTGATCTTGGAGCTGCTTTCTTAGGGGTGTAATTACTGTGAATCCTCCTGGCTCCGCAGCTTGTATTTAAAGGGATTGCTTGTTAGAATCAGATTTGCCACCGATCTTTGTTATCCATGCAGCTAGCTGTCCATGGCCAAGGTCTTACTTTGACTACCTAAAAAAATTTTGAAAGTGAGTTTTCTAATCTAAAGAGACATTCTCTTTCCCTCTCCCTCTCCTTCTCTCCTCTCTCTCCTCTCTCTCCTCTCTCTCTCTCTCTCTCTCTCTCTCTCTCTCTCTCTCTCTCCCCGCCTCTTCTCTCCCCTTCTCCCTCTCCTTCTCTCTCTCTCTCTCTCTTTCTCTGTCTGTCTGTCTGTCTGTCTGTCTCTCTCTCTCTCTCTCTCTCTCTCCTCCCTCTCTCTCTCTCTCCTCTCCTCTCCTTCTCTCTTCTCCCCCTCTCCATCCTGCCTCCTTATGGTTAGGAACCTCCAGATTTCCTTACAAACTGAAATACAGGTGACTTTTCCCCTTTAAATGCTGTTCTCTCATGTCACTTACTTATTTAGAAGCCCACAGTGACTCCCTGTTGCTTATGGGATCGAGTACAGACTCCTTTCTTGGCTCTTGAGGACACACATCCATCAGGCACTTGGTCTTGCCTCACCTGCCCAAACTTTGTGCCATCTTGTCCATAGCAAAAGTTTTCCTGGTCACCTGGGTGATTAAGCACATGTCATCCCAACTCTCTGGGCCTCAGTTTCCTTGGCCTCAGTGAAGAACTAGATGACCTCTGAGGCCCTACAGCTCAAGATCCATGATCCTCTCTATGACCTTGGACAAGTCACAGATCCTTTGGATCTCAGTCTTCCCATCTGTAAAATGGGAGGGTTGGATTTGATGTCCTCCAGGGTCCACATACACACTCTGAATCTCAGATCCTCTTTGTGACCTTCTCTGGGCTGCAGTTCTGCCATACAATGAGGGGATTTGGACTGGCTTTGAGGTCCATTCTAGCTCTGGATCTAAGTTCTTGTGACTCTTAATGGATCTGTCTTTGTTGCACACAAGAGCTCAGTCAGTAGTGGTTGAGATCAAGTCTCTCTGGGTCAAGCTCCTTCCTCTGCCTCACATATTCCCTTGTCTCCTCTGTCACCCTCCAAATTCAGAGGCATTTCTCCCTAGAAGCCTTCTCTGTCTACCCCTTCCTTCACTTTATAGTTGCATGACCCTGGGCTGATCACTAACCTTCTCAGTCTCCGTTTTCTTCTCTGTACAATGGAGATAATACTCTGCCTCCCAGAGTTGTGAAGATCCGATGAGATAATTATGTGAAGTGCATTGTAAACCTTAAGGAGCTATGTAATCACCAGCTGTTACCACCAGGGAGTGTGAAGGCTCTTGGAAGACAGGACCATATGCTCTTCCATGTCAGAGGTCTGAGAACTGGGCTAGACATATGGCAGATGCTTGAGAAAGCCTTTTTAAGTGCTCTGGGCCTAGGATTTGTGACAATGACACCTTCATCAATCATCCAAACAGTCCCTGTGCTTGATTTAGCACAGGTGACAAATTCTACACCCAGTCGATGAGCTAGAGATGTCTCGAGGTATCAATAATGCAGAACCTTGAATCTGTATCATGTGAGCATCAGTGGAGAGACCTGGGCATGTTTACCCTAAAGATGAGACAATTCTGGGGAGATAAGAGCTCTCTTCAAGTATGGGAATGGCCATCATGTGGATGAGAGATGAGCTCGTTCTCTTTGGCCCTGGAGGATAGGGCCAGGAGCAACAGAGGGAAGTTACAAAGATGCCAACTGAGGCTGAATCTTGGGGGAAAACTTCCTAACAATTGGAGTTATCTCAATATAGAATGGGCTGCCATGAGAGGTTCCCCTCCGACTGGCTGACCACTTGTCAGGTATGAAATAGTGGTGATGCCTTTGGTGAATGGGTGGCTACTAAGGTCCCTCCCCACCCACCCATCCTCTTAAAAGTGTACCATCTTGTTTTGTAGCATCATGGGTGTCTGTATTCAATCTTTGGTATGCAGAATCATAGAATTTAAGTTGGAAGGGCTTTCAGAACCCATCTCCTCTAGCTTGTACCTGGACAAGAATCCCCTTGATACCAATGTCTATCAAATTGGCTATCTAGCCTCTGATGAAAGACCTCCAAAGATGGGAGCCCACTCCTTGTCATGGCCATCCATTCCATTCTTGGACCCTATTGATGATTAGGAAGATTTTTTTCTTATCACAGAATAACAGAACCTAAGAGGTCCTCTAGTCCAGCTACTACCTAAAGAAGAATTCCTTCGGCAGCCAGTCCTACAAATCATGATTCAGCCTTTGAGAGGAGCTCTTCATTGAGGGAGAACCAATTACCCCCAGAGGCAGCCCATTCCCCTTGGGGATTGCCTCAGTGGTCAGAATTTGAGTTGGAAGGAAGCTGAGAGGCTGCCTTTTCTAACTTGTACCTGACCAAGGATGCTCTCTAAAAGGTACCTGAAAAGAATTAAATTTTGCCTCTGAGCCACTCCCTGCCACTGCTCCTAATTCTGGGCCCAAACCTTATATATCAGTGTTATCCTTGGGTGATATTTGGAGAACAATTCTTACTCCCATGATTATCTGAATTTGGCAGCTTGCTTATTGATTTACGGAGAATAGCTGGGCCGATGCGGGATCAGTCGCCCAAGTGACGTTATGATTAATCTGGGATTTGGGGTGGCTGGTGAAAGGTTGTCGTTCGCCCCCGGATTTCCTTCACAATATGGATAATAAAGCAAAGCTGATAAAAATTCCAAGAAGTAATTAGCCGTTTATTTTTCAGGGCCCATCAGAAAGTGGAAGATACAGAAGAAACCAGTGACGAGCTTCTTGTCCGTCTCACATCCGCGGTAAGGTTATTAAATGTACCGCACTTGGGGCTTCGACCGTAATTAGTTTTGCGTCTGCTCTTCCTCTTTGGCCTCATCCCTGATTTAGAGCTAGGAGGGGCCTTAGATTCAGTTCAATTCACCCAGCTTTTTAAAAACGTATCCAGGGTGGCAAACACTTTGTACTAGTGGACGGCAGATGATTTCTGGCCAGCTCCTCATTTTAGTCATAGAAAGTAAGAGACCAATAGAGAGTTAGCTGTAAAGATGCCTTTGTGCCTGCTGATGTCTTTAGGAAATGTGAACAATTTTCTCTTTGGTGGAATGACAAGGGGTGCCTGGCCATTGTTTTGGGAAATATTTGTCTGTGGGTGAGCCTTTAAAATCAGTGGAATAGGTTAAGTTAGTTCCGTAGAGTTAGAGCTGTGTGTCATGTGCCCCTGACCTCGTACCAGAGGTAAAGAAAGGGGATTTTCTCTCCCCCCTACCCCCTTAACCATGGCATATAGCTGTGGAGCTGCTCTCCCAGTGGGAGGCTCCCCATTCAGCAATTTGAGAGTTCTTCAGTTCGAGAGAATTCAAGGCACTCTGACCTCCAGTCAGACTTGCAAACAGAGAGGAGTTACTCAAAGGAGGGAGCAGTTTTAAGGAATGTGATTCCTGGCCACATAGAAGAGTCAATCATAGAGTCACAAGAGAATTAACTCTGGTAATCTATAGCCATACTATTGAATTTTCTGGAAATACAAAGACAAAAATTAAATGGCTTTTGCCCTCATGGAGTTTATAACCTACTGAGAATGATAACAGCATCCCAGATATACAATAAAGATTTCAATGCATTGATAACTTGTAGAAATATTGGGGGAGACTGGCCAATGCAGTGCAGCAACCTTCTGCCCCTACTTGCCCAGTTCCCATTACCACTGAGTCCCCAGCCAGTGGTGTATTGCTTCTGTCCTCAGGGTAAACCTGATTTGCTGGATTTTCTGTTTTAGTCACTCCTAAGCCCCCATGGGTGTACTTGGCATTGATTATCAGACCAAGGATGAAATCCTGACTCTTCCACTCAAAGAATCACGTGAGCTTGAACAAGCTTCTCCTCTCTTCTCTAGAACTTCTAGGTCCTAGGTTTGCTCACTACTATCGGGTGACTTTGGGCAGGTCATTGACCCTCAGTTCTTCAATTTATCAAACGATAGTTGGATTGGGTTGCTTCTGAGGTCTCTTTCAGCTCTGAATCTAGGGGCCTGTGTTCTTTGACCCTATTTGTGTTTATGTTAAAGACAGACACAGAAGAGAAATTAGTGAAGAATTCTCCATATGAAAAGAAAGTACTTTTCAAAAATACTCCTTTGGAAAACCTTCTTAGGAGTTTGTCTTGGGCTTTGACTTTGGTCATACAATTGCAGAGCGATTACTTTGTTTTTCAGTTGTTTTCAACTCTCCATGACCACATTTGGGATTTTCTTGGCAAAGATACTGGAATGGTTTGTTATTTTCTTCTCCAGCTCATTTTATAGATGAGGAAACTGAGGCAAACAGGGTTAAGTGACTTGCCCGGGGTCACACAGCAAGTATCTGAGGCCAGATTTAAGTTCAGGAAGGTGAGTCTTCCCGACTTCCTGCCCCACATTCTATCCACTGTGCTACCTAGCTGCCTTATTACTTACTATCTTTGTTCTAGGGCTCTTTAAGATAGAATGAGCAAAGGGCAGGCTGGATATGAGCCTGTGAGGGTTAGCAGGGTGTCCTCTAAATTTAGCCTGGACTAAATGGAATAGAATGGAGTCTGTCCATTAGTCAGTGAGTACTGAATCACTGGGACCAGAACTTTAAAAGGACAGAGGTCACCAAGGCAATGGCAAGGTCAAGGTTTAAGGAGGAAAACACCGTAAATAACAGAGTCTTACACATGATAGGAATAATCCCAGCTGGCATTTAAAGGTCACAGCCCAGTGGAGACAGGGGAGCCTTAGAATCAGGACTGCCCAGCTTTAAGGCCTGGCTCTGGTACGAGCCAGCTTTGCTAGCCTGGGCACGTCCCTCCTCAGCGTCCAAGGCAAGGCCCTCGCCCCTACGAGTTTAGGATCATCTGTTAATCCCTGTCTGTGGGGGGAGTTTCTACACTGGCTACTGACTCCGCCAAGGAAGGCACTGGCTGTTCTCAGAGTATTCCTGAGTTTTCTGTCTTACTGTGCCCTCCCCTGTCCCTGCGGAGGGCTCACACTACCTCCTGTGCTTGGACAGAGTCTCTCCTCTCTCTGCCATCTTTCCTATAATATCCAAGTCTGGGCCACCCCCTTTGTATGGCCCTGAGTTAATAGCACACCCAGACGTGATTTCTCCCCCTTCCTTCAGTCCCTCATGCCACCGTCTGCCCTTCCTATGGAAGTCATCACACCCAACTTCTGTTACATTCATCTGTATGTGAGTCTCCTCCCTCCCCAAATGCACCTTGAACTCCTCCATCGCCAGCACGGTTGGTCATTTTCCTTCCTTAGGTCCCTAGTTTTGGTGAATAGTTGTTGTAATTAAGTTGAAGAAGAGGGAGGGGTCCGTACCTGTGGGTCTTCGGTCTGGGGTGCTCAGACCCTGTGTTCCTGGAAGCTCATTTTCATGAAGGAACCTGCTCCCAAGAGCTGTTGTTGTTCAGTGGTGTCTGACCCTTCACCATGGCGTTTTCTTTTTTTTTTTTGCTTTTTTTTTGGAGAGCAATTGGAGTTAAGTGACTTGCCCAAAGTCACATGGCTAGTAAGTGTGTCAAGTGTCTGAGGCCGGATTTGAGCTCAGGTCTTCCTGACTCCAGGGCTGGTGCTCTATTCACCGTGCCACCTAGCTGCCCCAACCATGGCATTTTCTTGGCAAAGATGCTGGAGGGGTTTGCCACTTCCTTGTCTGGTGTGTCCCCATTTTTACAGATGAAGAACTGAGACAAATAAGGGTTAAGTGATTTGTCCAAGGTCATACAACTACAAAGTGTCTGAAGGCAGATGTGAATTCAGATCTTCCTGACTGCAGGCCTGATGATCTGTCCAGTGGATAGAGCAGAGGCGGGTTGTGGTTGTGGTTTAGTCATGCCGACTCTCCATGACCCCATGGACCCCAGCACACCTGTCTCCCAAAGTCTGTCCAAGCACACATTTCTTGCCTCCATGACACTCTCCAACTCCCCCTCTGCCATCCTCTTCTTCCATCTTTCCCAGGGAGCCCCATCTTCTCATTACATGGCTAAAGTATTTCAGCTTCAACTTCAGCATTTTACCTTTCAGTGAACAGCCTGAATTAATTGCATTAAGCATTGGCAAAGCTGACCTCTTTGTTTTCCAAGGGACTCTCAAAAGCACCACCACTCAGAGAGTAGCGGTGATGATGATAGTGTTCATTTACATAGAGCTTTGAAGGTAGCAAAGGTCCACATGAGCCTCCCTGGGCTGAGCCTCAGCAGCCCTGTGGGGTGGGTGTTACAGGTGTGATCCCCATTTCAGAGGAAGCTCCATCTCAGAGATGCTCACTGCCTAGCCTGTGGTCACACAGCTAGCAAATATCAGAGGTGGGATTTGAACCCCAGAGGCTTAGAAGTCATTTAGGTCAACACCTCCCCCACCTCCCCTCCCCAACACCACCATTTTGCAAAGGAGAAAACTCTAGTCTCCAAAAAGTGAATGATTTGCCCAAGGTCTTAGAGTCAGTGAATGGAATTCAGGTCCATCCTCTTTACACATTACAAGGCCTAGACTCTCGGCCTGTATCTGGACCTTAGTACACTCTTTTAATCCCATTTAGAATTTTGGTATGATCTCTTTTCTCATTAGACCTTCCTCAAGCAAAGATCTGATGATTTCACCTCCTTCTTCAAGATGTTTTAAAACCTCCCCAGGTCCCCTTTCACCTAGAAGATCGCATGGTCAGGGGTTGGGGGCTCTCCAGATCCTCCCTTTACTCTTGCCCATGTGATATGGGACAGATCACATACAAGCCAGGACCCCCACCCCCCTTCTGTTCCTACTCTTGGAATGGGAGGTGCACCATGGGATTCTATTTGCTTCAAGACTTTTCTACCTTAGAATTTCCCAGATTTGTTCTCCTCAGTGACTCTGATGGGCTGGGCCCAATGAATTGGGGAAATCTAGGTTTCTTTTTTGACCATCTACAGGGAGTAGGAAGAGCTGCACTGGTGCCTAGCTGATGGGAGTTGGGGAAAGAGAAACCCTCAAGGATAGAATGGGGTTTTTTTTTGGAGGGGAACCTTTAAAATGTGCATACTAGAACCCTGGTCTAGACTCTTCCTGAATGTAGCAGACATTGGGGATCATTCTGCAATTCTTGGGTTGGTAGGTTTGTGGAAGGAGCCCCTGGGCTCAGGTTCATGACTCTGACCCAGGAGTGAGTTAAACTGGGCTTAGTAGAAAGGAATGGAAATCTTGTTTCTGCTTGCCTTTCTTCCTGGCTGCCTGCCCCTTCCTTACCTGGAGGAAAGAGGATACTGGCCTGAGTGGACTTGTCTCCTCCTGGAGCATGAGGAGCTCTCCTCCCAGGGGGTGCTTGACCTTTGCACTCATTTCTTTCATAGAGCGTCAGGGAGGAGAGCAGTGGTGCTCTGCAGTTCAGCTGCAGGGGACCTCCAGAGCCCTGCCCTTTCTTTGGAGTCTGGGGTGCTTGGATGGCCTTCAAGGCCCCGAGGGCTATCCTTTGATTTGGGTGGGGCCAAGATAGGGGAGAGAGTCGAGTGATCCCAGGACAGGCAGCTTTGATTCTGCTGCACTTCTTGTGATCCTCATCATTTGTTCATGATAAATACTTGACATTTATACATATTGTTTCGAGATTTATAAGACATTTTATATGATGTGATCTTCTTAATCCTCCTGTGCTGAGAGAGACAGCTTGGCCCAGAGAATAGAGCATGAAGAGCCAATTTGGGGTAAAAAAGAAGTAAAAAAAGTTCGAGTCTTGACTCTTGCCCATGTTAGCCATGTGACCTTGGGCATCTCCCCGGGTCAGTTATTTATCCTCTTGTTGCCTTCAGGCATCTCAGAGAGCATACGCTGTTGAGTGGGTGCTGATCTACTTTGGGGATGGGGTATTGCACTCAGGGAGTTCCTGAAGGCCATGGAACCACAGGACTCTGAGATGGAAAGAGGTCCCGTTTGGGGATGGAGAGGGGGCTCATTGGCACTGCCTGGGTTGGTGCCCCAACGCCCAAGTGTTCCCGGTGTGAGCATCACAGCAGGACCCAGTGGAGGGACAGGCTTCAGCATAACAAGAACTGACATTTACATGGAGCTGTAAGATTTACAAAGCATGGCATTAATTATGCAAACAAACAGAAACTATGTGAATGAATCACACAAAAACAAATTATGTGTGCAATTTCCAAAACAGGATGGAGGCAGCCCGGACAGTAGAGAGGGTAACAGATTTTGAATCAGAGGTCCTGGGTTCAAATCTTTGTTCTAGTCCCTACTCCCTGGGGCCAGTGATGGGGATGATGACCTGGGGCCAATCCCTTCATCTCTTAGTGCCTCAGTTTCCTCACCTGTAAATAAGAGGCTGATCCTGATGGCCCCTCTTTAGATTCTCACATCAGCCTTGGGAGATAAATACTACAGGCATTATTGTCCCCCTTTTATGAATGAGAAAAGTAACTCTCTCTAACCTCCAGGGACTTCTCCCTGGGAACACAGGTTGTGTTAGAGGGAGAATTTGAACTAGGGTCTGTTGACTCCAAGTCTGACTCTCTCCATGGTCCTCTGCTACCTTTCCATGCTGCTATTTTATTTTAATGCCTGTGTAGCAGGACAGGACCTCTCTAATATCATAGATACAGATTTGGAAGGGACCCTGGAGATCTCTGAGTCCACCCCTTCACGGTTCAGATGAGAAGACTGATGTAAGTAGAGGTAAGTGACTTGCCCAGCGTCACACAGCCACTGTGTGTCCGAGGCAGGACTAGAACCCACATCTTCTTGGCCTTGAGGCCAGATCTCCATCCACCAGGCCTTGCTGCCTCTCACTTAGTCCAGTAACAATTGAATTGTGTGACATGTGGAAGGTTTTTGGTACAGAAAGTCATCTTAGTAGAAAACATTTTTTAAAATAAAAATATAGTGAGAAAGTGTAGGTTCTTCTCACTAAGTGTTCATTCAAAACATAGAAACTAATTTGATTACAACTGGTAAGCCAGGGATAAACTGGAAGTTGGGGTTCTTTCATCTTCCTCAGCCCTCTTCCTCCTAGGCTGGCCCAAGTAGCTTGGCTCTAATCCTATTTACTTGACCTTCTGGGGGAAGCTTCTGTGATCATCGCTGTCTCAAGTGAGGCTGGAATCACTCAAGGGTCTCCTGACTCCTCATCAGGGGATCTCCTGACTCCTCATGGGAGGGTCTCCTGACTTTTCATTAGGGGGAGGGTACCTCCTGACTCCCCATTGAGGACTTTTTCCAATATGATGCTTTCAATTCCCGTACAATCCTCATGGTAATTAATCACTTACTGCCATGTTCAGTCTCTTCCATTGTCTTGAACAGCTTTAGGTCTGATTCTGCCCTGTTTGCTTCTTACCTGTCCCCCCTTCATTAGACCATAAGCCTTCTGAGAGCTGGGCTGTGTCCTTTACTTCTCTGCCTCTTGCCCACCCCTCCCACCCATCCCAGTGTTTTGAGCGGAGCAAAAGCTTCACACATGGCCGAGTGGTTGTTGGCTTTACATTTGTCAGTCCTGGCCACTGTTTGTTTCAGCTGGTCTTACTTAGAGCCCCCTGTTGGGGTGGGGGGAGAAGAGAAGACAAGCTAAATTATCCCTTGGTCCAGATTCCTTTAGAGGATAATCTGGGGGTCATCTGGCAGTGCTGGGTGCTAGGTTCCTCACGGCTCATGCTGCCTGTGATGGCATTGACTTGTGGCTGCCCTGTCTTACTGTTGAGCCCTACTGAACTGGCAATCCTCTAATGCCCCCAGGAGGGGGGGAGGGAGGATGGGAATGTGCCCTTATTAAGCACCTACCCTGTGTGCTAATAAGCAGTTTACAAACATGACCTCATCTGATGTTCATAACAACCCCTTGAGGGAGGTGCTATTATCCCCATTTTACAGTTGAAAAGACTGAGTCCAACAATGGTCAAGTGGCTTTCCCAGGGTCCTAGAGCTGGTGAGTGTCTGAGGGTGCATTTGAACTCACATCTTGACACCAGGCTCAGAGCTCTGTGCACTGACGCCCCCTAGCTGCTTTGGCCAGATTTTTTAAACGCTTTTTTTTTGTCAGAAAGATGAGGTAGAAAGAAGCCTCAGCCCCTGTGCTAGGGCTGATAACTCCTAATTTAATTCTTCAGCTGGATCCAGAATTCTTTACTTGAAAATATTGTTTTTCTTCTAACTTTGGTCCCAAATGGATAAAATTCTCTTACTACTTTGTGTGTTATAGGTCTGTTCATCCATCAATCATCCATTAATCAAGCATGAGTCTCGGTTCTTCAAAAACCAAAGGGCCATTTGGCAATGGCTGCTTGGGACTGGCCAGGATGATGTAAATAAGTCTTCTCTGGGTGGAGGGAAGTGCTTTGGGGATCAGATCCCTTGCAGGTCCCCAGGACCAAGGCATATGCCTGCAAAGTCATGAGAAAGAAAGAAAAAGCCCCAGGACAGCTAGATGACACAGTGAATACAGCACTGGCCTTGGAGTCAGGAGGACCTGAGTTCAAATCCGGCCTCAGACACTTAACACAAAAAACTAGCTGTGTGACCTTGGACAAGTCACTTAACCCCAATGGCCCTTCCTTCCCTCTCTAAAAGAAAAAAGCCTTTCTCTGCTTTGGTGCCAGGGGAGGGAGTTTTGCCTTTCCTGTAGAAAAGTGGTGCCCAGCTTCCTCTGCTCCTCTCTATGGGCTGACAAGCTCAAGTCGGCACAAGACTCTCATTTCCCACTTCTTTAGTACTTGATAATTTATAGAATGTTCTCTCCCTTTGGGCAAGCCATGCCACTTCTCAGCCTCAGGTTCATCACCTGTAAAATGGGTACAATAAAAGTAAATCTGTTATAATAATAGCCTTGTACCACATTGGATTGCCAGGAAGATGAATGAGATGGCATATGGAAAGAGATTTGTAAACCTCAGAGTGCTTCTTTGTTATGATCATGGTGGTGGTCTATCCACCACAGCCCTCTGAGGCAGGTGGTGTCTGGAAGCAGCATCCACTTTGTTGGTGGGAAAGCAGGTTCAGAAGGTTTAAGTGACTTGCCCAGGGTCATACCTCCAGTATCTGAGATATCTGAACGTGAGCTCCCGTCCCATGCTTTGATTTGCCACCAAAGATCAAGGCACCAACTCAGAACAGGGACTGTATCATAATAAATTTCTAGCAGGTTGATGCTGCATGACCTGGGGCAGGTCACTTCCCGTCCGGGTCCCAGTTTCTCATCTATAAAGTGAAGGTTTCTGAGGTCTTTTTCTGGCAGCCCCTGATGTAGTGACTTATAGGGGTGTCACTGTGATACGTGCTGATTTGGGTAAATTTAATCATGTGAATTATTCATTTCCTTGGAGTTATTATGTTTTCTCATCTCAAGCCTAAGTAGTACTTTGTTCATGCAGAAAACGAACATCCATGATTGCTAACGATCCATTGGGAAATGTTAATTCATGCACCTGCGGCTGGTGATGGAGAAAGTGAAGGCTCATTGACTTATAACTCAGAAGATCCATGGAACTCAACCTCCTCTGACTTTAGAGACAATGGAGGAGAAGGGACTTGTCCCTTGTCACAAAGTTTAGGAAGTGACAGAAAAGACTCAAACCCTCTTCCTGTGATTCCTGAGTGTGGGTGGAGGGTTCACCTGTACAAAGACATAGAGGTGGGAGATAAGACTTCATGAATGGGGAAAAACCAAATAGGCTAATTTGGCCAGACAGAGTGGATGAGGACTGATGGGAAAGAAGTCAGGGCAGGGTTGAGGAGTCTTTTTTTTGAGGAGCTCATGTCTGACTCTCAGAGCAGTAGGCAGCTATTAAATATTGGGGGATCCTTTTTTCTTCCATTTTTATTGCAATCTTGTGTTTTTACACCCATTTAACAGAGAATAAGAAGAGCAAAGGTGAAGCAGTTCAACAAAACTAGCCAACACATCCTTAGAACTTGAGGGTACAGTGTATACAACATTCCGCTCCCATAATCCTTCACCCCCACAAAGAAAGGGGAAAAGGGCAACACCCCTTTCATTTTCTTCAGTTAGGAAGCTTTCCAGGTTCTGCAAAATTCACTTTTCTCATCAGTTCTCATAGAGCAACAATATCCCATTATATTTAAGGTCCACAATTTGTTTGGTCATTTCCCTACCACTGGACATCTACTGGTCTCTAGATCTTTGCCATCACAAAAAGTGCTGCTATGAATGTTTTTAATGCATTTGGAGTGTTTCTTTCTTTAGAGGTCTACAACACAGTGGGATCTCTGGATCTGAGGGTATGAGCTACTTAGATGCTTTTTCTGGAATATTCCCAGATGCCTTTCCAGAATGGTTCAACCCATTCCCAACTTCCTCAAGAGTAATTAGACTTCCTGGCTTTTTTTTGGTTGTTTCTACGTGAGGCATTTATTAAATGCCTTACTATGTGTTAAGTGCTGGCATTTCAATCAGTAATATGCATTAGGCACCTGTTATGTGCCAGGCACTGGCAAAAGACAGTCCTTGCCCTCAAGGAGCTCACAATCTAATGACACTTATTATTTTATCAATAAGAATGATAACCAGCATCAATATAGCACAAAGACAGTCTCTGCCCTTGAGCTTACAATCTAATGGCCTCTATTATTGTTACTATTAACAATAGGAACACCAATGAGCATGAATATGGAACACACAAAAAAGACAGTCCCTGTCCTCACAGGATTGACCTTCTAATAGGGGGCAAGGCAACACGGAAAAAAGCAGCTGAAAGCCAGGGGGAGATGGGAAGGTGGGGAAATGGAGAAGGTCGAGAAGGGAGCACCATGGCTGGGACTCCCTCACAGCGAAGTTCCAGGCAGGTGAGATGAGAGGACTTCATACAGGGTGAGCCAGCATCGGGAGGAGAAGCTTCCTGGCAGAGCAGGGAAAGTCTAGAGCGTCACAGTCAGAGCCAGGAGAGAAGAAATTAATTTTTAAATTTTTGTCAATTTCCTGGGAAATGTGCCAGGCAAGCTCAGAGCTGTTTCTCGCGTGTCTTTTCTCTTTAGTGATGTGGAGCCCAGGCTTTGGCCACATCTCCATTTTCTCTTTGTGCATTTGGCAGCCGTGTGGAGCATAAGGGTCAGAGCAGAGATGGTGGGAGGCAGAGACCCCATCCTGCTACCTCAGGATTGGAGAGCTGTCCAGTCCTGGGTGGAAGGGAGCACCCCTGGAACACACCTGAGGAATGGGAGCAGCTCTCCTTGCACAGAGTGTTCAAGTCTTCCAGTCTAAATTGGCTTCTTGGCAGCTGGTGCCCTTTGCTTTTGGTTCTGCCTGCCTTCCTGGGGCCACAGAGAGCGGATGGAAGCCCTCCCACTATGGGAAGCTGGCTCTCACTCAGAGGCGATTCCAGCAGTCCTGGTGAGAGGTGATGTGTGTGAGTGCAGCGAGAGGGAGAACTGGGGACCCTAGGGACCCATGCAGGAGAGCTCATGGAGGGAGAATGGACGCTCGGGTGAGCAAGAGGGAAAGGTGGAGGATGACGGAGCCTGGGTCAGCCACAGAGCTGGTTATTCATAATAATAACCCGTTCTTCAAGAGCAGGGACTGTCTTCTGCCTCTTTGTGTATCCCCAGGGTGAGCACAATGCCTGGCACATAGTAGGCACTTAATGTTTATTGATTCATTATGGTAATAATTGGTATTAATATAGCTCCCTGAGCTTTGCAAAACCCTATGATCCTCACAACAATCCCGAGATATAGATAAGTTTTCTTAATATTCTCCTTTTACAGCTGAGTAAAGTGAGACAGAAAGCCAATGCCTAAAGGCAGGATTTACACTCAGGGCTTCCAGATTCAAGGTCTAGGACTCTATGTGTGCACTGCGCTCTCCAGTGGCCAAGAAGGGTGAGGACTGACAAAAATTGTCAAAAACCTGAGATTAGCATGTGTCAGTGACCGTGGTGGAGTGAGAAGCCAGATTACAAAGGGCTTGGGAAGAGGGGACGAGTAAGGAAGTGGAGGGAAGACTCTTAGACCGACTTTTTCTAGGGCTGCGGCCATGAAAGGGAGGCGAGCCGTCCAATGCTTTCAGGGAGGGGGTGCCAGATGCAGGTGGTGTTCTCAGGGACAAGCTGCTGGTGCAGGTAGGAGGGGATGGGGTCAGGGGCACAGGTGGGGAAGGTCGGCCTTGGCAAGAAGAATGGCAACCTCAAGAGGAAAGCATGGGTGATGATGTGAATGCACCAAGCCATGGAATTGGGGCACAGTGGGGGCTCGGGGCCAGTGGTCTCAAGAAGGAGGGGGCAGGACCAGAGGACCGTGCTGGAGCGGAGCAGATTTGTTGACTCACTGACTGAAGAGATGGGAAAAGTGCTGATAACAACTTTCTCAGGCCAGAGAAAAGATTTTCTGTTGTTATTTTAAAAACTTTAGAGTTTATTTTAAAAATAAATGTTTGTTTTCCTGTGGAAATGAAGATTAAAGCAAAGCCAAGTCCCTGAGCAGTCTGGAACATTGTGGTCCCAAGGACCGTTCTCTTGACTCCCTGGGAGACAGTGCCACCACCTACATTAAGTAAGCTCAGACACTTATAGTATTCTGGGTAAAAGTCAGTTGACCCACTCCAAAACTTGGAGTTTTCCTGCTGACTTGCTGATGGTACAGAGTAGATTAGAAGTTGTCCAGGAGGGGGTCAGACCAGCAGTCCAGTCAGCAGGCACCTACTATGTGCCTGGCCCCGTGGTGAGTTAATAAGCACCTATTATGTGCCAGGCACCATGCTGAGCACTGGAACTATAAAGAAAAGCAAAAAAAACCCAACTACGTGCAAATTAGATACAGATGCTCAGGATAAATTGGTGGTAACCAATAGGAGGAAGGCTCTCACCCTAGGGGAGACTGGGAAAGAAGAGGTTTTAGCTGAAACCGGAAGGCAGTGTTGAGGAGGGAGGCAGCCAGTGAGAATGCACCAGGCTAGTGGGAGTAAGAATTAACTGCTTACTGCAGAGGAAAAGCCACCTCCTACTACCTGGAGGAGTAGAGTTGTTTGGGACCCTTTATTTTAGGTGCAAAGCAGTGTGTGTGGGTGAGGCAATGTGTGCTACCGTTGGAAGGAACCTAGATTTCTATTGGAGATCTGGCTTCATACCCTGTTTCTGAGAGCAGTGTGACTCTAATGGGTCACTGAAAATCTCAGAGGCTCAGATACCCTGACTGTAAAATGAAGAGAGTAGCACCTCACCTGGTTGTTGGGAGGATTGAAAGACAGTATGCAGCAAAGCACTTTGGATGCTTTAAAATCCTACAGAAATAACCACTCAGCCCCTGTATCACTGATGTCACCATTCTGATCTGGAATCATTAAGGGAAGACTAATTGATATTCTAGATTTTTTGAGAATATCAGGGGGCATTGAATGTGCTTTAGAAAGATTTCCATCAGAAATTGTTAAGGGGAAAGAATATCCCATGCTTTCAATAATTATTGGCAGCAAAGTGGCTCAGTGAATACAGCTCTGGACTTGGAGTCCAGAAGATCTGAGTTCAAATCTAGCTTCAGACACTTCCTGGCTGTGTGATCCTGGGAAAGTCATTTTTATCTCTTGATACCTCCGTCTTTTCATCTGTAAGTGGAGATGACAGTAGTACCTTCCTCCCAGGGTTGTTGTAAAGACTGAATGAGATGCTTGTAAAGCCTTTTACAAACTCTACAACACTATAAATGGCATCTACCCTTACTAGCTCTACATGTACACTGATTTGCGTGTATGTATGTGCCCCACTGACGTGTCTTTTGCTGTGGCTCCATGGAGACCTTTGGCTTGTGAAGGCTGCAGCAATGGGGGGCTGACTCTTGGAAGTTAGAGAGCTTTCAACCTTAGCCTGGTATGTCTGTCCACCTCTGACCAGCCAGAATAAGCCTGGAGCTCCTCATCTGGTTGTCTGCAGGGTGAACGATTTTTCAACCATGACAGTTCTAGAAGATTTTCTACCAGGGCGTGGAGGGGCTGCTATCTGCCTTAGGGGAGAGTAGTACCTTTATAGATTGCTGAATATGCATATGGTTTTATTAGTGATAGCCAGAAGCCAATGGGAAAAGTCATTAGCAAATTCCTGCCTTAGCATTTCAGCTTAAAAGAGCTTAATTACAGTTGAAAATGTTGATCTGGGGTTTGGTCTCTAGTGAAATTCTCACATTCTTCCCTTTCACAGAAAGCTAATGGTTTCCATAAGGGAAGAAAGGATCTCAGTTGGAGAAGCTCCACTGGGGAGAATACCAGGACTTCCCAGATGAATCTTCTGACTGTGTCCTCTTCCACTGGGCATTAGTCACCTTGACCTCTAGCCAGGGAACATGAAGGTCTTGGCTCAGCTCTTCCAGCTCCTAGATGGCAAGGAAAGGGTCAGCCTTCTGGAGAGGGGCCTGCCTGGCTCTCTAGGTAGATACAAGCAGACAGCATCTACAGAAAAGATTGGATTTGAAATGGAAAACCTGAGTTCAAATTCTGACTCAGACTCTTTCAATCTATGAGACCCTGGGCAGATCACTTATGTTCTTTCAGACTCCATTTCCCTGACTATAAAAGGGAGATAATTGCACCTGCCTCACAGGAGTGTTGTGATGCACAAATGAGATAATTCGTGTCTCGCACTACATAAATCATAGCTAAATAAATCATTGTTGTTGTTACATTTCCTAAAATAAACATAACATTCATATTCCTGGCCTCAAATCTTACAAGCAGAATTGATTGGTAGAAGTTAAAAACAAAGCATATAAACCAGTCACCGTGACTGAAAGGGAGCAGCCACGGCATCCGAGCAGAATCCCTTATGAGGTAACAGGAAATGCACTGTTGGAAGTTCACCTCTTTCTAATTTCTCTGTTTCTCCTTGTGTGATAGGTTCAGAGAGAACTTGCTGCTGTCATTGCTTTCAAAGCCAGGAAGGCGGGTGAGTAGATGTGGAGCACTGTCTCTTTGGGGACGGGACAGAATTCTTTCACTTTCAGCGATCTCTGTGTGTGGCCATTTAAGGTACTACTTCATAACATACATTTCCTTGGTTCAATATATATCAGGGTTTGGGTTTTGGGGGTTTTTGGTGGAGGGGGCAACTGTGGGGGGCAAAAAGCATTGCCTTTGAAGTCTGCTAAAATAATGAAAATTATTCTCTTAGCCCATGACAAAAGGTCCTATGATAGACAGGGATGCCAATTGAAAACAAAAGGCATTTCTTGGCATTTAGTGTTAGTTTTTGTTCAATAAATAAAGCTGTTAAAATTTTCTTTAAATAAAGGGAACAACTTCTTTAAAACTGTTCCCTTTGAAATTATGTGAAGATATTTAAAGAATTTTTTTTAACAATGTCATTGGCATATCCCTAACCTTTAGAGTAATATGAAGTTTATTCTTGCTCAAATTAATTACTGATCAAATGAATTAACATGCAACGCACTTTGTAAACCTTAAAGAGCTATATTGACACCAACTGTCGTTATTTATTATCTCACTCTGTGTCAAGCACTATTCTAAATACTGAGGATAGAAATACACACAAAGACAATCCCTACCCATTGAGGAAGACTGTATAGAAAGGGGAGCTGGGAAGCAGGAAGATGTGGAGGAGGGGAGAGAAGAGCAGGTAGGGGGGGAAGTGAAGTCCAGAGAGTGAGCTGAGCTAGGACACAAGTGAACAGGCCTGGGACATCGTATGACCTGCCTTTGCCCATCTGACTGGTCACTCTTATTTCTGCCTCTCTGGTCAAACAGAACAAATTGCTTTGTTTCATATTTCCAGTGCCTGGCACTGTCCCTGTCACATAGTAGGCACTTAATAAATGTGTGTTGCCTTGCCTTGGTTCCCTCTTCCATATGGCAGCCCTTTAAGTACTTGAAGAGGTCGATAATACCCATTTCAAGACTATCTTCTCAGGTCAAGCATCCATAGTTCCTTCAACCAATCCTCAAGTGCCTACTATGAGCCAGACATGGTGCAAATAGCTGAGGTTACAAAGAAAGGCAAAATATGGTCCTGGCTGTCAAGGAGGTTACTGTCTAATCTCTGTGCCCTTCCTTAACCCTGGCTTTCTTCCGCTTATTACTCTCCTTCCCAAAATGCAGTGCTAGGAGCTGAGTACTTTGGGCCAGGTCAGGTCTCCTAGAACAGAGTGCAGTGAGAGTCTGCCTCCTCTCTGGACATTCTGACTCTCCTAATGCTGCATAACTTTGCATTACTATACTTGATTGCTGACTCATGTTGCTCCTTTGAACACCAGAAACCCAAGATCTTCTGTCTTACTTTCCATAAGTCTTCTCTGATATGCGTGACTAGGTCCTCAAAGACTTCTCTAACTTTGAATAGGAGTCCTACTGTGCTGAGAAGGCTTGAAGGATGTGTGCAGCAGTAGATACTGGGCATTAAAGGACCAGCCCAGCTCTGTTTGGAGAGATTTTGTCCTAGAGAGTTGGATACCAGATAAATTTCTGGCCACAGCGATTCATGAAGCCACCCACTGAGGCACAGATTTAATGGTCCGGATTGTTGGAGAGGGACTGGTTGTCTGTGTGGATGAAATGTGAAGGAGCAGGCTAGATTAAGTCTAAGATGTCTGCCACCTCCAAAAGTCTGTTATCTCTACCCCTTGGGTATAGGCTAAACCTCTATTCCTGGCCACAGACTCCACTCTCTATACATTTCCATGGAGGAGGGAGAGGAGAGGAAGGACCCCCCTTAGCATTGTCCTCTGGCTCCTCCTACATTGCCTAAAATTTTGGACACCCACTTTTACTCATGGTTATGGTGCATAAGGAATGGTGATAGTATCAGGGAAAGGGACTGAAATGAACAAGTGGGGATTCCTGGGTCTGGACTTTGCCTTCCTTTGATATGAATGTGATCCTGGCAGCTTAAAGCGGGAGCCAGGGATAGGAAGATGAGCTTCCACTTGCCAGTTTTAGCATCATTGACTCAACTTCCCTTATTTCTAATAAAAAGCTCAACTACACCCACTTCCCACTTAGTTATCTTTGGTCTACTCTCTCCTCCATCCCTCATTACCCCAATATAGCCAAATAGTCACCAGTTGCTTTTGATACTTCCTTGAGAATCTCTCTCTTAAACAGGCTCACTTTTCCCAGAAAAAGGATATCATCACCTTATACTTAAATTATTCTAATCGATTCCTAACTGATTTTCTTACCTATTTTTCTGAGTAAATTGAGGGAATTAGGACAGCAAGTGGTTAATTGTGGGATTGGGGGAACCACATGGACTCCATCTTGTGACTCAATTCTGGACGAGCTCAGTTTCCTTTCTATTCAAGCATGGGTCTCGTCCAAATGTGATTTTGTAAGAAACCTTTATTCAGTTGTGGGAATTAGGAGAAAACGGTTTTGTGTTCTTTGAACCCAGCCGTGTGTGGCTAGGAATCTGGACCACTTCTCCCTGCTGCTTAGAGACCCTTAACTGAGGACCTGGGTTATGGCCACCGGAGACACAGTCAGATCCGAAGGCTGGTGCACAGAGTTTCCCCACAATTGTACATCTCAAGTGATCCATATTCCTACCTGAAAACTGGCCCCATGCTGCTGATCAGTTAGAATTTCCATGTCTCTTTGATTGTTTACAGACTCTTGCGGGGAGAGGGTATTTGCTCTCTCCCTCCCAACTTGGAAACTCCCCAATCTTTCCCCAGTTAGAAATCAGATTATCTAATGTCATATTGTGTCCTTTTAATTAATTGTTCTGAATTTGATTAATTGGTTTTCATGCATAAAAGTCTCTCCCCCTGTATTTGGGATCTGGGCCTAAGCTGAGGAGATCTAGTCCCAGTTGGGGGGCATTTGCCAAGCATTACTTAATAAACCAACGTGCTTGGAAGATTGAACCTTTACCTCCTCAGCCATTTCATCTTTCACCCACCACATTTCTCTCCTCTCTGATTTTGGTGTCCTGGGAAAGCCTGTATTCCCCCTCTCAGGGTCATGCTTTTAAATCCATACAGTAAACTACATGGGACTGCAAAGGAAACCAAATGTTCATGAACGTAAAGATGTGTTTTCCCCCATCCAAGTTCGTGGACCCCTGAAATCTATCCATAGACGCCAGATTAAGAATCCTTGTGTTAATCAGTCCCATATACTCTGACCAGACTAATCTTCCTCATGCATCAACATTATGTCTCTTCCTGCTCATCAGCTAATGTTACCCTGTTGAATTTAGCCTGACATCCAGGGCTCTCCCTAAACTGGTCTCATCCTCTCTATCGAACCAAATCTCCCTGAAGCATCATAGGTATGAGCAAGCAGGTGGGCTACTATTTATCAGCAGAAGTCGTGAGTCAGGGAGTCTAAAATTCTGGCAAGACATCTGTAACAGCAAGCACCCTAGCATGCCTAGGGCGGCTACTAGCACAGGTTCTTAGATCTGCTTTTCTAAAGGAAAGCAAAATGGGTTAACAAGCTTACTTTAATCAAGCATATCATTTACCTAGTTCAGGGGGAA
>CM053585.1:542062309-542145295 GCA_028646515.1 Pseudochirops corinnae
ACCACATTCAACCTATTAGGGAACAGAGTATACTTTCAAATATCCAAGGGTCCTCAGAGTCACGTAGCCACATTAGCAAAGGGCCTAGGGGCAGGGAAGATCTTTAGATTCCCATAACAACATCTTGGGGGCAGTTTGCCTCAGCAGCTAATGACAGCTAAAAAGCTGCAGAACCCTGAAGAGTCAGGGTTCAGGAAGCGTGGGGAGCTGGGGAGCTGTTCCAGCCATCACCAGGGGCTAAGCCGTGTCTATTTCTCTTCTGGAGGCTTTCCACAGAAAGAAATGCAAGTTTGTCAAACTTCTAGAGCAGAAGGTGGAAGGGCTGATGGGAGGTCTTTCTATTTTCTGGCTTCTTTGGGTGTGTGAGTTCCTAGGAGAGAGTGTGAGGCATGGTGGAGAGTGAGCTGGTCTCATGGTCAGCAAGACCGGACAGATTGGCTGGATGACCCTGGCAAGTCACTTAACTGATCAGTGTTCTAGGCAGTTCTCAAAGATTATATGTAGGTTTCAGAGAAGGTGCTGACCTGTATAGGGAGAGGGAGTTTCCACACTGGGAGTTCTTTACTAATAAACTCACAGTCCAAAAAAATTTTGTTTTGAGATAAGAAGAAATAATCCAAAAGGAAAAAAATACTCTAAAGAGACAGAAAGTGCTCTAAGCCAACCCTGATGTTGAAGGGAAGAATCATGCGACCCAAAAGAGGAAGAGAAGGGGAATAAACAGAATTTTGGAGCTGTGTTGGGGTAGGTATGAAGTCTTTCCCAACATCCTAAGCCTCTTTACTGAGTCAGACACAGCATGGGAAGATGTGCAAGATGCACAGGGAGCAGCAGATTGGAGCCATTCTGTTCCTGGGATCAGAAGCAGCATCATGATGGCGAGCAGCTCCAGGGGCTGGGGGCCAAGGAAGCATTGAGAAGATGAGTGAGCTGCGGGGCGAAGTGTGGCAAGGGGGCTCCTTGGGAAGAGCCTACACTGCTTTCAGGAAGAAGGGGGCAGCGCAATTCTATTTAACTAATGGTTTTTCCATCCACAAGAAGGTTCTTTAGACTTAAAAGGGCGGAAGTAGAAGTGATGAAGAGGGGCTTGTAGTCCAGGACAGTGAGGAGAGTGTCAGAGTTTGTCACTTGGTCTCCATCTCTGAGCCCTGAAACCGTTCAGTGCACTACAGGATTGATGTCACTGCTCTCACTGCTCTTTGAGAAATAGTGTCAAGGAGAGGGTGCTCAGGGACTGGAGGTCAATCAGTCGGTCAATCAATAAACATTGATCAAGTGCCTACTGTGTGCTAGGCACGGTGCCAAGTGCTAGAGATACAAAAAGAGGAAGAGAAGTCTCTGCCCTCAAGGAGTTTACAATCTAATACAAACACTTCAGGTTTTGAAAAGAGAGAAAATGGAACCATACAATAGACGTTTCTTAAATGCCTCCTATGTGCCAGGGCTGTGCCAGCACTGGGGAGTGCAGAGAGAGAAATGAAAAGGCCCCTGCTTTCAAGGAGCCTCTCTTCTGTCAGATGCTCCCATCTCAAAGCCACTGAAGCTAAGATGGATGGATGGCAGGCAGAATTGGAGGCTGGATTACTAAAGGAAAGGTGTGAGTACTTAGAAATAAAAGTGGTAATTGCTAAGAGCCATCAAGGGTTCACTAAGAACAAATTCTGCCTGAACACACTCGTTTCCTCTTTGGACAGAGATCAAGGCTGAGCTCTGATCTGATCTGAGCACGCTGGCTGTAGCAAAGCTTTTGGCAGAAGCCCTCCCACCCAAAGTCGTTCCCGAGACCTCCATCTGATTTGGTCTCCAGAACCTTCCCCATCCAACTGTCTCTTCCTCTTGGTGCTCACCAGGATATCAGTGTTTGATTTGTTTATCTTCCCTAAGATGTGGTGCCCTGAATGGAACATGACCTTCAAAATAAAAATACAGTCTGTCCAGGGCTGTGGGGTTATCACTTTCCTGGCTCTGGTCTTCGGTCCTTCTGAATGTAGACTCCGTCTATGACACCTGTGGGTGCTGCTGTAGCTCAATGAAATCATTTAACTTGCAAATCAACCCATTATTACTGTGACTATTGTTATCAAGACCATCATTTCCGGCCCATTGTTCTGCCCACGGAGATATTCGACAGTCTTGATTCTGTACAGCTTCAGTGTGTTAGTCACACCTCCAAATTCTGTGTGATCTGCAAATTTCATAATGATGTTGTCAAGGGCTGTTATTGAAGCCATCCATAAAAGTGCCAAAGCCCTCCCTCTGAAATTCCTTTCAGAAGGTGATTGGTAGACTTATTCTCTCTTTACTTCACCCTCTGATTTTCACAGACCCAGGCAGTTTTCGTTTATGATTTCTTGAAATATTGTGTCCAAGATTATTTTTAATATAGCATTTTTCAGAGAGTTGATTCTTAAATGATCTCTCTTTAACCTGATTTCCAGATCCATCAGGATTTTTTTCCCCTGTTATCAACCATCTTATATTTTCTTCTATTTTTTCAGCTTTTGATTCTGTCCTAATAGTTCTGGCTATTTCACAGCCCTTCATTTCTGTCTGGTCTGTGCCATTTCTTGGGAAAGCATTAGCCCCACACGCTGCTAAACCACCTTTTCTCTGAATTCTTTCTTTAACAGTTTTTCAGTAACTTTTTGATCTCTTGCTTAGTTTCTTTTGGGATCACACAGCTAGTAAGTGTCTAAGGCTAGCTTTGAACCCGAGTTTTCCTGACTCGGGGACTGATATGCTGTATACTCCGCTGCCTGGCTGCCTTCTCACTGCATTTCTTGGTCATCATTCAGTCTGATGTGAGCCCGAATAGGGATGTGGCAGACAGTGAACCTCCATCCTGTTCAGGCATCTTGGCCAGGAAGTCTCTCTTAGATTATGTATAATTGTGGGGTTTTAAAAAAAGAAATATAGAGATAGAGACTAGACCTGCCATTTCACTGATATAGTGAACTTCTCGGTAAGGGAATTCTATTCACCAGTGCAAGGTGATGCCCTCTCTGACATTTTGGTTGGAGTGTTGCCTAGAGCACTGACTTGCCCAGGGTCACTAGTCAGTAGGTGTCTAAGGTTTGACCCCAGGTCATAGGGTCATCATCGGATCATAAATTCAAAGCTAGGAGAGCCTGAGAAGTCATCAAATCTAATCCCTTCATGTCACAGATGAAGAAAGCAGGTGGCTTGGCCAGGGCCACCCAACTGGTAAGTAGCTGAGGTGAGATTCAAACCCAAGTCTCTCTGGCCCCAGCACTATCTCCCCTTCTACTCCGGAAACATAGATTGCATCTTAAGAGGCAGTAGACAAATCACTCTGTGTCCCCTGCTGCACATTTAAAAATGTTTTACTGATTCCTTTTCTCTTGTCTGTCATCCTCCAATTTTCAGCACATGTCCTCCCCCCAATCCTTTCTTAGAATAAAAATGTGTTGTCCAGCAAAGCCAACCAACTCGTTCGCCACATCAAAGAATGTGTCTTTTCCTCCCCTTCCATCGATCACTTCTTGGCCAGGAGGGGTGAGTGGGGTTTGTCCTCAGCTTTCTGGAGTCCTGGTTTCCAGAGTGAACATGGGATAAGCCCTTCCCTTTTAGGTTGGTGACAGTTGGAGGCTCTCTTCACCTTGGTGCTCAGTGAAACCATTTTCTAGGACCCTACTTGGTTGCCTACAATGTGCGGCATGAGGGCAAACTACAATTCGTGTAGTAATCCAGTAAAGTCTAAGACATCCTTTCATTCCCAGTGGCTTTAGGGTTGGGTAAGTTTCAAAGCTGACCTGGCCTTTGAAGTTCATCATTATTGAGTGTCCTTTTTGTCTGTTACAACTGGGATTGCATGAATATTAAAAAAAAACAAAAACAAACTCCAGGTGAGGAAACTTCTACCAACGCAGATGGCCAACTTTTCTGCAGCTGATCATCTATTTCAGAGAGTTCCCTGGGACACTTAGAAGTCAGGAGACTTAGCTAAGGTCACACAGTCAATACAGAACCCAATTCTTCCTGCTCTCAAGGCTGGCTCTCTGAACACTACACCACACTGACTCTCTTGTGTCCTTCTTGGTTTATTCCAAGTGAAGGAATGTTTTATTTTAGGTATGAGATAAAGAGTGAGCATTCTTGCTGCCGTATAAAGGAAGTGGAAAAATGTTCCAAACTCAAGTCCTTTTGTGGGTTCCCTGGATTTTTTATTGTTCATTCCCAGGGGAATGATTTTTTTTTAATTTTCAAGACAAAGGTTTACTTGAATCTTCCTTTTAGTTACTGTAAAATTTGGCCCTTTGGATCCAGGAGTCATGTTGAACAGAATTGAGGAGTTATGTTTTAGGAGGGAGAGACTGGATTCTCCCAATGGCCCCGAGGCCCCTTTGGAGAGGAAGGAGCAGCCCTGGAGGTTCACAGGCTGGTAAAATCATGCTTATCTTGCATTTCCTCCTCCCTTCTGGTGTTTCAGGATGAGAGGATTTACTGAGACTTGTTCTCAAAGTCTTATTGGCAGCCTCAGGTCAGCGTAAATGTTATTGTGAAAATAAAAGATAACGTTGAAAATGGGGGTTTGCTATCTGTGCTGAAGGGTGTTGGATAATCAGAGCTTGGTATCTAATTATTTTTAAATTAGGATTTCAATAAGAGAGGTAAACAGCATAAAGTGTTATAATTACAATAACAGTAATTTGTGTGTTGTTTGCAAAGCTCTGAAGGGGTTAAGGGACTTGTAAAGTGGTCGAGACTTCATTGGAACCCTTGTCCTCTGACGGCAGATGGGTGCTCTTTTTACTAAACCCCAAGTGCCTGGGATGCTGGGAAGCTTTCTAAACCTGCTAGTACCAAATCCTGCCTCAGTGATGAATGACCCAGGGTGCTCTGCTTCACAGGAATCACCAATATCTGCTTCATGCTGTGATGGTTATTGGGGGCAAATCTCCTTTCTTTTGGAGAACGGCTTCTTTCAGCCTTTCCCAGGCTAGCTCATCTCTCCTCGCTCACCAACATGTCTCCCTGATCCCCGTGGAATGAGCCCATCTTCAGCCATCCATGATTTTGCTCAATTGCAACCTACTGGTCCCTTCACTGTGTCTTTTGTTTTTGTTTTTGGAATCATAGAGAATGTTGTGAGTCCTCAGGCTGGGGACTTTGATACAATCCAAAGCTGACATTTAATTCATTTTAAATTTGATATTTTGAAAATGAGAAAATACCAGGATAGGCCCCATCCAGGAGTAATTGGTGACTGATGGAGCAGATGTTCTCTCAATTTCCCTCCAAGCTCCCACTGGGCCATGACGAAAATTATGCTTCCCTCCCAGCCCTCGCCCTCCAATCCCATGACACTGTTTATTGTAATTAGAGACATTAAGTCCAAATGATCAGCCATGGTTCCTGGGTAGGTTCTAACCCAGAAATCCATTAGCAGTTGTCTTTGTGTGGCCAGTGATGCTCCAGATTTCATAACACTAAGTCACTGAGTTTTCAGGATTATATGGAATTTAAGAATTGATGAGCAAAAGGTGGAATAACCTCCTAACCAACCACTGGAGGCCCATTCAGTTGGTAAAGGAAACTGATTAACAGAAGAAATAAGTACTAACTAATGAGGACATTTAAGGGACAGGCTATTTGGCCCTGACTTCTACTCGCTTCTGGGAATTCTCCGGGTGCCTTCTTGATATTTTTAAAATGAGAGCATTCAATACTTATGTTTCAATTCAATTTCACACCCATTGATTAAGGGCCTGCAGTGTACCAGGCCCTGTCCTAGGGGCTGGGAATGGAAAGACAAAGGCAAAACCCACCCTGCTGTCTAGGATGTCTATCTGCTGGGTAGGGGTGGGGATGGGGTGGATGTGTACCCAGAAGACCAAATATGGAGAAGAGATGAAAGAAGATAAATTAGCTTTTAGAGAGAGAGTGATCACTGGATTAGGAAAGGTCATTTGTGGGTGCTCAAACCCAGCCAGGTCAGTGAGTTTAAGAACTTGCGCTAAACTGGGCACTGGGCTAAGTGCTAGGGATATACAGAAAGGCTAGAAGAAAGCTCATTCCTGCCTTCCACCAACAAAAGGTGCCCTTGAGGGAAAAGAGTGGGAGAAGAAGTCCAGAGAATGTGGAGTGAGGCCCAGCTAGGAAACAAAGTGTGAACATGGCCAGAAATGGAGGTTCCTGGAAGAACGAGCTGGTCAGAGGAAGGGGCTGCACAGGGGCTGGATCTTTGAGGAGGAGGGATCTTCTAGCGTGAGACAACTGTGGGTTGTCGAAGCATGGCGGACAAAAACATCAGGAGAATCCTCTCTGGGACCTAGAACAGAACGGAGGAATATGGAGAAACTGAGGCTGAAGCCTAATCAGGGCCCATCCTCTGTGGAGGTCTCCCAGTAGGGGCTGGAGAACCACACCATCAGGGCGTGTGATGGTGGGGGTTCCTTGGTGTATGAGTTGGTCTTAATGATTGTTGAGATCTCTTCCAGTCTTCAGACTCTAAGCCCAGCATATTAGCCACAATACCTGGGTAATTGCTCTAGATTGAAGTTGGATCTTTGTGCTGGCTTGGAAAGGACATTAGATTTGGGGACACTCTTGGCTTGGTCATCATTTCTTTACATGACTTTGGGGGGACCACTGAACTTTCCTGCATCGTCCTTTCCTCCTCTGAAATGAAGCAGTTGGCCTACATGAAGGTCAGTGGTCCCGTGGGAGATACTGGGAGCCCCAGCCTAGTCCTGCCCACCCCTATCCTTTAGGAGAGGCAAGCGGAGCAAGACAGATCTATGCAGCTGAGTGCCATGGGGCAGCCATGCCATCTCTTGGCTGGGTTTGAAAAACTTTTTAGGAGATAGGAAAACATTTTTTACACATTTTCTTTTGGGAGTCAAGGAGAATGAGGAGGGTAATGTGTGAAGCCAGTTTTCTGAGATCTGAGAAATGGTTTCTGGCATCCAGGCTTCAGGGACCAGATTTGCTGTGTGGGAGCTGAATGAGCCCAGGGGGACCCCGTACTGCCCACCCACATTTGTCCTCTACCAAAGGTCAAATTAAAGTTAATGACCCTTTACCCACTAAAGTGCTGAGCACCATGGCATATAACGGATTCTTAATATGAAGAGAGCCAGAGAGAGAGAGAGAGCCAGAGAGAGAGAGAGAGAGAGAGAGCCAGAGAGAGAGCCAGAGAGAGAGAGAAATATTTATGTTAACGTTGATTTAAATATCAAATACAAATGTTCAGGCTTTCCTGGAAGGCTGTGTATTTGTATATGTGTGTGTGTGAGAGAGAGACAGGGAGGGAGGGAGGAAGGGAGAGAGAGAGAGCCTCTTGCCTTGCCATGACTTCTGGGATTCCCTGGCTTGCCAACCCTCCCCCTCCCTTCTTGTCTTCCTCTGTGCCCTGCTGTGTGCCAGATCTCCAAATCAGAAGTCCATAATGCAATCAGGAGCCTTCTTGTTAATGATTTCCAGTTTGCCTTTGTTTCTTTAATTAGTTGATTGTGGCAGTTAATGTAAGCCTGGATACAGCCTCAGAGGCAGATTCCTTCCGGGGGAAGGGGGAGCATGCCAGTGCCACCTGGGATTCTTTGGGGGAAGGTGCATGTGTATATTTAGTTGGGGGAGTTTGGGAGAAGATAGATATTGCCCTAACCGAGGCACAATAATAAATCCATGTTGGTCCAATTTATTGGTGTGTGTGTGTGTGTGTGTGTGTGTGTAGGGGGGAGTCAATTTCTAAAAGTTACACTGTGAATTATTAATTAGGGGGTTCATCAGAAACCAGATGCCGGGTATAGTCTAGGAAATTGAATAAAAGCCTTGTGTTTGGGAGGGACAACGTGGGATTTATCTCCAAAACTCATTTTGAGAAGTTAGGGTTCTGGGCATGGCTCCCTACTCTCGGGGTGCAGATTACATTGAACTTTCAATAGAAACTCATCTTTACATTGTTGCTTTTGTCCCCCTTTCCTCCCCTCACAGTGTCCACATCCTAGTTAAGGCCCCCAGTACTTCCCCCTTCTTGGGGAGTCTCCCTGCTTCCAGCCTCACTCTTTTCTAACCTCTCCTCGGGGTCCTGCCAAGTTCAGAGCCCTAATACATAGATCTGCCCTTGTAGCAGCTTTACCTTCCTCTCTCCCCAAATCTTCACTGGTTCCCTCTTATCTCTAGGAAAAAAATGCAGTCCTGAGGTACCCATTTCCTACCCCCACCTTCCTTTTCCAGCCTTATTCCTATCACCCCCTGTTCATAGACTGCTCCATTCCCACAGGTCTGCTAGCTGCCCCCTTTGCATTTCCCACCTTTGCACCTTCGCCTAGCTCATCCTCCACAGCTCCGGATGCCTGGCTTCCCCTGCTGCCCAGCTCAGGTGTCACTCCCCAGCCAGGGACTGGCCTCTTTCCCACTTGAAATTGCTTTGTACTTTTCTCTGAAGTCAGCTTATCCCACACATCTGGAGTTCTGAGTGCCATGAACACTGGCTCTTATCTTTGTGACTTGGTGAGGTTCTTCTCTGACCACGATTTAGCAGAGCACGATTATGACCCCATTGTACAGATGAGGCTCAGAGAGGCTGCTTAGTCAGAGAGCTAACAAACATCTAAGCCAGTATTGGAGTCACCATGTTCTGATGGTCAGCCCAGAGCACTGGTCTCTGTGCCGCTATCCCATTCAAGGCCCTCCCCCCATATATAAGTGACTGGGAGACCCGTGCTGGAGGAAAAGCAGACAGATTGGAGCTGGTCATTTTAAAGTCAAAATGAATCTTTCTCACCAGAGAGACGTGAGGCAGGGAACCCAGTGAGGAGGCCGTGGTGTGGTCCAGGTGAGGTGAAGAGAGAAGTACTGTGGAGGTGGAATGGACCAGAGCAAGTACCAGATGGGACGCAGAGGGTGAGAGGGGAGGGAAGAGGGGAGAAAGACAGATGAAGCTGAGCCTGGAGCCTGGCGTGCTCCCTCAGACAAGGAGTCTTCTTTGGGCAATGAAAGGGGCATGTATTTTTAGAGACGTTTCTTCTTGATGCCTTTGGGGTTTTTCGTTTGTTTTTTGAGGCACTTGGGGTTAAGTGACTTGCCCAGGATCATGCAGCTTGTAAGGGTCAGCTGTCTGAGGCCTCGAACATCTCCTTCATTTCCAGTATATCCTTCTTCCCCCTCCTCTGTGGGCCTTCTCCCTTGTGACAAAAATTGAAAAAGAATCAGAAAGTTCAGCCCGGCCACCTACACTGGCTCAGCACGATTCTCATGGAGAAGCTTGACTTTAGGCCTTAGTCTCGCATCATTTTTCAGTTGGGTTTTTTTACTGGACAGACGCCTTTCAAAGAGAAGCGGCTCTTTACAGGGACAAGGGAACCCTCCCTCTTTGATGCATTTTTGATGAGTGTAAAAGAAAGCCAGTTTCATCTCAGGTCTCAAAGTCCCTTGTCAAGATCAGCTGATTTTCAGGTTCTTGGGATCGTGGTCCCATTTTCACTGATGGAATAAGTGAGGTACTTCAGTTTAGTTTACTCCCCTGAGTCTGAATTAAATGCTTATTTTCAGCCAATAATGACCAAATGAAAAAGACTCTCTGACTTGTTTTCCACATAAATACACATTAGATATTTAGCTTTTGTCGATTTGTGGCTGGAAATTTTCAGTGAAAATAAATAAATTGGTTTTTGAAGTCTTAGAAGTTTTCACTCAGGCATCAAAATGGTATCACTCAGGTTCCAAGCCAGTGCTTCCCATGTTCGGGGTGTAGAGATGACCCTGTTCTCTCCCCCTGGATCGGAGCTGTCTAGACAGGAAGCTGTGCCTCCCACCTTGGGAGAGTTAATCCCCCACCTCGGAGCTCCATCCATTGGCCTGTGAGGAGGCACAAGCTTTTGTCAAGCCAGGCCTGGATGACGCTTTTAGTCCATCCACCAGGACATCTTGCCTTTCTCCCTGCTGCTGCCCTTCTATCTCTTGGTCTGGAAACAGTCAAGAAAGCTAAATCTTTTATAATCACTGCTACAGGCGGACATGACAGTTAGCTGCCCCACAGGCACTCCCCTTCCCAGGACTCCCAACCCAAAGCATGCTTCCTCAGTCTGTTCTACCTGCGTGTGCTGTCTTGCCCTCCTGGAACATAAGCTCCACAGGAATAGGGACCGCATCACTTGGGGATTTGTGTCTCTGATGCTCACCACAGTGCCTGGCCCATAGTAGGAGCTTAATACATGCACATTGGTTTGCTCACTCACTCTGGTAGGCTAGGCCAGCAGAGTAAAGGCTGGGGCAGGTCCTTCCTACCCAGTTGGTGTGATTTGGAGGAGGGTCAATAATGGATTTAAATAAATACTTGAACTGAGCATCCACTGAATGCCAGGCTCTGTGCCAGGCTCTGAGGATACCACCAATGACAAAATGAAAAACCAAAAAGTGACAATCCCTGCTCAGGAGACACCATTCTCCTGGGGAAGACATGTAAGTATGAGCGATAGTTATTTCAGACACATGCAGAGTAGATGTGATAGGACTGGGGAGAGGTGGCAGAGTTGTAACAGTGACTAGTGCATCAGAAGGAAGGTGGTATCTGGGCAGGAAGGAAGAGGGAAGGCATTCTGAGCTGGGTGGCCACATGCTTAAGGCCGGAGGGTAGAGACGGAATGTTCAGGAGAACAGCAAGAGGACCAATCTGGCAGGAGCCTTGAGCATCTGGGGAGACTCAGCATCATGCAGAGACTAAGGGACACAGACTTTGGAGTCAGAGGGAGTGAGTTCAGATGCTGCCCCTATTGTGCCTTGTTACTTACCTCTGCGATTTTCTGACCATTTTTCTCTGGGCTTTAGTTTAAAGGGCTTCAGTTGGGCTAGGTGATCTGTGGTCCCACAAGCAAGGACGATGGTCTGTCTGGAAAGAAGCGTCATGCAGGGAGGTCTGTCTGGTTTTCATCTCGTTAGCCTTCAGGTTTCCTGCCCAAGGTGAGGGAGAGAAGTCCATCTCCTGCACAGGGTGACATTTTTATTTTGGGTCTCTGCTTCTGTCCTGTACAGCTAAGTCTCGATTAGTTCAACGAATGAATCCCTCTAGTAAAGTGGTCCTGTATGTTCTAATTCACCCTATTCAAAGTTCAAACTATGAAAAGTGTGGTCATTGATTTCAACTCAATGGAAATTTGTGGTCTGAATTAAAATATTGGGACCACTGCACAGGATTTGTGTTTTTCATTATTTGAGACCTACCCAAAATGATAAGAATGCTTATTTGGAGTCTGAAGATCTGAGTTCAAATCCAAATCTTGGACTTAGTACTTAATGGGACTTTGGGAAAATGACTTTTCTTTTTCTGGCTCTCAAATGAAAGAGTTGGACAAGAGGATCCCTGAAGTCTTTTCCAGCTTAAATCCTTTGATGCCATGAACCCAAGAAGCAGGTCCCTTAGATACAGGTGAATCTGGCAAACTGGGATTGAAATGAATAAGGAGGACAGACCTGAAATCATCCATCTGTTGGAAATGGGAAAATCTCCATCACCCCCTTAGCCTGATGGAAAGAACCTGATGTGTGGGGGTGGGAGGTGGGGTTGGAAGTAGAATTGTCCTTTCCATTGTGTTCCTGACTCATTGGGCCATGCTGGGTCAGACCCTGGCTTCCCAGAGCTGTCCAGGAGGCTTTTCTCATGAGAATGTTTGCAGAATTAAGGGGAACTTTCTCAAGCCTGTTTGTGCCAGTGACAATAAATACTAGAGGAATGACGAGTATCATTGCTATATTTTATTTTGTGGACCTAGTCTGGCCTCAGCAATCACAATGAGGGGTTTTTTTTTCTGGGGGAAAGAGCATAATCTTCAAGATATTTCATGTCAGGAGCTGGTTTGGACCGGTGTTAACAGGAAAGGGACTGAGTCAGGAACCCAATTAACTGGGGCTGAGCCTGGCCATTTCCTGGTCCTCTGGGCTGGGCTGGGGTCTGGGCAGTGATGGGTGGGGCAGCTAGCCTTTCACAGAAGAGGTTAACCTTGGCATTGTGATGGAAACCTTTCATAATGGACATTCACTTTAGGACCCACTTAGACCAATTGAGGAAGTTCACACCTCTTTGTGCTATTGTTCCAGTCTGGCTGGCCAAAAATGACTGGGAGCAGTTTATCTTTCTCACCAGAAGAAAAAGAACCGAGAAGTTGGAAGTGTTGGCCCATTTGGTCACTCCTCAGGCTTCAGGGATGGGAGTCGTGTGTGTGTGTGTGTGTGTGTGTGTGTGTGTGTGTGTGTGTGTGTGTGTGTGTGTGTGAGAGAGAGAGAGACAGAGAGACAGAGAGAGAGAGAGAGAGAGAGAGAGAGAGAGAGAGAGAGAGTGAGTTGGGGGCATTACTCCCGCATTGGTACAGATAGCCACCTTGTGATGTTATAGAGGTTAAGTCACTTGCTCAGGGTCACACAGTTGATTGGTATCTGAGGCTGTATTTGAACTCATCTTCCTGATTCCAGGCCCGGTGCTCTATCCACAGCACCATAAGTTGTCTCATGATCCCATGAACCTTAAGTGAGGATAAAAAGTGTGAGCCTTTAACCCTTTGGGGCTCATTTTAAATGTACTCATGCGAAGGGTGCTTCAGTGGGTTAATACCCCCCTGCATCCTGAAATTCTTTCTTTGCTAAAGGAGGAGTTTCTTTCCTCTTTTTCTCTTTCTCATTTTTACCTGTGGGTGCAGAGACTCCCTCCATCAATACAGCCTCTCTGTAACTCTGGGCAGATGAAGAGAGCATTTATTTAGTACTTACTGTGTGCCTGTCCCTGCACATAGAGGCTATAGGGTAGAAGCAGTAGACATTTCATTTTCCAGCAAGGTTAAGTAACTCATCCCAGGCACACAGCCTTCTTAGGTGTCTAAGTTAGCTCACATTGGCTCCACCTCCACTGTACTATGATATGGGTAAGATGTTTTAAAAAAGACAAGAACGAATGTGGTTTTTCTGGCTGTTAGTATATATGATCAGGTTTCCTTTTCTTTTAAAAATTGCTTCTCTTTGTTTCTTATCTCTGGGAAGGAGAGAAGCTCTTGGCTTGTGTTGGCACAGAGGAAGGTCCCAGATCTCAGCCCCAAGCCAGCTGTTGCTGATTCTTTGGACGTGTCGCATTTAAGGGAACAGTCCCAGGATCATTGTTTGCTCAGGGCAGTTTTTTCCTGTCCTACCTTTGCCCTGGTCAGCTTAGAATAATAAACTAAACAGACCAGAACCTGAAAGAAAGTCCCCTCCCAATGCCCAAGCCAACATAACGTGAAACTCTCCTTAACTGGGAAATTGCTTCTTCCTTAGAGTTTATGACTTGAAATTCATTGAAATCGGAAAAAAAGTTCACAAGGGCGTTGCCCTCTGTGGTCCTTGCCAAAGCCATATATTTGTTTTATGTGTATAAGTTTATGGGGTTGTTCATAAATCCTTCGAAGCTCGGACTAATTCATTTCCTCTCCACCAGTAAGACATGAGAACCACTTGCTAAGCCATATTCTTGCAGTCATATTCCTTTGTCCTTTCCAAGAAAACAATGTTCATTACTTGTTCCCAATGAGAACTGTTTTCTTTGTAGAAGTGCTGAGGTTAGGGATGAAGAGCCTGCCGGGCCTTTGAGGACCCCTCTCTTGCCACACAAGGGGGACGTCCTGCAGAGAAACCTTGGCCAAGCCCCTTTCATTCCTGCTGGCTGACTCCTGCTCCCCTATAAAGCAGAAGCAATGGTGACCCCCTATTTATCTCATGGCTGGGGGTGTGAGGCACGGGAGGAATGTGTGGATATTTTCCTAACCCCAAATCAGGGCACTGGGTTTGACAAAGAATTGTTTCTAGTCCTTTGATTTATGGGGGACAAAGGGATGAAACATTTGAAGTCAAATAGGAGTGCTCTGAATCCCGTCTGCCTCATGGAGGAGTAGGATGGCCATTAGTAAGTGAATCTACAAAGTGCTTTGAGCTCCCTCTTTTTTTTTTGTCTGAACCTGTAGTATTATTGGTATAGGGAACTATCTTGTATGTAAGTGTGTATACACTTCTTCCTCTCATGATGATCAGGAATTCACCTGTAATATATACTCTTTAAAAAAAATATTTTGAATTTAGCCAACACCAAATAAATGGGCATTTCCATATCTTTAGTGAAACAGAGGGGAATGTGTCTATGGTCAGAGAGCTGCTCAGGACACTGATTTAGAGTAAGATGATACCTTGGAGTCCCTCACTGGTCCAGCCTTCAAGGCTTGTGAAGCACTCTATACTCAGAGGCTCCCAGTAAGCCTTTAAAGGGAGGGGCTGCTAGTATCCACATTTTTCACATGAACTTGGCCCAGGTCACAGAACTAGTAAGTGGATGAAACAAGTTTTGAACCCAGATCATTCTGATTCTAAGTACTGTGATCCATCTACTGTAGCACACTGCCTGTCAAAGAGAGATGGTAGATTCATTGTAGTAGAATTCTAAGGGGTCACAAAGCTTGCTCTGTAAAATCCAAGCCATGTAGGGGTCACTGGAAAAACCAGTGTGAAGGGGGATTTATGTAAAGAGCCTGTGTTCTGTGGCATCTTGGAACAATCTAAATAATAAATAACCAAAAGACTGTGGAAGAGCTTTTAGTAGGGATAAGTAGAGAACAGCAGGCTGCTGACTAGTGAGGACCGCATTCTCAAAGCCATAGGCAGGGCGTTACTATCCAGGATGTGTTTGCCTGAAAAAGGAGAGGTGGCTGTGTATCAGGAAGGGATGCCTACCGGATGTGATCCACCACTGGCTGGGCAGCTTCTCAGTGGAAGAGGCAAGAGAATTCATCCTCAATGATCGTACAGGCAAAAGGAATCCGCAGCAGTCCATGGTGTTGGCAGGCCCACTTTGATGGCATCACATTTGCACCTCAACTCTCAGGCTGGAAATAGAGGAATTTTAATCTTAAAAGGATCTGTTAATCCAGACAATCCATGGCTCCCTTGGACTACTAACCAGATCCTGGTTCAGATCCTGCTTCCCCCCGCCTTTCCTGAGCCTCAGTTTCCCCATTTGTAAAATGGGAGAAATAATATTTATAGTATCCTCTTTATAGGGTTGTTGTGAGAAATTATTTATTAATGTATTTAAAGCACTTTGCATGCCTTAAAACAGGGCTTCTTAATCTATGGCATTTAAAAAAAATATTTTGACAACTATATTTTACTATAATTGATTTCCTTCGTAATCCTATGTAATTTATCTTATTCACTTAAAAACATTCTTCTTAGAAGGGATGCATTTAATAATAACAATAATTGGCCCTTAAATAGCTCCTACTGTGTGCCAGACCCTGCGCTCACTCCTTTATGAGTATTATCTCACTGGACCCTCACAACCACCCTGGGAGGAAGCTGCCGTCGTTTTCCTGCTCTATGATAATAATAATGATGACAGCTAACATTTCTGTCGTGCTTATTGTGTGCCAGACCTTGCACAGCAAATTCTATCTCATGCCCGTCAGGATACCCGCCCTCCATCCCCAGAGCCCAGTGGGTTAAAGGACCAGAGATGGTGGACAATGACGAGATGGTTGATTATGGATGAGATCACAGACTTTAGGGGTCCATGATTCGGCCTTGCAAACCTTCATTTCAATTGAAAGTCAGTGTTGCCAGAATTCATTGAGGATTTGATGTAGAAACAGGATGTGAATTTCCCAGAGGTTTCCAAAAAAGTATAGGGATCCCCGTGACTGACTCCCCAGGGTAGACTAAGGCAGTTGGCCGCACCCTGTGTGGAGCACGTTTTCAACAACACCTCCTCTTAAATCTGGTTTGAAATAGGCTTCTGGGCCACCCCCACTTCCAATGAACAGCCTACTGGCACCGTGCTTTTATACACTATTAAGCAGTTTTTGTTTCCCTGCGCTTAGCTCTTTATGCAACTTCCCCTGCCCCAGTTTTTAGAGGAAATAGGCTTTGTTTTTAAGGGCTTCCACACCGAGGTGTCCCTAACTTCAGGAGCCCCTTGACTGGAGGCACGAAAAAACCTGTTGGCTGCAAATTGACAAAGCAGGCTTGCCCCGACTGCTCTTACCTGGCCCTACAAGGCTCAGCTGGAGGGGCTGATGCATTATTCCAGGAATTTACCCACACAATCTCTCCTTCATTTTTCTACAGGAGAGCACTTTGCTAAAGCAGAGAGATTAGACCAGTAAATATAATGGGGATGAAGGCCATTTGGATCTGGGGATTTGTGGGGTGGTTTCATAAACCTGAGCTTCCACGTGTGTCTCAATGTGGTTCTCGTGATCATCAGCTCCTTTGCCTCCAGCCACCACATGTTGAGGGCAGCAGTGTTTGGCAGAAGCTGAGAACTTACAAGACCATAGACCAGGATTGGGGGACCAAAGCTGGAAAGAACCCCGGAGGCCATCTGGGCCAACCCCCTGTTTTACAGATGAGGAGACTGAGGCCAGGAAAGATGAGGTGACTTACCTTAGGTCCTACAGGTAGTGAGTGGCCCAGCCAGGATTCTCACTCAGCATCTTTGACTCTGCGGTGAGCCCTCTTCCCACTGTGCTGGGGGCACCAGGAAATTGTGAATGCAACCAGCTTCTAGGAGAAACTCAGTCTGGTAGGTGAGAGGAAATGCTCCTGGAATGATGTCAATGCCAGACTGAAACCTCCACGGTCTGATTTGGTAGGTATGGGTCCTCCCTCCGCCATGGCAGATTTCAATACCTTGAGTCAATCAATGAGCATTCATTGATTAAGGACTTACTATGTGCCAGGCCTTGTGCTGAGAGCTGGAGATGCCAAGGAGAAACACATCCCCTGCTCTGAAGGAAATCAATTTCCAACGGGATGAAATGTGGACATAATGTAAAACTGCACAGGGAGTAGACGGGAGGTAATCTTAGAGCTGGGAAGAGCAACGAGGACATCCTACAGAAGGGGTGACTTGAGCCGAATCTTCACAGATGAGTCTTCATAGAGTTTTCATGACCAAGATCATTTTTCAGTATGGGACCAAGCTCATGGTGATGAGCCCCTTCTGAGCTGAGCCAGGCTGGTTCTGAGATGCTGCCGTCACAGCCTGTCCAGCTTGGCAGGTCCGGCCAGAGTTGCCACTCTGTGGGCCAAGCTATCAGGATCCCAAGCTCACCCCCATCTTGTGATAGAGTCTGGAGGGAGAGTCTCATGGACGACAGAAGTGATGCAGACCCAAAAGTTCCTCACTGCCTGCCTCACACACTGCCTTGCTCAGGTTTGTTACTGGGACTGGATTCTTGAAAGTCATCTACATTGAGCAAACGCTCCCTTGGGTCCTACCAAGCTGACCAGCCATGATATTAGAACCTTCCTGAGCTACAGCAGCCCCTTTGAAGAGCAAGCTTCCAGGCTTCATGCCCTCTGCCAAAAGACTGTCCCTGCAAGCTGACCAGCAGCCAATGAATATTTTTGGCCACAGCAACTCATGAAAGCTGTATACTAAGGCAGAAAGGAGTCACAATCAGCAATAGTGAATTAAATTCCCATATCAGTGAAATAATATTTTTACTTTTTTTTTTTGCCGTTTTTTGGAGAGGGAAAGGTAGGGCACTTGGGGTTAAGTGACTTGCCTAAGGTCACACAGCTAGTAAGTGTTAAATGTCTGAAGTTGGATTTGAACTCAGGGCCTCCTGACTCCAGGGCCGGTGCTCTATTCCTAGCCACCCCTATTTTTGCATTAAAAAAAAAATATTGAAGTAAACCAAAGACCATGAGTGTAGTAGAGATGTAGTCTGAGATCAGTCAAAGAAGAATCCTAGGGAGAAAATGTAACTCGGTGGTACAATGGAGGGAGAGCTGGGCCTGGAATCAGGAAGATCTGAGTTCAGATCTGGCTTTAGCTAATAGCTGTGTGACTTTGGGCAAGTCACTTGATCTCTGTTTCAGTTTCTTCAACGGTAAAATGTGAATGATGATAACCAAGAAGATCATTGTGAGAATTAAATGAAATCACATTTGTAAGGTGCTCAGCCCAGCTCCTGATACACGGTGGGTTCTGAATAAAGCCTTATTTCCTTCCTTCATTAGATTCAGTGCTAGAAGGGACCTGTGAAGTGATCTAGTGCAAAGGTTCTTCACCCATTTGGGGTCGTGGACCCTTCTGGCAGTCTGATGAAATCTATGGACCCCTTGTCAGAGTCCTGTTAAATAAAATACATGTTTACCACCAAAACTCGTTTTATTGAAATGTATTTATTAAAAATTATATATTTTTAAACTCATGAATCCAGGTTAAGAAATCCTGAAGTACTCATTTATGTATCAGGAAACTGAAGCAAAGGCAGGTGAAGTGACTTGCCCAAGATCACTGGATAGAAAGTGGCTAATCTGGGATTCTGACTCATGTCCTGTCTCTAAATCCATGGTTCCCCATGATGCCTCTCAGATTTTACTTCTGAAGAAAGGAGTAAAAACAGGGGGGCAGGACTTGTAGTTTGGCTTGAAAGTGGGGGGAAAAGACCAGGCATAAGAAGAGAGGGGCATGTGAGGTGGAGAGTAAGAAGACTGAGCATGAGAGTTGGAGGGATGGGGATTCTTTTGGGTCCTGGTTTGGATGAGGCTGCAGAGGATCCTTCGAACTCAGCTCTTCTGTGAGCCTGTGAAAGAATGGGGAATAATGAGAGGTGAAGTCAGGGACTAGAGGCCACCTATGGATTAACCAAGCAATAAGCATTTATGAAGGGCCTCCTGTGTACCAGGCACTGTACTGCTGGGCACACAAAAATGAAAACATCCCTGTCCTCAAAGACCTTACAGTCCCAGGGAGATAATTCATACATTTATGAGTCTACATCAAATGCATATCGAAGACTCACAATGTAGCCTTGGATGGGGTGGAAGAAGGGTCTTGTATGCAGAAGACTGTAGGTTTGATGCAGTTAGCATTAAGGAGATATGGTGGGGCATAAATCACTGGTTTGCAGCTCTCCACAATATCAGAGGAAGAGAATTCTAACCATTTTGTATGGGATATTTAGGAAGCACGGGTGTTCGCATCATCACATAGGATGGCAGAGAGGGTTTGGATTAGAATGGTGACCAGGAAGTGGAGAAGGGGCTGCACCTGGGAATTCTGCTGAGGCTCAGAAGTGAGTGACCTGTGCTGTATCTGAGAAGACAGATGCTAAATTCGAATTAGAAATACAATACGAGAAAGTGTTTGGAATTAGGCCAATTACATGACAAAATGAGCGTATTTTTTGACCCAGAGATGCTTCTGCTAGGGCTGTGCTTTAAGGAGGTCAGTGACAGAAAGTCCCCACATGCTCACCAATGCCTAGAACAGCCCTTTTTGCAGCAAAGAACTGGAAACAAAGTCAATGTTCTTTGATCAGGGAATGGTTCAGCAAATTGTGATATGTGACTGTAATGAGCTATTAAGTGTTCCATAAGAAAAAATATGAATATGATGAATACAGAGAACCTTGGAAAGATTTAGATGAACTGATGCAAAGGGAAGCAAGAAGAACCAGGGGTCCTTCTTAAAAACCAACCACAAAAACATTCAGAACTGAATATTGTGAGATTATTCTGGCCGAGCTTGCACCCAAAGAAAAGGGAAGAAAAGTAACCCCTTCCCAGTTCTTTGCAGAGATGGGGACCCATACATGTGGAACATTGAATATTATGACAGATTTTTTTCAGCATGTTGGTTAGTTTTGCTGAATGATTTTTCCCCCTTTTTTTTAATCATGAGGGAAAGAATTGGGAAATAGAACCTTGTGCAAATGGATGTTAAAACAATGAAATCAATAAAACTTATTTTTAAAAAAAATCTAAGTATTAAAAAAAAGATGCGGGTTGGAGAATTCAGAGTTTGTATAGTGTCATCTCCATGCCACTGGAAAAAGAAAAATCTCATGCTCTTCCCCTCCCCCAGCTAATTACTGAACTCATCCTGTTGACTTAAGCTTCATTGAAATGGGGGTGAGGTTTGCTTGCTGACTTCTTTTTCCATGGCCACCGATCTGACAGAGAAAAAACGATTGTGGTAATATTGCTTTTAAAAATATGTATTCCCCAGAACTAAGTTGACAGAAAATAGATTCTTTCCAAACGTACCCCCTCAACCCAAACAAAACACATCTGACTTCTTTATTTCCTTCTGAGCATCCCCTGTGTTTGTTGTTTTAGCTCTTGATCAAGAGGAAGAGAGTGAGGACGCACAGACTTCAGTGTCTGAGGAAGATGGCCTCTCCGACTCCCAGGTATGGGAAGTTCTAAATCTTGTCCTGAATGATGATGTGTCCTTCCCCTATCCTGGGGCTGGGGAGTGCTTCCCTTGGGATGGGGGTATTGCTAACCGATATTGATCTCTCACCCTTATCTTGAGTAAATAAAACCATATTGCTGGGAATCAAATCTTTAACCTTACTGTTAGAGATGGGATAAGAGAAGGGCACAGAGTTGGAATGCTGAGTCGGGCTGTCTTTGGCAGGTGTAGCCATGACATTTTGATGACATTTCAGACATGGAGAGAATAAATCCAGCTGGAGGTGGATGCAGCTAAGCCCCAAATATTCTTGCATCAGGAAAACTCTGAATGGCTTAGTTTGAACAGTTGTTCACTTTAGGTCTAAAATATATCCTTTAAAGATGGACACCATGGTCAACTTTCTTTTCTTGACCATAACATTCTGCCACAAGTAGCTGATATTGTCAAGAATAAGTTTGACAGGTTCTTCTTAATTGGTGTTGAGATGTCATTTCTAGAAAAATTCTTTGGTGAAGTTTCCTGCTTGGATCGTTGCAACCATCCCCAACTTTATTGACCTGTGGTTTTTATTCACAATAAAAAATCCATCCCAGCATGGATGCACCCTCCATTGCTACAGATCGGTGTTGTTTCTGTGATGTTATCATCTGACAGAGTTGCCTAGAGTACTGAGTGAGCAGTCTGCTCGTGGTCTCACAATTAGGTTATATCACAGACAGAACTCAGACCCAGAACCCCTGTTTCCAAGGTTGGCTCCAAACCCATCAGGCCATGCTACTTTTCATCCCCAACTTCACACTTGATAGAAAGATTGAGCTTGCAATCATTCTCTTCATAAATTCCTCCACTTCCACATTTCCATTTTCTCAAGATGTCAGTAGGTCAAGGGCCACTGATCTCATGAGAAACACCTGTATATGAACTCCTCCTACCAATGCACACCTCAACCCATCTGTAACTTATCAACTTAGATGGTTTGCTTAGGGGACTTGCCCAGGGTCACACGTTCTGTCACGTCCTTTCCTTATTGTACACTTGCCTTGGGATTTTCTCTTTCCATCCTCCAATTTGCTGGAGGATACATTTGGTTTTCATTGACTATCCTCACAAATGCTCATGTGCCAAGGAATGGCCACTGTCAGTGTTTTCCATAGCCTCTCTTAGGCATTTTTATGATTAAAGGAATTGCTATCCTAATAAGATAAATTGAAGTCATGTCTTCTAAATGTAATGAAGAGCATTAAGGAGGCAGCTGAGCCTCCTTCCAGGTATAAGTCTGTGAGCCTGTCCTCCACAGTCCGTTGAGAAGCAGGCAGTGTGGCTTGATAATTACGCTGTCTCCCTCACAGAGCAAAGTGTTATATCAACCTTGCGTCTCACCAGAAATGTGAGCTGTGTTACATATTATCCTTTTCATAATAATATTTGTTATCATTTGCTACTTGAATAAATTAAAACACTGCTCCTAACTCTCTTTTTAAAAATTCCACCTTGGGGATCTTCTTCTTTAAGTGGCAGACCATTTTGTTCCCGAACTACATGTATGTTACAAATTTCAGAAGTAGCAGCCAATGAAAGCTGCTTGTAAGAGTCTCACCACAAGGCAGATAAGGAGGAGGCTGGGCTTTGGAGCCCCCATTGGTGTCCCTTTGACAGCTCTTTCTCATGTCAGGCTGACTTAACTTGGTATTTTAGAAAAAGGATTTTGGAACTTTTTTTTTTGAGGTTGAACATAGAAATAAAGCAAATAGTGTTTGTGTAGAGTAGAGGCATTTGACCTTTCCTCACCTGAAGATTAGTCATTTCTCATTGTTCAAGCCTTTCCCTGGAGAATCTCACATTTCCTGATAAAGTCATTCCTAACACTTCTCTCCCTGCCCCTCCCCTCATGACATTGTGTCCATTTTGAATATGCTTTTTTAATTTTTTTGCTTTTTGAAGGGGGGAAGGCAGGGCAGTTGGGATTAAGTGACTTGCCCAAGGTCACGCAGCTAGTAAGTGTCTAAGGCCAGATTTGAACTCAGGTCCTCCCGACTGCAGAGTCAGTGCTCTATTCACTGCACCATCTAGCTGCCCCTTGAATATGCTTTTATATACAGATGTCACTCCCAATAGAATGTAAACCCCTTGACAGTAGGGGCTCTTATCCACAGTACCCAGCACAGTCCCACGCACGTAGTCAGAAATTCATAAAAGCTTGTTGGTTGTTGATTGATCAACACAAAGTTTCATCTGGCAACAAAAACATATGGACATGTTTGCTACCGTAATCAGAATAGAAGGCAACTTTTCATTGCCTTAGAGGAGGGATTGCTTTACTGAAAATTACATCAACCACTCTCAAGTCTGTTTAAGTCAGCTAACATTTATTAAGCACCAGCAAAGGGTTAGGCACTGGAGATGAAAGTTGAGCCAACAGATATTTCTTAAATGCCAAATATGTGCCAGGCATTGGCTAAACTCCAAGGATAAAAAAGACAGACAAAAATGGGGCACAAAAGTAGAACTGGATCTGTCCCTGCGCCTACAGAGTGTGCATTCTTTTGGAAGAAAAACTCATCCCTAGATAAGTAAATCATATAATAATCTAATTCCTTAAGGTTTGTAAAGTGCTTTACAAATATGATTTCATTATATCCATATAACGACCAGGGGTTTACTATTAGTGTTATTCCTATTATTATCCTCATTTCACAGATAAGGAAACAGAACTAGAGGTTGAGTGACTAGAATAGGGTCACACAGCTAGTAAGTATCTGAAACCAGATTTGATTTCAGGTCTTCTTGACTCCAGGCCCAGTACTCCATCCACTGCACCGCCCAACAGTATCAAATACCATGGACACGGAGGAGGGAGGGAGCACTGATTATTAGGAGGGTCCAGAAAACCTTCTTGAAGGAGGTGACTCATGAGCTGAAGCTTGAAGGAAGCTAGAGATCCTGACATTCCAGGCATGGGGATCAGCCCAGACAAAGACATGGAGGTGGGAAACCATATGATGAGTTTGAGGAAGTTTGTAAGTCAGCTTGCCTGGAATTCAGAGGAGGATTTTATTCATCTCCTTTTAAAGAACCTAAAATAAGGTGCTTCTTTTGACAGCCTCACCATTAATCCCTGCTTCTTCTGGGTCATCAGCGTTCATTAAATTATTCATCATCAGTTTCCTACCAATAAATTAAAGAGACCAGGATGGCGGAACTCTGGATCCTGGTTTCTTGTGGCTATCCCAGGGACTGAACAGGAGCCTGCCCACCAAAGTAAATTAATGAAGTCATGGGTTTCTGGAATCAAGTCACTAAATTATAGCCCTCGAATAGACCCTGGGAGAACATCTGGTTACGCCTCCTGCTTTTAGGAAGGCCTACATTTATAAGCCATCCCAGACATATGGATGCTGAACTGAGCCTGAAAGATCTCTAGGGAGTCAGTGAGCTGGCATGACCTGCCTTCCCTGGAAGCCAGTGTGGTCGCTGGCTATGTAATGAAGCTTTCGAGCTAATCACCATGCAAAACTGCATTTTCGAAAGTTAATTCTACGGCCAAAATCAGAAAATCAGGTGCGCAATTTTCTTCCTTTAACTATGAAAATATCAAGCTCTCAGAATAGCAACTGACGTGGCCGTCTGAGTCTGTGGAAGTCATTTGAAAAAGTGATGGCACTTACCTTTTTTCCATTGGGTTTGTCATGTTTCTGCGTCTCCAGGTACACATAAAAATGTGCTTTTCCTCATGAAAGCAAATGCTATGCTCAGAGTTGCAACCACCTCGAGTGAGAAACTCAAATTGTTTCCTAAAAGCTATAAAAGCCAGATATCACATACAGACAGGACTTCTTCTGTCACCTGCACGATACAGCTAGTAATACTGTTTACCCGAAGTCTGACTCTAGGCCCCTTGGCCTGAGGAAAAGATGCCTCATAAAATCCCTGCCCCTGTCAACCTCTGCTAAGCATTGTTGGCCCACATATTGTACCAGGAAGACAAAATGTTGTGTTTGATCCTGAAATGGGATAGGAACCCATTGGCTTTGCAGTGTGCTGACCTATGCGTGGCTCTGTTGATCTTGGTCAGTCATCTTAAAGATGGATTTTATGGGTAAGGGAAACTTGACTGGGAATAGAGGTTGGATGGTATAAATTTATTCCCCGTTTTTGAGAAACCAAAGCAAGGGCCCAATGCCCTAATGGGAACACATCCTTATCAGCATCTTAATAACTGTAATAGTGATTATATCATAACTGCCATTTATATTATGGTTTAAAGGTTGCAAAGGGCTTTATAGATATCTCATCATTCAACCCTCTGAGGTGGGTCCTCCAGGAAATACCAGACCCATTTTACAAATGAAAAAAGTGGAAGTGAAATGGGTTGGCCAAGGTCATTGGGCTAGTTAGTTTCAGGAGCAAGATTTGAACCCAAGACTTTCTACCTCCAGCTATCTTGTCTCATCTCCTTAAATGAAGGAGAGAACATCAGTCCTTGTGAGGACACAGGAAAACCAGCCTCTAAATCTCATTGGTTTAATAGATTGGGTCAACACCTTGACCTACACCTGCCTATGAGTTAGGACACCATGGTTGTAGTTGAGCACCTTTATTGATCCTAGGAATGGCTCACACTTCTAAGATGTCATCAAACAGATAGAAAATACAGTCAGTGCTTGCTTTATATGTCAGTGGACCATTCTATAGACCTCTATGTAATGTGAAATTGCCAATAGACATGGAGAAGGGAAGGAGAGAGGCAGAAAGTGGGCTGTGCACTCATGGAGGAAGGGGCCTGGTGCACCCATTAAGGAAGAGACCTACACAAGTTTCAAAGACAATGTTGGGGCTGAGGAAGACATGTGGAGCAGGGTAAAGGTCTTCTCTCTCTAGGTGCCAGAGGTCTCAAGTCAAGTCCTGTCTCCAGCTGCATGGGCAGTCTCTAGACACTTCAGTTCTTTTATTTTGACTTAGGGAGTAATTTTTACATTTTTTAGGGCTTTTTGGGTGGTGGTGGGAAGGCCACTAAGTGCTAGGGCAGGTGGAGAGAGAGAGAGAGAGAGAGAGAGAGAGAGAGAGAGAGAGAGAGAGCACAGTATTTGTGCAGTAAAGTTAACATAGGTATTCTTTTGGAATACGGATTTCTTTCAGAATTACATTAGAGCTGAATTTGTGTAATGTGAATTTATATAAAGTGAGAACTGTCTGTGCCCAATACTCAGAGTATTTCAAGCAACTGCATGGGGCTTTCCTTGAATTAGATCATCAGCACCTATGTCTTGGATCAGCAACACAAAAGGAAAAGAGTTGGTCCCAGATCTGAATGGAAGGAAAGGAAATTCCTTCTGTTTTAGAACTCATGTCATACTTTCATTCTCAGTGACAGTGACTAGTATTTAATTAGCCTGTTAAGATTTGCCAAACACTGAAGACACATTATCTAAGATGAGCCTTACACCAGCCCAGCAAGGTGTTGTTGCCACTTTACGGATGAAGAAACTGACTCAATCCATAAACCTTTAGTAAGTACCTACCTTGTACCAGTTTGATTGGGGTGTGGCCATTGCACATGCTACGGCTTCTTGGAGCTATAGATGAGAGTTGGATGAAGGTGGACACTAGAGGTAGATGAGTGGCCCCCACACAAGAGGTGATGGTCCCTCCTGAACATCCCCCACACCCTGGTCAAACTCTCAGCAGACAGAGGTAACCTCAAACCCATTGGTGAGTTAGGGGGTGTCTACCCAAAGCATGTGAAAACTTCTCCTGGTGGAATAGGCAGATGAAAGCCCATGACGGTGGCCGTGGAGCACTGAGAGCTCGATCAGGCATGGAAGATGCCAGCGCCATCCACTGCCTCCCAGACTATTGCCACTCATCCTGACTTTTGTATAGACTTACATATGTTCACATTTTCTCCCTACATAGAATGTGAGCTCCCTGAGGAAAGAGACCATTCAATTTCTGTTTTTATATCCCAGGACCTAGTTTCATTCCTGGCACAAAGTAGGAGCTTAATAGATGCACATTTATCCAGTGTCTTCATTGGGCTAAGAGGACACTCTTGCCTGGTTAAGAGTGCTAGAGAAGCATCCCCTCTCTGTTAATAAGCCAAATAGAATTCTTATTATCCAATCTCCAGTACTTACCCCTTGACCATGAATGTTTAAAGCAAAGTGTTGTAGGAAGTAACATAATGAAAAAATTCCCAATCTTTGCACCATTTTTTGCTCCTATCATGGCGTGCCTGCTCTCTCTTCCCCCCTCCTTCCTACATGTAGTCATCAGAAACAGATCTTGATGTAATAAAGTCCAATTCTGTGGCTGCTATTGTAGTGCAGAGAACAATCCCTCCATCCACTCCAGCCAAGCCTGCTTCCAAGTCGTCATTGAGTACAATCATGGGCCACTGCGAACTGGGAGAATTCCACCCAGAGTTGCATCTCGTCCTGTCCTCTTTGCCCTGTCCCCAAAGCATTTCATTAGAAGCTTTGGTTTTCCCAGCGATCTGGATGCGCCCCAGACAAATTACACACCATGCGCTCTTCTAGGAGTTACCTTTTCGGTATTTTGCCAATTTCTCCTTTCCAGCTTTTGTCTAGTTCCCAGGACCATAGATTTGGAACAGGAAGGAAACTTCAAAGTCATTCAGTCTTACCCTCTTCTCCCACAGCAGAGAAAGCTGGTGTCCAGAGAGGGTCAAGGGCTTATCCGTGGTCACACAGCTAGGAAGGGGCAGAGCCTGGACCACAAAGCCAAGCCTTCTACCTCCCAACCCTGTGCTCGCTCCACAACGCCACTCTGTCGCCAAGTTAATCTCTCATTTTAAAGTCAGTTTGTTATCCTGGATATATCTGAGGAAAAAAAAATTAAGTGGAAGAATTTCATTCCTATCCCAGAATAATTTGTCAGTTATGAGGGCAATGATTAGCTTTTATTTTTTTTATAAGCACTATGTTTTACCCATGTTGTAGAAACCCTATAGAAGGGGAGAGTAAACTGGGTTATTTTTAGGACCCTGCCTCATGGTTTTGTCTTTTTTTTTTTCTTTTACGCGCCAGAGAGGTTCCTGGCTAACTTTCCCATGAGTTTTTAACCTCTTGCTAGGCTTTGCTTATGTAACAGGAAACAGGCTGACAGGAACAAACAAACGGTAGCATTTCAGGCACACGCATACAGAGTAGCAGTTGACTGAAGAGAGGGCTGCCCTTCAGTGTCTGTCGCAAAGGCAAGAGAGATAGGCAGACAGCAGGGCAGCAGGCGCTTTCTTCTCTGGAACCCGAGAAATCCACCAGAGCCAGGATTTAAGGCTGAGTGGCCGCTCCAGAGATGAGCTTCCCATTGTAACATTCCACTGGGAGAAGGGCCATGTCCTGGGACTGTGGATTCAAGTATATTTTTGCTCTTTCTCCAACCCTCAAGGCAGGAGTGATGTGCAAACTTCAGGAGAGGGATGACATCGGACGGATTGAACTGGTCCACAAACTCGCCAGAGAAAACTGCCAGTTTCTACCGACAGATAGAAAAGAGCTGGAGAAGCCTGAGCAAGTAAGAGGGCTTCTGCTTGGGGGCCCAGGTTTGAAGGGATGAGGAGGGACTTTTTCACCTCTCTGTTTGATTCAGCAGAAGAGTGTGTTTGGTGGAGTCTACTAGGGATGGGGGCATCCTTCACTGGCCACTGGGCGCTATCTAGAGGTTACAATGGGGAGGGGGTTGCATGACCCTTTGATGATAAAAACACTTGATGTCACCATCTCGTGAGAACAGGTTTCAGAAAGTTTAGAAGCCTTTCTGTCCTTGATTCCTGCATCCTTGACCGAAGTTTATTCGGGTTGCCTGGCAAGTTTTTCCAACTTGTGTTGAGATGTTTCTCCCTTTGGTAGGAGGCTTTAGAGAATGTGAATCCTGAGATAAAATCCAGAGATAGGTGCCTATGTGTCACAAGGGGTGTATCCATTTGTTAATGTTCCTAAGATGTGCCCCCCCAGTACAGTCATTGGAAATAGATGAGCAGAATGGGGGTGACTGAACCCTAGTGGTATTTATACAGAAAATACCAATGGGAACTTGTCAACAAGGGTTGACCAAGGACAGAACCAAAAGGGAGTTTTCCCTAGGCTATCATGTGTCTGAACAAGAGTTCTATTGTTTGTCTGTGGTTAAAACTGGAGGCAAGGGGGCATTCTGTCCATGGGTCTTGGAAGGCGGGATCCAAATGGTATCTTGGGATAGTCAGTGCGGGTGGATTCCAGCCGTCTTGCTAGTGATACAATATAGCCATTTTCCTTTGCTTTGTATTTTTAAAATATTGTTTGTGAGGCTTCACACTGAATCAGGAAGGCTCAGGAAGGGGAATGAGGAATTCCTCCATCCCCAGAATTCCATTTCCAGTGCTTTGAGAGCTGGGTTTGGGAAGAGGGGATGGGGAGATGCCTTCAATCCATCGAGACTGGTGGGAGCATTTTGCTCAGCAAGGGATGGAGATGAGGTATTGGGGGAAGTTCCGTACTGGTCTGTTCAATAAAACACACTCACATCTCTGGCAGGGAGACAGGAATTATCACAATTTCCATCTCCGAAGAAGGAGAATAATTGACCAGTTTCCAGTTCTTATAACTGAGCTGTCAGAGAGGTGCCTCCTAGCAGGTCACTGGTGCTGGCAGAACCATTGGCTTTACAGGTAGCATCAGTCTGGGGCTCACACATATGTGAGGGTCAGTCACTGAAGGGAGGCCAAGGCTTGATGACTTCTTCATGGTAAGGGAAAAGACAGGGCTTTGAACCCTGGTCTGCGGAACCCCAGTCAGTGAATAAGCGTTAAGCACCTACTGTGTTCCAACCACTGTGCTAGATGCTGGAAACATACCCTAACCAACAAACATTAATTAAGTGCCTACTGTGTGCTAGGCACTCTGTGGTTATTGACATACAACAACCGGAGTGCAGCCATTCCTCTCCTCAAAGAGGTTACATTCTCTTAGGGAAGCAAACATTCATGTAGAATCCACAAGATTTATTCTGAACTAGTTCAAGGTATTTTGGCAGGGGAGTGAGGAGCACAGTCAGCTGGTCAGGGATCAGCTGAGACTTCATTTAGAAGGGATGAATAGAGACAAACTAGAGATTAGAAGAGAAGAAATGAGGAGAGGGCACTCCAGGTGGGGAGAACAGCTAGTGCAAAGGTGTGCCGGTAGAAAATGGAGTGTTCTGTGTGAGGAGCAGCCAGGAAGTCAGACTGGCCCAAGCTCAGCATGCGTAGGATGGATCCAGATCCCCCAGGGCTCAGAGTATTCCTATGACTTCATTTGAGAGGCTCGCCAAAGAGTGGGTTTGAGACACTGAAGGGAGACCACATCTGGATGGATGGTGCTTTTCCTCCAGGGTTCTCTCCAGTTTGTCCTGTATATATCTTATTTGTAAAAGCCATTTTGTGTTGTGTTCCCCTTGAGAATGTGAGCTGTTTAAGGGAAGGCATCATCTTACTTCTCTGGTTCTGTCTACAGCACTTGGCTCATAGCATAGCACATTATAAGGACTTGACAAATGCTTCATTCATTCATTCATTCATCCATCCATCCATCCATCCATCCATCCATCCTTCCATCCATCCATCCATCCATCCTTCCATTATTCTGCACTATTGGAATGGCTACCATAATTGATGAGGTCCTAGGACCATTAACATCTAAGTTGAGCCATTTAGGGATGAGCTGGTCATTGGAGCATCAGAGGATTCAGGACAAGAAAATGAACATGATATAGTGATTCTGAGATCCAAATGCAGTGAAATAATCAGAATTAACCAGATGGGTTTTTCAACTAGAGGAGGAGACAGCAATTTAGTAGCCTTATAGCAGAGATCACAGGGGACCTCAATTCTGTTGGTTACTGGTAGATTATTCCAATTCTCTAGACTATCAACTCCACTCTGTAAAGTGAGCTGTTAGCACAACACCATCACCATCGTCATCTTCTGCTTCTCCTCCTCCTCTTCTTCTTCCTCCTTCACCATCACCATCATCATCATCTGCTTCTCCTCCTCCTCTTCTTCCTCCTCCTTCTCTAATGCAGGAATTTGTTTTGCATGACTGTACGTAACTTAATGAGTTTTATTTTTCCTGCCTTCTCAATGGCAAGGGAAAAATGGGAAAGGGAGAGAATTCAAAGCTGAAAATAAAATAAAAATTGAATTTAAAAAATTCTATAGGTTTGTTAATAAGATCACAGCCCAAGAATTGGAGATCTCAGAGGACAACTGGCACCATCTTGTTATTTACAGATCTATCCTACACATGCTGAGGTCGGGCCAGTCTGGCCTCCTGGCTGCTCCTCACATAGAATGGTTTACTTAACTTCACATGTTCATGAGCATTGGAGGCAGGATTGGAACCTGGGTTCTCTGACTCCATAACCAAAGTTCTTTCTCACTATCGCTCATTCTGAGTATTGGAACTGTGGATAATATAAACATTTTAGAACTGCATCATTTCTGTGAGTGGAAAGAATGATCACACAGTGTGGTAGAAAGAAACCACGTGGGATTTGGGGTTAGAGGCCTGGCTTTGAAGCTCAGCCCTGCTCCTCAGTGCCTGTGTGACGTTGCCTGGGACCCTTACCCTCACGGCTCCCTCATGGCTCCCTCACGTATGAAGGGAGGAGGGTAGTCTGAATGACTTCTCAAGGCCACTCTGGCTCTGAAATCAGAATCCTCTGCGCAGAGACTTCTCTGGTTGTGGCTGAGCCTGCTCTTGGTTATGTTGGACCTGAGACCTTTCTAGTTGGTGGGTCATGCTAGAGCTTGTCTTCCCCAACACGTTTTGGGGAACCCAGTGCCCGCCTCTGAGCTAAGACGGAGCATCAGAGGAGAACCCGAGTGAGGAAGTTGGGGCACAATAATGAAAAAAGGTTTCTAATTTAATCGCTTTGTCTCCCCAAACACATCTATCCACAGAGCCCAGCTAAAACTCACAGTGGGAGTAAAATGGCTCGTGTTTACCCAGGCCTTGGCTTGGCCATGTAGGGGCCGTGGACTTTTCGACCATGACTATGGAATTTCACACAAAACTGAAACTCACCCTAAATGAGTGTTGTTTGTGCAGGGACTAAATTAACCTGAACATTCCTGTATTAGAGGAGAACATCCCTCTTTTTAAAGAAGCAGATTGGGCTTCATCGAGAGGGGGAAGGGGGCTTTCTAACATTTAGTGCATCCTGAAGTGGCGTGGCTGTCTGGGGAAGTAATGTAATGCTAGGCTTCTCCTCCTTGGAGATCCTTAAGCTGCGGCTACCAACTACTTGTTGGGAGATCATACAGGGCTTCTCTATTCAGGAATAAGTTGGACCAGTTGCCCACTGGCTCTCTTCCCAAGTTGAATTCTATATGAGCTCTAAGAGGCATCATCAGTTTTGAGCTGGGACATGCGTACATTGGGCCTTAAGTTGTCTAACCTTCCCATACTAAAAATAAAGAAACTGAGAGACACAAAGGTGAAATTACTTGTCCAAAGTCCCTCTAGGAGTAAGTGGCAGAGCCAGAATTCCACTCGGGGTCCTCTGGCCACCAGCTCAGTGTGTGCCTTGCTGTGAGTCTGGGATTCTGGCTTTTCAAAGTCAAGGTATTAAAACTGAAGAGCCAGGTGTGAAAGCTGCCCACTAGGCGCCTCTCCTGGACAGCCTTGGCTCTGTTCTTCTCTGTACGTTCCCTGTTTCCTTTATTTAATTCCAGCTCTCACTTCCTTCCCCTTTCTTCAATAGCCATTAGCCCAGGCTAGGGGAATTCAAATGATGGAGCTAGAAATCCAGCTGGGCCTGCTCGGTTCTGAGGGTGGGGTCACTGGCTCAAGTGTCCTGGCTTCTAGGCCCACCTTCCTGCAGCTCTGTCCTGAAGAGCTGTCCCTGTGCCATCATCCAGGTCACTGACATAGGAAGAGGGGTCAGAACACTCCCTTTCCATCGAAGGCTGTTTCCTTTTCCCGCCATCCTCAACTTGGCAAGGTTTTCTTTTCCTACAATGGGGAGCACTTTAATTTGCATATAGCCTGATGAGTCAGCAAAAATAATGCAAAAAAAGAAGAATTAGATTGTTTAATGGAACTCATTGCAATGCCTGCTCTTAGTTTACTGTGATATTGGCTGCCTGGTGACTCTCAGAGGTGGGGAAAGCACTGGATTTGGAATCAGAGGACTTTGGTTCACTTCTGAGCTATGCTTCAGAGTGCCTTAGTCACCTTGGGTACATCACCTAACTACACTGAACCTCAGTTTCCTCATATTTCAAATGAGGAGGTTGGATTATTTCTCTGAGGTCCCCGGCTATGAATCTGTGATCTTGTATGATCAATGAGATCATGGACGTAAGTGTGCTTTGTAAACCTTCAGGATCTATTTTAATTCCAGTTAAGGGGCCTCAGTTTTCTCTGTTGGAGTGTATGGCTTCAGGGGTCCTAATCTATGATCTTGTCATCCTGCAGTCTCAATGAGTAACAGGGAAATTCCTTCCTTCACCTGCTAGGATTTCTGATTTTTCAGGGTTCAGGCATTCAGTTCATAACTTGGACCTAGGCTCCAGATTCAGGTGTGGAATCCCTAGACCTGACTTGCTGTCCTTGCTGTCGGTGCTCCTGGCTTGACTTTGCTAACTTCTGATAACTCATGGCTTCTTCTGCTCTTTCTCAGGGGCTTTGTGGGCCAGCTAAGGCTCAGAACTTAAGCTGAGAATCACAAATAACCCAGAGTGCACATAGGAGAAGGCAGCTGGGATGGAAAGAGGACTGGAGACTCTACCATGCAAGGACTGTTTGAGAAAAGAAATAGGGCAGACCCAGTCAGTGTACTGAGCATTTGTAGAGATGTGAGGTAAATCATGGATTGATCATCCTTGTTCTGCTGACCCCAGAGGGAGGAACCAGGGGCAAGGCGGGAGTTTCTAAGAGGCAGGTTTGAGCTCAACACTCACCATGTGAAGCTGCCCAGGAGTGGAAGTGGATCCCTTATGAGCTAGTGAGTTCCCACTCTTGGGGCAGAGGCTGGATGGCCCTTTGTTGGGTATGAGGCCAATGGCATGCCCCCTATACTACAGGTTGGACTAGATCAGCGGTTCTCAACCTGTGGGTCGTGACCCCTTTCAAACGACCCTTTCACAGGGGTCACAGGGGTCGCCTAACACCATCAGAAAACACATATTTCTGATGGTCTTAAGAACAGAGACACTGCTCCTCTATTCATCTCCAGGCGGGTCCACCCACATGCAGATAACGCCCACATACAAGTATTAAAGGGTCATGGCATTAGGAAGGTTGAGAACCACTGGACTAGATGGTCCCCTAGGTTCCCTCCTGGCTCTGAGCCTCTTTGGCTTAGAATTAAATTTAATTCAGTGAGCATTTTCTATAAATCTGTGTTTCAGGTGCTAAGGATATGGAATGAAAAAAAAAATCCCACCTTCAAGGAAGTCACATTCTATGGAAAGGAAACAACGCAGGCACAGATTAATAAATACAGAATTAAGCACTAGAAGTACTAGTGGGGGAGGGGTCCAGAACTGAGCCTTGAAAGGAGACGGGAGGGAGAAGAACCCAACAGTATAAACTCCCCCAGGACCTATGGGGGGGAGTGTTTCTGGCACACAGTAGGTGCTTAATAAAGGTTTGTTGATTGCTAGATTGAACTGCTAAAAAGAAAATGGGAAGATTTGCTCTGGGGTTAGACCCATTGGCTAGACCAAAGTATCTTTTAAAAATGGCAACAGGGCAGTGGGACATGTCTCCATCCAATCTGCTAGGGGTTATTTTTAAATTGAGAAACTTTTGATAGACTAAGTACAGGGTGGGAGGGAATAAAAGGTTCCTGGGCACAGGAAAGTGATTTTGAGGGTGACTGAGTATGATGGAGCAGCTGCCTTCCTGGGCCATGGGGACCAGGAGCGGATTCAAAGCTAGAAAATCTGCTCTTTGTTGTAATAAGGAAATAATGACCCTGTACTGGTGTGCACGTCCAAAGTTTCTAGATGGATTTGTCGGGCTGAACATTCCCTTGGCATGAATCATATTTAGAAGTGTTCATTAAACAAAGATGAGACAGACAGTGGACACAGAGCCCAAAGGGGCCCTCGGGTCCCATTCCTGCGTTTTACAGATGAGGAAACTGAGGCCTGGAGAGTGAATTACCAAAGGCCACCCCACCTCACAAAGGGAAGTTCTGGGCTTTTGGAATGGGCAGTGATGGGGGCATCGGCTTCCTGAGGTCATTAAAAGGGACCTCAGCCATGATCTAGTTAGTGTCTCTTCATTTGCTAAATGGGGAAGCTGGCTCAGGGAGGAAAAATCATGGACAGCGAATACCAAGGGCTGGATCTGAACCCAGGTCCTCTGATTCCAGATGTCCCAGAGACAGGGCCTCTGCCTACCAAAAGCCCGCAGTTTACCTGAGGAGAGAAGGTGTATGTACAGGCAGAACAAATCAGTTGGCCAACAGTCAGCTCTTTCAGGACAAGGATGTGTTCTGGGGAGGAAAAAACAGTCTTCTCACCTCCTGTGGCTGCACAGTATTTTAATGTTGTGCGCGCTTAGTAACTGGTGCATAATTAAATATTATGTTCCTGGTAGACAGTAAGAGCTTACTCAGTGCTTACTAATCAGCCAGATTGCACTAACTTAACTGACAAAGCAAGGCTGTGTGTGATAGTGTAGACGGTGAATACCAGCTCCATGCAGGAGATTCCTAAGGGCTAGTATCCAGCCCCAGTTCTCTAGGTGGGCTTGTCCAGCTGCCTTCAGACTGTGCCCCTCTGGCTGGCCTCTAGCACTCCCGACTCAGCCTGCCCAGACTGTCCTCCCTTCCCCCTCAAACCTGCCCGTCCTTCTGCCAGTGGCATCACTGGTCTCCCGGTCTCTGGTCCTTCCTTGCCTTAGCCTTCTCCTTTCCCATCCCCTGTCATACAGCGCTTGCTACTCCCTACACCACACTTGTTCAGACCCTCATCCCTTCTCCCAGCCCAGGTCCTCTCATCTCCTATCCAACCTTCCAAAAGCCATCAACAAGATCTTCCTGAAGCAAAGACCTGCCCCTGTCATTCCTCCCCTCTAAGAGCCCTTCCTGGGCCCCTGTTGCCTGCAAAATAATCATTAGAACAACAGTAGATGTATTTCTGTAGCCCTTTGAGGTTTGCTGGGCATTTTTCAGGACTAACTAAGAAATGAACCCTGCCTAGTTAAGGGTGATTTGTCATTCCACCAGTGTCAGAGGCCTTTTCATTGCTGTCTACACTTTGAAAGGTGCCATTTTGACAAAGCTGGAATGTGTTTGGCCTTGTCCTGTGTCCTATGTGTGCTGAGCAGGGGCAGGGAGCTGTTCAAGGTGATGAAACGAGGCCTGGGCCTGGGAAATGGACATATAGCCAGTCCTTCCTCCTCCGTGCCTTCTGCCATTCCTGGTGTTCCCTTTCTCTGGGACCCCATACCTCCCCACTCTCTCCCCATTTCCTCATCAAAGAAGCTTCTTAGTCATTCATTCAACAGACGTTATTAAGGCACCTACTATGTGCCGGGGGCTAAAATAGGCCCTGGGGATACAAAGGCAAAATAAAGTTTTCCTGGATCTCGAGGAATCTCTGTCCAACTAGGAGACAGAATTTGTAAACAGATTTTAAAAATACAAGGTCTCCCAAGGATGGAGACTGATGAGGATAACAGGAGCTGCTCATTCCCAGGCTTCTTATGAGGATCAAGTGAAATAATGTATATGAAGTGCTTTGTGAGTCTTAAAGTGCTGCTGCTGTTGCTGCCACGTGCCCCATGGCTCTGCAAAGCGGTGCTGGCGCGAGGCGTGATGGCTCATCAGCTCACGAGCGCTGGAAGGAAGGGTGGAGGGGAAGCCCGGTCCTGGGGCTGAATCCAGCCTACACCGCTGTCTCTGGAGCTGATTGTGGGGCAGAGATTTGGGGGAGTCCAACAGAGGAACAGACAGAATGGAGCTAGGATGTGGCTGGACCCTGCTTCTGAATTCTGTCTTGTGCACTCACCTTCCTTATTGACAACTCTTTGTGAACTGAGTTTCTCCTAAGTACAAGATTTACCCTCCTACATTTCTTTGACTTGTCTATCCTCCCCTAGAGAAGTGGTTACTAGACTTGTTCACGCAGGGAACTCTTAAGCTGCTAGGCGTCTATCCAGGAGTCCTGGGTTTGAACCTTGCATTAGGTCCTAAATAGTTGTGTAACCTGGGTCAAGTCACCTAAATTTGCTGGGCCTCAGTTTCCCTATCTGTAAAATAAGGGTTGGACCTGTTCGAGGCCTTTTCCAGCTCTAAATCTGTATTCTTTACTGTTAAAATTCCAGTGGTATACAGTTTCTAGTGTTGTATAGTCTAATCTTTTGCTTTGAGTTAATGATGCATATCAGGTGAAAAAAAAAAAAAACAACAATTCTCAAGTAAATGATGTGGGGCCAGGCTTCCCATTTCTTCATCCTTCTGACGTGCTGAGAGTTTGATGGAAAACCAGAACTTTCTTTTCCCTGTGATCCTTCCCATTCACCTTTGGAGGGTGGTGTGATATCTTTAGGAATAACTTGGTGATAGGGACTAGTTCTGTGATTTCATGGGCATAGAGAACTCCCAGATAAGCAAACTCCCTCCACCAATGGAGATCATCCCTCCTGTAGCCTAGAGTCCCGAAGAACGGCACTGAGCACTGAGAGGTCAAGTCGAGTCAAGTCAACAAGCAATTATGAAGCTGCCAACATGTGCCAAGTGCAGGGTTAGACAACTTGTCCAGGGTCACCCAACCAAGACATGCCAGAGGAAGGACTCACACTCGGGTCCCTTGGATCCAGGCAGCTCATTGGTGGCTACACATCTGCCTGTCTTTAAACGTATTTCCCCATTCCTTTGTTGCTCGTTCCTCCTTTTGGGGTTTACCCAGGGAGACCCTTCACGTTTCTAGGCTGGCTCCCTGAGTTCATAGGTGTTTCCAGCACAGTCAGGAATACTCAATGTATCCCAATTAAACATTTTGAAATGTTCTGGCACAACTTCCCTGTACCTAGAAACGATGAGCAATTAACATTGTAAGTCTACGGGCTGCCACCAGTCAGGGCTCTGCTGCATTGTTAGATCCTATCTGTATTATTATATTCTGGCTTATTTTTAAGCTTATATTATTTTAATCCTCTATACTGGGGAGCAGTTTTCATGCCTATTCCAAGTTTTGCTTACATAAGCAAACTGGGAGGGTGGAGGCCTTTCTGAAATAATTACTGAACCAAGAAATGTTGTGCACCCCAGGAAGGCACATTGTGTTTGCAATGTGGTGTGCTCTGGTCATTAATGTGAATCGAAAGACCTGGGTTCTAATCCTGTTACAGACTCCTGGCCTCTCTGGGCCTCAGCTTCCTTATATGACAGTGGGACTGGAATGAGAAGACCAACATTTCATACAGTTTTAAATCCCATGATCTGCGCTCACTTTATATAGGTTTTGTTGTTGTTGTTCAGTTGTTTCAACCATGTTCAAATCTTTGTGACCCCATTTGGGATCTTCTTGGTAAAGTCACTGGAGGGGTTTGCCATTTCCTTCTCCATCTAATTTTGAAGATGAGAAAACTGAAGCAAATAGATGATTGCCCAAGGTCACATAGCTAGTAAGTAGCTGAGACTGGTTTTGAACACAGGTCCTTGATTCCAGGCCCAGAGCTCTATCCACTGAGCCACCTAGCTGCCTTATTTAGGTTTACATGATTTTAAATCCACACACTCTTATAGTTGGAAAGGTCTTAGAGACCTCCTGAACAAGGGTCTCCCTTATAACACCTCCAGCTGCCTTCAGAACACTGCAGGGAGGACTGCCATCTCTCAGGGCAGTGCATTGCCCCTTGGGGCACTTCTCTTGATTAGGTTCAATTACTTAACATCAAGGCTAAATCTTCTCTTGGGATAAGCATAAAATCTTTGGCCCTGATGGATACAGGGGTGTTTTCAGTGGGCACATACCCAGTAAAGTACTAGATAAGCAGGATAGTCTGCCTGTGAACTGCCTGTTTTCAGAGGGCAGAGAGGGTCCACATGGAGGCACTTTGGCAGAGGTGCCAGACCTATAAGAAGGGCTCAGCCCTTCAGACGTCCACGCAGGCAAAGGGCATGATGAAGGCATGCTGACTCTTTGATGGCACGGTCTCCCTTCCTAAAGACACACAGCCTGGGCCTTTTTAACATATTCTAGACTCTTGCCAGGAATTGAAGTCAGACTCCCCAAGCTCTGGCTGGAATACTCTTGCCTCTTTTCCTCAAGTGTGGAAATTTAGTGGTTAGTGTGCAATTCAGATCCTGTAATTGAGAAAGGAGGAGAAAAAGACATTCACAAAAAAAGGTTTCCATGTAGGATGGTGCGCGGGACCGTTTTCCTATTGGAGTGGCATGTGGGAGGAAAGAAGATATTCCATCTGGCTTCCAGCTGCCCTAAATGCTTTTTTAAGATAGCAGAAATAGCAAGTGACTGAAAAAATAATAATAAAAGAACATAGCAGAATTTGGTAACATTCAGTACATGTTTTTCTATTAAATCATCACTTATATGCCCATCTTTTCATCAAACATGGCTGTATCCTCAGCTGGGTAGTCTCCGCAGGTCCTTCTCTGGACACTTGCTAAAATCATCTCACCGGCGCCTGGCACCGACCTGGCTTGGTCTGTGGGCCACACCACTGCCTTCTGAGTTCACCTGGAGAAGGTGATCATCCCTCCTGCCAACACCTCCCTCCCTGAACTGAACAAAACAAAGAGGAGTAAAATATTTCCTTATACATTTCTGAACCAAAAGATAATTAAATTAACGAGCCCAAACAGCCTTAACTAATGCTTTTAAATGCCATTCTTGTTCTGTTCCAGGAATAGGGGTGGATTGTGGGGGAGCTGAGTCATAGAGAATTAAGAGAGGGATGGGCTGGGGGCACTCGGGAGGGAGTAACCAGGCTGTGAGCAGAAGAGGGATCATGGAATCAAGGGAGCCAGCAGTTCAGAAGGAGGGAGCACCAAGCCTGCTGAATCATACAAGGAAGAATGTTGAAGTGACCTTGTAGGCTGAGGGGCAGATGTGTTCAGATGAGATTGGAGGCCCCTTGGGCATCAGGGGCAGCCTGGTTCAGGTTTCCATCCCCATAGGACTTGGCATCACTGATCCTTAAACCTTTTCTGCCTTGGCCTTGCCCAGGGCTTATGATAAACAATTAAAGCTGCATGTTCATGTCCATAGAGGTGGAGGCTTCTAGGGGCCTTGGAAATGGAGAACTAGACTGGAGAATCCAAATGGAATTTCAATGTGGATTCTACCCTTGACCTGAGACTTGGTGCCATGCTTGGCTTTGAGTTGACTAGGCAGCCGTTTAAGGAATAAGTGCCCATAATAGAATCTTAATTTTTTTCATGGTTAAAGTAAAGAGCATACATTCACCCTACCCAGGAGAGGCTTGACAAGCAAATGGTAGCTTGGTGCAGAGGAAAGAACATTGCTTTTGGAGTAAGAGTTCAAATCCTAGCTCTGCTTTTTTGTTGTTCAGTAATTTTTCAGTCATGTCCAATTCTCTGTGACCCCTTTTGTGGTTTTCTTGGCAGAGATACTGGAGAGATTTGCCATTTCCTTCTCCAGCTCATTTTACATATGGGGAAACTGAGGCAAACAAGGTTCAATGATTTACCCAGGGTCACAAAGCTAGTGTCTAAGGCTAGATTTGAACTCATGAAGATGAGTCTTCCTGACTCCAGACCAGGCGCTCTGTGCACTATGTTGCCACCTGGAGGCCATGCTCTGCTACTTCCTGCCAAAGCGACCTACACGAGTCAGTCCGGTTTATTTCTCTGTATAAACAATAGAATCAGGCAAGATGATCTCTGAAGTCCCTCTTGGCTCTCAGCCTCAGATCTTCTGATTGCCTTGAGTGCTGAGCACTAAGTAAACGGTCCAATCCTCACCTCTTGTAGGTATGACAGGGAGGCAAGGCGTTGAATGCTGGGCTTGGAAGGCTGAATTCGCATCCTGCCTCTGATACTTCCTGGCTGAGTGATGCTTGTGCATGTCTGAACTTAAGAAAATCTCTAGGAGTTATCCAGTATCAAAGGCTAGTTGTAGTTGGCTCAGCAAAAGGGATTTCTGCTCAAGTTTCCCCAGCCTGATTTTGTGTGGGACCATTTTCATTAATAGAAACAATAGGCAAACAATTATGAACAGATAAGATATATACAGTATAAAATAGAAATAGTCTCCAAGGGCAGGCAGGAAGATCATGTGTCCCCAGTTCCACACACAATGCTCAGCACATAATTAGAGATTGGTACCAGAACATCAATCTCACTGGTTTAGGGAGGGCCCAGGTAAAGAAACTATCTCTCCCAACACAGGTCAGCACCTTTCCTACAACTCATAGTCTAGGAGCACTCAGTACTCTTGAGCCCAGAGTCATGCAGACAGTATGGGCAAGAAGCTGAACTTGAACTCAGGTCTTACTGGTTCCAAAGCCAACTCACCGTGATGGCGGGCTCCTTCTCAATACCCACAGTAGCAGGTGGTTAAATAGATGCTTGTTGATTAGTTAGTAGCAAAGCTGGACTTTTGGTCTTTTGACCCCAAACTACCTTTTGCCCTAGGTCTCTGTTGGCTGGTCTCTGAGGTACTTTCCGGGTCTAAACCCTATAAAAAGGCCTTTGGAGTATGTTGGCCTTAATTGACCAACAAGAATTGATTGGAAGATGTGCTACGAACATGGTGAGCTCATATGGCATAAGATGGCTACATATTTGAGTGGCAATTCCCATCTTTTACTAGAAAAGCAGCAGAAACACATCCCTACTCACTCCTAAGAGTGAGAAAGCAAGGGAAAAGTTGCCTCATCCCTCATGTTTCAGGCAGCAGAAGTTCATGAGGACCAATTCGATAATTCCCAGTGTCATAAAACAATAATTAAATGGATGAGCAGGAAAAAAATGAACCAGTCCCAGGATGAGAATGAGAGATAATCAAGTCATGCTGCCTGTTAGTGTCCCTGGGATGTTGATGCATCTAGAGGAAGTCCCAGCATGCTGGTGGGTGGTCCCCAGCTGCTGACCTTATCACTTGCGCACAGAAGAGTCCCCCAGGATGGACTGGGTTTGTGATCTTTTGGAAGGAATACCCAAACTGCTGAGATTAGAGAAACTAAACACTGCAGCATCATATGGTTGGAAGGGCGGTGAGGTCAAGGTCAAGCTTATGGAGCTAGGAAGAATGAGTCTCCTAACAACATACACAAGACTGGATTTTTTTAAATGGATGAAAATGATAGCATGTATATAGACACTAATACCACTTAAGAATCCATGGAGCAGGGAAGGACAGATAAACCCTGTCATACGGGAATTCAATGGAATGTTTTTGTATCATAAGAAAGGGCAAATATGTGGCATGAGGAAGACATGGGAGGACCTAGATGGTTAGATTTAGAACCCTGAGAGCAACCTGCAGGAATGCAGTCATGTAAATGAATTCAGGGCCATGGGATGCAATATGCCTCCCTCCTCTTACAGAAGTGGGGGGATAGGGACACTGAATGCTGCATATGCTATCAGATACAGTTGATGGGCTGGTTATTTTTGCTTAACTTCTCTTTTTCTGTTGTTACAAGGGAGGGTTCACTAGAGTAGTATATTGGGAAATGCATATGATACAGAAAAACCAAAGACATCAATTATGCCTTTTAAAAGTGACAGCATATATTAGTTGTTAGAAGGAGAAGCGGAGGATAAAGATTCTGTTGGACTGCAGGCACATGCATTGGGATGAGAGGTTAAAACCAAAGAAGAGACCAGAAAGATTTTGGTGCCAACAGAGGCAGAATGTCCAGTCTGTGGAATCAAGAGAAAATGAATTGGAAAGAAGATGGAGGAAGTTGGTTGGTTCCTGATAATGAGTAGGGGAGGATGTACAAAGGCACCTCCTGGTGGAAAGTCTACTTCTAATGACCCATGGACCTGGATGGAACTTGCCAGGAAGAAATGAAATATAACCTTTTCCTCAGATTTAAGCAGATCCTATTTCTATGCCAAACCAATAAATCTGATTCTCTTCTGCCTTAGTGTTACTCAATGTTTTGGCAAGCAGCAAAGATCTGTATAGACCTGAGAGGCTTCACCACACCTCGGAGAAATCCTTCTTAATCAAGATCGGAGATGGCTTTAGGTCTAGGCATCCTTGGCAACATCTTATGCCTTCGGGTTCAAAGGAGAGCTCCACCCAGCTGGATTTGCTGGGCTCATTAGGGGGGAGTGGAGAGGGCATGTGCTGGAGACAATAAGTATGTCCCTGAGGGTGGGAAGGAAGGCACTCCTGGGTTTTTCATGATCTCTCTCCCTACGTGAGAAAAGCTGGAATGTCCTATACCAGGCGATGAAAACTCCAGAACAGAATGAGTAGAAGAAGATGAAAAATACAGTGAATGTCTCATTTACCTCACATATATGGATCCAAGTTTGAGTCCATTTGGTTCAGAAAGAGGCTGAGATGGAGGCTTCTCAGAATCATAGGTTTTTAGAACAGGAAGAGACTTCAGGGATGCTCTCTTTCAATCCATACACGGAAAAGATCCCACTGAAAATGAGCTCACCAAGTGGTCATTCAGTCTCTACTAAAAGCCCCTTAGCTAATTAAAAGCCTTTATTAGGGGCTGATTCTCTGCCAGGCACCGAGGTAAGTACCTGGAAAAACCCAGTGTCTCTCAAGGTAACTACCAGCCCTTTAAAAATCAATTGGCATTGATATCTTTTGTTTTTCTTTCCATCACTTTAATTTCTGAATAGATCTGTCTCTTCTCCCCTGCCCCATAAACCATCCCTGGTAAGAAAAAAAACAGCAAAGTAAGAGGAGGAAAAAGCAGTTAGTTCAGCAAAGTTAACCAACCTTTCAGGTAAACCTAAGAATGTATGCTGTGTTCCACCTTACTGATTCAAAGAAGGGAGGAAGGAGTGTTTTGGGCTTGCTTGATAGCTATCATTACAGAGTGCTCAGTTTTAGTGGTGGAGGTAAGGGTCATTTCCAATTACATGGTTACAGTCATCTGAACACTCATTTTTCTAGTTCTCTTTACTCCAACCCTGCATCAATTCATATAAATCTTCTCATGTTTCTTTGAGTTCTTCACATTCCTCATTTCTGCCAGTCATGTTCCCCAAGGCAGCCATTTGTGTGATCATCCTGCAGCATCCAGACTCCAACTTCTGTTGTCAGACTCTGAAAGGGTCTTGCCACACCTGAGTAGTGGGCTAAATCTAATCAGATAGAATATAATAGGGATAAATAGAACATTTTGTCTTTGGGTACAAAAAAAATCGACCTCACTAGTACAAAATAGAGAAGGCATGGAGAGACAGTAACTGTTATGAAGAAGATCTTGGGCTTCTAGTGGACAGGGAGGGCAATCTGAGTCATTGGTGTGATGATGGGGCAGCCAAAAAGGGTGAATCTAGACTGTGTTAAGGGGGGTCTGGGGTGGGTCTTCATCCACTGTCCTCTGCCCTCATCCAGAGCATCAGGTTCAGTTCTGGGCACCACTGTTGGGGAAGGACAAAGAGAGGTTGGATGGTGTCCAAAGGAAGGCAACCAGGATGATAAAGGTCCTCAAGTTTGTGTCACATGAGGTTCTCTGGGAGGAACTGGACTTGCCAAGCCTGAAGAACATGAGACTCCAAAGAGATGAGAGTCTTTGCCAAGTACCTCAAGGAGCTCCCAGATGGAGGAAAGCTTGGACCCATTCTGTTTCGTCTTAGAGGGCCAAACATGGAGCAATGGGTGGAAGTCTTTTCATTGTTGTTTTTTAGTCATTTCAGATCTGTCCAACTTTCTGTGACCCCATTTCAGTTTTTTTTTTTGTCAGAGATACCAGAGAAGTTTGCTATGTCCTTCTCCAGTTCATTTTACAGATGAGGAGACTGAGGCTAACAGGGTGAAGTGACTTGCCCAGGGTCACACAGCTACCAAGTGTCTGAGGTCAGATTTGAACTCAGGAAAATCTCCTCTGCGTCAACTAGCTAACCATGAAAAGTTACTAAGGAGAAGTCACAAAGAGGCAAATTTCTGTTTGAGGGAAGGAAAATCTTCCTAACAAAGAGAGGAGTCACAGAGGGAGATGGAATGCCTAGAGAGGTGGTGAGGTCCCTGTCCTGGGAAGTATTCAAGAAGAGACTGGATGATTCTTTATCAAGTACATGGGAGCAGTGATCCCTTGTGTGTATAATTGCGATGACATGGCTGCTGAAGTCCCTCCCAGCTTTCACATTCTGTTATTCTGCCCTTCATCCCTGGTCCTGGGGATCAGGAAGACAATAGCCATTTTCAATTCCATTCATTAATTTTTAAATTGGGAGTTTGCAGTAGGTCAACAGAGAATCCACAGTGGTTTGGGCGATCCAGAACAAGCTAGAATCTAGTCTGTCCAATCCCTGAAGACTGCTAGTCCTTAATTATAAGTCCTTCGGCTCCTCAAGACAGTCTAAGTCCCTGCAAGAGTCCTGTACTTCAGACAAAAGAACCCACCTCTCAGCTGTTAGACTTTCTCTTATTTGCTTTCCCTGGAAAGAGAAGCAGCAATTCTTCTCACTGCCATATTACTGTAAGAGAGGTCCATGCAAACTCTAAAGCCCCATATGAATGTCAATTGTCATTACCCTCGTCATCCTTCACCTTGTCAGCAAGAGTAACATTGGGTTCTCCAAATCAAATTCAATGTTTGTCAAGAGAAATAAAGATTCATTTATAGGATCATACATAGGATTTAGAGTCCATAGGAAACTCAGAGATCATCTCATCCAACCTATCCATCCTTTTACAGATAGGTCAATGAAATCCTTCAGAGGTGAGAGGGCTTGCCCAGTTTCCCCATAGCTACTATGTAGTGGGGCCAGGGTTGGAAATGAGGTCTTTGGATTCCAAATCCAGGCTCAGGGAAATGATATGACTTCTCCATGGTCCTGTAACTAGAGTCAGAGCCGAAACTCAAACCCAGATTGTAGTAAAGCTAGCTGAGTGCTGTCAACTTGGAACAAAGGCTGATTAATCTGATTGCTCTTTTCTTGGGCAAGAAGATAGAGGGCTGCATAATTTGGAGAAGGGAGCAGGAAAGAGACATTGTAAAGAGTTTCCACACAGGCAGGGTTTGAGCTACAGGAGAATTCTTTTGAATTCGAATTTACAAAGTCCTGTGGTTTGGTATTTGTCTTTCACTGCAAAGGACAGAAAGGAAATAATTAAGGACTTGCTGTATACAATTTATTTTCAGAAATGAAAAAGGCCCTCGAAGAGCTTCCCCTCTCCTGAACGCACTCTGGTCTTTTGTCTTTTAATAGGATGGACTTATTCTCACTTCAAATAACAGAGCCCACTGTTTTTCGGCATTTCTTCACATAATATGCTTGACTCCGCTATTTGCCTAATCAGACTCCACTTCTTTTCTTCCTATCTTTCCCGCGTTCTCTTGCCTCAGTCGGGGGACAAAGGAAAAACTTGACTGAAGTTTGTTATCAAACTACGGAAAAATCCCTGGGAATAGTTCATTATCATCAGTTTTTCTGCTTATGAACATGTGCTGAGGTGTTCATTTCTGTCTGTCTGGGTTATACTTAGCATTCTACCTGTTTGTTGACTTTGTTGGGGGTTTTTTGTATGTGGTTAGACAGAAATTTCATGTAATTTTTTGTTTGTTTAAAGGTTTTTGCACCATGGTTTGAGGAAGGCAACAGGGCATAGTGTGGTTTGGGGATGAGACTGAGAATTAGCAACCCCAGGTTTGAAGACCGGCTATTCCACTTAGTAACTTTCTAACCATAGGTAAATTAATTCACCTCTCTGAACCACTGGACAGTTTTGCCAATAGCTACACAAAGTTAAAGTCTTTAATTTCTGTTAAGATGAGATTTCTTAACTGGTTACTGAAAACTCAGAGGATTTTAGAATTGAGTGAGTCAATGTAAACCCCTTCATTTTTAATTTAATTTAATTTTATGCTTTTTGGAGGGCGGAAGGCGGGGCAATTGGGGTTAAGTGACTTGCTCAAGGTCATATGGCTAGTAAGTGTTATGTGTCTGAGTCCAGATTTGAACTCAGGTCCTCCTGACTCCAGGGTCAGTACTCTATTCACTGCACCACCTAGCCGCACCGCCCCCTCAATTTTTTACAGAGGAGGAAACTAATACCCAGGAAGATTAAGTGATTAGTCCAAAATCATATGATTAGCAAGTGCCAGAGGTGAGATTGGAACCCAGGTCCCTGGTTCCAGAGCCAAGGCCCTTCTTCACTGAGACAGTTTAGACTCAGTAAAGCTCTGTGACTCACCTGAGGTCACATAGCATATAGAAAAGATAGAATTTGAGCCTAGAACCTGTGTGATTTTCTCAGTTTGGGGAATATTCCCTCTCAACACAGACCACTGCCATCATCCCACAATGAAGTGGTAGCCAAGTCCTAGGAAGTTGCCTGATGCATATCGAAATGAAGTGACTTATCCAGGGTCACGCAATGACTTACATGTCAAAACTGGCTATGAACCCCAATGTTCCTTTCTCCACACTTTCATTTTATCAACTCTACCACAGAGACTGTTTTTATCTGTAAATTAAGTGGGTCATTTTCCCTGAATAGATTAAATCTGTGGTAAATTTAGCAAGTTCACTCCCATCTGAAGCATGAAGTCACACTTACTGATGGGAACATCTCTGTGTTGGGTAGAGAAAGATTTAAGTGGAGCTCAGTCTTGGTTGGGTCTCAGTGTCCCCATAGGAACGATGGGAAGGGGTTGATGGAGATGAGTTCTCAAAGGTCTGCCTGCTCTTGTGAGCTCCCTCTCATCGTTATTGGTGGGAGATGCTCAGCACCCTTTGTACTTTGGAGCTAATAAGTGAGCTTCTTTGACGTCACTGGATTCCTGCCTTCACTGAGCAAACTCTGAGTATCCACTTCATCCTCTGCTAAAACCACCTGCCAGCCACCCAAGTATCGTTCTGTTCTTTCCTGGGCTAAAAATACTCCATGATGGGAACTCCTAAAAATTCTCTCCTCACAAGATGGTGTTGGTGGCGTGCAGATGGCTGGGAGAGCAGCTCTTTCCAGAAGCTTCACTGACTTGTGAGAGACAGACTTCAAACCAGAGCCTGCAGAAGGACCTGTCACTCTTTCTCAAAGCACAAAATGCCCTCAATAGGATGGAAACCAACTGTTTCCAAGCATTGGCCCGCCCAAAGAGACCAGCTCCCTCATCAGCGACCCTGAGCTTGAGTTCTCCACTAGAAGACAGAAAGGTGCACCCTCTGAGCCACACCTTTAAAGAGGTGTAGATTGGGAGACTGATAGGACCTCAGAGGCCACCGAGTCCAGCCCCATCATTGTACAGACTAGGAAACTGAGGGCCAGAAAATGAAGGTCACGAGAGAGAAAGTGCTTGAGCTGGGATTTGAACACGTCTCCAGTTCACAACACCACGTTCTGCTTTCTTTCCACCATTCTATCGGGCCTCTTTCTAGGGTTAGCCAAAGGGACCTCAGCCCTCTTCTCCTACACCCATTCTCCTTATGCTAAACTTACCTCTGGAGGCAGCTGGGCAGGGCCACATCGTATAGAACACTGGGCTTGGAGTCAGGAAGACTGGAGTTCAAATCCTGCCTCAGACTTTGCTAGCAGTGTGACCTTGGGCACGTCACTTAAGTTCTCTGAGACTCAGTTTCCTCATCTGTGAGATGGAGGTAATAGCAGAACCTGCCACAGAGGGTTTTCCATAGGATCGTAGATTGTAGCCAGAAGGGACCTCCGAGGCCGACCAGACTAACCCCTCATTTTAATGAGAAGTAATTTGAGACCAGGCAGGGCCAAACAGGGCCCAAATATCAGGAACCCGTGTCCTCTGACTCCAGCACCTGGTCTCTTTCTATTGCCTCTGCGTCTCAGTCTGTCTCCGTCAGACCCAGTAAAGATGTATGTAGTGTGTGGTTGCTCCTGCCCATTAGAATGGATGCTCATGAGGGCAGGCATCATTTTCTGGTCATGTCTTTGCATCCACAGCACATAGCAGAATGTCTCAGACCCAGAGCCTAATTTTATAGCAGAAGGGTACCCAGAAGCCGCCTAGTCTGGGCTCCACATCTTACTGTTACAGAGGATGAGGCCCAGTCCCTGAGGCATGTGTCAGCCCGGACATGTGGGTAACATGCTCTGAAACAAGCTCTCCCATGACCTACAGAGAAGGAGCCTGAGGCCCAGGGAGGCTGTGCCCCTCCCCTGCCCTCCCTCTTTCCATCCCTGGGGATCAGACGAGGTGAGAGCTACAAAGTATTCTGTGCCCTTGTCCTGCCACCTCACCGTTGAGAAAATGAAAATACTGAGTTAGCAAAAGCCTTTCAGACTTTGTTACTGCTCTCCCATCCCCTGTGGCAGCTTGGAGGCGACCCAGGGTCCTTGAAGGCTGTGCTACAGGAGCTCAAGCTCTGGTAGGTCCTGACAAGTAGGAAAGGCTTTGAATATGGAAACTGAAGGTGGTGCAGCAGCCAGAGCCCTGAGGCCTGGAGTCAGGAAACCTCACCTTCCGACTTCAAATCCAGCCTCAGACACCTAGAGCTGGGTGAGCCTGGGCAAGTCACTTCACCCTATTTGCCTCAGTTTCCTCATCTGTAAAATGATCTGGAGAAGGAAATGGCAAACCCCTCCAGTGTCTTTGCCAAGAAAATGCCAGATGGGGTCATGAAAAGTTGAACAGGACTAAAAAATGACTGAACAACAGTATCCCATGGACAATTCAAGCTAACTCCAGGGCAGGCTCCTCCCCCTGTGGAGAACAGGTTCTGAGCTGCTGCCGCAGCTCATGAAGTCTATCAACCGTGATGGAACGGGGCAGATTCTAAGCAAAGATATCTCTGATGCTCGAAGCCTCTCATGAGAACGACCTCCATCCTATAAGACTTGGGTCCATTTTGCAATCCTCAAAGCTCAAGACTGTGCTGGAAATAAGAACAATATTCTCTTTGTCTCCAAAGTCAAGAGAGATATGAGTTTGAACTCTCCTTGTGACACAAGACTTAACCCCCCTGAGCCTCAGTTTCCTCATCTGTATAATGAGAATTAGGATACCCCATTCTTCCCTCTTCTCCTGGGGTCTTGCTCCTGTATATACTCTTCTCTCCCCATCCCCCCATGACTCTGTCTCTGTCTCTCTCTGTCTCTGACTCTCTCTCTCTCTCTCTTTGTCTCTTTCTCTCTCTGTCATATTCATTCCTTGTTCCCTTCCTTTTCACCCCTTCCCATTTCTCACACTTAGATGAGAGCAAGTTGACCAGGACCTGGCACATTTGTCCAATTTGCCTGAGCAGCCTTTGATATGAACTTGACAGTAACATAAAAGCTGTCATGAACAGCTAAGACTCCAAAGCACTTTTCACACCATAACTCATTTGATCTTCAAAACAGCCTCATGAGCTGGGCTCTTTAGGTCATATTGCCCCGTTCTACAGATGAGGAAGTTGGAGCTCAGAGGATTGAATTGACTGGCTCGATGGTCACCAGCAAAATTCACACTCACCTCTCTTCTGACTCCAAATCCAGCAACCCCAGTGCAAAACTTCCTGTAGAAGGACATCTTGGAGCCTCGCCCTGCACCCCTAACCACAGACTTTTGGAGGGGTTCACAAACATGAAAAAACAAAAAAGTGTTTACTTAAGATGCTTTGCAGTTCCCTACCCACAGACATGTGATTTAGCTGTCGCTATGGAAACAAGGAATTTTTCATTCCCTAACTTGCATAAAGATGAAGGGTGCCCTTGTTAATACTGCCTCAGACTTCTTGAAGTTAGAAAAAAGGAGAAATATTTGGAAACCGTGAAGCAGAACACCTGCCCCAATCCTTTTGTAGCTTTCGCACATCTTACTGTATATGCTTTCCTTTCTGCTTAAAGTTTCCAGTGACCAGAGATGTTCAGATGTAGGGTAGAGGAAGATTTGAATGGTTTTGATCGGTAGATGAAGAGAAAGAAGAGAAGACTTGGGCGGGAGGCAGGTAGAGTAGCTGTCTGCAGGTACTTGAAAGTCTGTCAGAAGGAAAAGGGATTATGCTTGTTTGATGTAGCCCCAGAAGGCAGAGGTAGGAGCAATGGAGGGAGGAGGGTGGCCTTCCTAAGAACCAGAGCCATCCCAAAGTGCAATGAGCCACGTGGGGTGCTGGGAGGGCGATTGCCCTTCTTGGAGGTCTTCAAGTCAAATTTGGATGACAACTTTTTAGGGAGCATTTCTTCAGGTCCCAGTTGGGCTAACTGGCCTCTGAGGTCCCTTCCAATGCTGGGAGACTGTGATCAACATTCCATTGAACTTTTGATGGAGTAGGAAGAATCTCAGCAGAGAAACCAAGGCCACAGGGTGATTTATAAAGTGCCACTTTGGAAAATACTATCAAGTTGTTCAGATTTTCAAAGCTTCTCTGCGATCGCTACTATGAATTATTCAAACCCCCGGCGCTGACTCTAACTACAACTGGAATGTAGAAACTTAATTTTAATCACTACTCTAGCTTAGCCTTCCATCCGATTCATGATGCCTTTCAACTGTCTAGGGACCAGCCTCTGTCTTCATTTGCCTTCCCCTTAGGATTGCCAGTGTTTGGGAAATGATATGAAAATGGAGTAGAAGGGAATCCTCTGTCACTATCCCATTCTAATTATTTCTGTTAAATCTCCCCTGGGGTCAGAAGAAGTCCATCACATGCATGCTGCTTTCAAGATTCCGAAAGTGAATAAGTGATTGGCATAGTACCTGGGAATGAGATTTGACCCATCATCTTGTTCTGAAAATAAAGCTGGGCTGGCGTCTCCAGTGAACACGCATCAGACAGCTTGAGTTTGTCCAGAAACTGTGGATCAGCAGAACTTTATCTGTTCAAACCATCAACAGCCACAACATGTTCCTTCTATTGTCTCTGCAGCTGACCATTTTCTGTTTTTCCTTCCATTGTCTGGGGCTAGAAGGGTCTTTACAGTTCCCTCTTTAAAAGAATAGTTTGGTAATCAGACTCATGTAGATGACCCTTCCTGACCACATATATGACCCTTCCTTGGGCTTCCTCATGAGTCTAGAGAATGGGCTGGATTGCTGTTCTCAAAGGACCCTTCCAAATCAGCTCCATGCTCCCTATCTGTTACCCCAAAATAGAGCAGACACTAGACACTGGAAACCCCAGTGGCCCCTGTGAAATAGACACAATAGATGGTGTTACCCTCCCTCTCCTTTTTTTTGACAGATAAGGAAATTAGGGCTCAGAAAAGCTGAGGGCCTTACTCAATGTCACATTGCTAGGAAGAGTCAAGAATTCCTCATCACAAGGTTTTTAACCTTTTTCATGTCAGTCCCTGTTTGGCACTTTGGGCCTGAAGCTTCTGGACCCCTTTTCAGAAGCATGTTTTTAAGTTCATAAAATGAAATACATAGAATTATAAAGGAAATTAATTATATTGAAATACGTTTATCAGATTACTTTTTTTAAAAAGTTCAGACTACAGGTTAGGAACTCCAGTTATAAAGAATGTCTATGTGGGAAGGTTAAGGGGTCAGGTTCCGGGGAAAATCCAGGTCATGTAAAAACAAAAATTATTCCCACCCCCACTCCCCCAGCCTTCCAAAATATGTGAGGGTAGGTTTTTTTTCTTGACTTAAACATCTGAGACCTTTTCATAGACTGCCTCGTCCCTGCAAAATTTGGCAGTGCTCAGGATGGGGAGATGGATGAGGCTTTGCACCTGCCCAACCCTCCCAATCTGGTAGGTGGAGGAGAGAGAGCTGCCAAACTGGCCAGAACAGCTGTCAGCAGCTGTCAGCAGTTATGAGGCCAGTGCCCACTGGAGGAAGGAAAGGGTGAGGACACCATCTGCTGAGGACAAAGGTGATGTCAGGGCCTGCCTTGTTCTCCATTTCCTCCTTTCCCGACTTGAGCTTGCTGGATTTCCGCCTGCACTTTCAGGCCCACCCTCCTTTCTGAGACAAGTCAGACCCTGGGCTGGAAGGAGCCCTGACCTCCTGATTCAGAGCCAATAAATCACAATGGAATGGCTAACTCTTGCTTGAAGTTTGCAAAGAACTTTGCCTCATAACCGAATTGGCTCGAAGATATTCTCTGAAATGAAGGCATTGGCGCGGGAGATCTCTATCCAAGGTCCCTTCCGGCTCTGAGTCCATGTCCCTGTGCTCTTATATACATGTGAGCAGGAGAAGCAGCCTGATGTAGTGGATAGAGGTCTGGACGTGGAGATGGGAAGACCTGGGTCCTCATTCTCCTCCTGAGCTGGACAACCCTGGGAAGTTACGCATTAGGCAATGCTCTGAGACTGCCTATTACCAATGAACTGTGATCACTGTAGGTCAAGGAAATCTCAGCTTCTTATGTTAGTGTTTCTACCAGACCCTCTTCTCAGGGCTGGGCTTACAGAAACCAAAAGAAGAAGTCTCTGTCCTGGAGAAGCCTAGAATGGGGGGTGGGGGGAGGAGAAAGAGCCCATCCTTATGAGCAAGATCGAGGTGCTTTCTTGGAAGCCGTGCCATTTGAGTTGGGCTTAGCACACACAGTGTCTGGGATGTAGAAGGTGCTTAACAAATGTTGATTACTTGATTGGAAGAAGAATTCTGGATAACTAAGAGAAAAATCCTGTATTTTACACGTAGGTTTTATCTCTCTATGACTAGAAAAGAGCCTTATTTTATGGATGAGGGAACAGGGTCCAGGTATTCTATGTCAAAGGCAGAGTTTGGACCCAGGCTTTCTGGCTCCCCAGCCAGGGCTTTTGCCACTGTACTGAGCGGCCGCACTAAGATGGCCTGTGCAAGGAGTTTGAGAGGGCTGAGCTGACTGGCCTACAAGGTTCTTTTCCCAATTAAAATCTGTGACACCAAGGACAGGTGTGGTAAGCAGTTAGGTAGCACAGTTGTTACAGTTCTTGTCTTCAAGTCAGGGGACACCTGAGTTCAAATCCAGCCTCCGACACTTACCGGCTGTGTAACCCTCTGCAGATCACTTAACCTCTGAGTCTCAATTTTCTGATCCATAAAATGGGGACCAAAATAGCATCCATCTTCCAGGGTTGTTATGAGAAACAAAAAGGATAATATTTATCCAGTGTTTTCCAAATGTTAAGGAGCTGTGTAAGTTCCGGATAGTATTGATTCCCACATCTGGGGCTTCTGGCTGGCACTAACTGCGTGTGGCTAGTGGCAGTCACGAGGTCTGTTTTTTCACCTGTAAAATGACTATAAGACCTCCATTCTTTGCCCCATAAAATGCAAATTGCAAGGCTCCCAGTGATGCATAAATGTGAATTATTCTATTGATTATGCTAAGGATCCCAGTCTCATTGGTGTGGAGTCAGAAGGGACCCTCAGTATTGTCCAATCCAAGTCAACATTATCGACATTATCTCTCATTTTACAGATGAGGAAACTGAGGACCAGAGAGGGAGAAATGGCTTTCCCACAGTTCAGTTTGTCTCCAATATAGAAGGCAGGAAAGGAAGTCATGGGAAATGAGCCCAGAAAGGTCTGGCAAGGCAGTAGCATGCAAGACTTTGGGTGCAGGGGCAGGGATTTGATGTGTTATCTCAAAGGCTGAGGGAAGGCTTTGAAGATCTCTGAGAAGGCTGTGCCGTAGTCAGACCTGGGCCTTTGAGAAGGTTATTTGGCAGCTCCTTAGAGAATGGACTGACAAAAACAGAGCCAGAAAGCCTAGACCAGTGAGGAGGCTGCACCAGTGGTGTAGACAAGATATGATGAGGGTCTTCACTTGGGTGGTGGCCGGGTGAACAGAGAAGAAATGCAGGAGATGGGGGGAGGACAAGGTACTTGGTTGGGCAGAGCCCATGGGGGTGGAGGGGTGTCTAGGAGGATTGTGGGGCCCTTGACAGGAGCAGAGAAGTTGGGCTAAAGGCTACAGGTAGAGACTGAGCCTGAATCTCTGATGCCCTTGGAGTACTGGGCCAGCAGACTCCCTCTGCTAGGGCAGACTAGCACCTTCTCTACAATTTTGAGTTTTCTAGAGGCCAAAGAGTTTAAGTGATTCCCCCTGGGTCACAGTCATCCTGATTTCAAGGCTAACTCTTTGGCCACTATCCCATACTTGTTATCAGGCTTCATCGCTGCTAGAACACCTTGCCCAGCTCTAGACCACTGCCTAGCACAGGGGACTCTTGTCTCCTTTCCTGACCATATGTTGCCAGGACCCTCTGACTCCACTACCACCTTTGTTCCCCTGTCTCTTAGCACCAGGTCTTTCCCTGTGCTTTTGCTCGTATATCTAGGCTTACTTCTCCCCTCCTTTCCCCCCCACTCTCACTGCCCTCTCCATCTTTCAGCCTTTGCTGACTTCCCTGGCCTTGACTTCTGGTCCACCTGCTCCCATCCAGCCCAGCTGAGTTCCCAGCCTGCTCTTTCCTGCCCTGCCCCATCCCACTGTGGCCTATGGCCAGAGCCAGATACTTCTCTTGCAGAGATGGTGTTTAGGAGACCTAACTGTCCTCAAGGGCTGATGCACGGAATCTTGTTTCCACTGAGTACAGATTGTTATGAAATGAGCTCGGATTTCAGGGAGCTGATCTGAGTTCTAGATAAGAAAGAAAATGTTCATTGTCAAGGTTGTAAGGTCCTGGAGCATATGACAGAGGGAGATTATAGAATACCTTCTCCCCAATGCCTCCCTTCCCCCCAGTAAAGACTTTAAGAGTAAGATGGAGCCTGGAGCTACCTTTGTCTTGGAGGCAGAAGAAAGGATTGATCACACCTGGAGAACTGTCTCTAATTCTGGGCACAGAAGGGACATTAACAAGCTAGAGAGCATCCAGAGGGGAGGGGAGGAAGGATTCAACTGAATGAAGTTCCAGAAGCATTTATTAAGTGCCTACTGTGTGCAAAGCACTTTGTTGGGTGATGGAGATGTGTTCTACTAGGGATGGGACACAATACATATGCAGAGAAGTAAATGCCAAGTAATTTCCCAGAATGAGGATGCTAACAGTTGGGATGAAGGATGGGTCTTAATTGTGCAAAAAGGGGCAGCAGAGAGAACTGGGGAATATTTCCCCTGGAGAATAGAAGAATGTCAAGTACCTGAAGGAGTGTGAGAAAAGATTTAGACTGTTTTCTTTGGTCCCAGAGAAAGCAACTAAGAGTTGTGAATGTAAGTTGGAAAGAAGTAAAATTGAGGCTCCTTATGCTGAGGAAACTGAGGCATGGGGAGCTTAAAGACCAGTCCAGGGTCACACTGCTAGTAAATGTCAGAACCAGGATTCAAATTCAAGTGATTAGAGGTGATGTGGCTAGTTACATTCTTGCCTTTGAGGTGGATGCATACTCTTTCATTCTGGCAATCCCTTGTGCTGTTAATTCAATGAGACCTGTAATCCCACCCCTGCATTTGTCTGTAGGAGAGCTAGTCGGCTGAGATTTGCTCACAGTCAGAACTCAGAGCTTTTAGGCTGGCTCTGTGCTGCTGTACATCTCAATCTGAGAGGCAGCCTCTAAGACAGGAGGATCCCAGTTCAAACTCTGGCCCTGCCACCTAATGGCTGTGACCCTGCGCAAATAGCTTACCCCTTACACAGCACTATCAGGTTACAAATTGCACAGGAAATGAAGACTGGAATCAGTAGATGGAGTTCTTCCTTGGGAATTGCCAATACCATTGAAAATATGGTTCTAGTTTAAACAAAGAAATCTGAACTTGGAAGAGAGAAAAATAGGGCATTCTTAGGAGTTGTTTCACAGGAACCGTCAGTGGCTACCTATTGCCTAAAGCAGCGGTTCTCAACCTGTGGGTCGCGACCGACCCTTTCACAGGGGTGCCTAAGACCATCAGAAAACACATATTTCCCATGGTCTTAGGAACCAAGACACTGCTCCTTTATCTTTCTCCAGGTAGGTCCGCCCACGTGCAGATATGCCCACATACGCCCACATATAAGTATTAAAGAGTCATGGTATTAGGAAGGTTGAGAACCACTGGCCCTAGAGATTAAAATATAAACTACTCTTCAGCATCACATTTCAAGCCCTCCTTAATCTGGCTCCCACCTACTTTTCCCATCTTCTCTCACATCTCTCTCCTTTATCAACCCTATATTCTATCCAAACATGATTCAACACATGAGCCATTCCTCCTCAGAATCCTTGTCTTCTTTCTTTCATTGCTCAGCTGAGCTATAACTTTCCTTAATTCTCCACCCCTCCAAAAAATAGCATTCCCTTCCCTCCTGAATCATACGTGTAAGGCTGTTCATCTATCCCAACCCTCCCATTTTCCAGATGAAGAAACAGTTCTATAGACATTGTTAGAGGATCACAGCTTAAGAGCTAGAGGGGCCTTTGTTGGACTCAATCCCCAACCTAGAATGTAAGCTCCTAGAAGGCAGGGACCGTTTGGTTTTTATTTCAGCCCTCCTAAAGACCCAGCAGGGTGCTCAGCAAGTGCCAGCTCCATGGTTGGTATGCTTCCCCTCTGCCAGTGCTGTTTACACAGGCTAAGCTGAGAAGGGTTTGTTCTCATCCCACACAGCACTCTCTCTGTTTGTTTCTCATAAAAGGCTCCACAAAACCCTTTATAGCCCAGAAAATAGAACTGGAAACTCTTCTCCTTGACACACATTCACTTGCTTAATCTTTCCCCCAGTTTACATTGTTAATCGGCTTCATCTTGCCAGCGATACGCTTTTGACCTTTTTACAAGGATCTGTTTACTCGTATCTTCTGGGGAAAAAAATCACAAAGCAGAGTCAGCAACTTCAGGGACCATTTCCCCCAATGCACAATTGTCTGGACCCAGAGGACAGCTTTTTAGATCAGTATGTTAACAACGTTTTCCTCTCTGTGCCCGCATACACATCATGTCACATGCTGGTGGTTCCATTTGTAAACAGGCAGCGTGAATTTCAGAAGCACTTGCTAGTTGCTGAATCAGGTACGTTTTTCCTTCTTCAACTCTTTAAACATTTTTGAGGCCCCATTGTTGGTACACAAGGTACAGTACCACTCTGGCTGGGGCAGACAACACGGGAGTATTGTGTTCAGTTCTTAGTTTTTAAGGAGGACATTTGATAAGCTATAGAATATTCAGAGGAAGGTGGTGAAGGCTTCTGTTGAAGGAACTGGGCACATATAACCTGGATAGCAGTCTTGGGGCATAAAGCAGCTGTCTTCCTGTATGTGAAGGGCCAGCATGTGGAAGAGGAATTAGCATTATTTTTCTTGGCCCCCAAGAGTAGGACAAGGAACAATAGGTGGAAATTGAAAAAAAAAAAAAAAGATTTCGGCTTGATGTGAGGAGAAATTTGCTGACCGTTAACTCTGGTCCAAAAATGGGATGGGCAGAGTTCACAGACTCCCCATTACTGAACACCTTCCAGCAAAGGTTGGATGACCACGGTCAGGGATATCGTAAAGGGCATTCCCATTCGAGGATGAATTAGCCTTGATGTCCTTGGAAGTCCCAGCGAACTCTGAGACTCCACTATTCTCTCTTTGAATGCTGGGATTGGGACTAATCCTTTATTCAGTAGGAACAGGCCAGTGCATTAGGAAAGTAATGCTGGACAGATTGGGAAGAGCCTCCATGAGAAGCAAGAAGGCCAATTAGGAGGTGATTATAATCATTTAGGCAAGAAGAAACGAAGACCAGAACTGAGCTGAGATGGTAGCCCTGGGAAAGAGGGGTGTGTGTATGTTTATGTGTGTGTGTGTGTGTGTGTGTGTGTGTGTGTATGTGTATGTGTGCAAGAAAGAGAGAGAGTTTTTCTAGTACTTGGCATTGTGTTTGAATGAGGGAGAGTGGAGAATTTAAGATGACTATTTGGAGCAGCTTATGCTTTTGTATTTTCTGAAGGTACTGGATTCAAGTGAGCTATATTTGACAGAGTCTTTGAATTTAAAGTGACTTTTAAGGCCCTATTCTAGGAACCCTTTGAAGACTCTCCATCACACCTACTTACCCAGCTCCTAAAAAAGCCTAGAAAGATCCCTGGACCTGAAATCAGGAGACCTGGGTTCAAATCTCAGCTCCTACATTTGTTAGCTGTGTGACCAGGGGGAAGTGACTTAACTTCTTCCAAAGTAGGGATACTAAAACATATACTCCCTATCTCCCAGAATTGTGTTCTTTTGCTCTTGGAATTGCCTTGTATCGTTCTGTACAAAGCTTTTGGTGTGTGGCGTGTCTCTTCCATCCTGCCCCTGCTAGAGTATAAGCCCCATGAGGGCAGGGACTGATTTGTTAGTATTTTTATATCCTCTGTACCTTGGAGCTGTGAGGAACCCTTGAAGGGTTATATCAATAACTATTAAGAGACTAATAACAATAAGAACATCTTTGTTGTTCTGATTGTTATCCCAGGGAACCAAGAACTCATTGATTTGGATGATCCTGTTGTTAAATAGCTTGAATTGTTAGAGAGCTCTTCCTTATGCTGAGCTAAAATCTGCTTTCCCTCTTTCACCCACTGAGGCCCATGCCCTCTGAAATATCGTGTAGTGCCCTTTTCGGAATCTGGGGAAATCTGGCAAATCTGGTGGCTAGGTGACATTGGAGCCAGGAAGACCTGAGTTCGAATCCTTCCTTAAACATCTATAAGCTGTGTGACCCTCAGCTCAACTACCTTCCACCTCAGTTTCCTGAGAGGCAGCCTGCTCATGGAGTCCAAAAAGACCTGAGAGCAAAGCCAACTCTGACATCCCCTGGCTGTATTATCATGGGCAAGGCAGCTCCCTTCTCGATGCCCCAGACTAAAAGTTGTGGAACTAGCTGCATGTCTGCCATGTTAAGGAGAATGTCCTTAAGGACTCCACCCTAGTGAAATCCCAGGTGGGACCACACTGAACCAAACCCCAGACAACCCTACATCCAGTTGAAGAGACGGATATTCCATCCCTCTGTATCTTCTTTTTCTCTTTCTTTAAGGATTTATTATTTCGTTTTCTTTTCACATAATGAACATTTACATTTAATTCCATTTCTGTTGGGGGTAGCTAGAAGGCACAGTGGTTAGAGTGCTAGATTGGGAATCAGGAAGACTCCTCTTCAGGAGTTCAAATCTGGCCTCAGATACTGATTAGCTAGGTGACCCTGGACAAGTCACTTCACTCACCTTGCCTCAGTTTCCTCTTCTGTAAAATGAGCTGGAGAAGGAAATTGAAAACCATTCTGGTATCTTTGCCAGGAAAACCCCAAATGGGGTCACAAGAGTCGGACACAACTGAAGTGACTGAACAGCCATAGCCCATTTCTGAAGAGTTCTCTTACAACAAAGTGAACCGATTAAGCAAAGCTAGCAGTACACCAACATCATTAGACAGTAACACAACATTCCACATCTGCACAACTCCCACCTCTCCATTTTTGTTTGTTTTTAATTAACAGAAATCTCTTTGCTCTCTCCTACTCCAATAAAAAAAGAGAAAAAAGAAAAGTCCTTTGTAACAAGTATGTAAATTCAAGCACAATAACTTTCTTCATTGGTTATATGTAAATTTACATTTATATATGATATACCCACATATATACATGGGCCAATACATATACATATATATAAATACACACATGCATGCATGCATATATGTATATAGACACATATATGCATACGTGTGTGTGATTCTGAACCCTGAGTCAATCCCGTCTCCTATAGGAGGTTTTCCCATCAGTCCTCAGGAATCACAGATGCACAAATGGTCATTGTATTGATCAGGAGTCCTTCCAGCTTTCAAAGTTGTTTGTCTTTGCTATCATGCTGTGATTGTCTACATTGTTTTCCTGCTTCCAATCATTTCATTCTTTTTCAATTTATAAAAGTCCTTAAGATTGTTACATTCCTAATGTTGATGTTGGAGCTTGGCTCCTTCTGCTGGTTCTGCTCACTCCACTTTGCATCAGTTCACATGTGTCTTTCTTGTCTCTCTCTTCCTTTTTCTGACAATATTCTCCTATATCCTTTCTTCTCCAGACCAAAGCTGAAGCTCTTGAATTCATTCCAGCTCTAATGTGGTTAGCACAGCCCCAGCCATCCTCTCTCTCTACCTCCCTCCCAGTATGCCCTTCTTAAATGACGCTACTTTATAATGAGTCTAGTGGTCCCTGTGAAGCCTGAAGTTCAGGCTTGGTGGACAATGGGTCTGAATCTGCCCTGGTTTCAGAGTCTATACTTCTATTAATGCAACCCAAGATTGCATTAGCCACTTACACAGCCACATCACACCATTGACATATCAAGCATGTTAGCCAGCCAAAGCTCCCGGGACTTTTTGATGGGAAAAACTGCCCCGCCAGGTCCCTACTTCATTTGTTTAGCCTGAGTGCACAGCTTGATGTTTATCCTCATTAAATGTCATCTGGTTGGTTTGGGTCTATCATTCCAGCCTGAGTCTGGGATCTGTCATCCAACATATGAGCTGCAAATTATCTCCATGCAGGATCAGTTGCCTCCTCTTGTCTTCAGAGGATCATCACAGACTCATAGATTTATGGAGGAGACCATAGAGGCCAATCTACTTACTTAGCACATGAGGAAATTGAGGCTTATGGTCAGTCAGTTAACAGTCTATTAAGAGCCTACTATGTGCCAAGAACAGTGCTAAGCTCTGGAAAAGCAAAAATGGGGGGGGGGGTGTTCCACAACCACACAGATAGCAAAAACCCAGATCCTCAGACTCCATTCTCATTCCCTTCCCGTTGTACTAAAAGTTTTATAAAAATTCCAAATGGGTTAAGGCTAGCATCTGTGCTTAGTGTGGGTCTTTGGAACAGAGTGCCTCCTACTCCTAGGCATCTCTCTAATGTGCCTGCCAAGAGCAATTAATCACCAAACTTGCATTAAGCTCTTACTATGTGCCAGGCTTCTGTAAATGTTCGAGTTTATTATTAATTGTGTAGAGGAGGCCACACGGCTGGCCATGGGGTCAGGATGACCTGAGTTCAAATGTCTGACAGGCCCTAGCCATGTGACTCGCTTTGGGCAAGACACTAAATCCCTTAATGACCTCAGGTGATGCTAAGAAGGTGGGAGGCAGAGAAGTTGCCAATTATGTGCATCAATGGAAGGAATCTCTATGCTAGGAGCTCCCCTATATCAATGAAATCACAGATCCAGACCAAGAAAGAAAGAAAAAATTCTGAGGGTATTACCATAAATTATATGAGCTATTGACACTTGAATGTGAATTTGTTGATTATCTTGCTGGGACAGAGCAGTGAAGCATCGGGTGTCTGAAGGCGAGAAGGATGCTTTGGGAGCCCTAGGGATGGAGCATTGATTGGCCTGCCACCCACATCTGTGAGACCTGGTGGGAACAGAGCATGTGGGAGCTCAGGAGAAATGGTGGAGGGAAAGGATGTGCTGGTGTTTGAGCTGACTTGGGGCAGCCTCCTTGTCAGGCCTTGGCACAACCAGCTCCCTCATGGGCTCCATCCTCCGAGGTACAGCCTGCCTGGCTTGGACTCGTCCTTGAGCTGTTCTCTGGGAGCTCATTACCTCGCAAAGTGTTTGACAGATAGAAAAGTTCTCAGGGAGAACTGAAGACTCATTACCCTGGAAATCATTCTGTGATTGCAGTAGCTGAAGGTCGGGCTGAAAGGACCAATGTCTAGGCCAAACTGATTGCTGATCACCGAAATCATGTGGGTAATTGCCACAATTCAGCGGCCTTGAGATCACCTTCAGAATTGTTTTTGGTAACTGGAGATAGAGATTTCTTTGAAACTTGAAACAAATGAAAAAGTGTTGGTTAAAACCAATGGGAACCAGAATGTGGTCTGCTGAGGGCTGCATCTGCTCTGTTCAGGGAATTTTCAGCAGTCTTTCTATGGCCCTATGGATAAAAGAAAGAAAAAACCCTAATTGTCATTGGCCAAATGCTTCTAGAGGAAGAGAAAGGCTTAATAGAACAGTGGGAGGGATTCCTGATCATGGGAGCAGTGACCAGGATGGGCCAGGATGGGAGTGTGGCTCATCTCACCGTCCGCTGCACTAGGCAGACCAAACTAGGAACTTTGGGGTCAATTCTGGGTGCCATATTTTAGGAAAGAGATTGATGAGTAAGAACATGCCATCCATGGGAAAGGGAGGGCCTGAACTCCTCCAATGAGGCATGGGGGGAGGAGGTGGGGCTGGCTCGGTCTAGAAAAGGCAGCATTTCCTAGTAAGGAGAGCTTAGATAGCAGGAATGAGCCGCTATCGGGGTCGGTGGGCCCTGTTGGTGCGTGATGCCTCTTGAAGTCTCAGTGGGCCCAGATGGCCTCTGTGGAGGTGAGAATGGGAAAGGATCCTGATTCAGGAGCCTTCATCTGCCCCCAGGAGCCTCTTTGCAGACCTACTTTCCACTTTCTTTTTGGCCAGGATTTTGTAATGTCACTGTCACTATGTCATTGTGACACATGCGTCCCATCAATCCACCTCAGTCCAGTGGTCCCTCCACCAGCCAGAAGGCTGTGGTGCTGCCCACATTCCATGCCCAGCATGGCATAATGCTGGTGGGCCTTTCACGGCAGAAGTTATGGAGGGATGCCTTCGCCAAGCCTGGCCCATTCATAGGGGCACGGCTGGCCCATGACAGTGAGTAACTCCATATATTTTATGTCTGCCCTTCCTTCCTGGTGACAGTGGGCCCAAGAAAAGGACCATCGCTTGTCTTTTAGAGAAAGTGGGGGAAAGGTGTGTTCTAAGCCTCCTATTGAATTGTTTTCATTGGAGACTATGCTTCTCTGTCTCTTATGAGCAGGTAGGTGGCACTGCTGTGGATAGAGCATCAGGTCTGGAGTTAAGAAGACCTGAGTTCAAATCCAGCCTCAGACACTTACTAGCTGTGTGCTCCTAGACAAGTCACTTAACCCTGTTTCCCTCAGTTTCCCCATAAAATGAGCTGGAAAAGGAAATGGCAAACCCCTCTAGTATCTGCCAAGAAAAACCCCAAATGGGGCCATGAAGAATCAGAAACAAGAGAACCACAAATTCTGTCTGTCTTTCCATCTGTCTTGGTCTCTCTGTGAACGTCTCTATCTCCTTTGTGACCCCTTGTTTCATCTCATCTGTGTAACAGAAGAAGGGATGAAAGATGGCCATGAGACACTGGCTTTCACGGCCTGTGGTTTGGCAGCAGAGGCCCCTCACGAAGGGCCCCAGTAGCTGGCCGTCTGACCTTGCAGAGACTTTCTGTGTCCCTTTTACTTGGTCACTTTGTTTACTGTGAAGAGATTAAATTAAAAAAAAAAAATAACCAATGAATCCCACAATTGCATTGCCCTTTGAGATCACCACTGGAGAAAAGTTCTTTTGGAAAGCATTTGGAGGGAGGCAGAGGGGTTACACGGCTCAGCCTTAGAGGCGGGAAGCATGGGTTGTGTTCTCCACATCAGGTGGTCTGGTGGAAAGAACACTCACTGGCTTTAGAGTCACAGGGCCTGCATTCAGATCCTTTCTCTGTCAGTTTCTATCTATGAGACTTTGGGCAAGTCACCTGGAAGATGAGCAGGAGGCCCGGGGAACTTGAGATTTTTGACATCTTGATAGCTGTTTTTCAGCCCTTTATAGCCCTTTGTACTTCATTCTATACATTTTTCTAATCTACATCATTAACAACACATTAATAGTACCAATGATTTACATTATTCTGAGAAGCCTTCGTCAGTCAGACTGCTGAAGGGATCAGGGCCCAAAGTGGGCAGAGAATCCCTGGAGCAGAGGGTCTCCACAGCCCCTAGCCTCGTCTCAGGCCTGGCAGCTCAGCTCCAAATCTTTGCACTCACTCACTTGGCAAATCTGGCCATAACGTGTCTCCCACCTCTACAAATGGGAAATAGAACTAGGAAGAGGCTGACGGGGTGTAACTGGTCTGCTGCTGACTCCTGCCCTTTGGTGGAAACTGGCCTCTAAACCTCCAGCCTTATGAAGAATTTGAATTGATAGTCATTTGTTCAGAGCCTACTAAAAACCAGGCTCAAAAGAAAATGATCCTGGCCCTGAAGTCGCTTCCGGTCTCACTCCTGGGAGATGCCACAGATCAAGAGGAAGGCGTATGTAGGAATGGCTCTCCAGGTGTAGGAGGCCCCCCCCCCCCCCAGGATGCTGGAAGGGTTGGGGCGGTGAGGAGTGAGTGTACTGTGGGAAGGGAGATTGCTTGTACAGAAGCGTAGAGCAGCTGGAAGGTCTAGATCAGGACATGAACAGATGTTCTTGGGAGGCTCGGTTTGGGTGGAATGTGGATATACCAGCAGGGACAAGGAAGGTAGGAGCTGCCCAGGGAAGAGCTTTGAGGCCTGGCTGAGGAGTTTGTATCTTATCTTAGAGGCCCTAGGGAGCCACTGATTCTTGAACAGGGAGCAGCATAGTCAGAGGATGTTTCTGGCTGCTTGATGGACAACAGACTGGGCCAGGGAAAGAGACTGGCTGTGGGTGATAACGGAGGGTGCTGGTACAGGAGAAGTGAGGAAAGCCTCAACTAGAGTTGGGGCTCAATTAGCTGGGGGGCAAATAACTAAGATCTGTATGATTTGTAATATATGTAAGATGTTTGTAAGGTATTCTTTTAAGCATTGGAACAACATTGAGGGCTTCACAACACATTGCTGTCATTTGTGTGGAGTCCAGCCATGAGCTGAGGGGGTCCCATCCCCCTGCACTGCTACCGACCCTCTGTTTCTGCTCACTTTTGCCCCCATTCCACACTGTTCTAAAAACCAGAATTACTGACCTCAGCTCTCCTTCAAAAACTGCCTTCAGCTCTGACACAGCCATCCCAGGGGCAGATTCCACTGTCAGCTGTTAAGAAATGCTCATCAGTCTCTCTCAGGGCACCCAGGGTGCCCAGGCAGCTGCAGCAGCAACCTGGCCCGCCTCCCTCGGTGCCCTGTCCTTGGGCTCCACTTGTTCAAGGCTGTGAGGGAGATTGTGTCAGTCAAAAGGGAGCCCTTCCTCTGGTGCCCTCTTCTCTCTTCCCCACACTGCCTTTTTGCCCTTTCCCTCCCCTCTCTCTTCCCTCTTCCCCTTCTCTGCCCCAGCCCCCACCTCTCCCTCTCCATCTCCCCTTCTCTCTCTCCCTATCCTTTTGTCTCTCCTTCTCCCCCTCTTCTTCCCTCCTCTCCGCCCTCCTCCTCTCTCCCTCTTTGTCTCACCTTCCTCTTCCATCCTCTCTCCCCTCTTCACTCCTCTTCCCACTTTCTCCTTCCTCTCTCCCCTTTTTTTCTCTCCTCTCTCTCCTTCCCTCTTCCTCTTCCCTTTTCTTTCCCCTCTTCCCTTCTCTCCTTTTCTCTTCCTCTTCCCTTTTCTTTCCCCTCTTCCCTTCTCTCTCTTTCTTTCTCCCTTCTCTCCCTCATCTCTCTGCCCTCTTCCTCTGTCTTCCCTTCCTCTTCCCTCCGTTCTCCCCTCTTCCCTCCTCTCCTTTCTCTCCCTCCTTTCTTCCTCCTCTCCCCCTCTCTCCCTCTGTCTTTCCATCTCTCCCCATCTCCTCTTCCTCTTCCCTTTTCTCTCTCTTCTTCCCTCCTCTCTCCCATCTCCTCCCTCTCTCTCTGTCTCCCCCTCCTCTCCCCATCCTTCCCCTTTTCTGTCCCTCTTTCCTCTTTTCCCTCCTCTCTCCTCCTCTCTTCCCCCTTGGTCCCCTTGCTCCTCTCCCCCTCTTCTTCCCTCACTCTGAGATGGGAGAGGCCAGCTCCTTGACCCAACACGTAGACATTTCAGCCTAGGTGGGCTGCTAACAGGAGCTCCTTTGGAGTGGGCCTCGAGGCACTCAGAGTCATCCAGGACATAAAGGCGGGGATGCCCTGAGTGGGTGACCCCTCCTGAAAGTCTGACTTTGATGCTGGCTGCTTGCACTCCATCCGGACTGGCCCACGGGGCAGAGCAGCCTCCCTGAACTGGGCAGATCCTGGGCGAGGGACAAGTGAAAGAGCCCCCAGTTATCAGGACATGAAGCAGGAGCCCAGTGAATAGACCACGATTGTTTGGGGATGTTTGTGAATTCTCTGATTCAGGATGTTCATGTAGGGAACTTTTTTTTTTTTGCTTTTAATAATTGTGCCCTCATTCTTCTTGACTCTTTTCTCCTCCAAACACTTGAAAGGATTTTTATGGTTCTCTGGGATTTTGTTTCAGAACTGGAAGTGACTTTGGAGGTCACTTAGTCTAAGCTGATAGTCTGGCAGAAAGACAACTGAGTCTGGATGTCTGAGGTCCTGAGTTCAAATTCCAAATATTAAGGTTTCTGGGGTCCCTGTGATTCTCTAAATGCCCTCATTTTACAGATGGCCAAACTGAAAACCAGCAAAAAGTGACTTGCTCAGGGTCTCAAGATAACCAAGGTAGGATTTGAACCCGGGTCCTCAGATTCCATGATCATAGGATCAGAGTTGGTGCTGTGGGGGGCCTGAGAGACCACTTAGGCCAATCTCTCCTGGCCCAGAGACAGATGTCACCCAGCTGGAATTTGAAACCTGGCTCCAGATCCAGTGCTTTCCCCCCTAAACTCCATCTGGTCCCAGTTTCATTCTGGGGGCTAAAATGTCTTTCCAGCCCAAGAAGCTGCACCCTCAACTTTGGAGAAAGCCCATCGGGCACCTGAAGCTGGGGGGGCTTCCCAGCCCAGCGATGAGCATTTACCTTCTCTCTCTCTTTGTTTTCTCTCCTCTCTTCTCCCCTCCCCTTCCTCTCCCCAACCCCAAATTACAGCAAGATGATGAAGTGACAACCTTGCAAGTTAAAGAGGCGGACGGAACAGTGCTGGTATTCAAGAAGGTGTCGTCATGCGGGCCGGCCCCCGCATCAGGGAGTGCCCGCACTGATTGGAGGTGAGAGGCTTGGCTTTTTTTCTCCTCTAGCAGCAGACGCACTCTGGCTGTTCGCCTTGCTACAGCCACCGCCTCCTCCTCCTCCTCCTCTCCGTTTGTCCGTCTCTCTCTCCCCCTTTCCCTCCCTCCCTCGCTCGCTCCCCGTCTCCCTCCCTCCTCCTCTCTTCTCTCCGCCTCTGGGACGTACTAGCTGACTGCAGAGAGCCCCGAGCAGTCAGATGGACTGGGGAGACCGGGAGATCTGAGCATCTCGGGAGGGGGAGATGCCTTTGTTACTAAGCAGGTACCATGGGGAGCTCCCGGCTGAGGGTCTTTGACCCGCACCTCGAGAGGAAGGACCCTGCCGCCCTCTCCGGCGGCCGAGAGCTGCCCTTGCCTACCTTTGACGTGCCTTATTTCAAATACATCGACGAGGAGGATGAGGAGGATGAGTGGAGTAGCCGCTCCCAGTCTTCCACGGAGGATGAGTGCTCAGAGTCTCTCCTCTCTGACAGATACGTGGTGGTGTCGGGGACGCCCGAGAAGATCCTGGAGCACCTCCTGAATGACTTGCACCTGGAAGAAGTCCAAGACAAAGAAACAGGTAAGGTGGCGCCGTTCCTTCCTTCTGGCATGGGGAGCCCAGCTGATCGTCTGCGTCTGTGGATGCTCCCAGCCGCTGCCAAGCCGGGGCAGTGCCAACGCTAGCAGGAGTGCCTAGCGCTGCCCTGGTGGGTTGGCTTTCCCCTGAAAGCTGGGGGGATGCCTTTGGCTTGGTTTTCTGCCCACCAGCTCAGTCCATACCCTTTCCAGATGGATGCTGGCCTGGGACAGGGCAGTGCCAAGGATTCCCAGCCATAGAAGGCTTGGCATTTCTCCCCAGTTTTAACTAAAGCCCACGTGAAGGCAGGGGCCCAAGTCGGCTCCCAGTGTGAAACCCGAGGGAAATATTCACCTGACTGGCAGAGTGCTGAGCAAGGGCAGAGGTACCCACGATTAATAAAACTGCTCTGGGGCAGCTTCTGCATCCCACAGATAAGGTTTGCAGACTAGCCGGACAAAACAATCTCTAGGGTGTAAGATATGGCACTCTTGACTTTTCACCTCGAAATTGTAATTCATTGGTGCCTGGAGGGATGACGATATTGATCAGGCGTCCTGAATGTCCACTTTAATCTCATTGCTAAGTATACTTTGGACTCTCTCTGTGCTCCTTCAGAAGAAAGACCATTTTGTTTGGTACTTTGTTTTTAAATACCTTGAGTGTTTTCCATATGAACTGAGGCATCATGGTGCCCCTTCCTCGAGCATCTCAGGCCAGAAGTTGGCATGACCTTCAGCCTAGAGTAATCCTTGCATTGATCAGACCCCTTGATAGACACTTGCCTTACTGGCTCCAGGATTTGCTTGGTTTTTGGTCCTAGGGCCTTCTGTCTGTTGTTTCCCTAGACAACACATCTCAGAAGTGCTGTTTTATTTACAGCTTCCACCAGATGGTGGTTAGACTGGTTTTACTGGGGCAGATGAACCCCAACTTCAAGTTTCCAACACTGCATGATGGATTCTGAAGTTCCCTGGTGTGGTGGAAAGTTTCCCATGAATCCCAATGCTGGACCACAGTTGGAAAGTTGGGAAGGCCCTCAGTAGCTTTTGAGTTCAGCCCACACAACCAAAGGTTCTACATTGTGTTATATCCAACAAGTCCTCTTTCATGCTCAGTGGTACCTGTATGGTTATACTGGGAAGAACCAAAACAGCAAAAACAGAGTTGGCATGGACCAACTCTCTGTGTGCCAAGAGAGAATTATTGTTGGTAGGTTAAGTAGGATCCTGGGGTGAGAGATTTAGAGCTGAGCTGGCCCTCAAAGACCATCTAATCCAACCCACTCATTTTTACAGAAAAGGAAACTGAGGCCCAGAGAGGAAGAGGAGCTTATGGTCTTAGATGGATCACTGCAAGGGACCTTGGAGCCCCCTAGTCCTGCTTTCCCAATTTAGGAAGGAGGAAGCTGAGGGATCATGATGAAAGGGATGTTAAGATCACAAATCTAGCACTGCAAAGGACCCCAAAGGCAACCCAATACAAGACCTCACTCTGCATGGGAGGAAATTGAGGAACAGGGGAATTGACTTGACCAAGGTTGCACAGTTATTAAGTGGCAGAGAGGTTTGGCCCTGGCCATCTGGCTGCGATTCTTGCAGCTTTCCACTGTGCCACCAGCCCACGGAACATGAGGGGGATGGATCCCCCAGACTCTAAGCCTGTGATCTTATGGGCTCTAATTTATGGTGAATAAATGACTTTGGTGCAGAGTCTTCAATTATGTACTTAGAGCTGGGAAGCCAGGGCTCACATCCTGCCCTCAGCACTCACTAGCTACGAGACCATGCTAGAATCACTTTGCTCCTCTGGGCTTTAGCTTCCCCATCTGCAAAATGGGCACAGTAGGTCTAGTCAACTGACTTCTTAGAGTTATCATGACGACTTCAAGATTTTCTTTATTATTGGTCCCACTTATGATCACTCACCCAGGACAAATGAAAGGCGCAAGCCCCACCACAGTCCAGGTTGATGCATTGCTGTGTGTACCCCCAAAGTCATCTGAATGTTCTTTTTTCTCAGGCCAGAGTCCACCAGGGTTAGGGGTAATGTTAATTCAGCTGCAGAGCAGGCTGCGTGTCACACGTGGCCCAGGCTGAGGCCCCTGGCAAAGTTCTCTGCCCAGGTGCCCAGGCATGTTGGTGCATCTGGTTCTATGACAGTGAAGGTAGGGTGCTTCAGCCCTGGAGCACCAAAGGGCTCAGCCACGGTGGTGTATGTAAGTACTGATCTGTGACCAGTCTAATCAGGTAAACATTTGGCTGCTTGTGCAAAGCACCATGTTAGTGCTGGGGGCACGAAGATGGAAAGAGAGAAAGGCCCATGCCTTCAGGGAGTTTACGTTCTGCTGTACTCAGACTTAAGTGTGTGAGGATGAAGAGAGCATAAAAGCATCAGAAAACACTTCCATTGGAGGTGGATGTGAAGGAGGGAAGGAATGCTCATTGACCAGTCTACCAAGAAGCCTCCAGTGCTCACTGCACCCAGTAAAGCCTGGATTAGTGGATAGTCACTGGGCTTGGTGGAGGTGACCAAGCCCACCTCCAGTCCCTCCTCAGACACTGACCAGCTGTGTGACCCTGGGGAACCCATCCAACTCCTCTGTGCCTCCATTTCCTCATCTATAAAGTCAGGGGACTGAACCTAATGGTCTCTTCCAGCTCTCAACCTGAGCTCCTACGATCCCACGCTGAGTACAAGCGTGATTATGAGGAAGCATTTTTGTTTCTTTCCCCAAGATAGAGTCCAAGGACTTGTTCATATCTTCCCACTATATAAAAACCAGAATGATGACTGTCCTTCAAGCCTGTGCAGAAGCCAGATACATCTTCCCCCATCTCCCCCAATCAGAGCAATTCTGGGATTCAATAAGTCACTTCAACCATGTGCTCAGGCCACAAGACCCAAACAGCTTTCAGCCCCTGACTCCAGAGCTCCTCGAGCCACTAGACAAAAGAATGTTTGGGTAGGAAAGTCAACAAGCCTTTATTGAGTGCCTACAGTGTGCCAGGCACTGGGGATTCAAAGAAAGGCAAAACTCAGTCCCTACCCTACAGGAGCTCCTAGCCTGATGGGAGCCATTGTGAGCTCTTGATAAGCGATGGGTGACTGGTCTCCCAGTGCTTGGTGCACACAGCAAGCACTTAATAAAGGATTTTTGATGATGTGATGGAGTAGAATCCCTAGCTTCTCCTGGTAACCCTAGCTCTTTTTACTTTCCCCCTCATCACATAATCATTTCATGATTAGCATGAGATCAGGGCAGCCAGATGGCTCAGTGGATAGAGCGCCAGGCTTGGAGTCAGAAAGACCTGAGTTCAAACCTAGCCTCAGAAACATTCTAGCTGTGTGACCCTGGGTGAGTCACTTAACCTCTGTTTGACATAGTTGGTTTACAATGGGGGTAATAAGAGCACTTACTACCCAGGGCTTTTGGGAGGATCGAGTGAGATAATAACTGTAAAGTGCTTAGCACGGTGCCCAGACCATAGTAGACTCTTTGTAAGTATTAACTATCCTCTCCTTCTCTTCCTCCCCTTAGTCCCCCCCTCCTCCTCCCCCTCCTCCTCCCCTCCTCCCCTTAGTCCCCCTCCTCCTCCTCCTCCCCTCCTCCCCTTCTCCTCCTCCTCCTCTTCCTCCTCTTCCCCCTCCTCCTCCTCTTCCTCCTCCTCCTCTTTTCCCTCCTTCCCATCTGGCGATATAAGCAATGTTCTACACCTCTAGACTCTCATTTCCCTACTGAGAGCAGGGGTGTGTATTTCCTCTCGGTGACCAAGGATGATCCACTGCAGTTTCCTGGGGTTCTCCTGCCTCAGTGTTATTTTTGCATTGCTGCCATTGTGTATTTTGTTTCCCTGGTTCAGCCTCCTTAACCTTGTGTCACTTTGTGGAAGTTTGGCCAAGGTTTCCTGGATTCCTCGTATTTACTGTTTGTTAGCATGCAGCATTCATTATTCCATTATATTTCTCTGTGTCAATTTATTCAACCATTCCCTAAGCAATGGGTACCCACTCTATCTCCTTTTATTTCCTGGCTTCCTCTCATTCATTATTTTATATGACAACATTATTCCATTATATGCATGTACTACAATTTATTCAGCCATTCCCCAAGCAATGGATAGCCACTATATTTCCTTTTTTATTTTTTGCTAATCCCCAAAGTTCTACTACTATGACTATTTTGTGAATACTGGACCTTTCTTTCTCTCTGTGACCATATTAAGCTCAATGCCCAGTGGCTTCTGGGTCAGATATTTCAGTGAGTTTTTTTCTGTGATTCCAAAGAGCTTTTTGGAAAGTTTGGACAGTTCCACCAGTAGTATATTCGCATTCCTGGCTTCCTAGCCCCCATCCTACATCTGAGGAGAATATAGAAAATCAAAGGAGAAAAGTAATGTATTCACTACTTTTCTGGACTAAAAAGCAATAAAAGCCTTTGGAGCAGGCATCTCTACTCTTTGGCCCCAGGACCACGGGGAACTTTTGCCTCTTTTATTCATTGTAATAAATAAATTAGGGAATAATATTTTGAACGTTGAGAATACTTAGGACATGCCCCTGAATTTAGGCTCTCATTTCTAATCCTGAGGGAGCCCTAAATCTTGTGGGAGACACCTGGGGGGGCAGATCCAAGGGTACTTTGCAGCATCCAGAGCCCCAGATTTTGTTGAGGGGAGGAGATGATTCCCCATCCTCCAGAAGACAATGGACACTCCTGCCCAAGCAGGCTCTTCCATCCCTGGAGGTCAAGGATAAATAACATGGTAAGACAGCAGTATACCCCCTCCTCTCTCCAGGCAATTTAAGAGATGACAAGGGGCCAGGTTAACCATCAGAGGAACATGTTCACCACCTGATAACTAGTGCCTTGTTGGGAGAAATCTGACTGACCCAGTGAAGGGCCCTGATAGGTTTGCTGGACACTGTAGTGACAGAAGAGCTGGTGACACTCATAAGGAATGTCCCTCACTGCCTGAAGTAAATGATTCAGGCGACTTGAGGAATAGATGGCTAAATTTCTGAGACACATTTTTTCCCCATTATCAGAACAAAGTTCAGAGGAAAAGACATATTTCACTCTTTCAACCAACCCTTATTAAGTACCTAAAATGAGCAGAGAGAATGAATGACTGATTGAAGTAGTGATTAAGTGCTTACTGCTTAGTGAGCACTAGGCACTTACTAAGTGCTGAGCACTGGAGACCCAAATACAAAAGTCCTTGCCCTCTGGCAGCTTCTGCTCTATTGGGGAAGATCACAAATCCAGGTGATTTCAGCTGCAAGGCAGATGGAAAAGCCTCATGGTTCAAACGGTAGGAAACCTGTTAATGCTTCTTTGTGAAGGTCACTTCCATTGATGAAATTCTATCCGTTTCTGATGCTGAATCATCTAACAGGGCCAAGGACTCTGGAGCCAGAAGGTTCCTTTCTGGTGTGGCTGCAGCCCCTAAGCAGTAGGTACTCAGGCTGTATCTCACAAGGCTGCTTCCTAGATGTTACTGATGGCTTTAAACTAGAAGCCTTACTCTTCCCAAGGCTCCTGGTTCAGGGCCCTGGGCTGCCTACATCAGTATCTGGGAGGAGATGCTGGTCAAGGTGGTGGCAGGGCTGGTTTGACTTGGCTGGCACAAGCTATCTCCCATCTCCCCCTCAAGGTGTCCTGCTGCTCCACCAGAGTGGGCTTGCCTGCTGTGATCAGCATGATCTTGGACTTTTGCTAGCTGTGTGATCCCAGACAAGCCCCCTTAACCTCTCTGAGTCTAAGTTTACTTATCCAAAAAATGGAATTGAAAATATTTATATTATCTATGTCATGAGAGACTGTGTAGAGGAGTTGATGGAAAGCTGGCCATGAGTCCAGGAAGAAAGGTGTTCAAGGTCCTTCTTCTGTTGCTGACTGGCCATGTGACTCTGAGCTGGTCAATTAATTTCTCATTGCTCTATGCATGAGGTTGCCCCCACAAAACTTTGAGTACTGCCTGAACCAGATTAAAATGTAACTGGGAAATGTTTTGCAAAACAAATAAAAATACAGTATAGCACAATTAACATAGTAACACTGACCTCTTAGCTCTGGGCATTTTCTTTGGCTCTCCCTATGCCTGGAATGCTCTCACTCCTCCTCCCTGGCCTCCTTTATGCTCAGCTCAAACCCATGATCCCTCTTCATTCTAATGCATGGCCTCTATTAATTTCTTCTTTGTTCCTGTTCTGGTGGGTGCGACACTTTCACGTAGAAGAGAGAGAGCCAGCCCAAAGCAGGGAGATCTGGAATCGAGGTCCACCTCAAAAACATCCTAGTTTGGCCACTACAGACAAATCATTTAACCTCCTGGCATCTCTAGATAACGCTCTAAGAGTATCATTTGCCAAGTGAGAGCCAGTCTGCATTGATAGAGGGAATTTCCTCAGATCCCAGAAGGATCTCGCCAAGGCAGAGACCTCCATGGGAGGTCTTCAGAAAGTTTTCAGTGCTTAACACAGTGACCAGTATAGAGTAGGCACTTGGTAAATGTTAATTGATTGATTGAGTGAGTGATTGCTAGAAAGCACTGAATTTCCTCCTACCTATGTCAATGAAATTATAGTCACTAAGGCAAAGGAGGGAGGGAAAGAAGGAAGGAAGGAAGGAAGGAAAGGAAGGAGGGAGGAAGGAAAGTAGGGAGGGAGGAAGGACGAAAAGGAGAGAGCGAAGAAGGAAGGAAGCAGGGAGGTGTGAGAGAGGGAGGAAAGATGGAAGAAAATAAGGGAGGGGAGAAGGAAAGAAAAAAAGAGGAGAAGGAAGAGGGAGGGAGAAAGGAAAGGAGGAAGGAATAAAGGGAGAAAAAGAAGGGAGGAAGGGAGAGAGGAAGGAAAGAATAAAGGAAATAAGAGGGAGAGGAAGGATGGAAGGAAATAAGGGAGAGAAAAAGGAAGGGCGAAAAAGGAGAAAAGAATAAAGGAAGAAAACAAAGAAGGATGGAAGAAAAGGAAGGAAGGAAAGAAATTTAAAGGACGTATATAGTGTGTGTGGGGGGGGTTTATTGGATATGATGACTTATAAATTTTCTTCCAGCCCTAAAATTCTGTAATTTTAAGCAATCTATGACTACACTAGCCAGAGAACCACAGAGCTGCGGGTCTGGAAAAGGACCTTGGGCTTACCCTAGAAGTCCTTCAAAAGTAGCAGATACAGGCACTCCTTAACAACTGCAAACAAGGTTACTGATCTTTTTTTGCCAGTTCTCACTAATGTGTGTCATTGTCCCACTGTCTACAACCACGTGGTACCGCTAATGGGGAGGTGGATTACTAGACTCTGTTGGCCTAACATGGTTCTCCAGCCCGGTTCTGATTTAAGTGCATCCATAAGGAGACATCGTGTCAAATGGGCAGTTTTAACAAAAACCCCTTGAGGAATATGTGCTATGAAATTCAGAAACTGAAGTGGTGCTTCATAACCAGAGGTAGAAGCCGGCCCCAGAGGGATCTCGCCAAGGCATTGGGAGGTCTTCAGAAAGTTTTCAGTGCTTAGCACAGTGACCAGTATGTAGTAAGCACTTGATAAATGTTGATTGATTGATTGCTAGAAAGCACATGGCTTTGCTCAGTGACAGGGCTACCCTCTCTTTTAATTCCTAGGTTTATTTATGGTTCCTTTCCTTCCATCTGGTTCCCCCTGGTTGAAGAAAGGGTAGTGCCATGCCCTTCATTTTCTGACTTGGCCATGTACCTGATTAGATGCCCCTGAGGAATGAAGTCCCCAAAGTATTACCAATGTACCAGGGCTCTACTAGGTTTGAGCGGGGCAAAACATGATTTCTGCAGTGACTCAATGTTGTAAGAGAGAGGGGGCTAGAACCATCCTGGTGTCCAGCACAGAACTCTCTACCTAGAATGCCTTTCACATAAGGCAAGTGAGAGACAAAGAGGAGGGCAGTGGCCCAAATGAAGCTCTAACCACAGGTGGACACTGCCCACACTTCTGTAGACCTGGTGAAAGCCCAGCCCCGGGCACAGTCGCCAAATCATAGGGAGAGTTGAGTTATGTCAACAAAGTCAGAAGATGAGAATAACATTTATAAAGCAAGTTTGCCAAGTACTTTGTATACATTACTAAGTGGGAATTCTGCAATAAGTGGGGGGACTTCAAGCTTATTCATATTCTTATCCCCAATTTGCTGGTGAGAAAACTAAGGCTCAGTGGAGTTAGGTGGAACAGCTAGATGGCACAGTGGATAGAATGTCAGGAAGACCTGAGTTCAAATCACTTATTAGCTGGTGCCCTGGAGAAAGTCATTACCTATCTCGGTTTTATCATTTCTGAAATGGGGATGATAATAGCACCTATTTCCAAGGATTATCGTCAGGCTGAAATTTAAATCGTAAAGTGCTTTGCAAGTCTTAAAGCCTCATATAGATGCTAGTGATTATTTTAGACAAACTGCTGCCTGCCCATAGCCCGGTGATTAGGGTAAGAGACCTGGAGTCAGGAAGAACAGAGTTCAAGATGGACAAGTCACTTACCCTCTGAATGCCTTAGTGCTCTCATATGGACTTGGGGATAATCACAACATCCACCTTCCAGGACTGTTGTGAGGATAAAATGACAAGACACATGTAAGAAGTTATCTACACGCCAGCTCTTTATTCTCAAGTAACTTGTCCCGGGCCACATAGCTAATAAATAAGTGATGAAGGTGGGATTTGCACCCAGATCTTGCCTGCCTTGCATTCCAGTGTTCTTTCCATTCCCCCATATTGTTCTAATTAAATATAGAGATGAGTAACTTTGCTGTCAGAAACAGGGAGGGATGGAATCAGGGAGGAAGATGCTGAATTATAGGATCTCTTGAGGTCATGAGATCATAGAATCTAGAGGTAAAATGGGGTTTTAAGACTTTCCAGATGAAGAACGGAGGCCCAGAGAGACTGTTTGATTTGTCCTTGGTAGTAAGGCTCATGGGTGGGATTTGCCCCAGGTACTCTGGCTCCATAATCTGCCCTTTCCATTCTGTCTCTTCCATTTCTGAAATACATGATTCTCCAAGCATTAATTGATGACTTCTTAAACCCCCTTGAATGGATCTTTGTGCTATAGAACCATTCCCATTTCACAGACAGGAAAACTAGGGTTGAAAGGGATGACAGCATGATGTAGTGAACAAAGTGCCAGCCTTGGAATCTTGGGTTCAAATCCCACTTCCAATACTTGCTATCTTTGTGACAGGTGGCAAATCCCTTAAGCTCTGTGAACCTCAGTTTCCACATCCGTAAAATAGGAATTAAAAATAGCTATGATACTTACCTCCCTGGATTATTGTGAAATTCACCTAAGTGAGTTCAAGTGCATTAATGTTTGCATTAATGCCAGAAGGAGTAGAGCTGTTAGTGGTAGGAAAAGATGAAATTAAGTTCTTCCAGGTGACAAAGTGAGTACAAAGTCAAGACAGAAAGATAACTCCAAGATCCCATAGCTCTTCCCCTCAGCCTGTTATGTGTCTCATGAATGGAATCATGGATGCCAGAGTCATAATTGAAGTAAGGCTCTCTCTGGAAAGCCCTGGGTCAGGCTGTTTGTGAGCCACTTAAGTCATTTCATCTCTAGCACAAAGGCCATCATCTGGGCTACCAGCTGTGAGCAAAATAGCCCCTCTGAGTTCATACTCTTAAGAGGGTACAAAGCCTCCCTGGTTCCAGCTGCCACCATGGCAGCCGGCTTAATGAGAAATTACTGGGCGTCCAATTTCAGATGTGAATTTCCATTTGAGTCCTTCGTCTTTTGGACAAATCTGTTCTCTCTCACCTTTGAACACGCGACATGATGTACAGTAACAAGGGAGCTGATGCTTTTACACTGCCAGTGGATTGTGGGTTAATTAATACCCTCATTACTAAGGAAAGTGGGGTAAGTGAAGTGAGACTGAGCTGAAGCATCAGATTATTAGCATACACTGATTAAGAATGGAAACGCGCTCATTTCACTGTGGCTCGACCCCTGTGTGGGGTAATGTGTTTAATGGATGGTGCTTCATCAAGAGAACCAACCCTTCTTTCAAAAGAATATTTCCATTTTCTCCCTAAGATGAGAAGGGGTCATTCTAAAAGGTTAATTGGCAGGTGGGAGGATGTTTCATCATTTCATCATTGAGAACACACTTCTCTTGGGATCCACCAAGGTCTACTTTAAGTTCTGAGTTCAGATTTCATCATTACAAATATATTCAGGATTAGGTGACCAGAATACAATGGTTTTCCTGTAAGTGAAATATTTTCAGAGAAACACAGAATGGTGCCTTCATTGCTCTTTCAATAGAAATAGTGATTTTTTTTTTCTTAAAATAATATCTACAATTGCCGCCCCCTGTTCTGCCTCCTTTTCATCTGCTCTGCAATCATCACTGCAGACTTGGAAGGGGCCCAAATAAGGCTGATGGCCATTTTGTATTGTCCTTTGTCTCTCGGGTTGCCAGGGCCAAAGAATTCATTACCCAGTGGCCAGACTGGCTTCTTCTTTCCAGCATGCTAGAGCCTGCCAGAGGTTATAGTTTGCTGGCAAAGCCATGAAGAACCCAGGGTCACCTCCCAGGACATTCAGGCATGACTTTGTGCTTGACTTAATTCTTTGTCATGTCCAAAGAAAATGAGGAAGGCTCCCAGCATCTTGGGAAGATGTGGGCATCCACTGACTGAGGAATGCGGGAACAAATTGTGATAATATGGATGTCATTTCTGTGTCCCAAGACATGCCATGTTTAAAGAATTTAGAAACATTTGGAAAGACTTATATGAACAGATGCAGAATGATGTAAGCAAAACCAGGAGGATAAATAATATAGTGACCTTAGAATACTTCCTGCCAAACAATGCTGGAACTCAACTGGGCATTGACCAGCCCTGATCCCAGATGACTGGTGATGATCATGCCTACCTCCTTCCCTCCTGGTAGGAGACATTTAATTTTCTATCTGTCTTTCAGATTTCAGGCACTATTTACAGTCAGTGTTCGCCTCTACAGTTCAATATCATGTTTCCTCCTACACATATTTCTATATCTAGATGTCACTGATATGGGCATTTCCTCCAACAGTGCACATTGCAGCCTGTTCTGTGCCACACTTGTTCATATCCTTCTGTAAGTTCATTGGTGGGGGTCCACCCAACATGCCAAAAGCCTCTCTCAGGTTCTCCTGATGTGCTGAGGATACCATGTGAGCTTATGGGGCGTCCATTGGTTATGTCCCACTCTTGCCAAAGAAAGAAGCATCTGGGTAGTGGGAATGATACACTGTATTAAAGGGAGATAGAATTCATAGCAGAGTTGCCTACATACTTTCCTTCCCAGCATGTCAATAAGTTACTGTGGAGGAAAAAAAGTTAAGTAGTATCATCCCCTGGTTCTTTGGGAATTGGCTAAACTAGCGGTAGGTCCTCTAGGAATTAATTTCAAGGAATTTTGGAAGCCAGACAAAGGGTAAAGTCATGCCTATCTGTGGGAAAAGGGCCCTTTTAATGCAATTTTATTTACTGTCTTTTCCCCGTGCTATGAATGTACATAAACTCTGCTAACTCTAGCCCAAGTAAGAGTAAAAATAGCCAGGCTCCAATAGCTTGAAATTGCACTAAGACTTTTGGGATACCTTCTGTAGTAAAGTACTGGGATAGAATTTGAACCTAGTTCTAGTGAGTTCCAGTTTAATTTACTTACCCTTATATGAAACTTCTATCATCATCATCATCATCATCATCATCATGGACATTTGTATGGTGCTTTAACGTTCAGAAAGGTCTTTATGCATATTGTCTCATTTTAGCCCCATAATAGCTCATAGACAGGTGTTCCAACTATTTTCAATCCCCATTTTGCAGATGTGAAAACTGAGACTCAGAAAGTTTGAATGAATCTTCCATGGTCACCTACCTAATAAGTGTTGGAGGAAGGATTTGAAGCCAAGGATGCCCAGGGCATCACTAGGAGTATCTGTTTTTGATGGAAATGTAGCAGATGTAGAAAATTAAGTCGAATTGATATTGATTCTATGATCTTTACCTAGAAGTTGATCTTTTAAAAGGAATTCCTAATGACTTGTTCCCTTGCCATTTATTGCTGTCATTTGCCTCTGGTCTGCTTTTTAAAATCGTTTATGATTCTCCCTTCATTTTTGTCCTTGTCAGCATTCCCTTCACTGACACAGATTGTGACTCCTTTAAAACTCCATGGCCAGTCAGTCTTTGAGAGTTTCTGTGACCACAAACAAAGCTGATCATCCTTCAGCACCCCTGGAGAGAAGACTCCCCAAATTGAAATAACCAGACTTGTCTTTATACAACAGACATACACAGTCACCAGGTCTGTACCCAGCCTTCTGAAGCTCAGCAGTATTTATGTTCTGCTGACAGAGCAGGCTCACCTCCATGTCACGAAATGAGGCACAGTATTGTCCTGTCACATCCATCAGCCATGATTTCTCCAGCCATTCTGTAGCTGATGGGCATCCGTCAGGTCTTTGCTACCATAAAAAGTCCTGCTATGGATATTTTTGGTCAGTATTGAATGTTCCTCTCTGACCTCATTAAGGTATATTATTGGTAGTAGAATCACAGACATTTGTCATTCACAATTCTAAATTATTACCAGGGATGGGTGAACCAATTCACAGTTCTACTAACAGTATGCTAGTAATGCCTGTCTTTCCTCAGCCCCTCCAACATTGGCTGTTTCCAGCTTCTGTGATCTTCTACAATTTCCTGAATGTGAGGAAAATCTTCAGAGTTGTTGGGATTTATGTTTCTTACTATTGTTTCGCATGGTCTTTCTTCTGATCATTGATAATTTGCAATTCTTCTTTTGAAATGGCTTCTAAAATTATACTTACTGGTGTTTTATAAATTATTTTTCAGGCATAATCTGCCTTCCCAATAGGACATGAGCTCTCTCAGGGTGGAAAAGTCTTCTTCTGTAGCTTCCTTTGCTTTCTAGAATAGGTCCCTTGTGCTAAAGGCCGTTAGTAAGATGAACCATTGACTGGATTATCTCGTTTGATGGGTTAACGTATCTGCTCTGGCCAAGTTTTGCTGTTGTTTTTAAAAAGGTGATGCTGTGAGATCCCCAAGACAATAAGACACAGCCTTTGTATTAAAGGTTCCTGCCATGCTTTAGCATTCACTCTGCTACTTTCCTAAATCTCAGCTGCATTTTATGAAGCATAAGGAAACATTGAAGCAGGAGCCTCAGACTTTGCCATAGTGGCAGCTCGGGACACACTCCTGCAACATGAGGAAATGGGCTATTGGGTCAGTAATGGGTTTGACAGCCTGGTAGTTTTAGCCAAAGGACCACTCCCCTGTAACAGCCTCTACAGAAATTACCACACAACCATCTTTAAGACAGTGCAAAAGGTGGAAATACTTCTCTTGCAGTTGTGGCTGTGCCCTCTACCCCCACACAGCTGGCAGATCAACGGAAACAATCAGATGCCCTTGTCAGAATTTTAAAATGTTGCTGACGCCTTCCTCCAGCAGAATTTCCTGTCTTGCCTCTACAAGGAGGCAGCTTGAGGAAGGAGACTTCCCATGAAAGAAAGTGGGCACTTCAGGGGGCCAAACAAGGTAGGAAAGGGGTGTTGTTATGTGGTAATTTCTTGGATGAGCAATCACTTCATTTGTTCATCTTTCCCAGAGGTTTGCATCAAATCATTGGCCTCATTTAAACAGCGGTGTCATAGAATCAGCTGGAATTGACAGGCTAATGTGGTGAAGTGATGTCCTTTGGGGCAGTAGCGACCCTTTTAGATACTGGCAGCCTTCTGGGTCATTGTCCTTTGCCGGCCTCCTGTTCCTCTTCCTTGTCACACTTCTCCCTTTTCCCATTATCCCACTCTCTGCCTTGGGGGCTTTTTGTTGTTGCTGTTCTCAACTTCAAAGCCTGTTTGCTGCCCCCCTTTCTCCCTCTTTTTTCCCGGAGTTTAAGGAAGCCTACAGAAGCAGTGAGCTTTCCCAGAGTTCCCAGAAATGGATTTAGCATCATATAAGGTGGAGGGGAGAGGTGGGGAGAGAGAAAAGGAGAGGGAGGGGAAAAGAGTGAGAGGGAAGAGAGAGGGAGAGGGCATGGGAGGCAAAGGGAGAAGAACGAGAGGGGAGGAGAAGGGAAGGAGAGAGAAGGAGAGGAAGTGGAAGGGGAGGGAGGGACAGAGGAAGAGGAGTGAGTGGGAAGAAAGGAGAGGGACAGAGACATGAGGGGATAGAGGGAGGAGGAGGAGAGAGAAAGAGAGAGAGGGAAGGACAGAGAGAGACAGAGAGAGAGATAGAGGGAGGGGGGGAGAGAGGAAGAGAGAGAGGGAGGATAGGAGAGATAGAGACAGAGAAACAGAGAGACAGACAAAGACAGAGAGAGAGAGAGAGACAGAGACAGAGAGATAGCACAGGAAAGTAGCAATGGCAGAGACATCCTAATCCTTGTTGCTTGAATCTGATTGATGAAGCCTATCTCTTTGAAGCCCACCTTCCTCCAGTGTAAAGGTGGAAAGAAGCAGGCACATGTGGTCCTTCATCACTGAATGGCTGCTGCTCTCTTCTTCTCCACAGGCAGGCAGGTATGAGGATTTCTACCTTTAAACAAGGCAGAACTGGAGTTTTATTATTCCATCGCTCCCATTGTATATATTGTGTGCCTTCATCACCCTCAGTGACACAGGGCCGTTTCACAGACTGCTCTTAGTGCTGTGGAAATAGCCCAGTTCTAGAGTCAGAGCAGGTTGTTCAGTGGTTTTCAGTTGTATCTGACTCTCTGTGACCCCATTTGGGCTTTCTGGGAAGAGATACCGGAGTACTTTGCCATTTCCTTCTCCAGCTCATTTGACAGATGAGGAAACTGGGGCAAAAAGGATTAAGTGACTTGCCTACGGTCACACAGCTAGTAAGTATCTGAGGCTGGATTTGAACTCGGATCTTCCTGATTCCAGGCCTAGCACTCTGTGTGCTGTGGTGCCCCCTAGGGACCCTAGAGTCAGAGGACTTGAGTTCAAATCCAACCTCAAACACCTACTAACTGTGTGAGTTTAGGTAGGTCACAACCCTGGACCTCAGTTTCTCCATCCTTAAAACGAACTAATTCAACTAGATGACCTTTTCACAGATCAAAATTTCAGAATCTGCTAGCTATTACTTGAGCTCTCTGCCTTGCGTTTATGAATCTAGGTTCTTCCACTTACTGCCCATGTAGCCTTGAACACATCACCTAACCACACTGGGTCTCAGTTACCTCCTCTGTAAAGGGAAGGGTCTCAACTAGATGATTGCTATGGTCTCTTTTAGCTCTGGGTTTATGGGACACAACAGAAAACACTAAAAAACCTAGTATTACATGACTTCTAGGGAAAATATGATTTTGGTACAAATAAAGGGGCCATTCTAGACAGACAGACAGACA
>CM053585.1:542145795-542179050 GCA_028646515.1 Pseudochirops corinnae
CACACACCACACACATCACACACACACACACACACACACACACCACACACACTATTAGCAAAATCTAGCTTATTCAAAAGTTCTATGGCCTCTAAGAGAGACTTTGAGGTTTGAAGTCTTGAGAAATTGGATTAAAATCCTTTCTCTGACACATCATTTAACCACCTAATGGCCCAGACAACTCTCCGAGAAGGTTAGAAGAGTTGTTACTCTTCATTAATAGAGGGAGTTTGCCACAGCAATGAAATCACAATCTGACCCTGAAACAAAACCAAGCCCAAGTACCTATTGTATAATCATCCTCTTAGTACCTAAGGTTGGGAAACCAGTACATATATGGTGTTATTGCATTTTTATTTCATGGAAAAGAATTCCTCTTGAGTCTATCCTCTATGACTCTGAAAAAACTGCCACTTTTCAGATGCCATGGGCAGGAATAGGGGAAAGACTGGGAAAGAGAGAATAATGCCCAATATCCCCTAGAAGCAATGATGTGCAAAAATAAATAAAACACTTTTATTTGAATTGAAAGGAACATAGCAAAAGGAGCCCAAAAACCATTTTGTGGTGGTAATTGTATATAATTATTGTATAGGATACACTGGCACTTTTTTCCTTTCAAAGCCCTCTTACTTTTGGGAGTTGGCTATTATTCAGGCCATTCTAGCTGTGTGCATTTCCTCTGCTCTCTCTTTCCCACCCACTCCCAACCCCACACACCCTGGGGTCTGCCTGGGAACTGGGAGCTCTCAGGATTGGGCTAAAGGCATTGAAAGCTGTTTTCATCTCTTGGGTGATGGATGGGTTTTCTAACACAATTTTGGTCAACAGAGGCCACATCCTCCTGGGCTGAATGTTGACACCTCCAAATCATCAGCTTACTGGACAGTAATTGATGACTTCTTTGTGGCCACATAAATAATGAGAGAGTCACACTGGGGAGGTGGAAGAAACTTGGGGACAGCCTTTATCCTCAGATGTGGAGGCGTTCAATTCGCTTCCAAACTCACTTTTTAAATGAGGAGGAGAGACAGCTGGGTGGAAACTAGCTGTGTGACCCTGGGCAAGTCACTTCTCTGACCCTCAGTTTTGTCATCTGGAGTGCTAGGCCTGGAATCAGGGAGATCTGAGTTCAAATCTATTCATTCGTAAGATGAGGATAATAACAGCCCCCACCTTCAGAGGTTTGTGGTGACAGAATAAGAAAAATAAGGAGCGTGGTCCTGTGGAAGGACAACGTCTGTCTGTGGGAAATGCAGATGGTGTCTTACCCTATGCTTGTAAAAGTGGGGGGGGGGGGTGGGGGGGTGGTGGTGTTAGTTAGTTGTTCTTTGTTTCCCCCTTGCATTAGATCAGCGACTTCATTTACCAGCATCCGGATTTATTGCATTTGGAAGGAAGATGCAAAGTTTCTATCTCTTCAAGAGAGAGTTGGGGTTGGGGGGAAGGGCTTGTCAAGGGGAAGAATATGCATAATGTACAGCCCTGCATTTTACCAGACTAGGGGCTCTCAGAGCATCTAGGGAGAGATGCTCCTTTTTAAAAGCATTCTTAAACTAAGTATTTTTTCTTAAACCTTTGGCTTAAAATCAAATTTGGCTGGCAAGATCATAGACTGGGATCTGAAAGAGACCTCAGAGACCATCCAGTCTCATCAAGCCCCTCATTTTGGAAATGAGGAACCAGTCCCAGGGGAGTGTCTCAAAGTCACAGAGGTCTCACAAGTAATAAATGTCCAAGGTGGGATTTGAACTCAGGCCATCCCTCTCCAGAATCACTCTTACATTGCCTGTGGCTTTAAGGAGATAGTGAGTTCCTTCTAGTTGACCCTTTAAATAAGCACAGAACATTCTTTGTTGGATTATATTTCTCTTTAGCCCTATGGACATGGCCACTGCACAGGAGTCCAGACTTTGCTTTAGGATGCCTGAGGTGTGAATGCCAAGGACTGGCTGGTGCAGCACTCTCTGGTGTCAGGAGGTGGGGGTTTCATTTTGCTGCAGATCTTCAAGCTAGATAGAGCTAGAGACAGAGCCCCTCCCTGGGCTTGTTGGAGAAGGACTGGGTCCCCCTATGGATTCCACAGGATTGACATGAGAGGATTCCCAAGACCACTCTTATAGGCAATACCTTCATGAACATCACACCACTCCCACTAATTGATAGTCTCTGCACACACACTCAGTTCTCCAGATAATGACCCACCTGCACCCATCACCACTGGTACACCTGTGTATATCTTATTTTCTGACACCCTTCAATGTCCCTCCTGTGCCTCCTTCTCCCTCCAGCTATCCCCACTGCAACAGGGACTCCCTCTGTATTGTTAATGGAAACCTTTGTGCGCATGTGAATGCTCATCCTGGAGCATCTTAACATCCAGATACAGCCTGACTCTTAAGAGATGACTGGCAGCCAGTGGCCCAGAGACACTAGATCCCTAAATCCTTGGTCTCCCTGCTTCTCAGATATCCCCTCTCCCTTCTACCCTTTGCACTACTGTCCAGTTGACATTGCTGAAGCACATGTCTGTGTCACTTGGATCTTCAGGAAACTTCAGTGTTTCTCTTCTTCCTTCAGTATAAAATGCCCCCTCTTCTGGTTGGCATTGAAAGCCCTTCCCAGTCTGACTCGAGCTGCCTTGCTCTCCCCAGTGATTCCTTGTTTCTGCTGCACATGCTCTACATTCCACCCATGGCCATTAGTCATTTCATCTGTGCCGTTTGCACTAGCTTCCCACCTCCACCTCCCTGAATCTCCAGCTCCTTTAGAGATTAGCTCTGGCATGATCTCCTACATGAAGGGGACCTTCAGTGATGCAAAGGATGAAGCTCATTGTGCTCTTTCATTGTCATGAATCTCCAGCTGTGAGAGAGCTCTTCTTCATGGTCACCCATTTGGCCTCATTCCATGCTCTGATGCTACAGAGAATAGATCCAATCTCTCTTTGATACATACACCAGCCCCTCAAGGATTTGAAGCCAACTTCTGTGTTCCCCTTTTCAGCCTAATCATCTCTGAATTCTTCACTGGTTTCTTGTACAACTCATGGTGATTAGTGGGTGGTTTACTGGCCCATTCTCTTTGAGAGGATTGAGTTCAAATCCTTCCCCATCACTTGTTCCCTGAATGACTCCTGCAGTCACCAAACCTCACTGAGACTCAGGTTTCTCAATGATAAAATGAGGAGCCTGGACCAGATGACGCCTTTCAGGTCCCTCCTGCTCCAGATGGAGGACCTTATATCACACTACCAAGATTCCTTGGAGATTACTAGGGCCATAAGCTGCCATCATTATTGTTTTTTCAGTGGATCCATTTCACCAAAGAGTCACCCTGAAATTGATTTCTCCTCATTTGTTAATTAATACATTAAGAAATTTATGGAATATCTTTTGTGCGTCCCTGAACATTTTCTATATCTCCCTTACGTGAAATTTCCAACATGGAAACCTAACATGGGCCTTGGCTCTGGAAATACAATTATGTTTTCTCTTCTTTTGTTGAAGAGACAGAAATCTATTGTGATTGACAGCTCTTGGCACCTATAAATCTTTAAGTGGTTTACTAAGGCTCTGGCATCACCAATTTCCAGCTCAAAAAGTCATCAAATGCCCCTGAGTGATTATCTGTGCCAGTCTGAGATGTTATCGTTATTCTTTTTTCCTAAGTGTAGCGATCTCAACTGTGAGCATCTGTCCTGTGATGGATTGGCTCCAGCCATTATGGGATTGCATCATTTTAAAGTGTGTCTGTGTGTGTGTGTCTGTGTGTGTGTGTCTGTGTGTGTGTGTGGTTTTATCACACTCCAGTGATTTTAGAACTCAGACCTTCCCATCTCTACGTTCACTGTGGGAGGCAGGGGTTGGAGCCCATGGGGAAGAGAGAGACCCTATTCTCCAGGAGAAAGACAGGTCTCTTTGATGGGAGCCGTGACTGCCTCCACTGGCCAGCACAGTTGCCCTTCCTTGCCTTTTGCTGATAGTCTCATGAGTTGCTGGGCTTAGCCCAGCCTTACCCAGTCATTGGCTTTCTAGAGACAGATTCTCTTGAAGCAGCTTCTGCCAGTCCTCCCCCATCCACTGATCAAGAGTTGGTTGCCAGACCCATAACAGAAGCATTTCCTCTCCATAGAGCTTGTCTGAACCTGAGCTGCTCTTGGCCCAGCCTCGAGGACCCCCACCCCACAGCCAGAGCAGCCTGGGAGTTCTGGGAAGGGCTATTGGGACTGGGAGCCTTTGATCCCATGGGCACAGCAGGAAGTTGTGTGAGTGACTGGCGGCTGCCCACAGGCAGAATTCCCTTGAGTCAGAGCCCTGTGGCCACCCCCTTATTTACCCAGGTGTTCCTGGGCTGGAGGGGAGCAGGGGGGTGATCTGCAGGAACTGGAGCCAACCAGGCACTGTTGATTTAGGGAAGGAAGTGCAAAGCCAAGGGATGCCCAAACGTGATCCCTTCAGGAATGCAGAGCCTAGTGCTGAGCTCACAGAAAACTGAAGAGAGTCTAATTCAGTCCTCTTTAACTGAGCAACGATAAGTACACTCCAGCAGCATCTGTCTAACACTTTGGGCACTTTGTCCTTTTTGCACCTCCGGGGGATGGGTGCTATCATTACCCCCATTTTACAGATGAGGAAACTGAGCTGGGAGAAAAGAGTCACTTGGCCAGGGCCCCTGGGGTTGAATCAGTTCCAAACTCTCTTGTCTCCCCAAGACCTCTACTTCTTCCCTTTCCTGTGATGTGGATGTTGAGATGCCTCCATCCCTGCTGAGGAATCCCAGGGGGAGGACGCTGGAGGCAGGAGGTGCTGCCTTTGAACCCCACCTCAGACCCCAAAATCTCCCTCTTGTTTTCTTAGGAGGGAGGGTTGTGGGCTGACTGAGTACAGGGCTTGTACTTAGGAAGAGCTGAGTTCAGATGCTGCCTTAGACAGTTGTTAAGAGTGAGAGCACAGTTGGGTCTCTACATCAGAATTCTCCAGCTGAGGAAGGAGGGTTATAGCTCCTGTGACATCTTCCTCACAGAGTTCTTCTGAGGCTCAAGTGACAGGATGAATTTCAAGCTCTTTGCAAAACTTCAGGCCCTTTATTAACAAAAATCTTATAGGGATAAAGAGGTTGGGAAGATGGAGGTGGCAAAAGAAGCCTAGGGTTTCACTGGTGGAAGGAGCAGCTGATGAGGAAATGCTCCCATTGGAGGCTGGTGCCTTCGCTGAGACATCTCACCTGGGGCCACTGAAATGATAAGTGACTTACCCAGGGTCACACAGTAAGATGAAGATTTAAATCCAGGTCTTTCTGACTCTGTCTGCTTTACCATGCTGCCTCAGTTCCCCCCAGATCATTTTACATCTATTTAGATGCCTGTAGATTTATTATTATCATTATTTTATTATAAAATTGGGGGCAGTTTTTTTTTAAGTTTGCTAGCCAGATGCCCACTCTCTTTCTGCCAGTAATTCTCAGTGAACTGAAGCCTTGCAAAGACAAATCATTTATAGTTAGAAGAAGGACCCATTCCAAGTGAAGGAAACTGATAATACAGGCTGTTCTTCGGCGCCTGACATGCTGTCCTTAAATGGATTCTGATCAAAAGATGTGACTTCTTTCTGGGAGTTACTTTGTGTATCCCTGGGCCCTAATTTAAGATATTAATATTCAAGCCATTTTTGCTTTTATTCCATGTGATTTTGAAGCATTAAATCAGCTTCTATCCAGAGCCAAGCTTAGCATGATAAATCTGCAGTTCTTGGGGGCCCGCTGCCACAGCAGGCAGGCTCTGAGACAGACCTGTGTACTTGTCCTCAGATTATGCACGGTGGCTCCCTGCTGTGCCTTTACTACAGGCAGGAGCTTGAACCCGAGGGACTGTGTTTGGAGGTAATAAATCTGTGGTGTTCAACAAAGTGTCTCTGCCCATGTCTCTGATCTTTGCCTTCATAATAAATGGCTTCTTCCAATGGGTCCATCCATGGTGCCACCATGGTCCAATGAGCCAGTGGAGCTGGGTCCTTACCTGTCCATTCATACCAATTATGAGCCCATCTTGTATGAGCCTTGACCCTGCCAGGTTGCTGAATGTCTTGTCCAATCATTAGCATGGCGAGATCAGACTGGAAGTCAACATTGAGCCCTCAGCCCTCACATGGTCATTAATGACCTCCTTCCAGATCCAATGGGCCTTGGTAGGGGGGTGGGGTCTTTCTGATATTTCAAGAGCGTGATAAGCCTCATTCTTGGGAGAGAGTCTGGGGCTAGAAAGAGATTGGGAAGTCACCTGGAAAGAGATGATATAAGTCAGACCACGAGAGAAGGAAAAATCTCAGAGTGATTGGCTATGGAGAGAAATGTATGTGGGGGCCATGGACTGAATCTTTTCTTTTTCTTTTTTTATTTTTTGGAGGGGGGAGGCAAGGCAGTTGGGGTTAAGTGACTTGTCCAAGGTCATACATCTAGTAAGTGTTAAGTGTGAGGCCAGATTTGCATTCAGATCCTCCTGACTCCAGGGTTGGTGCTCTGTTTACTGAGTCACCTAGCTGCCATGACTGAATCTTTTCTAAAGGTCATACAGGATAGCAGGAAAGAGTGGAGATGGGGGCTCTTTGCAGTGTTATGGATGCTCAGAGCTGGTGGTCTGCTGGCCCAGCCTTGGAGGTCAAGCCAAGTCTATGAGCTTTGGTCAAATGCGTATCAGACACTGGCCAGGCATTGTGCTGAGATCACAGGTGTCTCAGATCCTGGGGCTCCATCCACATCGTGGTGAAGCATCGAAGGAGGGCTCCTGTAAAGGATGTAAAATAATTCTCTTATTAAAAACATTGGTCAAGGACATATTGTGCATGAATGGCGATGCACCAATTGAATTACACATGGCCTGTCCCTACCTTCTAAGGACATTCTGTGAAACAATGGATATATTTCTCTACTTGGATGGAGGAAGACCTGGGAGCAGCTGGCTGGTGCAGTGGATAGAGCACTGGGCCTAGAGTCGGGAAGACCTGAGTTCAAATCTGGCCTTAGACACCTACTAGCTATGTGACCCTGGGCAAGTCACTTCACCCTATTTGCCTCAGTTTCCTCACCTGTAAAATGAGCTGGAGAAGGAAACGGCAAACCCCTCCAGTATCTCTGCTGAGAAAACCCCAAAGGAGGTCTCGGAGAGTTGTATACAACTGAACAAATTGCTTTGCTTGTCTCAGCCTCGGTTTCCTGATGTGTAAATTGGCAGTTAATCATTAGACTTGTACCTGTCTCACAGGGGCTAGGGGCTCACATGATTTAAGTTATGTTCAAGTGATTGCAAAATTTTAAAAGGTGCTTTGTAAATACTGAGAGACAGGTTGTCTAGTGGTTAGAGACTGGCTTCAGAGTCAGAAGGAGCCCTCCTCTCACGAATACTGGCTTTGTGACCCTGAGTAAGTCACGAGAGCCTCCTGGCCTCAATTTTCTCGTCCCCAGAATGGGGGCAGGGGTAGAGCCATAATCCCCAAGGTCTGGTCCCATGCCCTTCGGTCCCCATCCATGACAACGTGTATTCTTTTTATCAGACTGCTCGTAGCCTTTACCAAGCTGCAAGCTAGATGACACGTAGTGGTGAAGTTAAAAAAACCCTGAAATTGCAGAAGGCAACATTTCAGATTCTTTGGGAAAACTTCCCAGGGTTTGTCTCCAGCCCTCCTGTTCTCAAAGGAGGAGCCGGGGGATGAAGGCAGAGGGAGCGGGATGTTTCATACTTAGTTGGTTACTTGTTTTCTACCATTCAAAGAGCATCTTCCCAACCATTCACCCGGAAGGGTGCTGTCTTTCAAAGTGCTAGTTTTTAGGAGTGAGTATGAGCTCAATGCCGGCCCGTCTTTAAAACTAGAAGAAGGGAAGCTTTCAGGGGCAGGAGGTGTGGGCTTCCAAGGACCAGGGAGGCACTCTGTGTGTGGGCTGAGCAGGAGAGAGCCCAAAGAGGAACGTCCCATCTGGCTGGGGGCATCAGATCCTAAACTAAGTATACCAAAAAAGAGCCCTGCTCTCAGGACTGGTGTGTTTTTATTCTGTGATTAAAAGGGTTACAGTGAAAGACACATGCCCTGGGACTCAAAGGAAGCCAGGCAGTTGGGTCTGGGTCTGCATTCAGGGGCCTGAGGAGGCCTGAGGAGGCCACCCCGGGCATCCTTCACCAGGCTCTGCTTCTCCATGTAAAGGTCCAGAGGCCTTGGGTTGGAAAGTGTTTTCACACCTTTGCAAAGTGTTTTCAGCTCCACATGGGATGGGGGAGAATCATCACTGTTTGACAAAGGCCAGGAAGCAGACACAGCAGTCATTAGGAAGCTCTGCGGAGCACCGTTCCCACACTATCCCGAGTTTGACCATTCTAAGAGGTTACTGGTCATAGACTCTTTCCATAGGATTTCTCTGAAAGGCAGTTCCCCAGATGAGAAGCTTCACCTGTAGACAGTGAGGATGGGAAGGACCCAAGACCTAGAACTGATGGGGTTTTGTGACTTGCAAACACATACCAACAACAGATGAGTATTGGTGTTTAAAAGGTGGGTGATGGTTATAAAATAACGTTTTAGTGTTTGGGTTATCAATGAGTTATTTACACATCATAAGAACACAAGAGACAGCATGCCATGGTGGATAGAGAGCCTGACTTGGAATTAGGGAGACTCAGGTCCAAGTGCCACCTCAGTCACATCCTGACTGTGTGATCCTGGCCAAGTCACACCTCCCAGTGCTCTAGGCAGCCTTCTCCAGCTGTAATGGGCAGAGGAGGTGCTGACCTGCATTGATGGGGGGAGACTCCTCACCTGGGTCTTCTCTGTACCAGGTCCAGCCTCTACCCTGTGCTAAGAACATGCTGGTCACTAAGAACTGTGGAGGCAATCACTGGGAAAGTCCTGTCCTTGGAGGTCACTTTAGATTTGTCTCCTAAAGATGCTGGAGGTCTCTGGAGCTTTCGCAGTGACCTAGACTGGATGCCTCATTCTAGGGAGGAGCCTCTTGTTGGACAAGAGCTCTGTGGGGTCATAGTTGGATCTTCCAAAGGGGCAGACACATCCCTTATGACCCAAGGTGTTTGGATTGATGCTAGAGTTAGGTTTTTGAAGGGACATTGAACTTGTTTGAGACGATGCTTTCATATCCAAAACTGTACTTTCCCCCAAAGTTTAATAACTGTCTTCAAGGAAGAATGAAAGTATGCCAGTCTTTGGCTTTTGAATATGGATGCAGTTGAACATCCTGGTCCTTCCAGTCTGGATCTTGTTGACTAATGGTCTTGAGGGGCCAATTCCTGTAGCCATTGAGCTTTTAAAAATATTTCTAAATACCTAGGAGGCCTGTCACTGTGCAAGCTTAGAGACTAGGGGTGGAGAATGCCTTTGCCTTAAGTACATTATTTTGATTGGGGTGACTTTATTCATCATACTCAATTACTTTTAGTGATCCATGCCAGAGAGAATCATACAAATGATGTCTGATGTGATCACCAAGTGGGAAGGGATGCTATGTTAAAAAAATAGAAAAGATTGGAACATTGGTTAAATGGAGGACTATCTCAAGCAAAGCTTTGGGAATCTGGGCCTTTCTTCAGGATTTTCACTGGAGACCCATGATGTTTATGTGGCAATAAAGAAAACCTGTTTTTTAAACTTTTTAATTAATGTTTTTATGATAGAGATTTGGCAGTCACTGTTCTTTAAATATTCATTATGAGCGGAGCCATGGTAAAAGCGCCATAGAGAGGTCTGAGGCCTCCATACAATGGGATTTGTCATATGTTGGGGGGAGGGGCTCTGTCTAAGTGGATGTTGGGTGTGTTTGCCCCCATCCCACAGGGCTAGTGACTACTCAGCTCATTAGCAAAGCCTCTCCAAGGTGGGGTGGCCCATTGTGTCTAAGGCTAGGGTCTTCTCTTTCCTCCTTTCTTAATGGAAGAGCTGACTTCAGATCCAGCCTCAGGCACCAGCCTAGCTCTGGGACCTAAACCACTGCTCACCTAAATTTCTTCATCTGTAAAATGGGGGTAGTAATCCATAGCCTGGGGTCGTTGTGAGGATCAGCTCTTAGCACAGTGCTTGGCACACAATAAGGGCTTTAATAAATGCTTCTTCCCTTCCCCTCCTTCTGAGGATGCCAGTCAGATGCCTCCCATATGCTGTGCTAAAGACTTCTGGGACCCAGGACTAGGAGATGGAAAGATCCAGCCCCTTCTGATGCCCAAGGAGAAGAAAGAAGGAAAGAAGCAATTAGCTATGTATCTGCTATGTGTCGGGCACTTTACAAATAGTGTATCATGTGATCCTCATAACAACCCTGGGAAGGAAGTGCTTATTAGACCCATTTGACAGTTGAGGAAACTGAGGTAAACTGAATTTAAATGACTTGCCCAGGGTCACACAGTTAGTAAGTGTCAGCGGCTGGATTCAAACTCAGGTCCAGTACTTTGTGCACTATGATGCCACCTAGCTGCCAAAGCTTGCCTGGGTCTTCCAACATGGGCTCTTCAAGCTGTCAGCCAGGAAGACTACCTTAGCAAAGACAAGTCTAGAGCCACATGGGCTTGGCATGTGCTCTGGGCAGGGCCCTCTGCCTGGCCCTGGGGCCTTGAGGATAGACTAAGGGGCGCTCCCTGGCCTGGAGTGGGAGAGGCGAGGCCAGCCAGGTAGAGAATTGTGATCCATGTGCTGAGAGGGACAGAAAAGACAGACAGTAGGGTGAGAGATGTAAGGACAGGGAGCTCACCCCCAGGTGGGTGGGGAGGGATCAGGGACTGAAGGGTGGCCATTTTCAAAAGGCATGGGGACAGCAAGAGAAAGGGCCTGGAGATAGACACTCACCCTGGGTACATGTGGCACAAGCGGCTTCCTGAGACTTTCAGGGGGCTATTAGAAATGTTCCAGAGGCAGCCTGGCATTGTGAGCGGAAGAGCATCCTGGCATCATGGGCAAAGTGCAGCCTGGCATTGTGGGCAGAAGGGCAGCCTGGCATAGTGGTCAGAAGGGCAGCCTGGGATAGTGGGCAAAAGGGCAGCCTGGCAACATGGGCAGAAGGGCAGCCTGGCATAGTGGTCAGAAGGGCAGCCTGGCCTAGTGGACAGAAGGGAAGTCTGGCATCATGGGCAGAAAGGCAGCCTGGTATCATGGGCAGAAGGGCAGCTTTAGCCTCAGGAAGCTTCTGTCTCCAACACATACAAGCTGTGTGACCACAGGCAAGTCAATTAACTTCTCTGGGACAATTTCCTCAACTACAAAGTAAGGAAATTGAACAAAATGCCCCTTCTGTCCCTCAATCCAAGGAAAAGGGGTGTGAGAGGGTATAGAAGGTCCTCAGAGCCAGAAAGATCTGAGTTCAAATGCTGCCTCTGACTGATGCAGCTCCTAAGTATGTGACCCCAGACAGGTCATCTCAATTCTCAGCACCCTAGGAAACTCCCTAAGAGTGGACAGGATAGATGAGCTGGTCATCCGCATCCATGAAGGCAGTGGGAGAGGGAATTCCCAATGCCCATGACACAGGGCTGGACCGACACAGGAAGACGCCCGCCCAGGCTTGCTGCTGCTTCTTCCCCTCAAGTCCATTCCTGGAAAATGGGCTGAGATTCCCTCCCTGCGTCCATGTTCTGGCCCACGCCGGGTTCACACAGGGCAAAGAGACCAATGCTCGATGGCGTTTTTAGCTCAGAAAAGGGGGTCCGTGCCAAGGCTTGATCTACCATACCCAGTTAAGACTCAGAATTCCCTCACCTTTGCTCCCATCCTCTTATAGACCCCAGTGTTACGTCAAGAGGCTTCAGAGCCCTTTCCTGCCCCCTGGGTTTCATTCTGTGCTCCCCCTCCCCCAGCTCTAGATCAGGAAGGAGGCTCCTGGAAAGGCCTGTCTTCCCGTTAAGACATGGGGCTCCAGATTCCTTCCCAGGGTTTGAATTCCCCCCCATCCCCAGGATGCAGGAAACTCATGACCTTTCCCAGATGGGCATTTGTTTGTTTCCACCCCCTCCACCAATATTACTCCCCTAGACCCTGATGCCCACCTGCCTGGTGGTGCACAGAGCCACTGCTCGAGGTCTCAGCTTTCAGTCCAAATAAGCTGTGTGTGCGTGTGCGCAGGCAGGTGTGCTCTGGGGAGCTGGGCCGGGTCTGCCAGCCTCCCCTCACCCTGTCTCTTTGCTTTGCTCCACAGAGACCCTCCTGGATGATTTCCTGCTCACGTACACCGTCTTCATGACCACGGATGATTTGTGCCAGGCGCTGCTGCGGCAATATCCTTCCTCAACGGCAGGATGCTCTGTAGGCTGCTGTCCCAACAGATGTTGCATGCTCCACACCATCTGCCATGCTTAATTAACCAGGTTGTGGGGGGCACGGAGCAGGTTAAGGGCTCAGAGGTGAAAATGAGGCAGGATACCTACTGTATGCCAGTCACTTCACTAAGCACTGAGTACAAATATAAGCAAAATGAAGGAGCGTGCCTGACCGTGAGGAGCTTACAATCTAGGCAGCACGTAAAGGCAACGGAGGGTATGGAGACGGCCAGGACGGGGCTGGGAAGCCTGGAGTGAGAACGGAAAGCCCCAGGAGGGGGCCGTGGTGTGGGCGAGGCAGGGGCAGGGCTGGGCGAGCTCCACGGGGACATTCCAGACTCACTGGGTGCTAGGGAGTGATAATTCCTCATCGACATGACAGCGTGTCGTCTCTGGCACTTTGGCGGAGCGTTCTCCGGGTATTCTCTCATTCAGCCTCACCAGGTTCCGTAAGAGAGCTGCTGTCATCGTCCCTGTTCTACACATGAGGAAAACTGAGGTAGAGAAAGGCTTCGCTCCACCCAGTGAACGTTGATTAATGGTTTAGTGACTTGCTCACCATCCCATAGCTAGTGTCCAAGGCTGCTTGGGGGCTCGGGTCTTCGGTGCGCCCCCCAGCTATGTGACATCGTGTCCTGATGGAGGACAGTCACTCCCTTTTCGTGGCCCAGTGAGAAATGAAGGATTAAAGGATGGGTGACTAGAGGGTGCAGTAGAAAGAGCGCTGGGCGTGGAGTCAAGAAGACCTGACGTCAAATTCAGCCCCAGACACTGACTAGCTGTGTTACCCTGGGCAAGTCTCTTAACCCTGTTTGCCTCAGTTTCCTTATCTGTGCCAAAAAAATCCCAAATGGGGTCGTAATTTGTCTGACCACAAGCACAATGTGGAAGGTTGGAATAGATCATTCTCAATTCCTTCCTGGGTCTAAATCTACCATCTTTCCTCTTCATCAGGTGGACGTGGGGCATTTCTCTGGGTCTCCGTCTCCTCCTCTGTAACAATGGCACCCACCTCAAAATGTGGGAGTACCAGGTAGACAGCATACCCCAGCTGCTCCGCCACCCTTAAGACACCATCTGAATGAGTTGTTTTTACCAACTAGAGCAGATACAATCCAATTTGACATATTAACTGTTGGTTATGGGCAAGACATAGACATGATGTTGACAGACCCAGTCTCCCCCAAGTCTGTGCCATCTAATTGCTCCCCAGTCATCCTAATAAGGAAGTACCAGAGAAGCCTCAGTAAGTAAGTCTCACTTTCTCTGCTGCACGCAGCTGAGGATTCCATTACAGCCCATCACAAAACTTTATAGGATGGGGACCTGATATGCACATGACCCCATTTGAACATCACGAACCTGGATTCTAATGGCCTGGCAATGTTTTCTGGTTCATCATAATTCTTTTAAATCTCTGGGCTGATAAGACACCATATATTGTTTTCAACTCAGAGTATTTTCCAGCTAAAAACATTTTGTAGGCTGCTATAAAATGTAATAGGGAAGGGGTGGCAGGGAACAGTGAATGGAGAGTGGCAGTGGAACATCTCTATTAATAAAGGCACAAATGGGAGAAAGTGGCTCTTTTGACCATGCACCATCCCCGGGGACCCAATGAAACTCCAGTCTCCTGCCTCTTCTTGCATAGTAGGAAAATCAGTAATGTTTGCAAATCCTCACTGTTTTAAAGCTTCTAAATTCCATCATTCCTACCCAGGACTGAAGATGATAATGATGGGAAATGTCTTTTGTAAGTTGCTCATGATTCCCTAATTATTTCAAGATGCTAAATTTGCAGAAGATATTGATAGGAAAAGAGGCAGCTAGGTGGCACCGTGGATGGAGCGCTGGGCTGGGAGTCAGGAAGATTCCTTTTCCTGAGTTCAAATCTGGCCTCAGACACTTACTAGCTGTATGACCCTGGGCAAGTCACTTAACCCTGTTTGCCTCAGTTTCCTCATCTGTAACATGAACTGGAGAAGGATCTTTGCTAAGAAAACTCCAAATGGGGCGACAAAGAGTCGGCTGTGACTGAAAAATGACTGAACTGTCCTCTGGTCCCTCTGGGCCTCTGATGTCCTGTGGCTATTACCCCAAGAGCAACACTAGCCATCCTGAAAGTGGCCAGCTTTTCTAAAGGTAAACTGTTAGCTTCACAAGGGCACAGGCCAGGTCTCAGCTAGGATTTTTATCTCACTCTATATTCTGCACCCAGTAGGTGTTTAATAAAAGTCTGTAGAAATAAGCATGTTTCCAATTTTCCTAGTTACTTCCCACTTAGTGACTCTCAGCAGGTCAGGATGTTGCCTGGGTTCATAGCCCAGCTCATGAGAATGGTGCTCTTTGGAGCTTTGGCGCTCTCAGTTGGAACTGCCCAAATTTTACGAAGGAATCTAACTGTAAAGTCTCATGGTCTCGTACTAACAGGTTCACAGTGAAGTGGCCTCTGACCCCTCCAGTAGCATCACTGAGTTCTTGTATTAGAAGACACCTTAGAGATGAACCAACCTGGCCCCTTCATTTTGCAGAGGGGAACAATGAGACGCTAAGGGGAGAAGTGAGAGTGGCTATTGGCATTTCAAGTCTGAGAAAAGCTGGGCCAACTTTCATTAAACCCAAAGAGAAAACCACCAGATTCTTCCTCTTGGGTTGGTTGCAGCTGCTTGGTGTAGCACGTCCCATTGGCTGCTTATGAATACTGACGAATCCCCTAGGACATTTATTCACCCATACACTCTCTGGGGGTAAAAAGAGGAATTCCTCCTCACTGCCTCCTAGACCATTTTTCTTCCTTTGCTACTCTGTAAAGTAAAGTGAATAATTCTGGTAGCCCTAGCCTCACAAGGCTGTCAAAGCTCAGTGAGACAGTGTCTGTCAAGAACTTTGCCAACCCTAAAGCATCATCTTCATGTCAACCTTCCTAAGGTGCCAAGAAGGAGCTTGGAGTCAGGAGAGTGGTAAGATCTTGGAGTCAGGAGTCCTTGGACTGTGGCTGAATACTAGCTGTGTGGCCATGGATAAGTCACCTAACTTGGATCCAGAGACCCAGGGAAATACTAAGTTATAGGGGAGTTGGCTTCATCTGGGGAGGGAGTTTCTATACCAAAGAGTTCCTTCCACTAGTGAAACTGGAATGAATGCTGAGGTCCCAGCTATGGGATTCCAGACCCCCTCCTTTATTTGTTAACAAGCCCTCCCTCTCCCATTGCTGTGTGTCCCTGTGGCTGGTCCTGCCTTTACTGACTCATACACGCTGATAAGGTCCTTGCAAGCAGGGACAGTTAAATTTTGGTCTTTGTCGTCAGAGTGCTGCAGAAGGCGCTTAATGGACGTTGGTGAATGGGGATATTATATTGGACCCAAAGAGGAAGGAAAGAAAGAAAGACTTTACAAAAGCACTTAATTTAGAGGCAGATAGACAGCCTTGTAGCTGTCCAGTGTGGCCATCCCTCTCCTGTTTGCACATATGAGGAAACTGAGTCACAGGAGTTAAATGGCCTGAAAGGATCCCACCACAGACCCAGATGTCCTGGCTTCAACACCGGGGGATCTGTCTCCGAGCCCACACTGCCTCCAACATCGTCATTAGTTTAAAATGTTCCTTTCCAAGGAAAACCAAAGGGAAAATGACGGTTTGAGGCACGTCATTTAAAGGCAGCCCGTGTCCTGTTCATGCCCTAGTCACCACATTCTGAACCAAAAGGAAATTTTAGCGGCCTCAACGCCAAGATGGGCTTAATGTTTTGTGTTCAGGAGTGGGGAGGGGGCAGGAGGGAAGGCGGCCCATCTGTGATGAAGCCACATTTTATTGAAAAGTGCAGACAAAGCTGAACTAAGAGTCAAGCTGACTTTATGATTAGAATTTTCTGGTAGAAACCAGGCAATTCCAGCTGAGAGCACCAAAGGCTTCCCACTCTCGTGCGCTAGATGAGGCTGTAGATGTGCCTGGCAACATTCTGCCCTGCAGCTTGTCACAGGGTGGGGAGGAATGGAGGCTTTCAGAACATGCTCATTTATTAAACACCTACTGTGTACAGAGCCCAGGGCTAGAACACAGGGTGAGATAAAAGGGCTGGCTGAGACCTGGCCTGTACCCTCATAGAACTGATGGTCTGCTCACAGCTCTAGGAAAGCTGGCTGATTTCAGAATAGCTAGTGTCACTCCCAGGGTATGAGCCTGAGAAATCTGCAGCTGGGAGGGACCTCAGAGCCATCCAGCCCAACCTTCTCCTTTTATAGGTAAGGAAACCAAGGCCTAGGGAGGTTATGGGACTTTATAAATAGAGCTGAAGCTGCAAGGGACTGTAGATTGTTATATATGAGAAAACAGGCCCAGGTCGCTTGTGTGCTCTGCCAAAAGTCACAGATCAGAGGCAGGATTTGAACCAGGTCCTCTGCCAGCGACGGCTCTGTCCCCTGTCCTATGCAAAGGATTGTAGGTTATAAGCTGTCAGGGACCTTAGAGGTGATCTATCCAACCCAGTTATCTTGCTAAGAAGGTGACTTACACTCAGAAAGTCTGACTTCTTCAGGATGACCCAAGTTGTAAGTAAGGATGGTTTTGGTTTTGGTTTTTAAATCCTGATCCCTATTTAACATCCAGGGTTCTAATCTCCTCCTAGAGCAGGAATTCTTAGCCTGGGCTCCATGAACATTTTTTTTAAACATGATTTCAATAACTATATTTCAATATAATTGGCTTTTTATGTATTTTATGCATTTAAAAACATTTTTCTTAGGAGGAGTCCAGAGACTTCACTATAGTACCAAAGGGGTTCAGGAAACCAAAAAGAATGAGACCCCGCCTTAGTGCCACCCTGGAATCCAGACCTGCTTCTTTCCACCCTATTGAAATGGGGCTAAGCCAGGTCCAGGCCTCGGGGGTTGTAGCTAGAAGGGACCTTAAAAATCTCTTCATCTCAGGCACTTTGAGGCTGCAGGTGGAGAAACTCAGGCCCCACACCCGGGTGAAGGACCGGGCCAAGGCCAGGCTTCTAGGGTCTCACTTACTGCTCCATTCCCCACCTTTCCCTCGGTTGCCTTGATCTTTTTCCTGGGGCATTTCGTTCTGTGTTGTACATGGGTGCCTTCTGCTTTCTCAGTGTCTTTCTTTACCACTCAGAGAAACGAGACTTCTGTCTCCGGGACTTAGGCAACGTGATGCTGCCCACATGTTTCCTTTAACCTTTCCCACCTATTCTGCTAAGAAATATCAAGGCAAGGAAGAAAACTCCGATGTGCCTCGTCGAAAGCGAAAGGTCTTGCATCTTGTGTCCCAGTGGATTGGGCTGTACAAAGACTGGCTGCCAGAAGATGAGCCCTCCAAGATGTTCCTAAAGGTACCACTGGGGGGCTGATGGTCAGTGACCACCTTCAAAGGTGGAATGGCCTTCGAAATTCTTGATTCAAGAAAAAAGGCCGTGAGACTTTTACTGAATGTGAATTTGGGAATCAAAGAAAAGTAGTCTTTTGTGGAGATGTTTGAAGCCCAAATTTTCTGAAACAGGCAGTAATCTCCAGCTAAAGTCTACTTTTCTTGGACTTATTTTTTTCAACAATTGATGTTAGGAATGCACGACAAGGTTTATGCCAGCTTCTTGAGAGAAGAGATTGTTCATTCTTTGTATTTGTGGACTAAACCCAGTTTGAGGAAGGGCAATAAATCTCTTTATATTACAAGGTTTCCAAAAGGATGGGAAATTCTTTTCATATAAACCACAAGCCAGGTGAGTGATTGGTCAGGACTGAGCTGTCTGCCCCCAAATCTTCAATTCCATTCATTTAAGGAGATTTCTTTAGGCTTCTCCAGCGTGCCGGGCACAATGTGCTGGAGACACAGATGTTCTTAACAGATCCAGTCTTGTATGTGTCTGTGTCCACAAATCCTCCTCCTCATCACCATCACTGGCATAATTAACATTTATATGGCATCTACTATGTGCCAAGAGCTTTTTATAAATTAGTATCCCCTCTTTACAGATGAGGACACTGAGGCAAGCAGAGGTTAAGAGAGTTGCCCAGGGTCACATGGCACAGTGGATAGAACACCACGCCTGAAATCAGGAAGACCTGCATTCAAATCCTGACTCAGACACTTACTAGCTAAGTGACCCTGGGCAAGTCACTTAAATGCTGCCTCAGTTTCCCCATCTGTGAAATGGGGTAATAAGAGTACCTACTTCCCAAGGTGATTATGAGGACCCAATGAGATAATAGTTGTAAAGGGCCTAGCACAGTGTCTGGTTCTACATAAATGCTTTAAAAAATAACTTTTAATCACATAATTTTCAGCTGCCTCTGTGTGTGTGTGTGTGTGTGTGTGTGTGTGTTTCCAGACCATCTACAGGAACGTCCTAGATGACATCTATGAATATCCAGCGCTTGAGAAGGAATTGAAGGAACTCCAGAAGATCCTTGGGATGCACCGACGGCAGTGAGTGATCATCTTCCTTTCCGGTTTTGCCTCCAGTGTTACGCCGTCTTTACATAAATCTCAATAGACTAAGTTGGGAAATTGGGAATTTTAAAAGGTGGCAGAAGACCAAAAAGCAAAGCGACTCTGATCCCTGACTTCCAAGTGAGCCCTGGCTTTCTGTGGCCCCTTAGCCAGGATGATCCTTTTTGTTTCTGGGAATAAAGAAAAAGAGAATCTGTCCAGTTTCCTGTCAAAATAGAAATAGCAACAGAATCAGACAAAATTGATTTCCTAAACAAACAAACCCACGAGCAGTTTGCAAATGAAGTTTGCTTGTTCGTTTTGTCCAGGCCTCTGATTTCATCCCAGAGGGACAACTCCCAGTATGGAAACTCCCTCTGCTGGAGCAGCCTGCGATTTATAGTCTTAGACAGTTGTGGGGCGTGCTGAGGGGCGACGTTATTTCCCTTTGGTCACAAAACTCCTCTGTGGAAGAGATATTTCTTAAGCCCTGGTCTTTCTGATTCCAGGGCTGACCCTTGCCACTCTCTAGATTTTCCTTTATTAAAATGAGACTAAAGTGCTCTTTGGGGGCAAATTTAGCTTAAAATTAAATTTTGGTTTTCATGTGATTCCTGGATATCACCATGGAATGAGGGAAAGGAGTTACTTGAGGATATATGTGGATTTTTCAAAAAGATGTTTTATAAGTAGGTCACACATTCATCAAGATCCCATCTTTTGGGTTCTCTTGAGGCTTAATATTCAATTTAGAAAGATTAACAAAACCCACTTTATACTGGACCTTCTTTTGGCAAAAAAAATACCCCTCATGCCTAGGTGTTCATGACTAAGTAAGCTGAAGAGAAATCACCTTAAACACCCCCCCTCCCCACCCTGGGCATCTTGGTAAATAACCAAATCATCCTTAGCTTTAAGTTACGGGGGGCTGAGGGAAGGGGAAGCCTGCTTCAACACACTCAGAGTAGCAGTTCCCCTGCCGGAGTTGTGAAGAGCACATCAAACCTAGATGCCCTTAAAAAATAATCACGGTAAACTCCTCGCCTCATCTCTGTCCCAGCACCGAGCCTACCCCTCTGTCTGGCGTAATAATGCTTGTTGATTGATTGAACTGAGTCCTGCTGGACCAGCAATTTCAATCCTAGTTTAAAGCATCATTTAATTTCAATGAGATCCAGCGTGGTCCAGATGAAAGGGCTGTGCTGATTTCATCTGGTCAGTTGCCCAAATCTGTGACCTTCCCCTGGAGGCTTCCTTCTATCCCTGCCATACTCTTGGGCATCCTCAGTCTGGAGCATGCTGGGGCACACGACCCGCAGACTGAGCTTGCTTCTGACAGTTTTCAGCTCCTCATCACATGCACTGTGTTGTTTCTAGGGTATCAAACTATTATGTAAACATGAGGAAATGGAAGGATTATGGGGCAAAATTGTGTTCTGTGTCAGCTTAATCCAAAATAATCCTTGCTTCAAATGCAGTCTGTTTTCTGGGTTTTGGGGCAGGGGGCCTGGGCGGGGGTGGGAAGGGACGGTGGGAGAGTTATTACCAGGATTGAAAAGTTTTCATCCCTGGTGACTTCATTCTACATTTTATCAGAATGGTCTGGGAAGGGGGGTGATAACTTTAAAAATGTCAGGAAATATCCAAATAACTTGAGGAAATAAGGCTGAAATCCTAAAGGCAGGACAGCCACTATTTGGCCTAAAATCATGTTTAAAAATAAAAAATGATAAAATGCCACTCTGGCATCAAATCTGAGTCTCAGCTTTCATCCCCTCAGCATTGTTCTCTGGTCTCAGGTAACTCACTGGGAGAGAAACTGTTTCTTTCAGAGCAGGCAATGGAGATCACACCACTGAGTTGACCTCAGTTCCTGGCTTTCCTGTGGTTCCTGGCTCTGCCCCTTAATAGCTCTTTGGTTTTTGGACAATTCATGTCATATTTCCCAGCCTCAGTGTCCTCATCTGCAAAATGGGTTGGAATAGGGAACCTCTTGGGTCCCTGCTGACTCCACAGCTGGGATTCCTTCATCTAGTGTGTCACAAAGTCAGCAGAAAGGTTGGTTCACCCAGGCCCCCTTAGCTGCTATCACAAACCTGTCACAAAGCAGGAGAAATCCGGGCACCTGCACCCTATAACATGTCTCTGTCATTCCCCACTTGAGTGGCACAGTGGTGCTTGTGCCTGGATCGATGTGTCCAGCGGGGTCATCCTGCTTGTGTCTGCCTTAAAAGTCCTTTCTGCACACACAGAGCAAAGCAGATGATGGATTTCACGAGCTTGATGATGCTTTGCTGGAGTACAGTCTGAGGTAGATTGGGGGCGAGGGGTCTGGCCTCGATTATCCAGATCATTGACTGCTGGTCAAGGAGAGAGTCTAAAGGTGCTGTCAGGGTCCTAGATCTAGAGGTCCCCTAGCCCAACCCCTTCATGTTACAGATGAGGAAACTGAGGGGAAAATCCTGTGACTTGCCCAAAGTCACACTGAGAGGGAGTTATAGTTAGGATCTGAACCCAGGTCCTGCTCAGACTCTGATTGACCTTTCTACACTTCCACACTGAGCCTCTTCTCTCCTACTATCAGTGGGGGGACAGAACTGACTGCTGAGTGTACTGGGGATGGGGACAGCATCTCTTAGCACCAACAACCTGACATTAGGCAAGTGGCTTCTGCCCTCTTTTTCTTTTTTTGCAGGGGGCAAGGCAGGGCAATTGGTGTTAAGTGACTTGCCCAAGGTCACACAACTAGTAAGTTTAAGGTTGGATTTGAACTCAGGTCCTCTTGACTCCAGGGCTAGTCACCTGACTGCCCCACTGCCCTCTTTTTCTGAACCAAGTCTGACCTTATGCCTTTCTTTTCAGCACTGTGGATGAATACTCACCACACAGAAAGGTAAAGAGACCCTTTCTACATCTGCATTAGAAGGATGTCCCTTAGGAAGCCTCCCCTGCTGGCCTTCCCTGGCATGTCTTCACAATTCAAAGGAAGAAGCCTGCCTAGGGCATGACAGGACCCCACTGGGGCTGCTGTAGGACTGTGGTTCCCTGCTCTCCTTTGCACTTATGCCAGGGCAAATCAGACCGAACTCCCATGAGCTTGACTCAAAGGGACTCTGGCAATGTGGGAGTAGAGTCTGACATGCTACAGGGCACCTAAGCTCTCTAGAGACGAGTGGACCCAGCCTCTGGGCAAACCCACTCAGGAGAGCAGCTTAATTCAAGGTTAGAAAGGAGTCATTGGATCAAGATCAATGTCCGATTCAGTTTGGCTGCTTTTGAGTAAGGAGAAGGTCAGCCAAGACGGGAGAAATGCCTGCCAGCTGGGATATACCCCCGGTCAGAGGGGAGGAGGGCAGAAAAAGATCCCTCTTTCACAGCTCGGTCCTAAGTTTGCCCAAACTGAAGCTGGAGGACGAGGGAGCTGGAGGACAAGGAATCCCACCTCCAAAGATTGGGCAAACCACTTCTCCTCCTGACTCAAGTTCCTCATCTGTCAGATGAGGAGTGGGATTAGAGAAGAACAATATTAACAATCATGGTAATAATAACTAGCGTTTATATCTATAGTCTGCAAACCTATAATAATGTTAGCTCATTTTTCCTTACTGCGGTCCTGTGATGTAGATGCTATAATTACCATCCCCAAATGACAGAGGGGGAAACTGAGTCTGAGATGGGTTAAGTGGCTTGCCCAGGGTCATGAAGCTAGTACCTGTCTGAGACAGAATTTGTGCTCAGGTCTTCCTGATCCCGAGTCCCACGCACTGGCCACTGCCCAATGTAGCCCAGAGGGGACTCCAAGGTTCTCTCTAGCCCCAGGGCTAGGATCCTGAGATAACCCCAGTTGCCTTCTTGGAAATGTGGGATTTTGAAAATCATCATGTCACGGTGGCCAGTTGAGTCTTTGGGCCAGGGCTGGGGCTGAGGTAGAGAGCCCCCTTGGGATGTGTCTGCAGACCTTTCTAGAGCAGGTTGGGGACTGCCAGTCCCACAGACCTGCCGTCTGCTGCCCAGAGACGAAGCCAGGGGCCCCAGTGCTTGGCCAGCACCAACCACCACTGCTCAGACTCTCCACCTCTGTGCTACTTGAGGCAACTCCCTTCTCTGAGGTTAGATGGGTGGATTTCCTATTGGAAAGAAAAGACTTGGCCCCTGCTCTTCTTGCAATGAGCGGAGGTTTTCCAAAGGACCAGGCCCTCCTTCATTGTCCTTTCCTCCTCTCCTACAGAATAAAGCCCTTTTCCACCAATTTAGTCTTAAGGAGAATTGGCTCCAGCACCGCGGGACTGTGGGTGAAACAGAGGAAAGTGAGTAAGGGTGAGGTGGGACTTGCATGGAGTGGGGAGAAGGGGGGGCAGGACTGAAGGTGCCTCCATTGCTGACAGGGAAGGATTGATTTCAGCCCCGACTTCAAACAGCTTCTTCATTTAGGCATTTACCTCCTCCACCGGCAAGAGGGAGGCAAGGGCCTCTGGGAAAGTTTGGGCTTGTTCCCCTCCCTAGAAAGCTTCAGTTCTCTAAGGCCCAGCAAGACCTTCCCAAGTCCAAAAGGCACCTCCGGCATCAGGAAGTATAGCGATCACGTTTTCAAAACCCTGTAGAGTTTACAAAGTGCTTCTACTTTGTGAGGCGCACACACACACACACACACACACACACGCGTGCGTGCATGCACACACATACACATGCATGCACGTGCACACACATGCACATGCACACACACACATAATATATACATAGATACATAGTACATAGTATATACGTGTGTGTATGTATATATATTTATATTCACATACACATGTTTCCCCACTTGACAGCGCAGAGAGATTATGTGATATTCCCAGGGTAATATAAGCAGCAAGTGTCAGCCAGGACTCAAACCTGAGGCCAGTGCTCTTTCCACTATAATCAAGCAGTCACAAGCGTTAATTAAGTGCTTACTGTGTACCAGACTCTGTGCCAGGTGACAGCGATATAAAGGCTCCCATCCCCCATGGAGCTCACCCCCTGGGCACCACTTCTGCCCGGCCAAACAAGAGGACCGGGAACATTAGGAAACCGCTAACATCCGCGTAGGGCTTTCTGCCTGCCAGGCATTGTGCTAAATCTTTTAGAGTCCTTATCTCCTTTGGTACTCACAACAACCCTGGGAGGTGAGTCCTGTTATCATCCCCATTTTACAGATGAGGAAACTAAGGCAAACAAGGTTAAGTGACTTGCCCAGAGTCATACAACTAGTAAGTGTTTGAGGCTGGATTCGACCTTGGGACTTCCCGACTCCAGGTCCAGCACTGTATCCACTGTGTGCTTTAGATAGTATAGCCCCAACGTCAGAATCCATCAGTCCAGGAACAAGCTCCTGTTAGACACTAGGCAGTGCAGCAGACCTGGGGCTTACAAAGACGGGAAGGAAATCATTCCTGCACTCAAGGAGCTTACATTCCATCAGGAAAGACACACACATATATGAACATATACACAAGATGCTAAAAATAAATGCAGGTGATTCAGGGATCGTTAGTCCTGGCAGCTGGGAGGGCTTCAGGGAGGAGAGGGCATTTGAGAAGAGCGTCAGAGGAAGCAGGGTCCCCCAAGCCCCCGAGCTGTGGAGGGACCCAGGCAAGACAACCTGGAATTAGGATAATTCCGGCAGGGTCCAGGAGGGTGAGTTTTCTGGTCCAGCCCATCGGGGCCAGGGCCAGGGGAGCATTAATGCCTGGGCATTATTTGTAAATGACTGAAGTGTCCCTCCCAAATTAAAATGAGACTCCTCAATAGGGAGGTGGGAAAGAAACTGTGCCTTTTGGCATCTTGATGATGTGGATGGTTTTTTTTTTTTAATTTCATTGCTTTACTTTCTTTTTATAATTAAATCCTGAAAGGAGCTGCTTTCCTGCTTTTGCTAAAGGCCAAAGCCAAGGGGGCTGCGGGGGAGCCCGGAATCCAGCCTCCCTTGGGGCCAGAATGCCCTGGGCTCCATCTTAGCCTTTGAAAGACAGACACCCCCCGCTGGGGGATCCTGGGCAGACCCCCAGTTACAGAGAAGGCGCTGCTGTCCGTTGGAAGAGAGGGCGGCTCTTCCTCTGGAGCGCCCATGGCTGGGAGTCACAGGCCAGTCCCTGATACAATGATAGTCATAGTGAGAATACAGTAATCACTCTAAAATTCAGAGTGACCCCTCCCGACCATCCTCCCAGGCAGGATCCCTCCCGCTGCCCACCATCACCTGCCGACCACAGGCCCCTGCCGGTCTGACACTTGTGAGGACACGTCCCTGGCCCTGATATCTTACACTTGAATTAGATCATTTCCCAGGTTGAATGTTTAGAGTGGTCTGGTGTTTCCTGGCCTCTCAGTGCCTGTACTCACTAGCCTACTTAATGAGGTGTAAACATATCTTGTATGCATTGATTTGTGGGCTTGCTGGAAAACTCCATTTTCAAGGGGAAGATTATGGCCTTTTTCCATCCATGCATCAGTCCCAGCAAATCCCCTGACAAGCAGGGAGATAGACACTTGTCTGATGGTGTTATGTTAGTGATGAGGCTGACCAGGCTGGGGATCCAGGGACCGTTATTGTTCTTTCTGGCCCAGGGCCTAACTGCCAGTGTCAGATCCCCTTCCAGGGAGCCAGGCTTTTCTCTGAGGCCCTTTGGGTTTCAGGCTTATCAGTGAAGGGACACAGACATTCTGAGGATTAGACTTGGACATCTGGAGGATTAGACTTTCTCTTTTTTGCTTCTTGGTTCTTTGAATTAGGTGGGACCACATTCTGCCCAGGGAAGGCTGAGGCCATCCCAGGCCCCTCTGAAGGAACTTCAAGTGGCCCCACTGGAGCGGGATCCCCTACAGTGTCCCCAGAAAGTGGTCATCTCCTGTGAAGAGGAGCCCACCTCCTTGTGAGACAGCCCATGTCACCTGGCCTAGCTCTTGAGGGTCAGGAAACTTTTCCCATTGCTTCATCTGCCCTCTGGGGCTAAGCAGAGACCCCTCCCTCCTCTCTCCCCTCCCCCCCCCATCTCTCCCTTCCTCCTCTCTCCCCTCCTTCCTGTCTCTCCCCTCCCTCCTGTCTCTCCCCTCGCTCTTGTCTCCCCTTCCTCTTCTCTTACCTCCCTCCTTCCTCCCTCCCTCCTCTCTCTCCTCCTCCCTGTCTCTTCCCTTCCTCTTCCATCTCAGCCTGCCCTCTCCTCATCCCACCTCCTCTCCCTCTCACCCTCCCTACACTTATTTAAGCCTCCTCTTCTCTGTGTCTCTCCTAACATCTGTTATCAGGCACTTGGCACAATGCTCCAGACCAAAGCAGAGACTAGGAGGCCTCTCCCCTCCCCAAGCCTGGCTACTGGTGCCTCCCAATGCAGGCCACAGTTCACTTAGCTCTTTGGACTGTCCTGTGCCACAGGGAGGGCCACTGTTAGCTTGTGGTCTCCTCACAAGGCCTGGTCCTTTCCCTGGCTAGGTGAGCATCTGCCTGGACCCTCTTCCCTCATCTCCTCCTGGTGGAGCAGTAGGTAGAAGACTTTCCCCTAATAACTTTCCTCTGGCTGCAGCTGGCCAGATGTTCTGCTGTTAGGGAGCTTTCTGGCCCTGCCCCTAGCCCCAGGGTTAGTTGGCCCCTCTCACCCTTAGGTCAGCTTCGGATTTGCTCAGGAGCTATCCTTTCCCCAATCATTGATGAGAACATTAAGCAGCCCAGGCCCACTCAGGGGCAGATGGAGCCTTGTCTCAGATTATCTAGGGCTCCGCCAGTTTTCAGACAAATCACTACACTCACATCTGTTTGGGGGTTGCCACTGGTTTCTAAGGCTCAGGCAGATATCTAGGAAGGATGCCATGTGGGAGTCTTACTTGCAACTCTACTGACTAAGCCTTGAGGAGAATTTACAGAGACCGTTCACCTTGCTTGCAAAGGAGCCAGGGAAGGGCTTGTGTGGGTTGAGGAAGCTGGCCTGGGCTCGGCCAGTGGCCTGCTTCATTCTTCGCGGGCTCAGTCAGGTGAGTGAGTCCAGCGGAGGGGAGCTAGCAGCCACAAATCAGGCTTCATTAACCTTGGGGGTGGGATCCCCAGACTTTTCAGTGAATGAAAGGATTGGAAAAGGAAAATAGTTGCTAAATCAGGCCTTTAAATCTGACTGGAAGGTAAAATCCATCGGCCCTCTAGACACATAGTGTTTTATATCTCTCTGTCATTTGTAGGGCAGACAGTGTGGTGCAGTGGGTAGGGAACTGCCCACTTAGGGCTTAGGGCTTGTAGTCTGACCCCTGACATCTCAGTGCCCTGGCAGCTAAGAGAAGTTTGGGGGAGGGAGTTCTGATCATTATCCCCTTCCCTGGCTTTCATGTCACTGTCCTACAGCTAACCTTTCTGGGCCTCTGTTCCTCAGCTGTAAAACAAGACAGTTGGAATAGGGTGACTCTAAAGTCCCTTCCCATGTTCAGCCTCTCATCTTCCAATGCATCATGGGGATTTCATCATCAGAGAAATTCATAGGGAATAAACAAACATCCAGGTCAGCACTTTCTCTCCAACTTGGAATCTTGGAGCAGAGAGTTTGAGTGACCCTTGGCCGGGGTCACATAGCTAGGGAATGTATATGTTGTGTGTCAGAGGAAAAACCTGAACCCAGAGCTTCAAGATGCCAAGGCCAGCCCTCTATCCCACACTGCTTCTCACTCTTATGGCCCATTATACCCCAGCACGCTCCCTGTGGGGCAGATGGTGATAACTGACATTTTCCAGCTAGCCCTTTACAAGTATCTCACACTGACCTGATGAGGCAGGTGCCACAGAGATCATGATGCCCATTTTAATGATGAGAATATTGAGGGAACTAAGTGATTCGCTGGTGGTCACATGGCTAGATAGCAGTGCTCAGGGCCAGCCTCTCACTTTTCTTGCTTTCTGTGTATGCAGAGACACTTCACTCTATATGTAGATGTTAGCCATGAATAGGTCTGAATACATCTCCATACTCCCCAGATAAAGATCTGTAAGTCTCAGTAGATGACTTCCTGCACCGCCCCCCCCCCCATGTCACCCTCCCCATTCCCTAAATCCCTATGGCTTCCAGGATCAAATATACAACCTTCTGTTGTTTGGCATTCAAAGCCTTTCATCCACTAGCCCCCTCCTACCTTTCATGTTCTTACACCTCTTTCCCTGATGCACACTCTTGGATCCAGGGACACTGGCCTTCCCGACTCTCCCTCTCCCACCTCCAAGTATTTTCCCTGGTTGTCTCCTGTGCCTGGAATGCTCTCCCTCCTCATCTCTGCTGCTGGCTTCCTTCAGTTCCCTGCTAAAATCCTACCCTCTATAGAAACCTCTCCCAACTCCCTTATTGCTACGGAAGGTTTATGGTCTTCCCTCTGGGGGCCCTCTCCAAGGTAGCTGTTTGTAGTTTGTTGTCTTCTCTGTTAGACTGGAAGCTCCCAGAGGGCAGGGACTATCATTTGCCTCCCTTTGTGTCTCCAGCACGTAGCCCAGAGCCCCAGAACATAGTAGGCATTAATATATGCTTGTTGACTGACTATACACACTTTGAATATATATATATATATATATTCATACATTTATGTTATTTGTATTTTATATCTAAATATATATTCATTTCCATATTAGAGGGAGTCATGATGCCACTTAGGGCTGTGGTTTTTGGAAACGCTTGCCTAGTGTATACATGTATTCATACCCTCTCCTGTTTACAGTCTTCTGCCACGTGTACATAACGGAGCACTCCTACATCAGCGTCAAGGCTGGGGTTTCCAGCACCACTCAGGAGATCCTCAAGATTGTGGCCGGGAAGCTCCAGCATGCTCAGGATGACCTGGCCCTGGTGGCTGTCACCTTCTCAGGGGGTAAATAATTTCCTGTGCTTGAATCCTAATCTCCTGCTGTCTCTCCTTCTGTAAGAAGGTGGGTGACATTTTGTCGAGCAAGTGTTAGGCTGGTCCCCTACGGGTCCCCAGCTGGATGACCATGGGAACAATGAAAGGCTGCTTCCTCCCCTTGTTTCCATGACAACAACCAATTCTTGGGTCCTGCTGGATGCTGAATTTTCTCCCCAAGAATGGAAGACCCAGGGTTTGGAAATGGGGTACAAAGCTCTTCAGATTTTAGACTCTAGATAAATGCCTTATATTTTCATATTTAAATTAACCTAGGAAACTGCTGAAGGGTGACATTGGTTGAGGAAGGGAGGGAAGGAGAGAAAAAGAAAAATGGAGAGAGAGAAAGGGGAGAGAAGGAGAAAGGGGGAGGGGGAGAGAGAGAGAGAGAGAGAGAGAGAGAGAGAGAGAGAGAGAGAGAGAGAGAGAGAGGCGCCACCCAATGGTTAGGAACTTTTTTTATGAAATGAAAGAAAAACATAGGTAGTAAGGCCAAAAAAAAAAAAAAAAAAATAAGACAAAGACAGGTAGTAAGAATCACTGGACCACATTGCCTTGGATGGACAACATGGGTTCAGATTCGGTCCTGGGTCCCTTCTTCTGTGGGTATGTATGTATCCCACAGAATGGCTCATTGTCTCTCTTGAATAAAATCTGCCAGATTACAAGCTGATACTATTGATCTTGGTGACCCTCCTGGGCCCCCCCGTTTTCCCCCATCTCTGCCACAGCCCAGGGTCTCCGCCCTGCTGTTCTGTTTGCCACCCTCTTTAGTAGCTCATTACTGCTGGAGAGCACAAAGGAGGCGCTTTAACTCTGGGAGATGCAGGATCTGACAGTGTCTGTGAGGTTATTGAAGAGGGATGGAGGGGGAAAACCAGCCCATAGATGGCATTGCTGTTTGTCCATTGTTCTTGTCCCTCTGCGGGGAGAAGGCCCCCGGATGGGGGGGGAGCTTTAAAAAATTCTCAGATGGTTTAGTGAGTTTCTATTGTTTCACTGCTTCGAGGCAAATAAGTGGAGGATACAAACCAATCAAATTGCATATGCAAATTATGCATCTAATCTTGCCCCAGCTGAGGTCAGTTGAAATTCCTGCTACTCAACTGGCTTCTTCTGCCCACTTCCCATAAGGCTTGGGTTTTACCCCCATCCCCTTAAAAAAGGTAGCTGGGATCGAAGTGGCTACATTGTTTCCGTCCTTATAATAGATTTCAGACACATTTGTCATAAAGGCAAGTGTATCTCTCCAACCAGACACGTGTTAATTTCATTTTAAGTGCCTGGCAAAATTAGATGACAAATTTAAATGGGAAGTCATTCTTTACCCATTGAGGGAACAGGTCTGGTTAGGAAAGGTGATGATCACGGCAGCCCCATTTGCTTCCTGGGAAGTCTCCTGAGAGGCCCTCCTCCGAGGTGCTCAGAGCATGGGCAGGCAGGTTCTCCATCAGCAGGGAGGCCTCCGTGAATCCAGCAATTAATAAGTGGCTCTTTTATTGCCCGATATCTCTATGATGCTGTGAAATGCGACTTTCATCCTCCATTAGATTAGACTCATCAACAGTTTATAGATTTCTAATATGCAGAGACACATTGTGGACCATCCCTAGAAGCATCCCACACATTGTGAGAGGTAGAGTAATTTAAAATCTATTAGTGGTGCTGCCTATTAAAAAAATCTATTTTCCGTGGAGCTCGTCCTCTTATAAGTAATGTGTTTTAATACACAAATCCAGTATTTAATGTGACCTTGATTTTAAGTGCATCATCTTAATTCCCTTTAGGGCAGTGGGGGCGGTTCCAGAATGGAAAACTGCATTTTCTCATCCCTGCCCTTCTCTCCGTCCCTTTCACTGCCTTCCTTTTATTTTCTGTCTTCTTACCCTTTCTTCCTCCCCCCCCCGTTTTTATTCCCTTCACCTTCCCTCCTTCTTCCCCTACCTTTCTCCTTTCTCTTCTCTCTCTCTTTTCCTTCCTCAGTGGTTTTTCCTCTTTTTCTTCTCTCCTTTTCCTCATCCCTTTTCTTTCATTCTTTGCCCCAATTCTCCTTTCCTTTCCTCCCTTTCTGCCTTTCCTCTTCACTCTCCCTTCTTATCCCCTCTGTTTCTCTTCTTCCTGTCCCCTTTTCTATGCCTCCTTCCCCTCTCTCCCTCATCCTCTCTCTTCTGTAAGAGTGACTGGTACAGAGGCAGACAAAGGAGTCAGTCACTTTTACTCTCTCAGCCCTTTGTGTGGGCTGAGCCCTCCCCTGGGGCATGACTCTCTCTCTAGCCACTCCCTTGGCCCCCTTCCCTCTGGGGTAGGGTTCTTTTTAGACTAGTTGGTGGGTAATGGGACATGTCTTTTTCAATGCCAGATACTTTGCTTCCTCAATTCAGAGAAACCCTTTGGATGTATACTTTCTGCCCTGGGAGCTGTTCAAATAAGCCAATCATTTTCTCCTTTGACTCTGAGCCCTCAGACAGAAATCAAATTCTGGAAGATGTATCAGTTTTAAGTTTCCCTCCCCTCCCGGGTCTTTTCCATCCTCTCCCTCAAGGCCACATTCAAGCAACAGTTTAGTAATTCTGTTGATTATAGTGGAGCCACATTTACTGACTTAAGAAACAAAGTGAAAATTTAAACACACAAAAGTAAACACCTCCTAAAGCCTCAAGGGAAGTAACTGGTTTAAAATGAGAGAGACAGAGACAGAGATTGAGAGAGAGAGAGAGAGAGACAGAGATTGAGTGAGAGACAGAGGAGGTGGAGGAGGAAAAGGAGAAGGAGGAGGGGGAAGAAGAGGAGGAGGAGAGAGAGAGAGGTCAACAGCATCATTCTAATGGATTTCAGCAGAGTAGGTCCTGGCCTATGAATGTGTCATATAGCCTAGTGTAACCCATAGCATAGACCACTCGCTGTGTGTCAGGCTCTGTGCTGAGCATTTCACAATGATTATCTCACTTGGTCTTCACAAGATCACATTTTACAGATTAGGAAACTGAGGCAAACAGAGGTCAAGTGACTTACCAAGGTTGTACAGCTAGTAAGTATTTGAGGCAGAATTGAGCTCGGGTCCTCACTTGCCTTTTAACCAATTACATGCTGTTTGAATAACCATTTTTGCTGCTTAAGAAAAAATTTTCTAGTGTAAATATAGATGTCGAGTGTACAAAACCCTACTTTCCCTGTAGGAACACTAGATTGATTTTCAGAGATTCACCTGGCTTTCCCCTCCCTCTGACTCCTTTCCCTGGCTTTTTCTCACCTTTCTTTGACCTGGAATCTTCTCAGGAGAGATCTCTCTCATGAATCTCTCACACCTGTAATCTAGGCCCACTATAGTAGCATCTGACTCTCCAAGAGTCAGTTACCCTAGTCAGACATGATCACTAACTTGTACGTAGTGGGGTTAAGGGAGCCTCTGTACCCCTTGGTGAGGAGAAGAACTGTCACAAAACATTTGGTAGGAGAAGTGTGGAGCTCAGAACCGCAGAAATGAGTATACAAATCAGGGGTCTCCTTGGAAGGGAGATGTACAGAGTTTTGCCCATTTGGGTGGTTTGTTTTTGGCCAGGATGGGGTCAGGGAAGAGGGTTGGAAGTTCCAGTTTGTGGACTTCTTTAGTATGGGAAGCTCCTGGTATGTAAACTCCCTCCACCAATACACCTATTTGTCATTTGTAGTCAGTGAGTTTTCTAGGGCCTTAAGAAGGTAAAGTGACTTGCCCATGGTCACACACGTGCATTGCATTAGAAGCAATCACCAACAAGCATTCGTTATGTACTTACTGTATGACAGGACTCAGACCTGGATGTTCCTAACTCCAAGGCCAGATTCCTGTGCCTTAGACCTTCCTGACTTTGACTTAGCTGAGCCTTAGTGTTCATTGAATTGAACAGAGCAGAGCCAAGTTATAATGCAATTGTCATCCCAGGTTTCCAGTTCAAGACAGATTTATTTTCAAGGACAATTCTCTGTGAAACACTACCATTTCTGCATCATCTCTGCCAGTGTTATCCCTCTTCTCACAACCCTGTTTCTTTTTATTTTCTTAAAGAAAAGCATGAACTTCAACCAAATGACTTAGCCATCTCAAAATCACTCGAGCTATCAAGTCGGATCTATGTCTACCGGAAGGATCTGTCAGAGACTTTGGTAAGAATCGTCAGGCCTTTTGTCAAATAGAAAAGAAAGACAGGATGGAAGGAGAGAGAGAGAGAGAGAGACAGAGAGAGAGAGAGAGAGACAGAGAGAGACAGAGACAGAGAGAGAGAGAGAGAGAGAGAGAAGGGGGAGGGAGGGAGGAAGGAAGGAAGGAAGGAAAGAAGGAAGGAAGGAAGGAAGGAAGGAAGGAAGGAAGGAAGACTCTCTCCAAATGTACTTTCCAGTATAAGGCAAAAAAAACCCAAAACATCCATAATTCTGATATGATTAATGTTCAATCCACAAACACCTATTAAGGCTCTGATGTGTGCTGGATGTTAATAATACAAAGCCCCAAATGAAGCAGGTCTTGTAAATACCAAAATAATAGAAATTGGAAAGGTTTATTTCCTAACTGTCCATTCAGGTTGGTACCTCAAAAGGAGATGTGATTCATTTCTGTAGAGGGACAGGGACAGGGTGGAGAGTGGCTGGGGCGGGGCAGGAT
>CM053585.1:542179150-542196436 GCA_028646515.1 Pseudochirops corinnae
TAACTACATCCAACTGGAACTTGAGATACACAGGCACTGTGGTTGGGAGATCCATCCTGCCCTACCGAAAAGTCAGAGGGGTGAGGGGGGAAGACATAGAAGAGAATAGATTGGGGGAGGGGGGATACACTGGGATGGCTGTTTTGGGGCAGTGGGTAGGGGAAAGATGGGGAGAAAATATGTAACTCGTAATCTCGTGGAAATGAATGATGCAAACTTAAATAAAATTCGACACAAAAAAAGTATATATGTGTATATATATATACATATATATGTATACATATTCATATATGTGCGTATATATATTCTTCTGCCTATTGTTATGAAAACTCCAAACAAAATAATAAAATTATGAATTTTAAAAAAAAGGAGATGTGATTTGATCTGAGAGGTTTTGAACCAACAGGGATATATGGATGGAGGTCTGAAGGAGGACCGACCCATGAGGCCACCTACTTCATTTTACATATGGGGACTCTGAGGCCCAAAAGGAAACCAGGTTTGCCAAAGGTCACCTGGGGAATAAGTGGCTGAGCTTGGATTCCAGGACCTTCCAGTGCCAAATCTGGCAGGCTTGCTAATGTCCTACCCTCTTCTCCCAGTTCAGCTCTGATCACTATAATCCACCTGTATGAAGCAAGCTCAGTACTTGGGTTGAATACCTCCCCAGGACCTGAATTCTAGCACTAATATCTGGAGTGTTTGGAGAAGTCTGGCACAGAAAGGGATCTTGGGCAGCCAAAAAGCAAGCCTGGGCCTTTAATATAATCTAACTCATCTACACCATTAGAATTTCTGAAAGCAGCTGTGGAGAGAGTTTGCAGCCTCGTCCTCGGTTTAAAGAGGAGTCTAATGAAGGTACTTCTGACATCAGGGAAAATTAGAAGGCTGAGGAAAGCCAGGCTTGGGCTTTTGCTTTCCGTTCTTTCTAAGATTCTCCCTTCAGCGCTCCTGGGCTTTGTGGGTAGATCTTCATCCTGTGGGTCTCCTGCGATTGGAAGGGTCGACTGCACCATTTACCCACAGTTCTTCAGCCAAGTCATTCTCCTTCTCCAGGTCTCAGTTTCCTCATCAGAAAAAGGAAGGGGTTGAGCTAAATCATCTCTAAAGTCCCTCCCAATTCTAACATTCTCCAGGTCTCAAATTTAGATTCAGTTTAATTTATCTAAATTTTCTTATTGGTCCATGGGTTTAAAACTGATGCTTACATCAGCAAAGTGAATGCTCTAAAGTCTGTATTTCATGTATATGATCCTGTTTAGCCTCCCCATGACCTTGGGAAATAGGTGCCCAAGCCCAGGTTGATGAGGGTTTGGGAAATGAGTGATGTTGTAATGCCCATCTTACAGATAAGTTATCTGACTGTCAAGACAGTGCTCTGCTGCCAGGATTCCCTTTGGGCTTAGGTACTTTGCTTCCAGAATGTATAGGTGTGATAGCACTAACGCAAATTAGTTCATCCTTTTGGAAAACGGAGTAGGGTGCTGAAGCAGAGAAACTTTGAGGGCAGGAAAAGACCAGAGGAGGCCATGTGTCTAAGGGAAGGAATCCTGGGCAACATGAAGCATCGAGGCAAGGAAATGGAAAGGATTTCAAAAGGCCAAAGACATACTCCATCTACTTTATAATTGCATGTAATGGAGGCAAAATGGGCAGCACTGAGCCATGCTGTGGACTCAGAGTACCCATGGCTCTTGACCCATTGGAAAGTTTCATAGAGGAGATATTATGCAGCTGCTAGAGAGCCGACCAACTCTTCATGGAAATTTTGTCTTGTGCCCTGAGAAGGAGCAGCCTTTCAGAATCCCCCAAGGTATCTTCACTCTCTTGCTCCTCCAATTTTCTTATGTTTGTCTGTTCATTGCATTTCCCCCAATGGAATGTGGGAGGATTTGCCTCCCCAAAGCCTAGCACATAGAATACACTTAGGAAGAAATGCCTGAAAACTGAGGAGGCTTTAAAACTGCGTAAGAACAATTCTACTTTGGACAGTCTCTGTTTCTATTAATACCATTTTTATGCAAAAGAACTTTCAAAAATAAGAATTATACAATTTCTAGTTTAATATGAGTTTCTTCATTTGGAGAGCATGTATTAGATGACTCCTGTATACCAGGCAATGCACCAGGCACTATGGATTCAAATATAAAGAATGAATTGACACCTTGGAGAAACCGACCCTGCTGTATCTTGTCCCCATGTAAAAAACCAAACTGTGAATACTTTCTTAATACTTAGCACACAGTAGGCACTTAATAAATGCTGATTGATTGATAACTTGGGAAAGCCCAGGGATGACGGTCCTTCTTGGGAGAAGTGGTATTATGATTCATTAATCTTAAATAGCTTTGGAAAGGGGCCACTAAAATATTCACAGCCAGGATAAGCTAGTCAGATGTCCTCCAGTTAACTCTGTCAAATTTCAGGGTGGTACAATTATCATAGAGCTCACATTTGGGAGGATGGGCCAGAGCAGAGAAGGGAGAAGTCATTCCTCTGCCATCCAGAGAAAAGAGACCCCACTCTATGTCTAACGATCCTCTGAAAACACTCTGATCCACAAAACTAATTTTAGTACCAATTTTCTGTGCAGTTTTGTTCTCCTCCTACTTCATTTGTCTCACTCCATTGGCATTTTTGTACAGTTTTCCTCGTTCCTGGGAGGTAAAGAATACAAAGCGCATTCCAAACACAAGCCATGTCCATCTTTGTGGACACGGCCCATGACATTCCTTTTGTTGGTTTTCTCACTCTCCTCAATGGCCCACATACTCATGCAGATGAAGAATGGGAGCCATTTCAGGGACTTTGCTCTTATTATCTTACTCCAGGGGCAGGGTCCTATAATCAGATTTTATATTGTGTGTGAGAGAGGGGCCAATTCAATCAGAAGTCATTGATCACAGACTCTGGTTTCTGAGCCTGTTTCCCAAATAGGTTGTAAGTCATAGAAGGAGAACAGACAGGGAAGAAAAATTAAGTGCACTCATTGAAGATTATTGTCAGGGCCTCCGTAGAGTAACTAATTTAGCGAGAAACATTTGGGAGTTGCTCAAGATCCCTTTGCTTCTGCCCATCCATTTAGAGCCCACTGGTCGAGAATGAGGAATCCCAACAAAGGTCGCTGAGGATCTTGGGAATGAACACATGGGACCTGGCCATGGAATTAATGAACTTTGATTGGAACCTGTTCAATTCAATTCATGAGGTAAGCACTGGGAGAAAGGATGGTTGGTGGAGGAAATCTTTCAGAGAGCACCTCTTCAGTGTGGCTCCTAGGGAAGGATCTCCAAGGTATCCATTGTATAGTAGGCACAGAACAGGTATTTGTTGAATGGAATTAAAAAGGGAAACAGTGTAGAGTCCTAGAAGAGTTGGGAGGGACCTTTGTTGTCATCCAGTCCAGTCCTTATCTGAAATGGTCTTAATATTATTCAACAAATACTCACTGAGCATCCCCACTCTATGTGCCCTACAAGGCACTGGACATACAGAGATGAAGCAAAAAATAGGCTCCTGCCCTCTAGGTGCTTATGTTGTACTATGGAGAAGCAAGCTGCACCCAATAAAAGGAAGAGAGACAGAGACAGAGACAGAGAGATAGGAAAGAGAGAGAGAGAGATGGTGGGAAGGTGTACAAGATGGAGCTTTGGCTGTGTTAGAAGGGAGACAGGGATGCTAAGAAACCATTGTGAGGACAGAAAGCATACCAGGAGCAGGGGATGCTTGGGTCCATTCAAGGAGGCAGCAGAAGGGATGCTGTGTAGGGTAAATGGCCAGTCTGCCTGAAATGGAGAGTGCAAGGGACATGATGTGAACCAAGATCTGTATTGTGCTTTTTGAAGTTCCCAGTCAAGTGTCATCATCGGTTTCCCAGTACTCCCTCTGTATTTTCCTCAGGAATCATTCCTTCATTCTCAAGGAGGAGCATTTCTTCCTCCTCTGTGAACATCTCCCTTTCCACTTTTGCATCTCCTCCAGACCCAGTTTTGGCCTTTGATTCTGTGACCTTTTGATTGAGGAAGACACTTTGTGACCAATATTGAGACCCTCAAATGTTGTAGCAGTGAATCCCCCTCAAAAAAAGAAAGAAAGAAAAAAGAAAGCCAGCCTTCAAAGGCCTGTTCTGTCCCCACAGCAAGAGCTGATTTACTTCACATTCAGCCGACAAGGAAGCAGCGAGAACACGGTGAACCTCAGTCTCTTGCTCCAAAGATGCAACGAAGTCCAGTTGTGGGTGGCCACAGAGATCCTGCTTTGCAGCCAGCTCTGCAAGAGAGTTCAGCTGGTGAAAAAATTCATCAAAATCGCTGCTCAGTAAGTGGGTGCCCTGGGGATGCATGGTAGACAAGGGGCTCCAGGGCAGGGCCGAGGCTTTGGGAGGGACCCCGAGACCCCTATGTCTACAGTGTGAAGAGCATTTAGAAGGCCCTCATGTTAATATGGGGAAACTGAGGCCAGAAAGAGGACCTTGTAGGAGGCCCTCAGCCAGGAAGTGGCAAAGCTGGGGTGTGAAACCCATTTGTTCGGCTAGCACTTTCTTTCCACTGTGCCATACTGACCTCACTATAGAATTGTAAAGGATCCCTGACCTTGTGGAGTGTAGGTGCTATCTCCAACAATGCAGACTGAGCAATCAATCAGAAGATATTCAGCATCTTCTAGGAATCAGGTCTTGGGCTAGGAGACTAATGGTCCTGGCTGAGTTTGTGCTTCCCATTCTCTAAAAAATTTGCAATATTTACACGTTGCAATAAATGTTTAGATTAAGGCTAGAGAAACCCATAGTGTTTAGGGAACTGATCCCATAAGGTTGTTGTGAGGATCCAATGGAGTGATGTCGGATAATCATTTACTGTGCTGTCCTCTTCCTCTTCTTCCTCCTCTAGCCCTTGGATCAGCCCCCACCATGCTTCAGTGGCCATGGGGAAGGCTGTGCCTTTCGTCACCCCCTTACATGGGGGCCACCACTACCCCAGCCTCCCAAACATCCTTCCCCACACAATGCAATGAAAGGTTTGGGGCTAGTCCTTGTTCAGGCCCCTTCCAATCCTTGTGCTGATGTTTTCAGATTTTGAACCCCAGCAGTTTACAAAGGCAGTCAGGAGAGTACAGCTGCAGCCACTGCCCAGGGGAAATGGAGCTTATCTTTGGGGCTCTCTGCTCCCCTGGGCTCCCCTAAGCCCCCCCGCCTGCCCAAAGCAGCCCTCTCATATGTGTCTCCACTTGGAATCTTTTTACCAACATGAGACTTTTTCTTAAGTAGATATTATTGTGCCGGCCTCCATCTGTGACTGCTAATACTGTCAACACAAAATGTGGCCTGAGACGTCCCTGGTTGTCTTACCCATTTTGCTTGAATAATCTGCTGAAATTTGTCAAGGGAGGAGGTTATTAGTAAGAAGGGACAGTAAGTCTCATGGCCATCTAGCTCAGATCCCAGGATAAGTGTATCCTTTCCTTGAGGGCAGTGACACTGGAGTATCTCTTCTCCATCTGGCTCCTTCCTCTGGCGCTATTGAGAGAGAGATTCTATCCCTCGCAATGCAAATAGAAATGTAGCCTTAATTTCCTTATTATTATTCCAGTTGAAATAACCAAGGGAAATTAGTCATTTACACAAAGAAACATATTCTCCTGGCTCATTGACATCCTATTTGCATATTCCTGTCCATAGCAAATGAGCCCTTAGCCCCACATTTCCCCCAACCTCTCCCTCCCCAGCTCTGTGGGATGAGGTGACTTAGTTTCTTCAGTCTGGTTACTCTAATGGCGAATTTGCTGGGCAGCAACATACCGTGAAGGGCCAGGGGTTGAACTTGATTGTGTGGTCACCACAGTCTTTCAGGCTTTCATTATTCTTATCGTTCCCTGGAAGTAGAGGGAGAGATTGTGTGGTGAGGTGGGTAGGGTGCTGGAGTTGGAGTCAGGAAGACCCAGGTTCAGATTCGGCCTTGGCCACTTACTAGTTCTATGACCCCGGGAAAGAAGTCCCTTAAACTAGCTAAGCCTCAGTTCCTTTCCCTGTAAAATGGAGAGTAACAGCACCTACCTCACAGGGTTGTGGTGAGGACCAAATGAGAGAGCATTTTGCAAACTTTTCAGCACTCTGCAAAGGTTGTGGGAGGATCAGAACCCGTGGAATTGGGGATGCATGAGTAGGGTCTGAAGTGTCAGTTTTTTACCCTGGCGTGTGGGAGGCAGCTTCCATCTTGTGTGGTTCTCCTTTTTTGGGAGGATTGGTGGTAAAGCAATCTCACTCAGATGTACAAGGGATTCAGTGAAGATGTCGATGTTATTGCTTCATCTATGATCGAGTCAACAGATTTGTTGAATTTTAAGATGCACACAAGGGAAATCTAGGCAACAGGCACTCCTTAAATGCCTACTATGTGCTGGATATTGGAGATCTGAAAAAAAAAAGACAAAAACAATTCCTGCCCTCAAAAAGTTTATGTTCTAAGGGAAGGAACAACGCATAAACAACTCTGTAAAACCAAGATATAGACCAGATGAATTGGAGGTAATCAACAGAGGGCGCTGTGAATGAGAGCTGACATGTCATTGTTAGAACTGGAAAGGGTCCCTGACCTTGTGGAGACTGTGGGCACTGTCTCTACCATGCAGATCAAGCAGTCAATCAAAAGACAATCATTAAGCACCTTTGAGGAGTCAGGTCTTAGGCTAGGATGCTAAGGATGCCAAGTCAAGACCAGAGCCCACCCACCCAATTGCTTTCTCATCCTGTGGGACTCTTTGGAGTGTTCTTATAACATTATAAATTTACTTTGCTTTTTTTTTTTAAAGGGAATTCAGCATACTTAGTCAATTTAAAGTACAGGATGATTCCATATACTTTATGGGGAAAGAAGAAGAGAGAATTACCAAGTAATTGAATATTTTCTGAGTAACTTTCTATGAATACTTCAAAATATGATGAAACAAAAAGCCAGAGCTCTAGTATTTCGTTTGAAGGATAGTAGAAGGAGGGAAGAGAAAAGGGAATGTAAAGGCAAAAGCCCTTGGATAAACAGCATTGAGACATTAGGGAATGGTGCTGGCTTTGGAGTCTGAGGATCTGTTCAAATCACTTCTCTGTCACTTACGTCCATAAGCTACTGGGTCAATTGCTTTGTATCTCTGGCACACTCTTTTCTGATCTGTACAACACTCAATGGCTCCTTCCAAGGTGAAATTAGGAGTAGCTCAGTAGTGAGCAGACGGCGTGGTGGGCCAGGAGTCGGAAAGAGCTCAGTTCAGATATGGCCACAGACACTTTTCAGCTGTGTGACCCTGACTGCAAGTCACTTAGCCCATTGGCCTCAGTTTACTCATCTGTAAAATGGAGGTAATCAATAATCTACCTCCCGGGGATGTTGTAAAGATTAAATGAAATAATCTTTGTAAAGCGTTTTGCAAACCTCAAAATACTGTTCTAAATGCTGTTATCATTCAAGAAGTACAAGAGACACATCAGGTTAGAGTTGATGTAAAGCACCTGGGAGACATTCACTTATGACTTTACTTACTCATCCTATGAATGGGGCTAGGGATGGAGGAAAGAGAAAGAAAGGACGCTGGGGTAAAGGAATTACTCAAAAGGAAAGGCAGTGGTGGGCATGAGACTCAGTTGGTCACTCAACTCAGGAATAGCAGACTCAGACTCCCTCAGAGAAATGCCATGATGAGATATTGCTAATGGCATGGGGACTGGGATTTTGCCCCCAGGGTGTCAGATTTAGAAAGCCCTGGCAGCACCTACAACCTCAAATGAACAATAGAATATTTAGCATCTGATTAACAGAAATCATTTGTTCAAGCAGGAAGACACAAAATGGCGGATGGGAGTGAGCTGTTCCCCATCACCGCCTGGCAGTCTTCCCAGTGGATGTCTCAGGACAGTGGAGTTCTAGAGTCCAGTCTAGATCTCCATCATGGAATGCCATTTCCCATGCCCCTGTTTGTCTAAGTATGTGCTTTGAGCCAGCTGCCCAGGGACTTTGCCACCCTCTTAGCCCTTCGCCCTGGCCTCCTCATTCTTTCCTCATCCTGGCTATTCTTTGCACTGCTAATAGATTAATTATGTCCAGACCCAGGTCAGATCATGGCAGTTCTCTGCTGAAAATCCTTCAATAATTCCTGTCATCCATCTGGTAATATTCAACCCACTCAGCCTGCTATTCTGGGTCCTAAGAAGTTTCAAGCTTTATTTCCTGCCCCTTTCTTCTCCCTTGTCTCTCCTTCAGTCACATTTAACTATTTACCATCTCTTTCATACGCCTTATATGTTCCCAGATCTGTACATTAGTTCACCCCATTCCTTATACTTCAAAGTTGTTCCCTCATCCCACCTATCTTTTAAGGCCCACTTCCAATGCCACCTCTTCCGTGAACTCTTTCCTGATCTGCCCCCTACTTGTGGAACTCAAATATCCCTTGCTTTGTACCTCTTTCTAATCCACTTGCCGTGTATAGTTTTGGAGCACAATTGTTGACTTACATACCTTCAACATCCTCAGTTATAAACTCTGTGGTGGCAAGGGATGATTTCCTCTTTCTATGTTATCCAACACAGATCATGTCTCCAACAAAGGCCTGTTGAAATAAGTCAGTATTGCTTCTTTGAGAATTTGAATTAGAAGCATAGCTTTATGAATAGCATTTCCATAGCTATCCGTAATAAATATTCATATTATTATGGCTCTACCCTGGAGCTATTTTGATGGAGACAAATGGAATACAGGTTTTAAAGGGAATATAAGTTGCTGATGAGCTGTATGGGGTGATGAGATCTTTACTGGAAAAAAAGGAAAACAAGGGGTTGATTCATGAATCCTTAGAATGAGAACAAACAGCTGGGCTGAATATTCTAAGTAGCGTTTGCAGGACAAGTGAGGAAGGCAGATGAAAAGCTTCATGCCTTCTGTCACGTTTCTAAGGAAAGGGTGAGGGAAAGGGGGAAAAATATAAATTGACCCAAGGGTGCTTAGAACGCCCCAGATTTCTAAAGGGGATTATTTGGTGAAATTTTGGGAAATATTCTTCTAATAATTCAAATGCTTGTTAGCCATATGACCATGGTCAAGGTTAAAGGGGAATATTAGCACATCTATTAACCTTTACCATATGGAGGTGGTGCAAGAAAGAGCTTTACAAACTTTTAAAGATATGAACATTAATGGTAGCGACCCCTTGCTATTATCATTGGTAATGTGAGTGTGAATGAGAAAGCTTTCTAGGAGTATTTGAAATGGTCCCTAGCCTTCCACTGCAGTGGCCAGGAGTGGACACCCGTGGGGAAGACCCCTGGGCTCTCCACGCTTGACCTCAGGGGCCAAGGAGATCCTTTTCACCTTCTCTATTCTGGGATTATCCAAATAATGGACATTGACCTCAAAGTGGCACCAGCTTCCTTTTATTCCAACAGCTGCAAAGCCCAAAGAAACCTGAATTCTTTCTTTGCCATCGTAATGGGTCTCAACACTGCATCAGTCAGCCGGCTGTCTCAGACCTGGGAGGTAAGCAGCCAGGATCAGAGAATCATGTGGGGGTGAGGGGGGTGCTTTAACCAGAATGGGAAGGGCTTGTGTGAAAAGACTGCCTTTGGAAAGATTGGATTGAAACACTTTTTAGAAGTGGATATATTCTATTATTAAAAATCGAAGTAAATGTATTGAGTTCTGAGGAACTGTATTAAAACAAGGGAAAAGATTTCTTTTTATTATAAAGGAGAACATGGCAATTTGGAGACTGTTTGGGAAAGAAGGGAAATTGAAGGGTGAGAAGCCATAAGTAGGGTCAGTTCTGCTGGTATTTAATATTTTGGTTCTGCTGTTTCTGTTTTAATGAATGACAAATTCAGCAGCATTAACTCTGACCTAATTTCATCAATTAATGACCCCCAAAGCCTGGAACTAATGTACAGATATCAACTAGGAAGCAATAGCCAAAGAAATCTGAATCCACAATAAAGAAAAGAATGAAATGTTTAGAAAAATCTTGTGTTAGAAACATTCTGGTGTCTTTAGTTCCCCCCCAGGGGATAGAGGGTAGGCATTAGACCTGTGGAACCTTCAGGAGAAGGAAACTCCCTTCACTAATGCAGGTTAGCTAACAGCTGCTGTACAACCCATATAGTTGCCTAAAGATCAGTGATTGGTTAAGGTGTTTGCTCAAGGGCACACAGCCAGTATGTGCCGGAGGAGGACTCAAACCCATGTCTTCCTGGTTTCAGGACTGTCTCTCCTTTTATTCCTTAGACTGTCCTGCCTCCAGAGTCTAGTGATTTATGGCAGGTGCCTCAGATAATCTTGGCTTCCCCCCAGAGAAAAGAAAAAGCCAAAGAAATTCTCTGAGAGATGAGGAGGGAGAAGTGACCTCCTTGAACTGATGAGATATAGTTCTACTGAAGCAGAATCACATAGTGGGAGCTGAATCTGGCCTCAGGAAGACCTGAATTCAAATTCCACCTTTGATTCTTGCCTACTGTGTGACCCTGGGCAAGTTGGTTAATCTTCATGAGCCATAGACACCTCTCTAAGGCTGCCTAGATGGTTTATGTGAAATTGTAGGTGCTTGGTGTATTGAAATATGAAAACATTGTTATCATTTTCTTTTCTATTTCCAAGGGCTATTATTTGGCAGATGGGGAAGGAAAGAGAAGGAGGTTATCATGGGATCATAGATTTTGACAGGTGAAACAAATGGTAGCAACCATTATGGTCCAACACATATACAAAAAGAAACCCTTACTACAGTATACCCAAGAAGTGACCATCCAACCTTGGCTTGGATACTTCCAAGCTCAGGCCCTCTTGAGGCAGCCCATTTCACCCTTGCACAGTTTTAGTTGTTAGCAAGTTTTTTCTAGACATTGAGCCTCGGTTGGCCTCATGACAACTGCAGCCCACTGGTCCTGGCTCTGCCGCCTTGAACTAAACAGAGCTGCCTAATCCCCTTTCCATTAGGGTACTCTCATATCTCCACTGACACCATCCATATTGAGTCACAGGTAGTCATATACTAGAGGCATTCCAATGCTTACAGCTAGAAAGCACCCAGAATGTTAAAGCTATCTTTATATTGGTCCCCGGCACCAGGGACAGCACCTCCTGATTCATAGCCAGAGGCTAATAAATGCTAGTTAATAAGAAAGGTTTTGAGTAAAGTTTGGGTAATGACCTATATATTACCATCATAGGGACCAGCCCAACTCAGTTCCAAGAGGCTCATTGCCTCTTGGAGGCAAATTTTTGAGACATAGCAATTCTCAAAAACAAAAGCTTGGTCATAGAGTTTGTGATCTAACACTGTGAAGGTCCAGGCAACCCCACACCTACTACATCATTGATAAAAGGTAGTGTAGCATCATGCCCCACCCAGGAGGGCCTGCTCATTTGTGTGCCTATCCAGGCCACACAACAGAACATTCAACAGGATGCCCCTGGGCTCTCTTCTGAGCTAGTTAGAACTTCTCTTTCAGCTTGGTGACTTCCTGGGGCACTTGTTGAAATGCTTGTATATTGAAACTCAGAGACATGCCTCAGGTTTCATTGGACCAAATAGGCCAGAGCACATCATTTTTTGATACTTTCACTCACTGCCTTGAAAGCTAATTAGTCCATTTATGTAGAAGATGTCAGCCTACATTATTATTTTGAGCTCAACATGACTATTAAAGACAAACAGAGAATACATCAAAGTTGGGATGGAATTGAAACCAAAGAAGTTTTCATTAAAAAATCATTGTTGTGTAGAATGTCTAATGAGGCTAGATAGGTTTCTGAATGATTGATCATTATATTCTGTGCTACTCAATGATGTTTGTCAGGGCTATTGTGCTAAGAGCATGACAAGAAAGACCCAACCAGGACATAGTTCGCCGAGAGTTTTTATATTCAGAAACTTAACCCGTAGGAATAAAACTTGACAAAAACTGTCCTTTGCACCCCTTGACTTATTTGCCCTTTGCCCTCTGGTTTGTTTTCTTCCAGAAAATCCCTGGGAAGTTTAAGAAGCTTTTCTCCGAGTTGGAGAGTTTAACGGTAAATAGTCCCATCCACTAGATGTCAAGATTCTGTCGTGTGCTTGTTTTAGAAGCAGCTTATGTTCTGAAGGGAGGTGGTGTCAGAGATGGAGTACATTCGTTCCGTATGGAAGGGTGTAGGAATCTGCTTTGGGGAATGATTTTCAGAAGCAATATTTGAAGTCATCCCCTAAAGCTCCCTTGAAATGGGAAACAGGATGAAATGGGAAAACAAATAGATACCTTGCCCTCAGCTCTTTCTCATTTTTAGAATTGAGGAGTATTACAGTGTTATTTAAAGAGTATTTTTAGAAAACATCAGTGGGGCTCTATTGTTTCTCTGAAACCTCTATGGATCATTGAGGTAGATGGAGGTAGATTTTTCTTTGAAGATGTAACAACAGCAGGGGAACCTTATGATGGAAATTATGCTGAAAAAAGAAAACAGTAAAGAATCTATGGAGGCAGAGACCCAACTAGGAAGGGGAGGAGCAAAGGGTTTTCCCTCGGGTGGAAAATTTCAAGGGCCCCAACAGTCTTATCCTTCTTCTCTGCGAATGAATGCACTGCCCTCATGGTGGTAGTGAGGGTGTCCACATTCTGGGAATACTTCCTTCCCTACCAGCCTGCATCTGGGGCAGAAGCTTCAGTGGCCTTATCCAGGGGCTGGACATTCCTCTCCTGCACCCACTCGCCCAATTGTGATGACACACACCAGATGAGCCCCACCCACCCACCCAATCACCTCCAGTCTGCCCCGAGAATATCTGGTTTCAACTCTGCACATGAGGCCAGTCTAAGAGTGTTCAAAAGGTACACCTTCCAAAGTCATTTCCCATTCACAAGAAGCAACAGTATGGGTTTTGTTCACTAATTGGGCCATTGATTCTCTTTTAAAAATGCACAACCTTCTCCATCCTGAGAAAGGGAGCTCTTCATAGGTAAACCACCTTCATGTTGTGAGACTAAGGTGTATTTCAAATGTGTGTAGCTCATTTATTTTCTCTCTGTTTCCTCCATGGTGCTACAGGACCCTTCCCTGAATCATAAAGCCTACAGAGATGCATTCAAAAAGATGAAACCTCCCAAAATCCCCTTCATGCCACTCCTGCTTAAAGGTAAATCTTCTCTGGTATTCTGGCAGTAATTTTATCTGTTCACTAGCTCTGTAGCCTGGTAGAGAGGGGACCAGCTTGGAATTGGGAGGATCTGAATCTGGTCTCTGAAATTTACTGTCCAGGTGACCCTGAACAAGTCACTTTCAATGCCCAATGCAGCCCTTCCAGACTAAAAGTCACACATAAGGGCTGGACTTGAAGTGAGGAAAGAGCTGAATTTCAGTTCAGGCTCTGATACCTACCAATTGCATGACTACAGACAGGCAAATCACTTGACCTCTTGAAACTTAAATTTCCTCATCTGTAAAGTGGAATAATGTTTTCACTTTTGTTTAACTTGTATATGGAGGTAGAGAGATGAGACTTAGAAAAACTAATTATGTTTGCTCTTGGAAGAGAATAGTTCAACTGATTTCTGATATGTTAAAATACCTTAACTGTCCTGGGAAGAAAATCCCCAGGTATTAAGCTTTTTATAACTTACAGAGGGCCTAGGGAAGACATTTAAACCTGTTTGCTCAGTTTCCTCATCTTGTAAGATGAGCTGGAGAAGGAAATGGCAAACCATTCCAGTGTCTTTGTTAAGGAAAGGTCACAAAGAGATGGACACAACTGGAAAATGACGGATCAGCAAACTTACAGAACGTGGGATTGGTTGGGTTTGTGTTGTCTTGTCATTCGATACTGTTTCTAAGATCTTGGGCTCCAAGGATGATAGATTGGGGTTGGGAAAGGTCTTAAAGCCCATTCAGTCCATCCTTTCATTGTCTGGCCAAATGAACCTCCAGCCAGAGATGTGAGGGGGTGCCCTAGGACACATAACAAGAAAGCAGCCAGACTGGCCCTTGGCACCAGAGCACTCTGCCTTGAAAGAGCCATGATGTGTTTCCATTAAAACCTGTGCACACTAGAATCTTCCATCAGGAAGATCAAGAAGAAACACTAGAATAAAGGAAGCAACCTGCATGGCCACCTCCCAACTCTGAAGGTGATGGCCATAATCCCCCTGCACTTTCCCCATATATCTTTTCAGATGTTGGGAGAAACAATAGAGCAGTGGGAATATTGGGATAAGATGTGTTTTCTGCTTGCTATAGGAGGACCCATTTGAGGAGATATTTGTAGCTGCAAAGAAGCACTGGGGGGGGGGAGGGACTAAGAGAAAGCCTGTGGATTTGGCAGTTGGGAGTGCTGGCAACCTTGGGGAGAGCAGTTCCAATGGACCGATACGATCATGCCCAGATTGCAGGGGATGAGTGGGTGGTAAGGAAGCACTTCCTCACTGCCCACTCCTAATAAGGTGGCAGATCCTGTGGCTCTGGCCTTGGTACAGTGTCTTCTCCATCCCTGCTACCTCTCATTCACATCCTCCCTCCCTGGGTCTATCAGACACAGCTCCACTGTGTCTCATCACCAATTAATTCTTTCCCATGGTTGCCTCTTACCCATCTGCCTCCTGGTCACGTTGCCCTTCTTTCAGACACTTTCAGTGGGTCCCATTACAGGGCGATCAAAGTTTAAACTCCCTACCTGGCATTCAAGGCCCTCCCCCATCTGATTCCAGCCCACCTTTCCATTCTTTGGGCCCCTCACATCCACTTTTCTGCCCTTTCCTGCCTCCATACCTTTGTTTATGTCAACACCCCCATAACTAAAGTAGACTCTTCCCCCAACTCACTAGTCTCTGCCCAGTAAAATTCTTTCCTTCCTTCAAGGACCAACTGAGGTATGCAACAGACCTATTCTCTCCTGAAATTTCCCAGCAGAATCCCCTCCTTTTCCCTGGTTGCATTATGTCATAGATGTCTATGTCCTATGTTAGCTCACCTAATGGGATCCCATGGGTTGGCCTGGCTCCTACCTCACTGGCAACAGAAACTTCTTTCCCTTCCTGAGCTTGAGGAGAGCTCAGGGGGCCCTAGTAGAAGGAGCTGACAGACTTCTACAAACCCTGATTTATGATCTTCATCATATACGGAAGGCTAAGCTGTATGAAATGGGTATAGGGCAGTAGGAACACTCAGCCAAGCAGATCCCAGGGTGTACAAGGTAAAAAAAAAAAAAAAAAAAAGTTTTGTTGGCCTGAAATGGAGCCTATAAAGAGATGGTATCTGAGCTGTGCAACCTCAAATTTCGTTTTGCTAAAGTTTATTTGATTCTTCAAGTGTTTTATTTTAAGCTCCCATCATTCAGGGTTCTAATTTTTATTTACTAACCCAAAGACAGGAACCGTAGGCAGCCCTGCAGTCACTGAGTTTCCATATGGACAAGTGGTAGGAGGTGTAGGGCGGGGGGGCAGAGGAGTGGGGACGCATCTGGGAACGAAACAGATTTGAGTCTGAAAGCTTTGATTGGAAGCAATAAATAATTTTTAAAGTTACAAGAAAGCCCTTGACAGCTTCTTTTTAAACTCAACTCAAATGAAGCGCAGCTCCCCACTGCACATGTTCGCCCTTTGAAAAACTAAGCTGGTTGGATTTTCATCCCCCCCCCAATACTTAATAAAATTTGGTGTGTCACCCTTATATCTGAGCACGGATGCAATTTTCTGCTCCACTGAGTTTATCTATGCTTTGTTGTTGGCAGCAAAGCAGATTTCTAATTTTTCCCCCCGCAAATATCTGCCTTCATCTTAAAGGAACGAGCAGAGAGTAAATGTTCTATTTGGTTTTTAATTAGACGCCTTCTCTAGTTTTAAATCAGCATTTTGCAGTATTGTTCCTTTATCTTGATTTGTTTCTGTCAATTTGACAACACACCTGGGCAGGCACAAATCTTTGGTCCCAATCCCCCTGCCCCCATTTGAGAGCTGCTAACACTGGCATCAAAAATCATTTGGAAAAGGACAGCAGGTTAGCATGAAACGTGACACAGAATTTCTCATGCCTGGAGGGACATCATTCAGTTAAAACAAGTATGGCCTGAAATTAAATCTTTCAATCAAAGTTGAAAACATTTTTTTTCCTGGTGAGTTGGGCAGGATTCTTCCTCCCTTCCTCCATTTCTCTCTTCCTCCTCTTCTGTCTAATCCCTCTGTTCTCTTCAGTTTCTGGGTCTGTGTTTCTCAAAATTTATCAAATTTAATTTGTAATTGGTGCCTAGTTCCTTGGGAATGTTTTTAATTACGAAAGTGTGCTCACTGCTTTGATGGAATTGGATTACTTGGGCTTATTGGAATGACTCCTGTGAATGACAGCTTTCAATCAAAATTCAATCCTTCAAAAAACAGTTTGTTGTCTTTGGGGCTGTTACTTTGTCTAAACCTAAGATTTCATCAGTCTCTATAGTTCCTGGTGAGCAAACTTCCTCTTCCAATATAGATGAATTTCTCCAGCACTTTACAATCTTAGAAAGTTGCCTGGGATGTAGAGGAGTTCAGTGCCTCACCCAGAGTCCCCAAAGCATTTGGACCCAAGAGGTCCTGTTGCTAGTCCCTGCTTTCTGCTTGTCATGCATTCAACAATATCTGACTCCTTGTGATGCCATGAGCACCAATACTGTCCATGGGTTTTTCTTGACAAAGATACTGAAATGGTTTGCCAATTCCTTCTCTAGCTCACTTGGCAGAAGAGGAAACTGAGGCAAACAGGGTTGAGTGATTTGCCCAGGGTCACATAACTAGGAAGTTTCTGAGGTCAGATTTGAACTCAGATCTTTCTGACTTTAGACCTAGCACTCACCCCACTGAGCCATCTAGCTTCTTTCTACTCAATGCTACCTTACGTTATTTCAATTATTATCAATTATCTCTTGAACTCATGTCTCATAGGTATCCCAAACTTAACATGTCCAAAAAAGAAGTCATTATCCACTCCACACACAGATACCCCAAATCTATCCCTCCTCCAAAGTGGCCTTTGGCACCATCATACTTTCAACCCTCCACATTTACTGTGAGGTAGGAATCATCCTGGGTTTTCCCCTCCCTCACCCCTCATTCCCTATGCCATTGCTTCTAACCCCAATGATAGCTCTCCCATCCAAACCCTACTCCTCACACACATGGTCTTTTCTCCAGGCCCTCATCACTTCTCAGCTAGACCATTCCAGTCATCTCCTATTTGCTGTCCCAGCACCTTGCATCTTCTCCAGGTCATTCTCTGCACACCTGCCAAAGTAATATTTCTTTTTTTTTTTTTTTTT
>CM053585.1:542196936-542250816 GCA_028646515.1 Pseudochirops corinnae
TGGTGGGGCTGAGTGAAGTCATTCGCACACCCGCCATTACTCCTAGATTGCCTGGTGGGGCTTGGCTGGATGAGGAGCGACCACATCTGATAGCCATCTGCTCACAGCATCTCAGTCCCAGCCCAGGGCCAGAGTGGGCAGGGCCCACAGCCTGCCCACGTGCAGCCACTGGCCTCCACTGAGGGGCAAAGAGCAGGAAGAAACCAAAGCCGACCACTGAGCTTAGGTCGATTTCTATCCCTAGAATCCAAGGTACCCAGAGCTATAACTAGCAATTGTGGTGCCAGGAAAGACGGACAAGGAGCAGGAAGTGCTCCCTCCAGGCTCCGGCTCCCGTGGGCAGAGACAGGGCCACTGAGGGGAGCCCCTAGCTGTTCCTGCCAGCTGTGTGCCTGGGGCTTCCAGCCATGGTCACTCCTGACTTACTTCCTGGGCTTCACTTCCTCACCATCAGCCTTAGTGGGTGCTCTCTCCTTGCCCCTGCCCCTACATCCCAGCTCCCTCCCTCACTAGAACGTGAGCTGCTGCAGGATAAACACCACCCTGCTTGCACTGGAATCATGTGCTCTTAGCATATAGTAGGCACCTAATTAATGCTCTGTGTACCCCTCATCCCTCTGTATCATCCTCTCTCTACCAGCTATTGAGAAAAGCAAACTTTGATTTTGTGTTTATGGTTGATTTTGCCTTGTAACTGCTTAAATTGTGGTTCTTTGTCTCTGAACTTAGTTCAAAATTGAGCTGGTCTGTGATGAGTTAAGTTCAGAAATCCTTTTTCTTGGCTAATCATTGTTCTGTTCTTGCTTCAAGGAATTCTGCTGTCCTTGGGGGATGTGGGTGCACAACAGGGAGTCTGCTCTAGTATCTTTATACCGCCAAGCTATCCTTCAGGGTTGCCTGGTGTGCTATCCAAAGAAGTCTAGGTCACCATCTTCTAACCTTGCAGGCAGATTCAAACAATGAAAATCTCTTAGTCACTGGAGGGAAGCAGGGGGTTGTTACTAGCCCCTCAGTTCCCAACTTCCAACCAATCATATTGTTCCCCACGCTTCAGCTATGAAGCCAATCATGTTGTCCATGACCCCATGATGTCGCCTACCCTGCTCTGCTCTTTGTTCTGACCTCATAAAAATGAGTTAAGTCTTCATATCAGCTTCTGGCTCAAATGGAGATAAACCATTGACCCCTGTATTAATAGATTCTTGCTCTGTTAATAAATTGTTATTTTGCTTGGAGAATACATGCTTCAGTCTACCCTTGTTGAATTTCATCCATGACTCTATCTCTCTATCTATCATCTATCTTCCCCTCTGTCTATCTACCATCTGTCTGTCTCTCTATCAATCTATTATCTATCATCTGTCTCTCTATTATCTATCACTCTCTAAATCTATCATGTTTCTATCTCTCTCTCTCTCTCTTTTCTTTTCTTCTCCTCTTCCTCCTCCTTCTTTCCTCCTTCATTTCTCTTTCTCCTCTCTCTCTTTTTCTGTCTCTGTCTTTCTGTCTCTCTCAGTCTCTATCTCTGTCTCTCTCTGTCTCTATCTCTGTCTCTTTGTGTCCTCTCTCTCCCTCTCTCTCTCTGTCTCTGTCTCTTTCTGTCTCTCTCTGTCTCTCTCCTCTCTTCCTCTCTCTCTCTCTTCTCTTCCTCTGTCTCTCTTCTCTCTTCCTTTCTGTCTCTATCTCTGTCTCTCCTCTCTCCTCTCTGTCTGTTTGTCTGTCTGTCTCTCTTCTCTCTTCCTTTCTGTTTCTATCTCTATCTCTCCCCTCTCTCCTCTCTCCTCTCTCCACTCTCCTCTCTCCACTCTCCTTTCTTCTCTTTCTCTCTTTCTCTCTCTCTCTCTCTCCCCCCCTCTGTCACTCTGCCTCTCTCCTCTCTTCCTCTTTCTCTCAGTCTCTCTCCTCCTCCTCTTCCTCCTCTCTCTCACTCTCTCTCTCTTTTTCTCTGTCTCTGTCTTTCTGTCTCTCTCAGTCTCTATCTCTGTATCTCTCTGTCTCTATCTCTTCTCTTTGTGTCCTCTCTCTCTCCCTCTCTCTCTGCCTCTGTCTCTGTCTGTCTCTCTGTCTCTGTCTGTCTGTCTGTCTTTCTCTCTCTCTCCTACTCCTTTCCAGACACATAGATAACGGTTCCTGGGTCTTAAGCCCCCAAGCAAATCCTTTTTGTTTTGTGCTGCTAAATATTGGAGGTGAGAGCCAGAGGATGGAGGAGCAGCAGACAGACTTCAGAGAGCTGGGAAGAACCTTTTCAAGCCAATGGCCTTGTTTTTTACAGGTGAGGCACCTGACTCCCAGGTAAGGGAAGGGACCTGCCCAAGGTTACACCAGTAGGAAGTGGCCACTTTTCTGCTAGAGCACTGTGCTTTCTCTAAACAGTTTTCTGTGTCTTCCTTCAATTAATCCATTCCCCCTCATCTTACAGATGGGGAAACTGAGGCTTAGAGAGAGGAAGGGTCTTACCAAAGGTCCCACTAGTAAGTGGCCACTTCAGAACGTTGCATTATTTTTCTAAGGGAAGTCTCTTCTGTCTTCCTTCCATTAGTCCATTACCTTACATTTTGCAGATGGGGAAACTGAGGCACTGAGATAAAAGGGACTTGTCCAAAGTCACACAGTAAGTAAGTGTGTGTAAGTGGCAGAGTCAGGATTAGAACCCAAGTCCCTCTCCCTGTCTTCAAGGTCTACATGAGAGATTCTGCAGGCTGTAGATTCATGAATAGGTTTCTCAGTGTCTATGAATTCGGGTGGGGAAACAAAATTACATCTTTATTCAATTAGCTTTTGGTTTCCCATATATTTCATCTTACGGATTTAAAGACCACTGTCTTTAAATGATCGAGTGATGCTCTTTCTTGCTTGAGCTGCCCTTCTTATGTCAGAAAGCTGAGCCTTGTAGGGAGCTGAAGAAGGGGGGGCGGGGCACTGTAGTTCTGATCTCACAAGGACAGCAGCCATCTGCCTTCCTCCGTTCCTGTGTGTCTCAGCCACCCACACCCAGGGACCTGGATCCTAAGTAGTGGCTTACTGGCTTAGACTTGAAAGGAGAAAAGATGGCATCTGAGCCATCATTAGGGGTGTCCAGAGCCCCTGGCTGAGAGGCATCCACACCCACTGCCCACCTTCCTGGGGCTCAGCCTCTCTAGGAAAAGCTGCCAGCTTGGTTCTCTCTGTTTCTGAATCCTCAGCAGGCATCTCTGTGTTCCAGCAAGTGGAAAAGCAGGAGAGGGAGACAGCCCTGAACCCTGATGACAAGGAGTGAGGAGGAGGGAGGGAACAGAACCCTCAGCCTCAAAATGCCCAATGGCATCTCCCCCAAAGGAAAGCTGCACATCCAATGACAGTCCAGGGCTGGCCCCCACACCAGCCCCAGCTCTGACCTCAAGGTCTTGGGTGGGCAAAGTGAGGAAGGCTTGAGAAGGCACCGAGGATTTTGGGAGCTTTGGTCCCTCCCTAGGGCTCCTCTATCACTGCCCATACAGACCATTGAGAATTACAGGGTTGGAAGGACTTCCTCCCTGTCCGTGAACAAGACTCTGTTCTATGGTCTGTATTACATACAGTTAGTGCTGGTACTGGAGAAAACCAGGCTGTTTTGTTCCCTTCTGAGAGTGATGTTTATAAATGCACAGGATTGCCTAGGAAACTAATCATATTGAAATAAAGATGCATTTTTCCCCATCTAAGTTCACGGACCCCTGTCCATGGACCTAGCTTAAGAATCCCTGGGGTAGAGAATAGCAGCTGTGGGAAAGTATCCCAGGGGCTCAGAGTTGGAAGGGGGCACAGCAACCCACAAGTGATGAAAAGACCCTTCGTCTCTATCCCTACCCAACAAGTGGCCAGTCAGCTTCTCCCTGAAGACCCCCTTTGTGACTTCCTGACACTTAGAATTCCCAAGCTTTGTCCCTTCTCCCATCTCTACCCATCAAGGCCCAGATCACAGGACTTCATTCCCTCCACCCCAATCCAGAAACCTTTCCTGATCCTCCCAGTCAGCTGAGGCTTCTTCCCCTTGGAGAGCTGGGCACACTTGTTACCTTTTGTGTACACAGCTAATCATGTTTGCCTTTGGACTTGGGTTGTTCAAATCTCATTGCTCTAGACACCCCTGAGAGCTAGAAAGTGCCAGCCACACTCTCCCCACTTTTCAGATAAAAAAGCTGAAGTTCATGGAGCTGTTCCCACCTTGGGAGAAACTGAAAGGAGCCAAGATCCAGCCTTTCTGTCAAAATTACAAGAGCCATGGTCTGGAGGTCCAGACCAAGATTTATGTATTATTCTAAAGCAGAAGTGCTTAACCAAGGAATCCATGAATAGATTTCAGGGGTCTGTGAACTTGAATGGAGGAAATGACATTATTATCACTAGCCTCTTGTTTCTTTGGTATTTGGATGGTTTTTATTTTGTGCATTTAAAAGCAGGATTCTGAGAAGAGGTTCACAGGCTCCTCCAGGCTGCCCAAGGGGTCAAAGACACTGAGAGTGTCAAGATCCCCTCATGTAATTAATGATTCCCTTGGGGTTCATTTCCCATAGAATTCAGGCATTCTCCTGCCAAAAAACCTTTTTAAAAATAATTTTAAAAACTAGTTTCTTATCTTCAGGACGTGAATTGAGAAAAGGCCAGATCTGACAATTATGAGATTAATGGTCATTTTGGAAAGAACTGCTCCAGTTAAATGATGAGGTTTGAAGCCAGACTGCCCAGATACAGAGACAAAAAATGAAGAAATCCCTGCCTTTGAGAGCCCCTTCTCAGGGGCTGATCTCAGCTGGGTCTCTATATTTTTAAAGCTTTTCTTTTCATGTTTTTGTACTATTAACTCATCATCATTATTGTTAGGGCAGCTAGGTAGTACGGTGGATAGAACTGCAGGCCTGAAGTCGGGGAAACCTGAATTCAAATCCAGCCTCAGACACCTACTAGCTGTGTGACCCAGGGCAAGTCACTTAACCTAGTTTGCCTCAGTATCTTTATCAAGAAAACTTCAAATGGGGCCAGAGTCAGGCATGAATGAAATAACTCAACAACAACAACAAACTTCTTATTATGCTTAAGTGAAGTGAAAACTGTCTCTCACATTCAGTGTCTTATCGTTTGTAGACAAAAAGAGCCCTGAGGACGAAAACTTGGAAAACCCGTTAATGCACTTCTGTTCACCTTGGAAATAAGTATTGTTTGTTCCATTTGGAAACCAACACATTCTGTGAGGGGCTAAAGACCCCTGGTAACAGCCAACATCCTTACTGACAGTCCTAAAGAATCAATTAGGAGGACAGTGACCAATGCCAGTGGAACAGGGGACCCACAGTGTCTACCAGCAGCCAAGCACCCTCCTCTCTGACTGTACTGGGTTCCCTAGAGCAGTAGACAGCTCCCCTTCCTCCAGGCAGATTCAGTATCATAGCCGGAATTCCTGTCGTGTGGGGGTGGGCTAACTAGGCAGCCTGAGGTCCCTGCCTCTCCCAGATTCTGTGACTTTGAGTCTCACTGACCAATGATTCAGTTCAACCAGCATTTATGACATCTTTATAGACACCAAGCTGGGTTGTGCCTATACATCAGCAGAAACAAAGTCTTTCCTGTCCTCAATAAGCTTACACTCTCCTGAAGGCTGGGGACATGTGTGACGTGACAAAGAAGAGGGCCCTGGTGTGATGAGGGAAGGATTCAAAGGGGAGGCGATGGTCAAGCTGAGCCTGGAAAGAAGCCGAGAGAGAGAGGAGCCCCGAAGAGGAGAAAGGAGGAGCATTCTGTACTTTGTCCCTTAGAAATGCTGAAAGAGCATCAGCTCAGTCCTCTTCAAAATAATAATTAACATTTAGATAGCATTTAAGGTTTGTAAAGCACTTTGCACATACTTATTTCCTCATTTGATCCTCCTAACAACACTTTGAGATAAGTGATACTATTAACCCCATTTTATGGATGAGGTAAGAGAAAAACAGAGAAAGGGAAGAGAAAAGAGAGGAGAGAATGAGGGTGGGAGGTGGAGAGACAGAGACAGAGACAGAGACAGAGAGACAGAGAGAGACAGAGACAGAGAGACAGAGACATAGAGATGGAAAGAGAAAGGCAGAACTAATTATCTCAGGGGCATATAGGTGGCACATTAAATAGAGCACCAGCCCTGAATTCAGGAGGACCTGAGTTCAAATCCAGCCTCAGATACTTGAGACTTAACTAGCTGTGTGACCTTGGGCAAGTCACTCAACCTCAATTGTCTTGCCTTCCCCCCCTCAAAAAACCAAACAAAGAAAAAAAAGAACTAATTATCTCTAAATGTCCTTTCTCGGCCTATATCCTTTAATCTAAGCACCCTAAACATGAATTGTGGGGGATGTTTTTAGGCCTGAAGAATTGACAGTGAAGCATACTTTTTGAGAGGTGGGAGGTTACAGGTGTAGAATGTGGCATACACTGCCAGACCAGATTTCTGTACCAAATCATTCATGTATTAACGAGCATCTATAAAATGCTGACCCTGTGACAGGCACACACTTGGCAGTGGACATATGAAGAAAAAAATTAAATATCCCCTACCCTCAAGGAGCTTACATTCATCTTATCGAGGAAGATGATACGTATACACATGTGGAGTAAGCAGAAAAGTAACACAAGAAGGCTAATTCTAAAGTAGTTAGGGAAGGGGGTAGCGGTTGTAGAACCTCAGAAATGGCTTCATTCAATGTTTGAGCTGAGCCTTAATGGGAGTACAGGATTCTAGGAAGGGCAGAGGGAGGGCATGCCAGGCAGGGGACCACAAGAACAAAGGCCTGGAGGTGGGATAGCAGAAGGGAAAGCGAGGAGGGGGAGAGAGAGAGACAGAGACAAAGAGAAACAGAGACAGAGAGAGACAGAGAGACAAAGACAGAGATAGAGATGGAGAGAACAGAGACAGCAAAAACAGAGCAGAGAAAGTCACACACAGAAAACAGAGACAGAAAGACAGAGACAGAGAATGAACAGAGAAAGACAAAGACAGAGACAGAGAGAATAGAGAAAGAGACACACACAGAGAAAACAGAGACAGAAAGACAGTGACAGAAAGAGAACAGAGAGAGGAGAAGAGGCGAGCAGAAAGAACGAGAGGAGGAAAGAATGAGATAGAGAGAGACGAAGAGAACAAGGAGCAGGTCAGTTTGTCGTGATTGCAGAGGGTGGGAGTGAGAACTATCCAATGAGGCTTGAAAGATTGATTGAGGGCAGATTAGGAAGAGCTTCTCAAGCCAAGAAGAGTTCAGAGTTGAGTCCAAAAGCAACATTGCTTGAATGCTTTTCTTCATTATAAGGAAGAGTCCAATGGCTGGGGCTTGGGGGAGGGCTATGAGTTCAAGTGCAATAATTGGGATTTTTTTAAAGTTGTCATGGGTCACTGTGGTTGTCGAAAAAGTGTTGTGGAAGCTCCCAGACATCAGGCACCCTGCCCTTCTCACAGTTCCACATTCAGTCCTTTGACCAGCTGTATACCGTTCATGCCTAAGACATGGATGGATGAATGGCTTGGGACAGTGCCCCTCAAACTTCTTGGTCATTTATTGAGGACTCCCCCCCCCCAAGAGTCTTTGTTTGTCTGGGCTATATCTATCAATATTTACCACATTAGAAAGGAAAGCATCTTAGTATTATTATGAAAACAGTTTTGACCTCACAGACCCCTTGAAAGGGTCTTGGTGAGCCCTATGAGTTCCCAGACCACACTTTGAGAGCTTCGAAGCTGCCCTAAGGGAACTAGAGTTTAATTATGGATTCAAGCACCTTAGAACATTTTATTCATGAATGTGTGGTTTTTCTCTATACTATTCACTCTTACATACAGTATTAGAAAATGCTGCAAAATCTTAGGACATTTCAGGGATAAGCTGAAGCCCTAGAGACACAGGTAGTATTTTCATCATGCTACTGACTGAAGGTGAGGGCTTCAGAAGAGGAAGACAGATTTGGGAAGTGAACAAAGAAGGAGATTTGGATTTCTGCATCATGTCTTAAAACATCACAATGACAGACTTCTGGCTAGGGATAAAACCTGTCTAACAAGGGCTGGTAAGAGTGTAGAGTCTTACAAATCAAATTAAAATAGATCTTAAATGAAATAGAAGCAGGTTGGAAGAAAACTGTGACTGTCTCCCTGGGAAGCAGAACAGCGTAGAGAAAGCTGACAATGTAGGAATTAGAGGAACAGCAGAAATAATCTCAAACTCACAGGAGACAAAGTCAGTCAGGAAGGATCTCAGAAACCATCTCATGACTTCATCCATTCATTTATTCCACAGAAGTTAAGTCCCTGCCATCTGCAAGACACATATACTAAGCAGAGCTACAAGGTAAAAATGGCTGTTTCTGCCCTCAAAGAGCTTCCTTTGCATCAGGGGAGTGACGACATGCACACAAACAAATGTAATACAGGGTAGGGTGTGACAAGGGCAAAGCCGGGATCTAGAGAAAAGTGCTCGGGGAATTGTGAGGAGAAAGTAGAGACACATTCAATCAGAGGGAATTGAAGATTGTCCTGGCACCACACCTGAGCCTCCAAGGTAAGGATTACAAAAGGTGGTTATGACGAGGCAGAAAAGACAATTTTTGCAAGGCATGGGAGTGAGAAGCACCATGTTTCTTTCTTTCTGTCTCCAGTTATTGTATCCATAGTGTCACTGAAAGAAGGTATGAGGCTTCTGCTTGAATCCTTTTACTGATGGGGAACTCACTACCTGTCATGGCCAACTGGAAAGAGAAAGGCTTGCTGAGCCCCGGTTTAGTGGTGCCTTACAATAGGGAGAGGAAGATGAAAAAATGACAGAAAGGGAGAACAAGTGAAATGACAGAAAGAGAGAACAAGTGGGAACCAAAAGGGAAAGATCAAAAAAGATGCTGACAGAGAGGGAGGGAAAAATAGATGAAAAAGGTAGAAAAGGGAAGACAGGAAGAAGTATGCATGTAAATAGAGAAGAAGAAAAGGAAAAATGGAGAAAACTCAAACAACAGCTGCCAAGTCCAGTAGAAGGAAAGTTTTGAGGAGGTTGAGCGCAGCCGAGGCAGCCCTGGGGGAAGAGGGGTTTCCAGCTCATCACTCAGCCTCTCCCAGATGGCACCTGAACCATTTGTTTAAATTACGTCTTACCCAAATTATAAGGAGCTAATTTTCCAATGTCAAGCCCACTTGGAACAGGCCCATTGGAGGTGGAAAGAGATACAGATGCTCCAGGGCTGTTGAAGATGCTAAAAATTTGCTGCATGAGTATTTCTGGGATTTCTTCTGGTTTTTGCTTGTGTTTAAAGGAAGGGTAACATTGAGACAAGCCGATCCGCCCAGTGATTCTGATCTTGCCTTTTGGTCACATGAGAGATTTGACATCATTAACGGTGTCTCTTCAAGGTTTAGAAAGTATGACAGCCCAGGGAATGATTCACAATTTTCACAACCCAAGAGAAAAGATTGAGTCAGACAACAGCCTGGGCAGCCAGAAGGTGGTGGTGAGTGGGATGGACAGGTCTACTATAGCACACCTTGCCTTGCCAAGAGATCTTCATGGCTTTGGGGACATTTGGTGAAATGGCATTAGGATTTATGGAGCTGTTTCCCTAGACAGTGGATGCCCAGAGATCAGCAAGAATGAGTATGAGAAGAGAGAGGAGGGCTGACCCTAGATGACCAGAAGCAGCACTCCTGGGGTGAGCCCCAGGGCAGGGAGGTCAGGGAGTCCCCTAAGCTTACCTGGGCACCAAAGATGCCCTGCTAGAATTGGCACTAGTTGGTATACATTTCAATATTAAAGCAGGGCTACCTTAGCAGAGTCTGGTAAAATGGAAAGAATGCCAGGTTTGGAGGTACAGGACTCAAGTTCAAATTCGGTCCTTTAGGACCAAGCCTCTTTGCAGAATTTTGCAGTCAAGTTGTATTTGTGCGTTTGGCACGGGTACATCTTTATGTGCGTTTTGGGGAGAAGTGGTTATAATCTCTTCTATTTGGATCATATTTTAATAACACACATATTGATAACAAATATTCAGAACTCAAAAGCAGATTCTCAGTACCTAGAGACCAGCCTTACTTATTTAATCCTGTTTCATCTTATTGACTTGAATCACTCAAAGGCAGCCGTACAACCTGGGTAAAGCACAGCCGATGTTATTACTCCTTCCGGGTGTAACTCTCCTATCCAAACCCCATTCGCACCTCTACTCTCACCTGGCCTCGGAAGACTCCCACCCCCACCATCTCTGGCTAACGGCTCTCTCACCCAGATGCTCTTCCTCACACCCACTTGCCCCAGCTGTGCCTCAAAAACATTTAGTGCTCCGCCCAAGAGGCTGCTTAACTTGTGGTTTTTATTGAGAGCTAAATTAGGACTTGGGAGTGCTATCAGCCAGGGCCCATGGCTTACTCTGCGGCCCTGGTGGTCACCAAGGAGTTGGCCAACCTCAGAAGAGCTTTCTGGCAGTCATTTATCCAACCTTCTGGATTTGCCCACCTTGTTCTCCTGGGGGGGAGGGGGCAAAGGGAAGCACCCCAGATGGCTGGGGCTTTGAAACTGAAATGTAGGATAAGAACAATGAAAAGAAGGATCTTTCTGTCCACGGGCGCACCACTTCCGACCAGGAACCGTCTGCTGACCTTCAGCGTCCAGTCTATCTAAGCCCAAAAGAGGTGAGAATTTCAACTATTTCGTGTCATGGGCTTTGAAAAAAAATTACCAAAGAAAGACAAAGTAATTTCTAGGAAAAGGAAACAACTTTCTACTCGTAATCTTGTGGACGCCAAGTTCCCCAGTAGACTGTAAGTGCCTTGAGGGCAGAGAAATAACTTAATTTTGTATCTGTAGCGATACGAAACTTTTTTTGTAGTTTTTTGCAGGTACTTAATAAGCACCTGTAATAGTAAGCTGAAAGCAAAATTTGGAACAAAATAATTGCTGTCCTCACAGAGCTTACATTCTACTAGGAGGGAGAGCCCAGACTGGGCACAAACATTGTTTACTGACTGAGAAAAATTCTCTGAATTTCTTCCAAATTGCTGCTCTAGGTAAAAGTCAGATGTTTCTGAGAGGCAGCTCCAAAGGACAGTCTAGCTACCCTCATCCCCAGTAGATATAAGTGGTCCCATTTTCTCCTCCTCTAAGAAAATCTGTGGTTTCCAGGCACAGGTGCGCCTAACTCATGAACTCCCCCGGGCCCCATCACTGTGATGTTCTGGACGTGTGTATGCTCTCAGAGGGGAAGTGCTGCGCTCGCTGCCTGCGCTCCAGAGAGGGACCCCAACTCTTTAACTTCCTTGGAATGACCGAGCTCCTCGCCGCCGGGTTTCTCGTGATGAGCCTCTGCTGAGATCGGATTTTTCCCAGGACCTATTTTTAATTTGAAAATCTGTTTGGAGGGGCCTTTAACAAACTTAAAAATTCACCTAGCTTTTTTCACTCGAGTAATACGTTTTGAGCAGCATTTGTTAAGTGCCTGCTTTGTGCAAGGCATTGTGTGAGGGTTGCAGGGACAAAGATGAAGTCATTCCTGCCCTCGGGGAGCTTGTGTTTGGTAAAAGTCAACATGTGCTCCAGTAAGCAAATCTGATAGTTACCTATATATTTATTCATATTTACTTATATGTTCCATATATTTATAAGTATTCTTTGTGGGTATATATACATGTCTATATGAAAGCTGTCTTTCTATATGTGTAAAAATATACGTATGGATATATATAGTATGTGTATGTATTAGTATAACACATGGTAATGCCTTTTGTTTTTGTTTTTTGCCTCAGACCTGTGGGTTCATTAATGTAGAGAACTTCCAATAAGGTACTCCCTCTGTCCATGCAGATTCTCTTGAGCTGATAGCCTTAAAGAGCAGCCTGAGGGCCGTGAGAGGTTGAGTCAGTCAAGAAGGATTTTTAAAGCTTACCTTGTACCAGGCACTACTCTAAGTTCGGAGGAAATAAATACAAATTGGGGGGGGGGGGAGGGGGGAGATTCTGCACGCAAGGAGCTTTCAATCTACCCGGGAAAGTGATCCATCAAAGGGAAGGAGGAAGGCACCCGTGGGAAGCTAGTGAAATCCTGAGAGTCAGAACCCAGGAGAGGGATGAAGAAAAGTGAACCTGCACCCCTCCCTGAAATGAAGGCCCAGGAAGAACTAACCAATAAGAGAAGGTGACCACAGGGGTGGTGGGAATGTCCTGGTGTGAACAGGCAGCTGAGGCTCTCTGGCAAAGCCCAGAGAGTCAGAAGCAAAGCCAGGAGGGGAATTAAGGATGGTTTGCCTGGGCCTCTCCCTAAAATGGAGGTTGAGTGACTCGCCTAGGGTCACATGCCCAATGTGTGTCAGATAGGAAAACCTAGGTCTTTCTGATTCCAAGGTCAACTTTCTATCTACTACAATGTGTGTGTTTGTGTGTTCATTCATGTGTTCTCTCTCTGTCACTTTCTCTGTCTGTCTGTCTCTCACAATGGGAGGGAACATGCCCTAACATTCCAGGACTCAACCCCAAAATGTTACTCTATCTTTGACTTTCTATTGTTTCCACAAGAAGGTACCTTTGGAAATTTTCTGAATATGATAGGTGGTGATGGACTGGGTTGGAATAAGCTTTGTCTTTCTGTAGGTCTCAGACCAGTCTCCTGGGGTCCTGCCCGGTGTCCACTAAGGCAAGAGGTTGAAGGAGTGAATTCCTAGTTCAACTTGTCACCTGGCTAGCCCCTCAATGCATTCCTCAGATCTGTGATTCCAGGAGGCATGTCACACCTTTAGCCACCTGCCCCTCCAGATGCCACCTTTGTGAGGGGCAAGTCAGGGGTGAAAATATGCCAGGACTGTAGCTTGTCCTTATTTCCAAGTGATTCCCTAGTAGATGACCTCAGATGCATGTTATGGGCTTTTATCACTCATTTCATGGGTCTGGCACCATCCAGTGCTGAAAGGAACCTTGTGCTGGGTGTCCTTCTCCAAGAACAGGGAACTGGGCGGGTGGAGATTTAAAAGAAATGGGAGGGCTTCTTTTTTCATAGAAAATAAGTGGCCCTTCCAGTTTCCAGCCAATTAATGGAAAATTGTTTCTGGAATAAGACCTGAACAAGCATGAAAGGACCATTCTTGGATGGAAGTATTTGTTCTAATTGTGCAACAGGCTTTGTCTGAGCAGGGAGCACTAGATCCTGAAAACTTGTTCATCTCCAGTAGCCTCAGATTGATCAGACAATCAGTCTCCAGGCACTGATGGAAAGTCAATGATGTGTCCAGCACTTGATGTTCCCACCAGTACCCCATTAGGAGTCCTCTTTCTTAAACTAAAAAAGTCTTTATTTTCCCCAAACTAAAAATTATTAGAGCTTTAAAAAAAGACAATTTTTGTTTGTTTTTGCACCAACACAGTGCCTGGCACTCTGTAAATGCTTAATAAATTTTGAGGAAGGGAAGAACTTTATAGTGACAGAGTAGAAAGGGCAAACTTGAAAAACCCTCAAAAAAGAGACCAAGAAATCAAATGCAAAACTCAATAGTTCAGTGGTTAATGACTAAAAGCAAATACATAGAGGAAAGTTTGGACAGGAAACTAACTTTCCATGGGAAGATCCAAGGTTTCCTTCATTATTCTTGAAAGTAGAAATTACCTAGACTCATAGAATCCAAAAATTGGAAGGAGTCTCAGGGGTTGCCTAGTCAGCTCCTACCCAAAAGATCACTTCTGTCTACTACATGACTGAGAAGAGTTCTGACCCCCCATTTTTCATCTATAAAATTAGTAATGCATTTCTAGCACCTATGTCATAGAACTTCTTATAGTACCTACCCATTATTTTATTAGACTCTTCCCATTGATAACCTGTAGGCATCTCAAGCTCAATGTATCTAAAACATAATTCATGATTTTTCTCCCCAAGCCTCCCCTCCATCTTCACAAATATCCCATGACTGTCAAGGACACTACCATCCTTCCATTCACCAGATTGGTAAACTTGCCACCCTACTTGATTCTTCCCTCTCCCATCTCTGATCAGTGACCAAGTCTTCTCACTTTTCCCTCTACAATATCCCTCATAACCACCCCTTTCTCTCTGTTTCCATGGGCACCTCTCTATTTCAAGCCTTTATTACCCAACAACCAACATCTTTCCATGATTTTCTGGTTGGTCTCCCTGACGGCAGTTCCTTCTCTCTCCATCTCGATGCCAAAGTGATCTTGCTAAAGGTCTCACTTTGTCTCTGCCCTTCTCAGATACTTCAAGGGCTCCTGCCCCCTCAAGGGTCAAGTGCCAAGTTCTCCCTTTGGGTGTTTCAAGCCCTTCATGCCCTGATTGCAGAAGGCTCTTCTTCACACACTTGACTTTCCATCCAAACTGGTCGTCTTGCTACTTTCTGTGTGTGCCATTTCTGGTCTCTGTGCCTGGGAGGTGTGAGCCCCTTACCCCAGTCTCTTGGAATCCCCAGCTTCCACCAGTGTTCAGCTTAAGTGTCTCCTTCTATATGTCTATTCTGATTCTCCCAATACAATATATATGTATATATGTATGTACGTGAATGTATATGTATGTACACATATATGTAGAGATTGCATATATATATATATATACACGTGTGTGTATAGATATATAAATGTTTGTGTATACATATACATATACATATACATATGAAAACAAGGTGTTTCCCTTGATAGAATTACTGAGCTTCTTGAAAGTATAGACAGTTTCGTTTTTCTTTTTGTGTGCCCAGTGATCGGCATAGTGTCTGATACATAACAGGATTTCTAGGAAGATATTTTCTTAGGATTATTTCTGCGCTTATCAACAACATCAAAGTAGCCATGCTTGGACAGCACAAAAAGAATACTGAATTTGGTGTCAGACAACCTTGGTTTGAATGCCAGTCCTATAATCTGCTGCCTGTATAACCTTGGGCAACCTTTCTGAATGTCAGGCTCCTCATCTGTAAACCAAGGGGGCCAGTCTAGAGGAGCTTCCAGCAACCTTGCAACGCTAGACACTTGATGGGTCAGGTTCATCCAGATTTCTCCATGGTATCAATCAGAGATGTGAACTAGGTGACGACAGGTCTGGTCATCTCCACTGAGTCAATCACTTGGTCTGAGGAGTCTTTAAAAGTCATTGAATGAAATTCAGTGACTTCCACAGAAGGTGTGTCTATGTTGATGGAGGAGGTTTGGTCATTCCTCTTGGGTCTTCTAGAAAACAAACTCAATTCCTCCCATATGTTCTAATTCTTCTATACAACATGAGTAACGTGAAAATAGATTTAATAAGATTGTATATGTAGAGCCTATGTTGGATTGCACCCCATCTTGGGGTGGGGGGAGGAGAGGGAGGTGGAGAATGTTGCAAACTAAAAATAAATTAATTTGTTTAAAAAAAGAAAACAAAACCCAAACATTCCAGTGTCTTGCAAAGAGAAAGCATTTTCAGTCACATCCCTGAGAGGCCTCACTTGTGAGGAGAGGAAATAAGGCTTTGGTTCCCCCTCCCCAATGTTGAATGGTGCATAAAATTCTGAATTTTGGAGGACCAAAGGTTTTGGACCTTTTGTAATCATCATAATGGGGTCCCTTGGACAGCAGTAGCTGGAGGCAGTACCTGCCTTGAGAGTTTAGGACAAACGAGATGTGTTAAGGAAAGGCAGACTCAGGACTCTACAAAGAGCCAACTTCACCTAAGGGAAACATCTCAAGGGCTCCAGCAAACGGATTCCCAGGGCCATGGGTTCCCCCATATATATGTGCTTTTATTATAGGATTTATTATATTATATTGCTATACGTGCTTTAAGTTTGTGGGAGACCATGTTAGTAACTTTTGGGGGGAATTGTACCAACTGCTCTTTCTATACCATCCTTAGTAAATACTCTTTTCTAGCAGTTAACTAAAGCTAGCTAGCTAATTGACATCACCTGGTAATCATGGGGGAGGTGGAAGCAAATCAGGGTGGGCTCAGGGACTATGGATCACCTAGCTCCTCAAGGTCCCTGCTAAGGCTAAGGGGAGATGTAGCAGCTGCCCACTGGAGACCCAGACTTCAAGTGCATGTTGTTTTCAAGTACCACCACGACCAATTCTGATTAAATTCAATATATCCCAGCACGCTGCATGTTTTCATCCCCCATTTATCCTGAATAGTTCATCTGCCTTCTCTAAACAGCTGAGAAAGAGGAAGCCAAGGATATCTAAACAGCTTACCCAAGATCACTTAGCTAGTTCATTTGATAAACTCAATAAGTAAAAGGAAGTAACATTCCTGAGTCCATTGCCTAGGAATGAGTCATATTCCTCAAATAAGGCCTTTTGTCTGTCAAGGAGATGAAGGGCTCCCACATGACGTCAATTCAGACCCAGTTTAGATGGGGAGAATTATCATGTCCACACTTGTACTGGATACAATAATAGAATCACTGAATTCCAGAGCTGAAAGAATCTCAGAGGCCGTGCAGTCTCTAAAACTAGCCTCGAAACATGAATCCCATCTCTGGCATCCCCAACAAAGTCATGCAGCCTTTGCTTGAAACATTTGCATGGCAAGGGAAAACCCACTGCCTCCCAAGGCATCCGACTCCACTGTGGACAGCTCTGTTAGGAGGTTGTTTTGGTTATAACGAGCTGAAATCTGCCTCCCTGAAACACCAGTGGGTTATTCCTGGCTCTGCCCTCTGTGGCAGAGCAAATCAGACGCCTCTCCTGTGTGATAGCTCTCCAGATACCTGAAGACCTCTTGTGTCCCCTGGAGTTTTCTCTTCTACAAGAGAAGTTCTTCCGTTTCATCCTCAAAGGACACAAATCGCAACTTCTCCCACTCTTGATGTTCTTGTGATTGCCAGCTTGAAAATGTCCTTTCCTAAATTATGGTGCCCAGAACCAAGCACAACAGGGATGCTAAATAAATAGTCTATGTTTGAAATTAATTGGCATCATTGGTCATAAGAGTATGGGTCTTAATTGGTTGTTGGATGTACAGAGGACATGTTTTCAGATCTCTTGGTCCTGAAGCTCTGTCAGCTAGGAAGTCCAATCCATACGAGATCAAGCCTTCCCTGGGTGATGAGACCAACCCTGGACAGTTATCTGGAAGAAAGTGAGAGCGTCTGTCACTCCCTTTCTGACCCTCATGCTCCTCTTACAGGGTTTCAGAATGGAAGCTTCAGAGGTTCTCGGTTCATTAAAAGCATCCACGAAACTTGCAGTTCAATAAAGACAAACAAAAAAGAAAGATCAGCAGAGAACACAGATTCAGACATGTTTCCTGGCTCGATGAATGGGCACGTGGCTTCCTCTTTCCTCATCATCCATCTGCAACCATAGCAGGTGATTCCAATCTGAAGCAGGCTAGTTGGAAAGTCTCCTTATTAGAAAGCCCCTGGTCCTTCTCTCTCTGCTGTAGAAACAGGAGAGGATTGGCTGGAGAGGCAGGGGCTGGGGTGGAGTGAGCCCCAAGTGCTGGCAGGACCTTAGGCTTTTTAACTTTTGTTAACTTTTGTCTTCTTCCTCCTTCTGTAAGGTGGGGGTAGGAAGAGCCATTTCTATGAGATTCCCCGAGATCGTTATCTCTGAACCAGTAGGCAAATTACGATGATCCACCTCCTGTTCTGGCAATGTTAGGCATCGCTATTCAATTTAGACTTGCCCTCAGGTCATGTTAATACATATTTGCCTTCTCTGAAATACAGTTGCTTTTCATGGCCCATGTGGTATAGGGGAAAGAGCCTTAGAAGGCCTGAGACTGAAACACACCTCCCACCTCTTGGCAGAAGGGTGGTGGCCTGTGGGTATGGAGTAAGACCTACATTTTCAGACATGGCCAATGTGTTTATTTTTTTTCCCCTTGAGTGTACTGCTTTGTTCAAAAGGAGTGTTTTATTGCAGGGAGATTATTGGCAAGTGACAGAGTCTGTTTTTTAAAGAGCATCAATAAAACATATTTTTAAAACAGTTTTTTATAGAACAAGAAAAGAAAGGGGCCAGCAGACAGGCCATGTATTAGTTGGCACATGGGGCTCTGGCTGACCTCGTCATGCTCTTGGGCCTGGTCCACTTGCCCCACCCTTCCCCAGCTGTTCCCTTTTCCCGTTGGGAAAGTCCTAGGGATCCAGACCCCTGGAAAAGGGCACTTTCACTTCCCTAGGGCTCTCTTCCATTTCCAGGTCCAATGATCTTGGGCGAGGGAGGGTAAGTGGAAGAGTCTTTTCTGCTCTAAAAATTCTATGCTAGTCTCATTGTATTTACCTACAAATTACAATAAGTACATTTTTTTTTAAAGAAAAGGAAGGATATATGAAGAGTAAGAAAGGATAACAACTATCTAAGAAGTTTAAACATGACGGCTCAGTAGTGTAGAGGACAGAGCTCCAGGCCTGGAATCAGGAAGACCCGAGTTCAAATCCAGCCTCAGACACTTACTGGCTGTATGACCCTGGGCAAGTCACCAAACCCCTTGGAATGTCTGTTTCCTCATCTGTATAATGGGGATGATAATTAATATCTCCCAGGGTTGTTATGAGGAACAAATGAGAGTCCAAAGGCCAAGTTTTTGAAAAGGGGATTATTTTTAGATCAGTTCTCATGGGATTGATGGGAAAAGACATGGAGTCCAAGTCTGGTAGAGTGGGAGGAATCATTAAAGTCAAGAATTGTAAGAATTGTCTACCTTATATCTGGGGAAGAAAAGGACCTTTTCCAATAGGACTAATTAGTCATCTTCAGCCTTGGCTTAATGGCCTGGTCCAATGAGGGGGAGTCCAATCCCCTTGAGGCTTACTCTAAGGCAGGCCTGCACAACCTTCCACTCGTGGCCCACCTCTCAGGGCCAGACATTGAACGCTGGGCTTCATCAGAATCTCTGGTCCTGAGCGGATGGGGAAGCCTGGAGATGGTGATGAGGAGGGAGAGCATTCCAGGAGCGGTGAATGCCCAGACTCGGGAGATGTGATGTATGACATGTCAGGAGCAGGCAGGAGGCCAGTGTCACCAGAGCATAGAGACATGGAAAGGAGGCAGGTGGGAGAAGACCAGCAAGGTCAGAAGGAGCCAGGTTATAAAGGGCTTTAAAAGCAAAAAGAGGAGGAAAAGCACGTGGCTCCCTTCTTGGATGCAAACCCAGTCCAGTGGGAGCTTTCCAGATCACCCAAAGCTCTCCCCACAGGGATTTTGGATGAGAGGTTGAGTAGGGGCTACCCCTTCCTACTCAAATGCAAAAACCATCCTGGGTGAAAATTCTTCCATGATTTCCTCAGCTCAGAAGGCCAGCAGAGTCGATCTGGACAAAATATCTGAAGTGCCCCTTTCTTTATGGGGCACACCAAAATCTCCCTAGGGCTTCCTCTGTCTGCCGCAAGCCGTTCTCTTAGAAGCAGGCAAATTTCTTGGCTCCTTATTCCTAAGGGCACCTGAATTTCCTCCCAACAGATCACTCCCTGTCCCTGCAAGGGGTAATACAAACCAAATTGTAGACTGTTTGAGAAAAATAAAATCAAACACTTGGGGTTTCCAGGCTCACAGACAAACTCTTCCATAGGAGTTTGGAGGATGTGTGGATCTTGTGGTACAGGGAGGGCTGTTTAAATGCAAAGGAAAAAAGTGTGAACGTTTCTCCATTAGGCATTGAAGTTAGAGAGGGAAAAACAATGGAATTTTCAAACTGGTCTCAGTGCACAAATGCTGAACCAGGGCTGAGCCAGGCTGTTTTAAAGTCGCCAACCGTATGTGATCAATGGGAAAAGGCGTGGTCCCCATTCATGGAGTAAGCCAGTGTTCCAGACTCATCTTCCACAGGGATGACGCCATCTTAGGTCACACCTGCATGCTGCAGACCCCGCATTACGCTGATAGCAAGTGTCCGTCTGCCTCTTCTGCCCCTGCTCTTTGTCTTACCCCTCAGGGGCCAGGCTTTGGAGTCAGAAAATCTGGCTTCAGATCCTAGCATTTCCCCTTAATAGTGACATGACCTTAGCCTTTGGGTGGGTTCGATGAGATGATTCTTAGGGCCCCTTCCTGCTTTAAAGTAAATTGATCACTCAGTAAAGCCTGGCTTTAAGCATTATGCTAAGCTGAGAACACAGATAGAAATGTGAGTCAGGTCCTGCTTTCGAGGAGCTTCCATTCTCCAAAGAGGATATAGCAGATATAAGGGAATGAGACTCTTGAGAGGTCTGGAGAAACACAGGAGTATGTTATCTCTCTGTCTCTCTCTGTTTCTTCTCTCCCTCTATCTCTTCTCTCTGTCTGTCTCTCCTCTCTCTCTCTCTCTTCTCTCTCTCTGTCACTCTCTGTCTCTCTCATACACACACACTGACTGCCACACCCTTTCTACTAGCAATTTGAACATTGATTCAGTTCGTTTTTAGCAGAAGGGGTGGACAGGGACAGAGGGTCAGATGGCACCGTGTAGGGGCTGGAGAGGCTCTGATTGGGACATGAAGGATGGTCTGGGTGGGAAGCCTGGGAAGAGGCTGGAGGAGGAGGAAGTGGTAGCAGGGAGCTTGTGGACAGTTTCCCCAACTCCAGCTTCTCCCAGCAAAGTTTCCCCTTCTCCCCTCATGGTGGTTGGAGGATAGCCGCCTCCACGTTCTAGGAGCTGGGGGCACAGATGAAATGTTTCTGAACTTGAACCCTCAGAAACAGGCAGAGGATCTTCACACAGGGAGCACCCCCAGCCCCTCTATTTATGCCTCTGTTTCTCAGCTCTGTTGCATACACACCTTTTATCTAGATAAAGAAAGCCCTGCTATTCATAGGAAAATAGTGGGGTCAGGCTTTGTGGGGCTTTTTGTTTGCACTCAGCAGGGCGCCTGACATACTGCAGGGGCCGGCCTCCAATGTCACGCCAGCCACCTACAGCCCACCCCGCGCCAACCGCCAAGAAGCGTGCCATAATTAAAGGGTGTCAGGCCTCAGGGAGTGAAAGCAGGGGGCAAAGAAGAAATTGCCAAACTTTCCCAGAATACAGAAAGTAAAGGAGGGGGGAGGGCGATCTTATTTTCTAATTTTGGGAGGGAATTCTCTGTCTTTGGATTGTGCTGATGGGAATGGAGGGGCTTTGCCTCTGCTCTGCCATTTAGGGGGAGAATCAGAGGCTGGGGGCCGGTGGCATCTGAGCTGGGGGTGCTGAGAGATACCTGGCCGGACCATGCCCAGAGAGGGACGTGTGAGCCCCTACTTCATCCTCAGCCCTCTGATGGCCAAGGCCAGCAAAGCATCCCTTGCCCCCTGCCTTGTTTTGTCCATCTCTTCCTGACCACTGGGAGTTATTTGGAGCTCATTTTATAAGCCGTCATGGCACCATGTTGCTATGGAGTGAGCCTTAGAAGCAAGAAGACCTGTATTTGGCCTGCCTTTGGCATCTTCTGAACACATGACCCTGGGCATCACTTGGCCTCTTATTGCTGTAGGTGCACATGAGCACGCGTACGTGCACACACACACATACACACACACACACACACACACACACACACACACACACACACCAAGATTATAAGTTTCAGATAAGGTCCCAGTCTGCATTTGTAGAATGAATTTCTTCATCTAGGAGTTCCCTGTTCCAATGAAACCATAGGTCTAGTCCCTGTTCCCACCCCTAGGCTCGATCACCCCCAAAGTCCCTCTGGCTCTCATGCTCTGATCTCTCATTTCTAACATCACTTTGCTCACCGACCTTCTTCATCAAACTTGTCTCCTATGACTTTTGACTGGTTCCAAAAATCTCATTCCAAACAGACTTGCCGTTGCTGAGACAGCCTGGAGAGACAGCCAGGGTATCTGTGGTCTCAATTTGACTTATGATACTATCGTCAAAATCATGTGCACACATCTATGTGCACACACACATGCATTTGCTCATATAAGCACCCACAACCTACACACACAGGTAGCCACAGGCAGACCCAGAGCTGGCCTGAGGTAACCCCGGAGGGGGCCCCCCCCTTAATCAGCAGTCGGGTGTACAGAAAGCGGGGGGGGGGGGGGGGCCTAGCAGAGCCAAGGAATGGAAGGTTCCGGTGCAGTATTCCACTTATTCTTGGAATAAGCGTGCAGAGACTTCCAGGATGACTCTTCTGTTCTTAGCACTCACTGGTCCATGGGATTTTTTTTGTAAAACCTTATTAAGTGCTTAGACAGCTGCACCAGATTGGGACAGCCGCCATCACTCATCAGCCTCTGGCCCTGCTCTTGGCTGCCTGGTCTTCCTTCTCCCCTCAGAAGACTCCTGCCAGGAGTCCCTTACTCTCACTGGTCAGTTCCTTCTGTGACCTTCCTTCAAAGGGCTGGGCCAGGGCAGTCCCATTCACTCCTCGGCTCTGCTCCCAGCTACTCCTGACTCTCTGGAGACACCGCACACCTCACCTTCTCAGATTTTTTTATGTGCTCTCTTCCCCTATTGGAACATAAGCTCCTTGAGGGCAGGGACTGTGTATTTTTTTGTTTCTTAGCTCAGTGCCTGGAAACAAGTGCTCAGAAAATGCTTTTGGCTTGAGTTCATCCAGCATGGTGAAGGTATGAAATGTCCTGGTACAATATTCCAGTTAAAAGGACATTACCGGGCAGCTAGGGGATGCCATCGTGGATGGGCCGAGAGTCAGGAAGACTAATCTTCCTGAGTTCAAATGTGACCTCAGACACTTCTTAGCTGTGTGACCTTGAGTCGGTCACTTTACCTCTCATTTCTCCAGGCAGATTTCTGGAACTGGGAGTCAGAAAGAAGGTGCCAACTTGCATTGGTGGAGGGAGTTTCCTCACCTGGGAGTTCCCTGCCCTGATGAAATCCCAAAACCAGTCAAAAAGCAAATTCAAGTGCGTTTAATCTTTATTTAATGATTCCAAAGACGTATCAATTCCTAAGCCCATCAAGAGCCGTGGTGCTGCTGAGACAGTCAGAGGGAGGTCGGACTCGTCAAAGATCGGTTAATCCCACGTTTACTCTGCTTGTTCCTGCAGATCTTTTCTCCCTCCCAAAGCGTCAGCCCTTGTCCTGAGGGCCCCCCCCCTTTCTGTACACCCGACTGCTGATTAAGGGGGGGGCCCCCTCCGGGGTTACCTCAGGCCAGCTCTGGGTCTGCCTGTGGCTACCTGTGTGTGTAGGTTGTGGGTGCTTGTATGAGCAAATGCATGTGTGTGTGCACATAGGCACACACATATCAAATGAGCCACACATTCTTCATCTGATCATGTATGTCACAGCAAACACAGGCCATCTGATCTGATCACGGAACTCGTTATCTCATTCAGTTGTGTGCATTTCATCTCGTTTGATCCTAGATGTGTGTTGTGTAACATATGTGTTGTCTTGTTTAATCACAGGTGTGTCTAGGTCTCATATCTATATGACATAGATCTCACCTGGTGTGTCTACACTCACACACACACACACACACGCTCACACACACATCCACACACTCACATCCACACACACTCACACATTCACACTCACACAATGCACACACAATGCACACACACTCACACACACTCACACACACACACTCACACACACTCACACACACATTCACACTCACACACACACACACACACACACACACACACAGACACTCACACCAAATGAGATCACTGGCAAAAAGTACTTTACAAACCCTAAGGCTCCATAGAGGTGCACCATAGTTAGAAGGTAAGCTCCCAGAGGGCAGGGACTATTCCACTGCTACTAATCCACCTTCTCACTGGTTTGTCAGCCAGGGCATCTGCGGCCAACTTAAGTGGAGACCTTCCTCAGTCCCAGAGTTTGTGGGCATGGGGTTATTCGGCTGAACACACGGACTGGTGTGACTTTCTGGAGTTTATCTAGAGATATCTGAATTTCCCATGAAGACAGAAGCCCACCTCATAGACACAAATATTCTGCTGGAGCTGCCATGTGGGAGGGAGGAAAGAAGGGAGAGAATTAGCATTTATACAGCACCTACTGTATGCCAGACAAATATTCTCTCATTTGACCGTCATAACAGCCCTGGGAGGTATGTTTTGTTTGTTATCCCCATTTTATAGTTGAGAAAATTGAGATTAAGTAACTTGCCCAGGGTCACACAGCTAGTCAGTATCTGAGGCAGATTTTGAACTCTGGTTTTACTGACTCCAGGTCCAATCCTATATTTTGCCATCTGGTTGTCAAAGATACCTTCAAAGAATAGCATGGTAAGAAGAAAAGATGAGCTGTGGGAAAGGGTGGCCCTCTGGTCTCTTGGAACCTCCATGATGTTGGGAGAAAGGCCCCAATGTCACATCTATGAGAGGACATGAATGAGCATTGTGCCTGGATGGGCTGCAATCTGCCTGTTAAAGGGAACATCCGCACTGATGAGATCACAGATTCATTGGCATAGTTGGGTCTCCCTAGAGAACACAGGTGGCCAGAAGTGTCTCAGAGAAGCCAGAAAACTGAAAGGGCTGGTCCCTTCTCCAGAGCTGGGAAAGGCTGTCAGGAGAAGTCTGAGCAAAATGGTGGGCGTGTTCCTGGCCTCGGTGAAAAAGATTCCCCAGTGACGTTGGGCCAGAGTTTTCAAGGAGGGCGAGAGAGTTGGGGATGAATTTCCTTGCTCTCTCCCTTTTCTCCCTCCTCTCCCACCTCCACCTAGGTTTACCTGTTTGTCATCAGATTGATTGCAGCTCCTTTTGAGCAGAAAATATTGTCTCAGAAGAAAGCCCAGAAGCCTGAGATGTAGGATTAGAAGGTAGAAAGTGCCACTTTCCCCCCATTGGGGAAGATGGACACGGGATGGAAAAGTTGGACGTGTCCTTAATTATGCGGCTGTTTCTTCATGGACTCTTGGTCTGATCTGCAGAGATAAAAATTACCCAGCAATCTGGATGTCTTTAAAAAGAGAGAGAGAGAGAAAGAAAGAAATGGCAGTAATTAAACCTCAAAAAACTATATTCAGATAAAATTAAGGGTTTGACTCAAAGCCATGGGGGGCATCCTCCTGTTGCTGTGCTCCCCCCAGCCCCCCGTGGTTGGATTTAAAGGAGAACGAAACAAAGGGGCATTTGGGAAGCAGCAGCAGCCCCGGAGCTCAGGTGCAGGGGACGGGCGGCCCCCACAGGGCTCCCAGGCCCCAGTGTCACTCAGAGTCTCTTCCAGGGCTGACCAGTCTGATGAATCCCCCAGAGCAGGGGCTGAGAGGCTGCTTCTGGCTCTAGGAGCTGAGACCCAGCAGTGGGCCCCAAAGCCTAGTTCTCAGTTTAATGGGGATGCTGGTGCTGTGGCCAGAATGTGGCTGTGACTTCTCTGACAAAGGGCAAAGTGGTCACCAGAGCCAAGACTGAGAACGTTTGTGCCTGGGCCAAGAGATGGGAAGCCTCTAAAGCTAGGAGGGCCCTCAGGGGCCCCAGCTCTAACTGCCCAGCCTCGAAGATGGGGGAAGTTATGAGATCATGGCATCATTTATCTAGAAGGGACTTGACCCCAAGCATCAAGTTTTATTCACCATGCTACTCAGCTGCCTCAGTTAATGGAGGCACAGAAATGGTTCTTGGCAAAGATATTGGAGTGGTTTGACATTCCTTCTCCAGCTCATTTTGCAGATAAGGAAACTGAGGGTTAAGTGACTTAGCCAAGGTCTTCCTGACTCCAGGCCCAGGGCTCTGACCATGGCACCACCCAGCAGGCCAGGGATGGCATGAGCAAAGGCAGATGAAGCAATAACAACTATCCTCGAAAGCCCCTCTGGTTACAATCTGCCTCACACAAAGGCTCTCACTTGTAGGCAGTGAAGTGATTGGGATGAGTGTGAGGAGCAGGGAAAAGGCACGCAGTCAGCAAAGAACCTTGAGTTCCTCATCTATAACATGAGGATAATAATGCCCACCCTGATGCAGACTTCCCAGGGGAGTTGGTAAGGAACAAACACCTACCTACTGTTGAGTGCTGCCTGGTCTGAAAGGGCCACATTAATAGCAGTGGGCATCGCAGGGGCTGTGCACTTCCATGTGGTGCCTTACAGTTTATATAGAGAGTGACAGGCATCCGTTCACTGGAGTCTCCCAACAACTCTCTGAGGTGGTTTGTCCTCCTCTTCCTCCTTCCCCCATCTTCATCTTCTTCCTCCTTATTTCCCTCTTTGTCCTCTCCTTCCTCATTCACTTTCCTCTTCCTCCCTGCCCCTTCCTCTTTCTCCTCATCCTCTTCCTCCTCCTCTTTATGTTCCTCCTCATTTTCATCACCTTATTCCTCCTTATCTTCTTCTTTCTCTTCTTCTTCTTCCTCATGCTCACCTTCTTCATCATCCTTATCTTCCTCTTCCTCCTCACCCTCAGCCCCCTCCTCATGATCATACCACACTGTTTCAGCCCTTACATGGACTGTGTCTAAGTGTAGAAGGTTTTTCTCTGGTTCCCAAGAAAGAAGGCAGAGGGACCCCCATTTCAACTTTCCTCTTGTGCCTCTCTGAGTCACCCAGTAGAGCCTGGTGGTTGGAAGGAGGCTTGTCATTATTATACTGAAAGCTAGCGAGATGAAGCAGAGAGAGCAGACCCTAAAGTCAGGTTTCAAGTCCACTACTGCCTTGGACAGAGACCGGCTGGCAGTGGGACCCTGGCCAAGTCACTCAGCCTGCCCCCAAGTAGCGCTCTAAACCTCCAAGGGAACAAAGAGCTGACCTGCATGCACAGAGAGAGTTCCCACACCAGGAATTCCTCACATGGGGAAATGGTGCCAGAGAAAAACGGGTGAAATAAAAATTAGAAGAGTATGAAGGCAGAAGGAGCCAGAAAGGCCATCCAGTCCCACTCCCTCATTTTCCAGAAGGGCACCTGAGGCCCAGGGAGCAATGACACAGGCAGGGAAGAGCCAAAGAGCTCTGGGAAAACTGGGACAGAAGATTCTAAGTTGGTGGGAGAGGTTGGATAGGGAGAGGGAGCTGCTTGGAGGTTCCGTGTACCGGGTTCAAATCTTCATTCTACCTGTGTGACCGGGCATCAGTCACTTCACTCTCTGGGTCTGAGCTTCCTCATCTATATGTAAGGGAAGGATTTCCCCCAGGGCACATTTCTCTGCAATGGTCTTGGTCTCTCATTAGGAGCAGAGGGCAGCTGGTGACCCTCATGGACTAACCCTAGAGTGCTGAAGTTAGATCTGAACTATAGTGGGTCAAACGTGATAAGATCAGGCTACCAGGCCCATGCCAGTCACTTCCCTTCTCTCTTCACTGCATCAGCCTCAGCCAGAGCCCCAGGATCTGCCTGAAGCCTCCTCATGCCCCCTGCTCACTCTCCCTCTCGGGGAATCTGTAGATCTCAGTCCTACCTTTGTGATCCGGCCAAACCAATCTTCGTGTCCTTGGAGTAGATTTAGAAAATAAATAGAGACCAAATAGAGAAGTCCCAGGTTCCTTCTTGGCAGTGCCTTGGTGGCCAGTATCCCAGCTGAGTGTCTCTGCCAGGTGAAAAAATCCCATCCACAAATATAGAAACCAAATGGGCATCATGTCACTGAGTGTCAGGGAGCAAATCAGCATGTTGGAGGTGGTCCTGCCTTTTACAGCACTCAGGGTAGTAGAAAAACAACATCTTGGGTTAACACAGTCCTTGGAATGAGGGCAATGCCCAGGTCAACCCTGGCATCCATCCCAAAAGTGCCATTAACTCACTTTTCATAACAATGTGCCCAGTTGACTGTGTCTCCCAAAAATGTGAGATGCACATGCAGGAGGTTTTAGGGCTAGGGTGGGCGTAAGGGAAGGGAGGGTTTGTGTCTTGGGAAATTTCCTTCCTTGTAATACAGGGGACAACATTCTCCTAGAACAGACACCTGTGTTCTATGGCATTGTGCGCTCCAGATTTACTCTGGAGAAAGATTCCTAATTACCTCTTTAATTCACAGTTTCTTCTGTGTCTTCAGAAGCATCCAAGGCAAGCCTGAGTAACTGAGGAGGCCCTGGAGAGCTCCCCTCATCGCCCTACAGGAACTCTGACAGGTAAGTGCTCTTCCAGGCTTTATTTGAAGACCTTCAAGGAAGATGGTTGCATGTCCAGGGGAGGGAGCCTGTACCAGTCTGGGGCAGCTCTGGCTGTCCCAAAGTTAGAGAGATGATTGGGGCATCAGGAAGACCTGAGGTTAACTCCTATCTAAGGTACTCTTTAGATGGTTTATTCTGCATAAGTGGAGGGTCCACCTTTGCCTCAATTTCCCTATCTTCAAAATGAAGGGGTTGGACTGGATGGCCTTCAAGTTCTCTTCAGCTTCGTTTCTGTGATCCCATCAAATGCTTCAAGAGATGTAGCAAAAATCCTAATCTGTCTAGCTTCTGGTATCAGGGCTTCCTGCCATTCTCCTGCCCCACCCCCAAGAAAAAATGACCTTGAATTTATCTTGTATATGAGAATATATGAGGGAGCTAGGTGACACCATGGTGCACACAACACTGGGCTTGGAGTCAGGAAGATTCATCATCAGGAGCTCAGATCTGGCTTCAGACACTAGCTGTGTGATCCTGGGCAAGTCATTTAACCCTGTTGGCCTCAGTTGGAGAAGGAAATGGCAAACTGCTCCAGCACCTCTTCCAAGAGAGCCCCAAATGGGGTCACGATGAGTCAGACACAACTGTAACAACTCAACAACACCAAAATGAGAGTATCTATTCTGGAGAGCCAGCCCTGGAGTCGGGATGCCCTGGGTTCAAGTCCTGCCTCAGGCACATCCATCCTGGATCCCAGGCCAATCTCTAGGACACTAAGCTGCCATTAGGGGAAGTTCTCCCTCTAGGAGTTCCATATACCAGTGGAATCACAAGTCCAGTCCAAAAGACAGACAGAAAACACATACCTACTTAGACGGGAATGTGAGAGAGTGTAAGCTTCTCAAGAGCAGGACGCGGACTGGTGTCTGTGCCCAGTGCTAAGCTCACAGTGAGTGCTTAAAAATGGTTGTTGATGGATTCGGATTCATAACACTAAGAGCCATTCCCCAATAGATAAATGGTCAAGGGATATAAACAGACAGTTTTCAAAGGGAGAAATCCAAGCTCTCAGCAGCCAAGTGAAAGTGATTAAGAGAATGCAAATACCTAATGATCAGAGAAATTAATTAATGATTAGAGAAATGCAAATTAAAGCAACTTTGAGGTTGCCACTCACACCTGTCAGACTGGCAAAGATGACAAAAGCTGGAGGGGCTGTGGGAGAACAGGTCTTGGTCCTGCTGTGAACTGGTCCAGCCATTCTAGAGAGTGATTTGGAACCATGCCCCAAAGCTGCTAAGGTGGGCATAGCCTTTGACCCAGCTTTATCTCTGCTAGGCCTACATAACTGAAAAAAAAAATTAAGGAAAGAAGAAAGACCTATTTATACAAAAATATCTACGGAAACTCTTTTCATGGTGGCCCAAAATTAGGAACTAAAGGGTGTTTCCCATTAGGAATGGCTAAACAGATTGTGGTATATCAATGAAATGTGCCATAATATTAATACTGTGCCATAACAAATGATGAAATGAATGGTTTTCACTTGTACATTGATTGTAGAATGAGAGCATTTTATATAAGAATATTATAAAAATAGTGCAGGGGCCGCTAGGTGGCGCAGTGAGTAGAGCACTGGCCCTGGAATGAGGAGGACCTGAGTTCAAATGCAACCTCAGACACTGTGACCCAGGGCAAGTCACTTAACCTGTTGGCCTCATTTGCCTCAAGTATAAAAGGGGCTGATAAAAGTACCTAAGTAACCTTGTCCTAAGGATCATAAATGAGGTCGCGTTTGGAAAGAGCTCAGTGTGGTGTCAGTACATAGTAGACCTATCAAATACTTCCCTTCTCCATAAGGATTCCGACAGACTTTAGAATTCTGTCCATGCAAGGATGAATGACTGACAGAAAAGAATGAAGGTGCCTGCCCCCCTCCCCTCCCGACAGAGGGATGATGGGCTTAAAACGCAGAGAGGGATCTGTGGGTGTGGCCGGTGTGGGAATCCCTTTTGCTTTCAGCTCCATGTTTTTCCTGGCTTGAGGAGGAGGGACAAGGGAAGGGTGGTGGGAAGGACAGATTAACTTTTGAAAGGAACAGGAAGGAATGGGATTTTCTTGTAAGTGAGCACTTTCTTTAGCTCCAGAATCAGTCCCTTTTAAAGTGTTACTGTGTTGTTATCTTAATACTATTGAGTGTTTGAGACAGCGCAGAGGCGGCGACTTTCTGCAAGAGAGAACTTGTCGAGTGAATGTTTGCAGGGTTCCCATTATAATTTTCAAAGTTTCAAACTTGAGTTATGATCCTTTAAAGCATTTAAAAAATGTTAGCAAGTCATTCTCGAAGCTGGCTGAGTGAGAGGCAGTCAGAGCTTTGCCAGGGCCACTGTCCAACTCATAGACACCCAGGGCTGGTGTCATTAAGCTCATTGTCTGATGGATGGAGGGCCTGCTGCTTTCTAGGGCTCCCAGACTCTTCTGCCTTGGAAGGCAGAACCGTGCTCCGGCAGCGGGGCTGCCACCCACCATACCCCTCCTCTCTGCTCCAGTCTGGCTCTGGTTCTCCTGCTCATCTGGGCCCACTGTCCTCAGACCGGAGGGCTCCTGTAGGGACTCCTTTCTTTTGCAGGGAACACACACAAACATACACATACACACACACCCCACACACACCTTCCGTACAAGGCACTGTGCAAGGCTCTGAGGGAGACATCAGTTTGAACAGAACAAGGATCCCTGGCTCAGGGACAGAGCCCCCTTCCAGCTGAGGTCATGGGCCTCCAAACAGCCTCCTCATCTCATGTCTTTCAATGATTCCAGACCCATGCCCAGGAGACATTTAGCTGAAATGGCGTCTCTCAATAATTAGCCCAATATATGGTTTTATGTTTAATTGGTGTCATCTTTATGTTTTCATAGGGGTGGGGTAGCGGAGTGGCTAAGAGAGCAGTGTCCCACCAAGGACAAAGGCAGGGTTTGGAGTCAGAGGCCCCAGGCTTGAGGCTCTGATGTTTCCAGCTTCCAAATGAGTGATTTGGACTGGGCTAAGTCAATGATCCTGTAAGTAGAGGAGTCTAAATGTTGACATTTGCAGGGAGAAAGTTCCACAGCCTGGATAACCCATTTGGGCCACCAGTCCATCACCATTGTTCACATTTTTAAATGTTTCATATCCCCGTGACCCTTCCCAGGTACTGGGGTGTGCACTTCTCTCTTATCCCTTCCAAAGTCAGAGAATATACTATGCTCTTTACGCTCTGGTGAAGTCAAATATTTACTAAGCACCTGCTATGCCCCGGGTGTTGGAGTGACAAAGAAAGGCAGAAAGCCAGGCCCTGCCCTCAAGGAGCTCACGTCTAATGGGGCTGACGCGCACCCACATGCACCCACAAGGATGGACAGACCTGCTGGAGGCAATCGGCAGGGAAGCCCCTTCTGTGGTTACCATTATTCTTTGTCCCCCAGCAGGGACCCAGAGGACCACCCAAAGGCCCTGGAGCCATGAGCCGCTTGGGCTTGCTCACAAATGAGGAGCTGCAAAGGAGGGAATGAAGGCAAGGCCTCAGAGACAGACAGGAAAAGATGACTGGCTGGGCCATGACCAGAGCAAGGGAGGATTAATGGAGAGCACGAAGTCATGAGAAATGGAGGGAGCCCCCCAGCTGGGCCCCATAGGGAACTCATGGGAAAACATGGACAAGAGAGACACGGGGTGGGTGGGCTGGACGGGCCGGGATCTGTTTAGTTGGAGGGGGTGCACACACTGATGAGATCACCGCTCCCTTGGGGCAAGAATAGGGCATTGTGTGGTGTTTATTATTGCAGAGATCCCTGGACCCAGGCCTCACAGAACCTCTGCTTGAGACCCAAGTGCCCTACTCATGACAGCACGGACCAAGGGAAATGAGGGACAACTGACCATCGGTAGGTAGGAGTCCGGAATGGGGATTAGTAAACTGAAGAAAGAAAAGAGGTGCCAGGCAGGGGGTCCTGTTCAACTCTAGTACTGGGATGTGGGCATTGGGGGAGCTGCCAATGAACCCTGAGCTCATAGATCTGGCGCCTGAGGAATCGGGGCCATCCACCAAACTCCTCATGTTGCAGTCGCAGAGCCGAGGCTGAGGAGGTTGGGGCTTTGTCGGCACACAGTGTCCCCACTGGCCACCATTGCGGGTCACTGCTGGCCTGCATGGATTTAGGCCACAGTCTCACAATAAGGCTTGGGGCAGAAAAGGGTTTTCATCCACCTCTTTCTTTCCCAGTTGGGCCAACCCAGGCCTTTCTGGCGTCTGTATGAAAATTGTTCATTTGTCTTTTAATGTGGTAGTCATTGAACACCTAAAGCACAGATATTACACTGTTATCTATCCCTCCCTGTCTCAAAAAATCCCACTGGCCTCCTCTTACTTCAGGGTCAAATTTCAGCTCCTCTGTCTGACATTTAGAGAACTTCACAAATTGGACCCTGCCTGGCCTCATACACATTCCTTCTCTCTGTACATTCTATGGTCCAGCTGTCCTGGCTTCAGGCTTGAAGCTCCATCTCCCACCTCCACACCTTTATATCGGCTGCCCTTTGAGACTGGCATGCCCTCCTTCTTCCCCCTGACCTTTCCAATCTCTGGCTTCCTTCAAGATTCCTCTCAAAAGCCACCAATAGGGGGCCTTTCCTGGTCTCCCCACCTGCTGGGTCCTCCTCTTCTCAGGGCGCCAACCCGCTACTCTGCATATATCTGATATGTATCTGTTGGTTCCTCCATTAGAATGGAAGCTCCGCGAGGACAGAGCCTGTTCTTGCATTTTCTCTAGACCCCCAGCACTCAGCCCAGGGCCTGGCCCCTAGTTACTAATAAATGCCTGTCGCTCCATTGCTAGAATGAGCTAAGAGTGGGTAGATGGAAGTTTCTTGAGGGCAGGGCGGGTCACTGTGCCTGGATTGTCTAGCCTGGGGTCTGCCTGAGTGAAGATGGGTGCTGTAGTTGTGGGGGCAAGGGGACTTGTCAGGGAGGAATTTCCTCTTCCAGTGTGATCAACATCTTCTCTGTGACATGTCGGTGATAAGTGACCTGTTTAGGATCCTGTAGCCAGTACATGTCAGAAGGGAACTTGATCCTAGGCTTTCCTGTCTATCCCCGGTACCAGCTGGAGCGCGCGCTCTCTTCCCCTCCCCTGCTAACACTCCTACCCTGAGCTCCCCAGCAGTCTGCCCACTAGCAGTCTGTGGCAGACTGGACAATGGCTTCTGACCTCCCCATTTTAAGCAGACATTTGGGGAGCTGTCTCCCCGGGCCCTCACCGCCTGGTGATGTTCTTTGCTGGGACCTGGCTCCATGCTCGAGAGAGAGGGCAGAGCCGACGCGTCTCCAAGCCTGGCCACGGTGCGCTCTGGTGCCGGCTCCGCTGAGCCAAGCCAGGCCTGGCTCCCCCCTCCCCGTCCTCCCGTCTCCCTCCAGCCCAGCCCCACCCTCATTCTCTGGGCATAGACTCCGCGGTGCCTCCGGAGCATCAAGCCGGAAATGTGTTTTACAAGGCTAGTTTTAACCGGACTCCCCGCCGTGCGCCACCCGGGGCTGTTTGGGAAGTGAGTGATGGGCACGGCGCCTCTGTGATTTCGCGTGTGCGGGCCCATTAGTCACACGGCGCACACGCTATCATTTTCCTGCCACTTAATGACTGACCAGCCTGCCTGAATCATTAGTGCCGGGGCGCAATGAAAGGCAGACAGCCCCATAATGACGAGCAAGGAAGCTGTTTTACCTCCAAGAAACGGGGTGCGGAAATCCACTGCAGCTGCAGGTGTTCGAATGACAATGTGCGGAGCAGTTAGCGGCCAATTTAGCAGAAAATTAAGAGCGAAAAAACTGTTATTTGTGAGGGAAGATACTCATGGCAAGCAATCATCCGTGCTCGGCAGCCCCAAGACGAGCATTCAGCTGTCTTTGTCGTGACTTAAAACAATTGGTGTCTTGGGCTGCATTCAACACCAGATTGGAGCTCATTATCTGCGGTTTATTCTTCCTTGGGATATTTTGTGTGTCCCCCCCCCCCCTCTATTTTATGGTTAATTTGCTTGCTTGAATGTAAAGCCATTTAAGCTGAAAAATCTGGATTGTGCCCTATCTTTGTGCCAGCGCTCTGAGCTGTGTGATACAACATAATTGGCAATTTTCAAATTCATAATCCATTTTGTTTTACTCATTGGGTCCCCCCACCACCACCACTATGCACACGCCCTGATTCTCTCTCCCCACCACCCAGCCCCTCCTTTGCAACCTGCAGCTCAGATGGCAGAGGGGGGAGGCAGATTCCTTCAGTCAAGACCCAAGAGAGACCCCTCCAGATCGGAAGGACACGGAGGCTTCCTTCAGAAGTCCAAAGGTTAGATCCCACCTCAGAGACCTGGGCAAATCACTGCGTCCCGCTGGGTCTCAGGTTCCTTATCTGTAATGGAGGGGCTGAATGAGGTGACCTCCGAGGTCCCCTTCAGCTTTGTCCCCACAAAAATTCTCCGATGACTCAAGTCATTTTTATTAGAGATAGGAACTGATTTTGTCAGTATAGGGAATGCCCAGGTGAGAAAACTCTCTCCAATAACGTGGGTCTATAAGTAATGTGCAAACCACAGGCTGAGAGAATGGCGTGAAGCATTGAGAGGTTAAGTGATCTGGCCAGTCACACAGTCAGTGTGAAATGATTTGCCCAGAAAGACCTGAATTCAAATCCTACCTCTGACACGTTGGCTAGAGACCAGGAGCATCTCTTTAAGCTGATTTCCTTGTCAGTAAAGGGGTTCTCATGAAAACTCTTGGGCCTGCCTCCCAGGGTTGTTATGAGGCTCATGGGAGGTCACGTGCATAAAGTGTATTGCCAAGCTAAAAGCACTACATGGATGTCATTTATAATTATTTTTTAAATTTATTTTCTAACAGAAGGCAGGCAGCTTGTAGCCAGAGACCTGAAAAGTGCATCTTCAGAATTCAGTTTTAAAAATGGAAATCCTAGCAACTAACATTCATTAGTTAAAGAATGGAACTTGCATTGCCTCCCAGGGACACCAACAGTGGCTGTCTGAGGCCAAGGGGGGAAAGGGACCTGCTGTCCACTGATGGATCAGGTCATTTTCAGGAACACCGATTAATTTCCATCTCTGGGCCAGGCCTTCCCGATGGCCTGTGAGGGCACAGCCCTCTCAAGGTCGCTGCATCACTCTGTGCCTATGTGGGTATGCACACTTTGTGTTTCCTTAGCTAGGAACAAGTTCTGACTGCCCCGTGGAATGAACGCCTTGGGGTGGAAGGTGTTCACTTCTGACTTTGTACCTCTAGCGCTCTGCACCCATGGTGGTTGATCGAATTATTGAGTCGGACAGATTTCTCCTTTTCCTCATTTACGTGAGTCCTAGGGGACTCATATTATGACCTTTCTGTGTTTTGTTTCCATGTTATATTCAGGTTGGTTTTAGATAAAGATCGTCCTATCTATGTCCATTCACATCACTTCTGGACTTGAAGCCAACCTGTGGGATGTGCTGTTCTATTGAAATTTTGTTCTTCCTTTTTCCTTTCCGTGACCCACGGCTCACCCATTTCAATTAAGACATGTCTGATCTATAGAATAACTTCTTTATGAATTTCCTAGGAATTGTTCCCCAGAACCCATTTCCCAGATAACAGTCAGGACAGCCTTAGTGACTCAACACAATACTCTGTAATAGCTCCTTGGAACTTGCTTGTACTTGGAAGACTGGGTGACTTGCAGAGGGCTTGTGATACCCTGGACCAGTCACTTCCCTCTCTGAGCTCTGCACTGGATGACCCCTGAGATTCCAGCCAGCCTTCGAGTTCACTATTCTGTGATCCTAGGAGAGAGAAGAACCTTTACTTCTCCCAGGAGGCAGCCTAATCGAAAAGCCCTTCTTGGAAGGAAAATGCCCTAATGAATACTGTTTTGATCATAAGGAGTCTATATTAATTATCTGAGGAAAGTGGAAATGATCAGGCCTCTTTTCATTTCACCTCCTTTAACTGACTGTGAACAATGCTCTCGAATGTTGTGCCCATCTCTGCTCCGTAATTCTGTGTGTTGGTCCAGAGCCTTGGCAACTGCTTCAGCTTGTACCGTCTCAGACTCCAGAAAATGAAGTTCTCCCACTGGGGAACAGCTTCCCGTGTGAATAATGTTATTGTCATTATATAGGGAAAGGGGGCTGAGATAGAGTGCAATAGAGTCAATTCACTGAGGTTAGGAACTCCTGGGTGAGGGACCGCCTCTGCCAGTGCAGGCTGGTGCCTTCTCTGCCTAAAGCATCAAAAGGTTAGGAGACTTGCCCAGGGTCACGTTGCCAGTAGGAATCAGAGGTGACATTTGAACCCAGATCTGGGGTGGGGGGGAGGTGAAAAAAGAAAAGGAAGGAAGAAGCAAAGAGAGAGAGGAAGAGGGAAGGATGGAAGGGAATAGGAAGAAGAGAAAGCATACATTATAAAACAAAGAATGAAAGGAAAAATGCAGGGGGGTAAAATAAACAGAATATTCTGGACTTTCTATCCTTTTTCTTCTCTTTTCATGCTTTTCCTCCCTGTCAAACTCAAATTGAGAGACCCCAGGACTACTTTTTCTTCACTATGTATATTTTGCCAACCCCCTTAGCAGGCCTGACTGTCCCTTCATCACCTTCCCCATCCTGACCTGTCCCACAGGCAGCTTTCCATCCCCCCCAACATCCCTGGGATTTGTTGTCACCAGCCGGCCTGAGTGAGCCCTCCATTTTTTGTCTCTACTCATAATCACTTGGCCTTCCTACCTGCCTGTTGGCTCAATATTTTCACTCTCCTTCTATCTGCCCCTCCACTGCTGTCAGCTTTCAGCTGGGACTTCATCCCACATCTTCTCTAGTCTCCTTTGTGAAGCCAGAGAGCATCAGTCTTGTTCCCTGAGGCCCCCAGTCTGGCTGCCACATGCCCAGGATTAACTGCAGGGCAGCAGATTGCGCAGTGGCCCTCTGCATTCCCGCATTGGTCACAGGCCTTCTCAGGCTCACCGGTCACCCTGCTTATAAACTGATTTCTGGAAAAGGGAAAGGATTATCTCCAATCATAAATGCAAAAATTGGTTAACTGCCTTCCGGAGATTTAAGGTTGGAACATTTGTTTCTCAAGAAAAGCCTGTTTGAATCACAAAATACTGCATCTTGTGTGTATGGATGGGGGCAGGAAGGAAGAAAGCTAAGCATTTCCCTCCTTAGTTAATGAAGCCAGCTGAGCTGGGGGGGAGGAGGGAACATGGGGACCTAAAGAGGAAGGAAAGAAACTAGGGCTCTCCTTGCTGCTCTTCTCAAGATCATGAAGCTCAGTACTAGGAGAGAGGGAAAGGCAGGAAGATGGAGAGATTCTTTCCTTGGTCCATCCTTGACCAGTCTCCCAAAGGGTCAAAGAGCCTTGACAACGGGAGAGAGAAAAACAACACACTGGTGACTGTCCTAGACATCCCTAGACCCTGCCTAGAGGAAGTGAAGACCAAGACCAAAATTAGAGTATTTCTGTGTAGGAAGTCCTAGAGTCTCTTTCTTTTTATAAAAAGTAGTATTTTCCTCCATTTACATGTAAAAGCGATTTTTAGCATTTTTTAAAATTTTGATTCTCTCTTTCCCTCCCTTTCCCTAAGACAGTAAATAATCTGATATAGGTTATACATGTACAATCATGTAAAAGGTATTTCTATATTAGCCATTCTGTAAAAGAAAACTCAAACCAGAAGGAAAGAAAGTAGGCTTCAATCGGCATTCAGACTTCATCAATTCTTTCTAGAGGGGGATAGCATTTTTTTTATTGTGAGTCTTTTAGAATTGTCTTAGATCATTGTATTGCTGAGAACAGCTAAGTCATTCACGTCATCATACAAAATTGCTGTTACTGAATACAATGTTCTTTTGGTTCTGCTCGCTTTACTCTGCATCAGTTCATGTAAGTCTTCCCAGGTTTTTCTAAAATCGACCTGCTCATCATTTCTTATGCAACAACAGTATTCTGTCACCATCATATACCATGACTTGTTTGGCCTTTCCCCAGTTGATGGGCATCCCCTCCATTTCCCATTCTTTGTCACCACAGAAGAGCTGCTGTCAATATTTTATACAAATAGGGCCCTTTTACTTTTTTCTTTATCACAGAGCCACTTTCTAATACTTTGCTAAAACGGGTGACTCCTTCTCTCCTTGAGTCAGCAGTTCCAGTAGTGAATGAATACGGTTATCCATACCCACCAACTAAAGGAGGTAAGAATGACCCATGTATAAAAGGTCCAGATAATGAAGAGCATGATAATACTGTTCACTAAGGAGGAGGGTAGAGTACAGGGGAAACACTCCTGCAGTGGTATGTGAACTACTTGGGATAGAGCAAAATAATTAAATTGACTGACTACACAATTAACCTTCCAACTGCCTTACTTCTTTAACAAATCTTTCATATGAAAATGTCCTTTTTTTTTTTTTTTTTTGCTGTAGGACTTTGCTTTGCACAACTTGGTACTGAATTCGCATGATTATGATTCAGATTCTTTAATTTGTTAATATATATATTCGTAGTCTAAAGACCTGAATTCAAATTCTGGCTCTTCCACCTGTAATCCATGTGGTCTTGAACAACTTAACTTAAACCCACTTAACTTGAGTCTCAGTTCCCTCAACTGTAAATGAAGGGGTTGGAGTAGACACTAAGGTTTCTTCTAGCTCTAAATCTGTGCCTTCTGATTCTATGATCCTACAATAATTGCAATCATTATACAGATAAATTAGTCATTAAAAAGGCTTAGTGAGAGCACTCAAAAGTGTGTGAGAACAGGATCGGAGGCATCTCAACGCCATGACCCCGGGACTGGAGCATTGTCCTGGAGCTGCTTGCCATGAGCCTGCAGAGATGACCTCCTACTAGTGCCTTTATTTGTTTGCAAAAAAGCAGTGATTTTACCCATGTATTTTATTTATTAGTCCATGGAACATTAAATACAAAAAAAATCAGTCACTTATCCCAGGTCCATATCTCTCTGAAGCTCATTGAAAAAGGTTTGAATGAGAATATAATAATGCCAATAAACTACCCAATGAATCAATGGTCTCTTCAATGTGAATGTTCCCTCCAACAGTGAAGATTGCAGCCCATCTGTGTATGTCCATTGGGACACTCTTGTCCACATTCTCCTCCGAGTTCATCACTAGGCGTCTCCCCAAAATGCTAGGGGCCTTCTGCCTTTTCTCCTGATGTTTCCAGGATGCCAGGGAGGGCTTGTTCTCACCAGGGAAGCTGGTCACCTTCTTCATTCTAACATTTCATGGATTTCATCCTCAAAGAGGTGGTGATGGTGGTGGTGAAGGTGGTGAAGATAGCTAGCATTTATATAGAAGTTGAAGGTCAGCGAAGTACTTTGTACATATATACGCTACCTCATTTGATTTAATGACAGGTAACATTTATGTAACACGTCATGTTATTTGGATCTTCACAAGAGTCCTGGGGAATAGGCACTAGAAATATTGCCAGGATATTGACACTATAGTTGAAGGACCTGAGTTCAGATCTCGCCTCTGATATTTATTGGCAACGCGATCATGGGCAAATCAGTTAAACTTCCTCAACTGTAAACTGAGAGGAAAAGGGACGGAAATAAGTGCTTGTTTAGTGTCTGTGCCAAGAGCTTTACAATGATTATCTCATTCACAATAACCCTGTGAGGAAGGTGTTGTTATTATTCCCAATTTACAGTTGTAGAAACTGAGGCAAATGGAAGTTAAGTGCCCAGGGTCACACAGCTGGCAAGTGTCTGAGGCCATATTTGAATGGGGTCTTTCTGACTCCAGGCTCTGCACAGATCATTAGACGGCCTCCGAGGTCCTTCTAGCTGTAGCTCCGTAGTACTAACATCAGAGGAATTGAGGCCAGGTCTCTATTGGTGGCTAGGCTAGAGCTTTACTGATACTATCTCACCCAGCTGTTCTGGAGAGACAGAATGTTTTCTCCACTGGGCTGCCTCATCACCCCCCTCCACACCTAAACCAGTTCCTCCTCCAGCCAACATCACCATTTCTTCCTACCTTTCCAGGCGTCTGATTTATTCTGCTCCATGCATTCTTGGTCCAGTGACACTTGTCTTCTTGCTAATTTCCCAGCTCCCTACCTTTGCACTGGCTGTTCCCCCTGCCTGGTGTGCCCTTTTCCATTGCCTCTGCTCCCTGGAGACTCTGACTACCTTCAAGTCTCAAGTCAAATCCCACTTTCTTCAGGTCTTTTCTGGTCTCTACCCTGCTAGTGACTTCCTTCTGAAATGACCCGCCATGTAAATGCTACATATCTTGTCTGCATGTTCTCTCTCCCATTAGGATGTGAGCCCCTTGCGGTCAGGACAGGTTTTGCCTGTCTTTGTACCCTCAGCATTTTGCCTAGTGCCTAGCAAATAGTAACAGCTTAATAAATGCTTGTTGTCTGAATGACTGAAATATTGGAAGGAGAGATCTCATTTATGGGTGACTTTTCCCATAGTCTTCCCATGAAAGATGTTGTATCAGACATGGCGGATGATGATCTCCACTGAAGTCCTCCTTGGATGCCTCCTCATGACCTGGAAGTGACCAGAGATACGTGAAGGCTCTGCTGGGGGATCTGTGGTCCTGCTGAGTTGGAAAGGCTTTGATGGACCATATATGTATATGTGGCCCAGCCTGGCTAGGTCCCAAGAGGCTCATCATCAGCATGGCTGCAGGGACGTGAACTCTGGTGCCCAAGAAGCCTTTCAGCAAGTATAGATGAACCTAGAAGAAGCAGGAAGGCTGACGGAGTCACAGATGCTTTAATTATCAAATACACAATTGATGTAAAACTCTTAGGAATAAGAGGACATGGTTCAGCCTAGTGGGAATCTAATTAAAGTCATTTAAAACAGTCCCTTGGCAAAAATATTCTCTATTTATGGTCATTCTACCTCCAGCCCTCACAACACACAAGACCATCTCCAGAGAAGAGGGAATTATAACATAAATAAAACAGAAATCATTGTTTCATTCAATCAGTCTCACTAGTCAGACTCCATCGACTTGTGAAAAATCTGAATCTTGTGTGGAACATGATGATGCAGTGACTTTGGGCTGACCTCACAGACAACATGAAGGAAAAAGAAAAGCTTAGTCCTAATGACCCAGGCTGGACAATTACTGTTGAAAACCCAGACTGATATCCAGAGCTGAGAGGGACCTTCACCATCACCTCGGCTACTCTCTGATCTTTTACAGATAAGGATCCCGAGGACCACACGATCTTTTCATCTCACTTGCCCCTGACACTTCCCTGTCTTTCACAGCCCTCAGAAAGTATTTCTCTGAGACTCCCAAATAGAGTCTCCCCTAATGTTGAAGGATCCTTAGAAATGTGGAAGATAAATGTCAGAAGACTGACCTGTTCGCAGGAAGTTTCTGAATCCAAGCTCCCCCACGGTGGGAAACAAAACATTGAGGGCATAAAGGGACAGCTTCTCTGTCCTGGTCAATTTAAGTCATCATTCAGAGCCATAGACTCTCTGAGGTGAAACCATTGAAGTCAAGCTCTCCCATGTGCCAGTTTGGCATTCCCAGCTGCCTTCTGCCATTGCCAACATACCCCACGAACACCCCAAATTCGACATATCCAAATTGGAACCTATCTTCTCCCCTAAACTTATCGTACTCTGAACTTACTTATTTCTACCAGGAGTACCATCATCCTCAGCAGACAGCATGGTACAAGAAAAGAGCTGGACTTGGAGTCTGAAGACCCAGGGCCGAGTCCCAGCTCGGCCACGGATTATGGGTAAATTCCTACATCCCTCAGAGCCTGTGTCCTCATCTGTAAAGGGAGTTAATAACTCCTATGGTTCTAGGATATGAGAGTTTTCTTTGATGATTTCTTGAAATATGGTGCCTAGGCTCTTTTTTTTCTTAATCATGACTTTCAGATAGTCCAATAACTTTTTTTTCCCCAATTTTTTTTTAACATTTTTATTTAAAGTTTTAAATTCCAAATTCTATCCCTCTCCTCCCTCCTGGCTGAGGCAGTAAGCTATCAGATATAGGTTCTACATATGCAATTATGTAAAACATTTCCATTTTAGTCATTTTGTACAAGACTCGAATAAAAGAGGAAAAATGAGAGAAAGTAAAAAGTAGCCTGCTTCGATCTATAGCCAAATAATATCAGTTCTTTCTCTGGAGGCAGATAGCATGCTTCATCATTCATCCTTTCACATTGTCTTGGATCATTGTATTGCTGAGAAGAGCTAAGTCATTCACAGCCCTCAGGGAACAACATTGCTGTTACTGTGTACAGCATTCTCTTGGTTCTGTTCACTTCCCTTTGCATCAATTCATGTAAGTCTTTCCAGGTTTTTCTGAAATCATTCTGCTTGTCATTTCTTATACAACAATAATATTCTACAGTAATCATATACTAAAATTTATTCAGTCATCCCCCCAAAATTTCCAATTTTTTTACTTCCACAAAAAGAGCTGCTAGAAATATTTTTGTACATATGAGTTCTTTTCCTTTTTCTTAAAAAAATTCTCTTTGGTATACAGGCCTAGAGGTGTTGCTGGGTCAAAGGGTATGCATGGTTTTATAGTCCTTTGGGCACAGTTCCAAATTGTTCTCTAGAATGGTGGGATCAGTTCCCAATTCCACCAAGGGTGCATGAGTGTCCCAATTTTCTCATATTCCTTCCAGAATTTGTCATTGTCCTGTTGGTCATGTTAGCCAATCTGATAGGTATGAGGTGGTATTTCAAAGTTGTTTTAATTTGCATTTAGTGATTTAGAGCATTTTATGTGACTATTGTGGCTCTTATTTTTACAAATTTGGATCAGTTCCCTATATATTTGAGAAACTAGACCTTTATCAGAAAAACTTGCCATAAAATTTCCCCCCCAGTTTCTGTTTTCCTTCTAATTTTGACTGTATGGTGCAAAAGTCTTTTAATTTCATACAATTAAAAATATCTCTTTCACTTCCCGTAACCCCTTCTATCTCTTACTTGGTCATTACATCTTCCTTTATGCATATAGATCTGACAAGTATATAATCCCATGCTCCCCTAATCTACTTATGACATCACCCTTTATGACATGTCTATTTTTCATTTTGACTTTATCTTGGTATGTAGTGTGAGATACTGATCTGTGCCTCGTTTCTGACAACTTGTTTTCCAATTTTCCCAGCAATTTTTGTCAAATCATGAGTTCTTACCCCAAAACTTGGATCTTTGGGTTTATCAAACACTGGGTTACTTTGGTCACTCACTACTGTATAATATGGACCTAATCTATTCCACTGACCCAGACTCTATTTCTTAACCAGCAACAGACTGATTTGGTGATTACCACTTTGTAATACAGTTTAAAATCTGGAACTGCTTGTCCACTTTCCTCAACATTTGTTTTTCTCATTGATTCCCTTGATATTCTTGACATTTTGTTATTCAAGATGAATTTTATTATTATTTTTCCTAGTTCTATAAAATAATTCTTTGGTAGATTGGTGTGATACTGAATAAGTAATTAACTTAGGTAGAATTGTCTTTTTGTTATATCGGCTTGACCCACCCATGAGTAATTATGAGTTTTTCAATTGTTTAGATCTGTCTTTATTTGTGTGATGTGTTTTTTAGTGTGTTCCAATAATCCCTGGGTGCGTCTTGGCAAGTAGACTAGGGTTTTTATATTTCCTGCAATTTTACATGGTTTTTCTTTTTCTATCTCTTGCTGCTAGGGCTTGTTGGTAGTACCTAGGAATGCTGATTATTTATGGCAGTTCATTTGATATCCTACAACTTTCCCGGAGTTATTATTTGTTTTAACTGATTTTTCAGTTGATTGTCTAGGGTTTTTAGTTGCTTTTCTCATCTACAAAGATGAGAATGTTTCCTCATTGCCTATTTTTATTCCTTCAGTTTCTTTTTCTTGCCTTCTTGCTAAAGCTAGCAATTGTAGCACAACATTGAATAACAGTGGTGACAGTGGGCATCCTTGTTTCACTCATGATCTTATAGGGAAGGCTTCTAGCTTATTCCCCATTACAGATAATGATTGCTCTTGGTTTTAGATAGATACTAGTGATCAGTTTAAGAAAGGTTCCATTGATTCTTATGCTTTCTAGTGTTTTTAACAGGAATGGGTGCTGTATTCTGTCAAAGGTGTTTTTCTGCATCTATTGATATAATCATAAAATTTTTGTTGTTTTTGTTATGGTTTTTGAATTGGGTCAATCATGCTGGTAATTTTTCCTAATATTGAACCAACCCTGCATTCCTGGCATAAACCCCACTAGTTCATAGTGTATGATTCTTGTGATTTGTTGCTGTAAACTCTTTGCTAGTGTTCGATTGAATATTTTTGTATCAATATTCATTAGAGAAATTGGTCTCTACTTTTCTTTCTCTGTTTTTGCTCTTCATAGTTTAGATATCAATACTATATTTCTGTCAAAAAAAAAAAAGGAATTTGGTGGGACTCCTTTATTTTTTTCCTCTAACTATTGTTTCAGGTATTTTATATGGTACTGGGATTAATTGTTCCTTAAATATTTGGTAGAATTTACTTGTAAATCCATTTGATCCTGGGGAGTTTTTCATTTTATTTTATTTTTTCATACAGCCAGCCCGTAATTGTATTTATTAGTTCAATGGTTTTCTTACTTTCAATTTTATTATCTCCTTTAATTTTCAGGATTTCCATTTTGGTGTTTAATTGGGGATTTTTAATTTGTCTTTTTCTAGTTTTGTTGTTGTTACTAGTTTTTCTGGTTTTGTTGTTGTTGCATGCCAAATTCATTCCTCTGTTGTTTCCCTCTTTCATTGATGTACACATTAAGATATATAAAATTTCTACCAAGTACCGCTTTGGCTGTATCCCACAAATTTTGGTGTGTTATCTCATTGTCGTCATTCTCTTTAATGAAATAATTGTTTCTGTGGTTTGTTCTTTGTCTCACTCTTTAGGATTAGATTATTTAGTTTACAATTAACTTTTAATCTTTGCTTCCAGAGCCCTTTATAAAATGTAATTTTATTGCATTATGATCTGCCTTTAATATTTCTGTTTTGCTGCGTTTGACTATGAGATTTTTATGTCTTAATACATGGTGAATTTTTGTGAATTTGCCGTGTACAAGTTGAGAAAAAGGCATATCCCTTTCTATTCCCATCGAGTTTTCTCCAGATATCTATCCTATCTAACTTTTCTAAGTTTGGATTTGTCTTCTTGACTTCTTATATATTTTATGATTAGATTTACCTAATTTTGAGGGGAGAAAATTGAGGTCTTCCACTAGTATAGTTTTATTCTCTATTTCTTCCTTTAATTCATTTATTTTTTTCTTTAAGAATTTGGATTCTATGTTATTTGGTGCACATATGGTTAGTCTTGATATCACTTGTCTATGGCTCCTTTTAACAAGTCATTGCCCTGGCTATTCCTTTTAATTAGGTCTCATTTTGCTTTTGCTTCATATGAGATCATGATTGCTATCCCTGCTTTTTTTTTTAACCTCAGCAAAAGCATAATAGATTCTGTTCCAGCCACTTATTTTACTCTGTTTGTCTCTTTCAAGTGTGTTTCTTATAAATAACATATTGTTGGATTCTGGTTTCTATTCCATTCAGCTATCTGCTTCTGTTTTATGGGTGAGTTCGTCCCATTCACATCAATAGTAGTCATTATTTAATTATATCTGAGCATTTCCTTTTCTCCAATTTTCTTCCATTTATCCTTCCTTTTCTCTTTTTATCCTATCCCTCCTCTAAAGTCTGTTTTGTTTAGGTGTGAGTGAGGTTTGAGCATTGCCTACTCCCACACATACCATTTTCTCCTCCACTAAAAAAGTTCTTTCTTGCATACTTTAATATGAGATAATTTCCCCCATTCTTCTTCTCCCTTTCTTCTAAGGGATTCTTTTTTCTCACCTAGCCATTGGGGTTTTTTAAAAATCATCTCAGCATAATTAATTCACTTCCACACTATCTTTCTATGTTAAATCCTAACTGCTCTAAGAATGATATACTTCTTAGATGATACATTATCATTTTCCCACATAGACACGTAAATAGTTTATAGAGTACCTTGTGATTTCTTTCATGATTACCTTTTTATGCTTCTGTTGAATCTTGTATTTGAAAGTCAAAGTTTCTATTCAAATCTGGTCTTCTCATCAGAAATGCTTGAAAGTCCTCTATTTCATTAAATATTCATTTAATACTTAATTTTTCTGAATAGGTTATTCTTGCTTGTAATCCCAGCTTTTTTGCCTTCCAGAATCTCATATTTCAAGCCCTCAGCTCCTTTAATGTGGTAGCTGCTAAATCTTGGTGGTCCTGACTGTGGCTCCACAATATTTGACAGGTTTCTTTCTGGCAACTTGAAATATTTTCTCTTTGACCTGAGAGCTTTGGAATTTGGCTATAAAATTTCTGGGGGTTCTCATTTTGGAATCTCTTTCTGGTAGTGATTGGTAGATTCTTCCCACTTCTATTTAGCCCTCTGGTCTGAGAATATGTGGTCAATTTTCCTTGACGATTTCTTGAAATGCCATGTCTATGCTTTTTTCTTTCAGGAATTCCAATAATTCTTAAATTATCTGTCTTCAATCTATTTTCCAGATCAGTTATTTTTTCTTATATTTCTGATTTTCTTCTACTTTTTTATTCTTTTCACTTTTAAAATTGTTTCTTAAGTGGAGTCATTAACTTCCAATTGTCCAATTTTAATTTTTAAGGAATTATTTCTTCAGTGAGCTTTTGTACTACTTTCCCCATTTGACCTTTTCTGCTTTTTATGGAGTTATTTTCATCAAAGAATTTGTGTACCTCTTTTTTCAATTTGACCAATTCAGTTTTTTAAGGTGTTATTTTCTTCCAGTATTTCTTGTGCCTCATTAGCCAAGCTGCTAATTATCTTTCCATAATTTTCTTTCTTTGCTTCCATTTTTTTTTGACTAATGATTCTTCTATTTCATTTTGAAAATAATTTTTTTAGCTCTTCCAGGAATTCTTATTATCCAATTCACATTTTTTTTCTTTGAGGCTTTGCTTGTAGCTGTTTTGACGTCAGTGTCTTCTGAGTTTGTGTCCTAGCCTGGTGGGTGTCTCAAGCTTCCAGTTTTTCTGTAATATTGTTTTCAGATCTGCTCCTGGCCATTTGGAAGTTTTTGATGCTTTTAAGGTTGTGTGATCTGGGGAGAACTGTGGTCACCGATCTCCTGGTCTACACTCTGGTACTTTCCCAAGAAAGGCACCTGATCCCTTTGCAATTACAATTCACACTGCTCCTCTGGGTCCCTGATCCCTTCCACTGGGAAGTGTTACTACCCCCCTCAGGGCTTCTCTCTCTTGAATGAAGTGCTCCTCCCTACCTTTGAACTATGACCCAGAAGTGGGCATTGGCAATAGAATTACCAAACAGCGTCTAGCCCTTGGTCCAGGGCTAGCGCAGGGGTCACTTGTAGTCTCATTGTGACCAGTTGCCAGGTCTCCTTAACCTCTCTGGCTTGGAAAGCTGCTGCTGCTTTTGTGGCCACAGCCTAGTCCCACCACCACTATTTCACTCACACAGACTCTGGGCCAGCCTCCACTTTGAGGCCACAGATCTCTCTTTCCAAGCTCCTAGAGTGTCTCAAGCTGGAAGGATGTCTCCTTCTGACCTTCCGTTGGCTCAGCTATTCCAGAATTTGATTTGAGGCATAATGTTAAAGTGGTTTGTAAGAGAACATTGGGAGGACTCAAGTGAGTGCTTTGTTCTCCACCATCTTGGCTCCTCCCTCCACTTGGTTTTATAATTGTTGCATTTCCCTAAAACATACATATATTTAGAAAGTCATTTGTTCACAGCAGAACCTAAATTGCAATTAAACTGTGCCAGTCAAAATTTCCCAGGCTTTACGCCTTATGCCACATTACACCTGCACTTCCTCAATGCGGAGGCTTAATGGGGCTGAAGCTCCATCCGATAGTTAATCCATTGGCTAAATTTGGAAAAATATGAGAAAAATGCTAAAACTTAATTTATCTGAAACCCAAATGTTTTTAGAAGAAATGCATTTAATGTCGATTAAAGTCAGGAGACACAGACAGAAAAAAAAAAGTCTTTGAAAATGATAGAGAAGAAATATTCTCTCTCCAATCATGTGAGCTAGAGAAGTGGTAGGGGGTCTCTCCATGTTACATATGCTGGCTATGACTCATTTCAAGGAATTAATTAGGTATGAAGTTTGAATTTGGGATTGTGTGAGACAAGCACAGCAGCCCACCAAGGGAAAGGTAGACAGGGAAAAAGAAAAGGCGGGGTTGGATTTGAAGTCAAAGGACCTGGGTTCAAATCCTCCCTCTGCTACTTGTTACCTGTGAGACCTTAAATCACCTCACCTGTCTGAGCTTCAGTTTCCCCCACTGTAAAAGGAAGGACCACGAAGATCCATTCTGCCAAAGCAGAGAAAGAATCTAAGGCAGAGTAGCAGCCACAGAGTGGGATGGGGGCAGCTTATGCCCAGAATTCTGGGAGATTCAGTGGGCACCGGGACAGGTATAACTAGGGCATGGAGATCAGGGTTTTGTCCCAGGTCTCTAAAATTAGGTGTTGCCATCTTTGTTTTTGCTTCCATTTAACGTGTAGTTCTGAACAAGCACCAGCAAACATAGACATTTCCTTCTCCAAAGAACAGAAAAAGGGTTTGTATGTGAAACTACGCATCTCATTCCAGAGGGATAGGGACTGTGATTTCATTGATCGAGGGAGGACTTGCAACCAAGACAGGCTGGCACTTTGCTCTACATCTTAAAGCCTTTGATGCCAGAGCACCAGAGACCCCAGGTCCCCAATGCTCGTAGCTGTCGGAGACTGGGGCAGTTCTGGCTCTGAGACTGGACCAGTCAGGAAACTGGGGGGAGGAGCGGCTGGGGGGGGGGGGGATAGGAAGCCATTGGCAGCTGTCCTGGCTCTGAGATCAGCTTCTCAGGTCGCAGTCAGGTGGTGCTGGCCAGAGATTTCCCCAGAATTCTGGGTGAGACTTATGAGCAAGCAGAGGAAAATCCCCTATTGGCTTTTGTACCAGAGGGGCCACGACAAAAGGAAGACACACACCCTTCCACATACATACCACACATGTACATATACCATACACCCTCACAACACACACATACCACATACACACACTCATACACACGACACAATATATATGTAGACACTTATATCACACATCACACCACAGCACACTCAGATATAGATATACACCCTACACACATATACATACACAAACACAACATAATTTATGTGCTTATGATACCAGTATTCCCTAATTCAACATTTGATAGGCCCATGTACTCCCTACTGGGGCTATTCCCTTCCATGGTTCAGGTTGCCCCTCATCCATGCCTCCCTGTCCTGTACAATTCTTGTGGATGGGGCAGTGCACTGGTCCTGGAGTCAGGAGGACCTGAGTTTAAATCCAGCCTCAGGCACGGAACACTTACTAGCCGTGTGACCCTGGGCATTTTGTGAGGTCAGTGTAACATAAAATGATGAGGTTAGGGTTAGGGGTGCACGAGACCCCAAAATACCACCATGCCTGGTCCTGCCGAATGAATCTGACTCGAGCCTTCTCTCAGCCAAAGTAAAGCCAAGTTTGTTAAAAGATTTGCCATATTAGGTAGACTCTTAAGGAGCCAGGGTATCTGTGACACTTGCATTGGGCAAGTGATACAGAGTGAGTCTGCCCCAGATAATGCTAGATAATTCTCTGGCCTCCCTCCTTTCATGGTCTGATATACAGAAAGGTTGTGGGAGGATTCTAGGGGTGGTCTGGAGGAGGAGTTTGGGGAGGGTCTTCAGCAGGAGTCAATGAGGTCAGATTCCAGTAATGAGGGATTAAGGGTGGGAAGTTCCTGAAGGCTGCCTGGAGAGGACAGGCAATGAGGGGCTAGGCCAGTTCGAGGGTGTAGCAGATTTGGGCATAGATATTTTGGGAGGATGCAGGGTGGGAAGTTCCTGGACAAAGGAGGACCCTGCTAGTAACAGAGGTTTGGGCCAAGCCACAGTGAAAGACTTATGGCCTCAGGCAAATGCTTCCTTGTGGGAAGATTTGAGGCGAGCTCAAGGGGGTTCCCACAGCCTGTACCCCATCCATTTCACCCCAATTGCCTCACAAAACCAAAGACTATTCTTGTGGACGTGTTTTCCACAGGAAAAAAGGACGTGGCCTCCACAGAGGGTGGACCTTGCTTACCAGCCGGAGCCTCCATCTAACTCTCTTGACATGAGCCGAGACTGTTAAGTTTCACATTTTAAATTATCTAACTGAGTTCTTGGCTATTATTCACTCACTGGATAAATTAAAGACAGAAACAGTAAGAAATAATGACCACAGAGGCCCTCGAACACAGACCCAGCTAACACAAAGCAGGAGGCGTTACATAGCACACACTTACCTGGCACTAAAGACACAGTCAGGTCTGTCAATCAATCACTATTTATTAAGTGCCTACTGTATGCCAAGTCCTGGGTGAGCACTGGGGGAACAAAAAGAGGCAAAGGATAGTCCCTTCCCCAAGAAGCTGGCAGTCTGATGGGGGCTTCGTCCTGCAAGCAGCAAGGTCATACGGAGCAGGGGCCCTTAAGCAGATCTCTGAAGGCACCTGGGGATGCTAAGAAACAGAGGTGAGGGGGACACAGCTTGTGCAAAGGTGCCACGATGGGAGACGAAGCATCAAGCGAAGGATACTTTGGCTGGATTAGAAGAGCGATGCGTGGTATCCTAGATAGGGTGGCTGGGGATAGACCAAGAAGGCTGACTTTCAGTGCCAAGCAGAGGGGTAGATTCGATCTCAGAGCCCAGAGGAGTCACTGGAACCTTGTGATCAGGGAGTGCCGTGGTTTGGCCAATGTGGTAGCAATGTCACTGGCAGCCGTGTCGAGGACAAGCGGGGGGAGGAGGCACGGAGGCCGATTAGGATGTTCCGTGACCGGCAGGATCGTGGGTGTCATGACCAGTCGCCAACGCGACCCTCCGCCTTTGGTTTTTGGTTTTCCATGTGGGGAATTGTTCCTTTTCCTTGGGGTTTCTGTTTCTCTTTGGGGCATTTCTTGCTATTTGGGAGATACTGAGCTGGTCTGGTCGGCCCCTCCCTGGTCCACCTGGTTGGAAGTCCCCTCTTCTGGTCCATCGCCCTCGCGGCTCGGCATCCGTTCTGTTCCTCGGCTCATGCCGCCTTTCTTCCACGTCTTTCCCCACACTGTCTCTTGGTGTTCTTCCCCATCTCCATATGGCTGTTTCTTTCCTCATCTTGCTCATTTTTTCAATTCCTAGAAGTTTTCTTCATCTGTAGTTAATTCTCTTTCTTGATGCCTTTTCCACTCACTGCCAAAACCAGACATTCCTTGATTAGAACATGGGGGCCCATCTTTGGGGGAGCAGCTGAGCACACTGTGACAGAACGTTGTTCTGTCATAAGAAGCAAAACATACGGAGGATTCAGAGAAGTTTGGGCGGGCGTGTAAGACACAGGCAAAGTCAGCAGAAGAGGGAGATCAATCCCACAGTCACATAAAGGAAAGCCACATCGAAAGGCTTCGAAAGCCGGTCCTTGCAGTGAATCGACTTCAGCGAATGGAAGGGACGGCCTGGCCCCCCTACTCTGGTCTGAGAGGTGGGGAGCCAGAGGCTGGTAGCATGCTGGAGCCAGAAGGGACAGAGATAGGTGAATGTTATCAGATATGGCCAAGGGGCGCACAGATTTTGGGTGAGGTTCCTCCTTTTGAGTGGGCAGTGGGGTGGTCATTGAGAACCCCATAAAGGAACAATAATATGAGGGTCATCTTTTGAAAAAGAAAAATACTACGTAGAAAAGGAAAGTTTCTAGAAAGGAGAGCCTTTATTTTTTTACTTGAGTCAGAAAATTATGTTAAGTGACCAGGCAAGACATTTAACCCTGGTAACCTGAAAGAGGTTTAAGCAGATGAATGCTCAGGTCCCCTCCAAACACATTTTATGAGCCTAAAAACATGATAATGTGAATGAAACAAATCTCAGAGAATTGGCTGGGGGAAAAAAACCCTGAGAATGTATGCTAGGAACTGGAGTGGAAGGATCAGTCTTGGAAGGCTATTGGGTAATTTCTATAGGAAAATAGAATTTCATAGAAATGATAGAATATCATAGAAACAAAATTTCTATGAAAAACTGGATAAAGAATAAAGACCAAGTGGGCATTTGAAATGAACATTGACATCCATGTGAAACTGAATTTCTTAAACATCCAGATGTCCTCAGCCTGGAAAGTCTATTAAGTGTGGTCCCTGGCCCTTCCTAGTGACGGACCAATGCCCCACAGGCAATGGACAGCCACATAGCTATGATCAGATGGGGATATGGTGCCAACAGTGACTTCCTTTATGTGCGTGAAGTGATGGAAAGACAGTACGTGGTGAGGGGGAAGGGTCCCTGGACTTGGAATCAGCAGACTGGGTATGATAATAAAAGGAATGACAGGAGGAGAGTCTACAAAGAACCTACTACATGCCAACCATCATGCTAAGCACTTTACAAATGTTATCATTGGGAGGTAGGAGCTTTTATTACCCCCCATTTTACAGTTAGGGGAATTGAGGCAAGCAGAAGTTGTGACTTGTCCAAGGTCACCCCACTGGATTCAAACTCAGTCTTCCTGACTCTAGGCCCAGTCTTCTATCTATACCCTGGCCGTCTTTGCTCCCACTTCAGCTCCTGACCCCGTGTTTGACTTGAGTCAGGAGACTTTCCCTGCCCAGGCCTCGATTTCCTCCCCTGTCAGATGAAGAGCTGAGCGTACATGGTCCCCCCAGCTCTGATGTTCTGTGATTCTGGTTCTGACGTGTCTGGACAAGACCCCTAGAGGATGAGCCGATGGGGAGGGTTAGTCTTCTGTTCAACGGTGGGATCCTCCGTCCGAATGAGAGAATATTTGTCAGGGGCCTGGCCTGCTTTGAAGCCCCCCCTAGAAACGCCAGTTACCATCACTATGAATAGGAATGTTTGTTGAATCCCATTAAGTGGGTCTTATCCAACGAGGGTGGGTAGGCGTGGGAATGGGCTGCAGTCTGCTTCACTGGAGGGAGTGTCACCTGCACCGAGTGCTTTGGAGCTTTGAAAAGCTAACAAAACCGACCGCTTAGAAGTGCTGGAAACTGTCAGAGTTAAAAGACAATCCTCTACTTTCTGTAACTGTTACTAATCTGCTTTCTCAGGGAACGTGCTTGGTAAAGGGGCCTTATTTGAATGTTGTTTGGGAAATAGCTCTTATTCCATAACAAAACACATCAATAATTTTTTTAAATTTTATTTTCCTGGCCAGAGGGCCTTCATATCAATCCTGGATGTGTTCCCTTGGCCGAACCACCCAGGAGACAAGTTGGGCAAACGATCTCATTTTCTGAGCTTCTGTTTCCTCATCTCTAAAAATGAGGGGTTTGGATCACTTGGTCTCTGAGGTCCCATCCGGCTCTGGAACTGTGGTCTTGTGAGCCTGGAACATCGGTCCCTTCTGGAACCAGTAACATCAGCCGACCCTCCTTTTCCCTGGGCGTTTGGGGGTCTCTAGATTCATGTCTGGGAAGCGTTTGTTGTTGTTTCCATCAGAGGGATCCCTGGCTGTGATGCAAACATACTGCTGACATCCCTTATGGGCAGGGTTGGCAGTGGCTGCCAGAATGATAATTCAATGAAGCCTCCCCAGGAGCCCATTAATAATTGGGGGAAGGGTGTGAGATGGGAAATGTGGCAGGCAGTTTCCTACCTCCCCACCCCCATCCCGGCCCCCCTCCAGAAGACTCAGCCAGGGCATCTTTGGCAACACAGAACCATGGGTTAGATGTCAAGACGTTAGCCCAGCTAAATGATGCTGGCTCTCCAGCAAGCTTGAGTGTGGCCTGAAAGAAATCTGGAAAGGATGCTCTGATAGCCAAGCCTT
>CM053585.1:542251316-542277698 GCA_028646515.1 Pseudochirops corinnae
GGCTCTATATGAGAACCGCCAGCCCAAGCCCGGGATTTTCCCACAGAGTAAATTGTTTGAGGAAGGCACATGATTCAGGCTAATTGTCCCCAAGTTTGGTCCCCCCTGCTGGGGATTTATGCAGCTCTGACTCATCCCCGAAGGAGCAAGCTTTACAGGAAATGGAGTTAAATAATACTAAATCTTCTCAGCTGTGGCTTCTTAACCCAACCGGGGTCAAGTTATCTCCCTCAAAGCCTGCATTCCACAGCTATTGGAAATTCTCCCTCTCTAAATATATTTCCAAAGTCAAAATAAATCACCTTATCAATTGTTTGGGCCCAGACCTCAAGGCAGAAAATAAATTCCAAATTCAGGACCCGATGGGATCACCTGCTCTTCTTTAAATCACTGTTCATTGAGCATTTCAATTAGGAGGTTCTCAGCATCAGAGAATCTGGCACTTGTTACAAGGTCATCTGATCCAACCCCTCCATTTTTACAAATATAAAAGCCAAGGCCCAAGGTGGTGTAGATGGTGAGTGGCAGAGCTGGGGTTTGAATTCTGGTCACAGACACCAAATCCAGTGGGCTTTCCTGCTGTCCCTTACTGTCTCTTCCATCCAGAAGCTGTTTTCAGTGATCAGGTTTTCCAGTATTTAGTGGAAGATGCGCTATCTGCCATTGAGTTGTTCATTTGGAGAAAATAAAACCAATGAAAGTTTACAGATTTCTGTTTAAAGAGGAAAGGAAGAAGAGGAAAAAGAAGCAGAATAAGGTTTGTAGAGATGGGTTGAGGACCAGTTTGATGGCTCAGCCCCTGCCTCTGACACATTTTGGTTGTGTGACCAATCAGCTGGAATCCCTAAGAGCAGGTGCCCACCTGCATTGGTCAGAGGGTGTTTCCAAATTAGGACAGTGATGGCAATAACTGATATTGGCAGGGTGGGCTGAAGGTTTTCAGACTGAACATCCACAGTTTCTTTGGATCCTCAGAACCACACTGTGAGGTAAGTGACACCAACAGCTGTCATTATGCCCATTTCTCTGGGGAGGAAACTGATGCAGGGAAGCTTTAAGGAAATGTCCCAAACAGCTCGAGCAAAAGAAGAGCTGAACTTGTCTCCTAGGTTGTTGTGCCAGTGGAGGAAGGGCCCCCAACATGGCCTGGATGGTGAGGGTTGGTGCCCATGGGTGTCCCGACACCCCAGTCTGCAGATGTTGTTAACGGTGAGGAAACCTTAACAAGGGTCATTCATGGTGCACTTTAAGTCTACAAAGGACTTCATACTTGCTGTAAAGGAGGCGTTTCCCCTGGTAGATGAAGCTGTGATTTCATCCATGTGGGCCTCTGGGTATTTAAATCACTCAGCTTCCCACAGCTCCCAAGAGTTGTGGGGGGGATTCAAGCCCAGGCCTCTCCTGACTCCACATCTGGCAAGCATTCTCTCCCTTCTACCACACTGCGACAAAGATAAAGATGCCCCAAAGATCCCCGTCCTATTCTGTGCTGGGGGAGTGGACCTGTACAGCTAGGGTGAATGGCCCGAGGGGGAGGGCAAGGACACTGAGTTCCTGAGGACCCCGCGGCCACAATGGGCACATGGTTTCTGAAGCAGGGGCAAGAGCGTGCCCATCCCTGGGTGTGGCTGAGGACAAGTGGAGGTTTCGACTGTGGGAGCTGAGGAGGTTAATGAACGATAAAGTGAAGGGGACGGGGACAAGGGATGTAGAGGAAGAAGGCTGTGGGCCAGGTGGTGGCGTGGGAAGGACCTGGTGTCCTTTAGCAGAGAACGGCGTCTGGAAGCTGGCTGGGGGGAATGCAGCTGGGCCGAGAGATCTCAAAGAGGGAGCAACCTTGGGTTCCTAAGTGATGGTGGGGCTAGGAGTGGGCAAGGGATATGCTGCCTCTGTCTCTTCTCCTCGCCCAGGGTGTCAGTATGCGGCAGGAGAAAATGGGGCACATGTACAGGTGGGGGCTTATCTACAATGCTGTGTATCCCCCAGTTGAATGTAAGAAGCCTGAGATCAGGGACTTCTCATGCTTCTCTGTATTCCTGTCACCTGGCCCCGGATCTGGTACCTCTCAGACACTTAATAAATGCTGGATGGGTGGATGGACGGAGGGATGGAAGATGTTTGGATGGATTTCTAGTTGCCTTCTTGTCCCACAGAAAAGACTTGTTGAATTGAAGGTAGAATAAAACAAAGAATCCTTTGGTAGGGAGTCTACAGGAAGGCTTTAGGGGGTCTCTGAACCTGGATAGGAGAAAATCACATCTATATATTTTTACTAAATGTCTAACTGAAACTTTTATTGGGGTGTGGTGAGATCAATCGATGAACAGGCATGTAGTTACTAAGTTACATGCTTACTGTGTAGCAGGCACTGGGTAAAATGCTGAAAAAACAAAGAAAAACCATCTGCCCTCAAGGAGCTTTCATTTGAAGGGGGAAAAGACACTATCACAACCAGGTACAATAACAAGCGTGATGTGGGATCCAACGCCACCCAATTGCCAGGTATTATTGTAAAAAAAGTAACAGGACACCTATACTCTACCATTCATTTCCAATAAAGCATGGGCAGTTTATTTTTCCCCAAATCATCACACAACTGGCACAGGCAGGAGCCTGACCCTTGCCCAGAGCCAGGACCAAACATTTTTCAGCCAGAGCAGGCAACCTGAGACTTACTCAGAATAAAGAATGTTGAATTTGCTTTTAAGTGTTGCTGGAAGAGCCCAAGGGGGGAGTGGGTGGTCCAGTGTGCTGCAGAGGAGATTGGAACTATTGTCAGGAGGGACAGAGGAAGCTGATAGCCGCTGACTTCCCATTTTTTAACATTGTTATATAAAATTTTGAGTTATAAACTCTATCCCTCCCTCTTCCCATGTTAATTGATTACTCTCTGTAATTAGGTAATAAACCTAGTTGTTTCAGTGCTGACAGATACTGGCAGCGCCCTCTAGAGACTGTTGCCGTGGGTCAAAGACCTGATGATTCTGTCCTCATTATGATTTTCCTTTCTTTCTTTAAAATATATTTGTATTTATTTCATTAAATATTTCCCAATTACATTTAAAAAATTTTTAACGTTCATTTTTGAAAAATTTGAGCTCCACATTCTCTCTGTCCTTTCTGTACCCCTTAAAAAGACAAGTAATGTGATCATTATACATGTGAAGCTATATAAAACATATTTTTATCATAGCCATGTTGCAAAAGAAAATACACGCACACATATACACAAAACAAGAAAAACAAAGTGAAAAAAGTGGCTTCCTTCTGTATCCAGAGTCATCTGAAGGTGGACAGCATTTTTCATTGTGAATCCTTTGGAATTGTCTTGGACCACTGTCTTGATCAGAGCAGTCAAGTCTTCCACAATTGATCTTTGTTACAATGTTGCTTTTACTGTGCATAATGTTCTCCTGGTTCTGCTCACTTTATTTTGCATCAGTTCATGTGAGTCTTCCCAGGTTTTTCAGAAAGCCTCCTGCTCATCATTTCTTTTACCGCAATGATATTCCATCACAATCATATACCACAATGTGTTCCGTCACCCCTCAGTTGACATGCCCTTGACTTTCCATATTCCAAAGTCACAAAACTCTGAGGGGTAGGAGAAAGCTTTCTGGTCTTGGGGTAACCCTCAGATCCCCAGGATTCTAGAGCCCCAGTGGGATGCAGCTCTTCTCTCATTTCAGTCACATCTGTGGAAACAACCCAGATTCCAAAAAATTTTAGATAGTGAAGTGGATCTGGCCTCAGACACTTTCTAGCTAGGTGTGACCCTGGGTAAGTCATTTAACCTTTGCCCCAGTTTCTTCATCTGTAAAATGGGGATAATAATAGTACCCCCACCCACCCACCCCCAGTGCTAGGATCAAATGAGATCACACTGTCAAGAGCTGAGCGCGATGCCTGGCTCCTAGGAAGTGCTGAGCGCATACTTGTTCTCCTCCTTCCTTCCTTCCTCTCTGAGCCTGTTTCCTCAAGTATAAAATAATCCGGAGTTCTGGTGGTGGTGTCTCAGCACATAGTAAAAGGTTAAAGCAATGCTTGTTTCCTCCTTCGTACCTTCCAACATTTTGCTCCTTCCTTCTCAGGAAGGACTTTCTAAAGCAAACAAATAAAAAAACACTCAAGAGAAACTTTTGTAAGTCACCAGAAAAGCAATCTGCCTCGAGCGCCTTCCCCCTACCTCACATCTCTTTCTTAGAACCTTCAGCTTCCTCCGAGGCTCAAATGCTGCCTCTTCCAGGAAGCCCTCCCTACTCTCCCCACCCCGCTTCGTGGTTAGTGGGCCTCACACCGCCTTCTGTTTACTTCTCTGCAGACCTGTTGTTCTGCCTGCCTCAGTGGGACATATGCCCTGAGGGAAGGTTTTAGTTTTCATTTTTACCTCCATGTAACCCAGGACACAGTCTGGTTCCTTGGGGAAAGTGGAGTTTAGAAAATGTTAAATGAAATGAGAAATAATGGGGGAAAGAGGGTTCTGTCACTTCCCTTCCCTAAACTGAGAAGCAAACACCAACCCTGGGTGGGGACAGAAGGGAATGCTCCTCAGGTTGAAAGGAGTGTCCACCTGGAGAGGATTGGGAACCCACTGAATGAGGGAAGGAGTCAGCAGGAGGAGGTGTTCTGGTTAGAACTATGGTGTATTTTTATATATATATATAGTTTTATATATAGAGCTACATGTGTGTTGTATAAGGTGTACATGTATGTTACACAGCATATATGCGTGTGTACTATATGTATCTGTTGTGTGCATCTATTATGTGCAGGCACTGGGCTGAGCACTTTAGAATACTCACAACAAACCTGGGAGGTAGGCACTGCTAACAGACCCATTTTACAGGTGAGGAAACTGAGGCAAACAGAGGTTCAATGACTGCCCAGGGTCACACACCTAGGAAGTGTCTGAGCTCAGATCTGAACTCAGATCTTCTCAATTCCAGGCCCAGTGTTCTATCCATTGTCCACTAGGGCAGGCTCTGGGTCCCATGACCTCCGAGGGCCCTTCCTGTTCTTCATCTCCTGTCCTATAACCTTCCCGTGATCATCTGCCTCCCACCCTAGCTCTGATAGTCATTTCAGCCTAATGCTAACCTTATGTTACTGGAGGGTTGGAAGAAATAACAGCGTCTGAGCTTCCCAGTCCCTCCAGACAAAAGTCAGAGATACCAAAGAAAACCAAAAACCCAGCTGGGGGAATGTTTGACCTGTCCTTAAAACCCTAGATTGTCTAAATATACTCAAGCCAGGTTTGTCTTCTTAAAGGGCAGCAACATTTCAAATCAGGGAGACAAATCCTAAGCCACTGGACTTGGCGTGGCAGGAGGCCAGGCTTGGACGGGCCTGAGGAGTCACAGAAATGGCCTCTCAGTGGGTCTGCCTCCCTGCAGATGGGTCTGCCTCCCGTGGTTACAGGAGGCCTTGGCTGGGGGCTGAACAGGGGAGCTGTATGTCCAGAGAGTCCCAAGGAATGGCCCCATCACCTCATAGGCAGTCCTGAGAATGAAAAGAAAAACCATTTTGAAAATCTGAAGGTTTTTATCCATGGAAAAGATCAGAGAGAAGAAGGAAGATGGGCCGGCCCCTGTCACATCCTAATGTCATCTGTGGCCTGCACCTTGTGCTTCCATCCTTTTCCTGGCAACTCGCAGAATTCCCCCTTTAGCCTGAGTAGTCAACAAACCATCGATGCAGCTGCCTTCCAGCCTGGGCTCCTGCCGGGTTTGGGACTTTCCAAAGCTAAAAAGACACCAGAAATTCCTTTTTCCCTAAGCACACACCACCATTACAACTTGGAACCTTGTTGGTGCTGAAGAGATTGCTCGAAAGGTTTTCTTGGTACCAAGAAAGATGTGAGAGATGCTTAGATACTTTACACTCATCAGCAAATGCAGGTGTAACAACAGCTTGAGGTTCGAAACTGTTCTCTGTGCCCATGAAATACTGAGTCGGATGCTTGTGTTCAGACACAGTGGGGCAGGCGGCTAGGTGGCACAGTGACTAGGGCACCAGCCCTGGAGTAAGGAGACCCTGAGTTCCAATCTAGCCTCAGACACCTGATACTTATTAGCTGTGTGACCTTGGGCAAGTCACTTAACCCCAACTGCCTTGCCTTCCCCTCACCATAAAGAAAAAAGTACGAGTGAGTGAAATGTGATCAAAGACATGGTGGCCCTCCAGGAAAAAGAAAGTCCAAAGGAGAGTGTTTGGACTCACTCCTTGTGAAATTGTTAATGATAAATTAGATTAAATCTAATTGCAGTCTGTAGCAGAGCCGCAACTAGGGCAGGGCACCCAGAGCTATGTCCACTGACCTTTGGAGGTGCCAATAGCATCAGGCAAGAGTCCATCCTCTCCCTGGGTCTCATGCCCTCACCCCAAACTTTTCTTTAGCAATGTTGAAATCTTGCAACATCCAGGGGGAGCCCTTCCTCCCCCAAGGAGCAGAATTTTTCTGATTGAGCACCTCACCCACTGTCCAGCCTTCTGCACTCCACCTTTCCCTAAGCATAAAAATTCCTAACGTTAGCCACAGGGCCATGGGAAAGGCACGCCCACAGCCCAGCCAGACTAGATCTGCACAGTTTTTGAAGAACCAGGTCCTAGGACCAAATTTCATATGGGCACATTTTTCAATCTGCATCTCTATGTTGTAGAGAATTCAGTCAAAATGTGCTCACTGGATGCTTAGCGACATGCATTTCTATAATGTACAGGATGGCTTAATTTAGCATAATTATTGAGACAAGCTCTGTTTAACCCTACAAGAGAATTGCAACTTGTCATAAATGGGATCGATAGCCCAGTGGCTCCCTAGTGGAGCCGAGAGGCCTCGTTAGGATAACTTCCTCATGCAAACGCAGCATCGCCCCCGAACAGATCCAGCTTTGGCGGTTGGATTAATTATCGTGAAGGAAACAGTGAACAAAGGAGGATAAATAAAAATGTCTCCCAAAAAAGGGCGTAAATTTGAACTCTGCTGCTTGACGGCAGCTGTAAGCGAGAATTACAGACAATAGTGCAGCCGAATGGATTAACACGCAGCAGGTCTTTGTGGCTAGAAATAGGCCTTGCTATTGAAAAGCTCCATTGGGCCTCTGCTCGACTGCAAATGTGGCTTCTCCTTTCCATTCTCCCTTCAAATTTAGAGAGTTTCCTGGCTAATGGCGAGGAAATTCCACTGCTCTAAGGAGCCCGGGAGAGTGTGAGGTACCCTGGGGTTGGGGAAGCCTTCTCCTAGGATCTGCTGTTTGTCACCACAGGTTTGCAGCTTTCTTTTCTCGGCTTTGTATGATGACCACCTAACCTTCCCAATGCAGGGGCACTGGGAGCAGGGTGAGATGGTCTCGTTGCTTTTTGATAGTTTAGCCTAAATTTTTAATTCTGTAACTCCCACTCCAATTCTCTCTGAGACCCAACAAAAAAAAAAAGCCTAACCTCTGCATTCTCGTTGTCTTGTTCCCTCTCCCCCCCCCCCCTCTCTCTCTCTCTCTTTCTTCCTCCCTGTCTCTGTATCTGCCTTTGAAATACTTGAGGACAGTGATTATGTCCCTCCACCCTTCCACTCTCCAGGCTAAACATCTGCAGTTCTTTCAACTGATTCCCAACTGACATGAACTCAGTCCTCCTCTGGATCTTTCCTCACTTATCAGTGTTCTTGCTAAAAGGTGTACGTACCCCAAATGGAATGCCATATTCCATGGGTGACCTGACCAGGGCAGGTTACAATATGACTGCCACACTATCCCCTTTCCTAGGTTAGTTACTGGGAAGATCAAGACCATCTTGTTACCTCTTCAGCTCTCTTTGTCTCTGCCCTCATCCTCTCTTTCTTTCCTCCAGTCTCAGAGGAATAAGAGACCCTTTGCTTCTCTTAAACTCATATTTGCCCTGTGCTCTAGATCTTATTTCTTTTGCAAAGCCATAACTAAGGTAGAACAATTGGGACTGTGCCACAAGTGATGACATGTAGAGGGCACTAACAGCACCATCCCTGCCTTTCTCTGGGTACATTCCGGTTCAGCTTCTTTTGCCCCAAGTGCCAAAATCCCTGGCTGTGTCTCTGCTCTTCTGAATGTTTGAGGGATCTCATCCCTCTTGAGGGGCATCATTCTGTCCCTCCTTTCTAATCCCTCACCCTCTACTCTCAGATGTTAAGTCCTCTGCTCCACGCTGGAGAAGAAGAATCTTTGCTCAGTCCATCTTTCCCCAATCTATCCTTTCTTATTTCTTTCCTGTCTCTGATAAGTGGAAGAGAAATGCAAAATCTTACTTGGGAGGGATCTCACAGGCCAATTAAGCCAATCCATCCCTGAGCAAAAACCTTTAATGAATCTTCTGCACCAGATGCTTCTGTTTTCTCACTGACTGAAGCTGGTTCTAGTTAATACTGCTCTCTTCCACTTTCCCGTTGCCTGATACCTCCTTCTCCTCCTGGTTCCCCAATATGCCAATGTTTTCCAAGCTGCCCCACTCCCCGTTGGGAACCCCACCCAAGCTTGCCCCCTTATTACAGTTAATTTTTCCCTTCTCCCCATCACAAGTCCCATTTCCATAAGAAGGCTGCCCTGTGAGGCATTAGAGATCAGAAATCCTCATTCATTCAGTTCATCATGAATGTGAATATTCTTTGAGGATGCCCAAAGATGGATGTCTTCTGATAGAAGGCAGCTCTCCACAGGCTTGATCAGTAACTACCCGAGATCTCATGGATTATGGCCTCACTTAGGCTCAAATTAGATAGAATCATTCAATTCCATCATTTTTTCCCCAGAAGAGGAGGCTGCCGATGTTCTTCCTTGGTATGTGCTTCTTGGTGTCGGTAAGTGCCCAGTGTTGCGCACCCAATCATATGGTTCCATGATGCTCACTTAGGCCAGAAGTGGGGGCAGGGGAAGGAAGGAAGCATTTAGCAGTAACCAAGGCGGCCACAACGAGACAGACAGTCTTTCAGCTCAGGAATCTTTTCTGAAATATAGAAAACCTGGAGCTCCACAAAGAGCGGGTCATTTCTCCAACGCCAATGGCATGCAGACCAGCTTTGGTTTCTTTCAACATGTCTGCCATATACAGAAGCTGCCACTGTCCTTGCATTAATCCTCAATGCCATGAAATTTCCATCAATAATGATGAGTTTATCTCAAGAGCCTTTAAAGTTGACAAAGTATTTTCATCATGAGCACCAAGGGATGAGAATCTTCTTAACCTCACTTTACAGCTGAAGAAAGTGTGAGCTGCCTAAGGTCACACAGCCAGAGGCAACTTCTCCAGGCCTCAGTTGTCCTGATCTGTAGGAGGAGAATAAACACCCACACTCCCATTCTCACAAGATTGTTATAAGGTCAGAACGAGGGACTTGGAACAAAATGCTTTGCAAATGTTTAAGCACAGGCTAGAGCAGCGGTTCTCAACCTGTGGGTCGCGACCCCTTTGGGGGAGTCAAATGACCCTTTCACAGGGATCACAAGGGTTGTCTAAGACCATAGGAAAACACATATTTCCGATGGTCTTAGGAACTAAGACATGGCTCCTCTACCCGTCTCCAGGCAGGCCCTCCCACATGCAGACACGCCCACATCCAAGCATTAAAGGGTGGCAGCATTAGGAAGGTTGAGAACCACTGGACTAGAGCAACACTGACACTGCTCTTACTTTACTGAGGTGCAGAGCACCATGCCCAGCCCTCACCCACGCCAGCAGCTCCTCCCCAGCGGGGCCCCACCACCAATAGCACCCCTCTGAGTCAGGGCACCTTCCCAGGGGCTGCCTTGCCAGGGATGCCTCTCTCTCTTCCCATCACAGGATGTTCCAACCCATCACTTAGGATATTCCCCTTAGTCCTTGGTCAAGTGGAAGATAACCGAGGGCTTCCATGATGGAGAAGTCCTGCCTCAAAGGGATCCCAGGGCTGACTGTGTGTGAACATCATTGGTATGTTACCCTATGCCGAGGTGAAGCAGAAAAGAGTTTGGCAGGAGTTTAATATGATATAATTTATATATAGTGATATGTAATATATAATAAATTATTATAGTATATATTAATAATTGTATAATATATTCATATGCTAACATGATATAATTTATATTTAGTGATATAATATAGAATAAATCATTATAGTATATTAATAATTGTATAATATATTCATATATTCATATGCTAATATGATATAATTTATATATTGTATGTCACAAACATACTTGTTTTTGTGTTGTCTTCCCTATGAAAATGTAAGCTCCCTGGGGCAGCTAGGTGGCAGTAAATAGAGCACTGGCCCTGGAGTCAGGAGGACCTGAGTTCAAATACAACCCCAGATGCTTGACACTTAACTAGCTGTGAGACCTTGGACAAGTCACTTAACCCCAATTGCCTCACCTTCCTCCCTCAAAAAAATATTAAAGTGTAAGCTCCCTGAGGACAGGGATTATTTTTGCCTTTCTTTGTATCCTAAACACCAGCATTATCTGGCACATTGTAGGTGTTTAATATATGCCTGTTGACTGATTGGCAGTAGGCAGAAGTTGCAGAGAGACAAATCTGAGCCAGAGTCTAGAAGGCATCCTAGCAGTGAGAGCCGTCCTAGCCAGGATGGGGCTGCCTGCAGACTTAGCAGGTTCTGCCTCCCTGAGGTCTTTAGGCAAAGACTGGAATCCTGCTTGTCTAGCGTGTTGAGGGGAGGGGGATTCTTTTTTTATTTTAGGTTAGACTCATGGCCTCTGAAGTCCTCCTAGAATAGATTCTGAGAAATTTAATAACTCCAGCAAGTTCCCAAACCAAGATGGAAAAAAAAAAATCTGCTTTCATTTGTTCAAAATATGGTGAATTTAGTCATGGTCCTTTAAAACATGCAGATCCTACCTTTAAAAAAAAATCCATATTCTATCTTTAAAATATCTAGATTTTACCTTTAAACCCTTCCAAATTTACCACAGTGCCTGGCACAGTGTTAGATAAATGCCTATTCTCTCCCCTTCCCTTCCTACATTTTATGCAGAAATTCTTCTGCTTCTCAGCTTTCTGCATGACTTTTAAAGGAAAAACCTCTGCTCTTTTTCTTCTTGATAGTATTTGATTTTTTCAGTTACACGTAGTGATAGTTTTCAACATTCATTTTTGTAAAATTTGAGTTCCACATTTTTCTCCCTCTTCCTCTCCCTTCCCCAAGACAGCAAACAGTCTGATATAGGTTATACATGTACAATGTGTATACATGTGAAACATGTTTCCACATTAGTCATATTGTGAAAGAATCAGAAGTAAAGGAAAAAAACATAAGAAAGAAAAAAACAAAAAAGGGAAAACAGTCTGCTTCAGTCTGCACTCAGACTCCAGAGTTCTTGCTCCAGATGTGGACAGTGTTTTCCATCGCGTGTCTTTTGGAATTGTCTTGGATCATTGTGTTGCCGAGAAGAGCTAAATCTATCATAGTTAATCATCATACAATGTTGCTGTTACTGTGTACAATGTTCTCCTGGTTCTGCTCATCTCACTCAGCATCAGTTCGTGTAAGTCTTTTTTCTAAATTCCACCTGCTCATCATTTCTTATAGAACAATAGTATTCCATTACATTAATTTATCACAACTTGTTCAGTCATTCCCCAATTGATGTGCATCCCCTCAATTTCCAGTTCTTGGCCACCACAAAAAGAGCTGCTATAAATATTTTTGTACATGTGGGTCCTTTTCCCTTTTTTATGATCTCCTTGGGATACTAGAAGTAGTATTGTTGGATCAAAGAGTGCACACAGTTTGGTTGCCCTTTGGGCATAGTTCCAAATTGCTCTCTAGAATGGTTGGATCAGTTCACAACTCCACTAACAATGCATTAGTGATCCAATTTTCCCACATCTTCTCCAACATTAATCATTTTCTTTTTTTGTCATATTAGCCAATCTAATGGGTATGAGGTGATACCTCAGAGTTGTTTTAATTTACATTTCTCTAATAAATACTGATTTAGTATTTTTTCATATGATTATAGATAGCTTTAATTTCTTTATATGAAAACTGCCCATTCATATCCTTTGACCATTTATCAACTGGGGAATGGAATGTATTCTTACAAATTCAGTTCCCTATATATTTTAGAAATGAGGTCTTTGTCAGAGACGTTGGCTGTAAAAATTGTTTCCCAGCTTTCTGTTTTCCTTTTATTCTTGACTGCATTGGTTTTGTTTGTGCAAAATGTTTTAATTTAATGTAAAATCAAAATTATCCACTTTGCATTTCATAACGCTCTCTATCTCTTGTTTGGCCATAAATTCTTCCATTCTCCATAAATCTGACAGGCAAACTGTTCTTTGCTCTCCTAGTTTGCTTGTAGTATCAGCGTTTATATCTAAATTGGGTACCCATTTTGACCGTATTTTGGTATTCAGTGAAAGATGTTGGTCTATACCCAGTATCTACCACACAGGTTTCCAGTTTACCCAGGAGTTCTTGTCAGATAGTAAGCTCTTTTCCCAGAAGCTGAGGTACTTGGGTTTCTCAAACAGTAGATTACTGTAGTCATTTATTACTGTAGGAAAGACCTTTTCTCAACTAATGTGGCATCTCCAAGACCCAGGAGCAGGAGAAGGAAGAGGAAGCCAAGGGACCCAGAATTGAAAGGCATCATGGTACCACTCAAAGATATGGAGAATGCTTGGTAGAATCCCAGTGCAATTCCTTTTAATTTATGGAACCTTAGGCAAATCACCTCCTTCCTCTGGGCCTCAATTTCTCCAAATGTAAAATGAGGGAGTTGGACTACATGGCCTCTGAGGACCCTTCTGACTGGGTCCAAGTCCCGGCTTCAACATTTTCCAGCTTCAGAAATTTCTAGGCCCCTACTGACCCCTCTGAACCTCAGTTTCCTCACAGGTAACAATAGTCACAGTAACCACCACCCAGGGGAACAGCCTTTTGTAAACCTGAGATGGCCATTTGAATGTAAGGGGTGGGTGGAGCGCTCCCAGTTTGGAAGTGAGCTGCTGACTGATACCACCGTTGCTACAAGCCACCATGAAGCCCCAGTTTCTGTGCCTCACCTTTGGTCCCTGATGCTGCCCCTTCAGGCCCTAAGAATGGGTGAGGCTCATCAGGTGGGAAGGTGCTCATCTCCCTCCCTGGAAGAGGATGAGGGAGGCAAAGGAAGGTGCCCTCACCGGCAGCATCTTTTGTGTGGTGTGCATGAAGGGGGCTGTGCCATTGCCTTCCATGTCAAGGAGCAGACGGTTTGGACAATAAACCCCGATGAGGAATCTGGCTCTTTCTAAAAGCACAGTGACCCAAGGCCACACGGGGTGGTGGAGGGGAGAATCACCATCACAATTAGACTTCACAGAGAAGAAAAGGAAAAAAAATAAAGCTAAGTATTACCCAGTCACCAAGTGCCCACCTCCCAAAGCCGCAGGGAAGGAAGCCGCCCAACACTCCACCTATGGCACAGGAAGCCGCCTGGTTAAATTTAGAGCTTGGCTGCACATCCGCCTGCCTGAGCGGCCAGCCTCTATGGCCTGGCCCGAGCTGGTATTCAGTGGGCACTGACTGCCCTGAGCTTTCCCGATGCCCAGGGATGTGCAAAAAGCCATATGGCAAGCAAGCTGTTTGCAAACCAGGTGGTTAGAGATGTATGGACGTCTCCTCACCGAAGGACTCAACTCAGAGAGGGAGATTTTCATTGGAGGGCGATCCTTGACGGGTCTGTGTTGACGATCTAATCCAAAGGATTAGACATCCTTGGTCATTCTGTCATTCTGGTGTGACGGACATTTCTTGAACGCTTTCTGTATGTAAGGAGGTTCACCCCATTGTGCTCAAGTCTGGAGGAAATGCCTGCCAGGCTTCCTTTCTCCTGGGGAGGCAGAAGACTTGGGCGGGGGGAAGTGAAGTACTCATGTCAGGGAGTCCCAGTCTCAGGGACTCAGCCTTCTCATCTGTAAAATGAGGTTGTAAAAGCATCTACAGAATTAGGTGATTGTGATTTTTAAATGAGATCACGAAAGTCAGGGGAAATGCGAATATAAAAGAATCCTTATCCATGGTGGTTACTATCATTATTTTCCCAATGGGGCATCTCTGGCCCATTGCTCCACACATGATCACACGCTCCTGGTTCTCACAGAATCTCCTTGTTGGAAGGTATTTCCAAGGTCATTCATTCCATTGACCCTCATAAAGAATCCTCTCTGCCATCATGGAGGGAGGGAAGGAAGGAGAGAGAGAGAAGAGACACAGAGGGAGAGGCAGAGACCAGATGCCAATGTGGAAGCTTGGTTTTGGTTTTTTTGTCTTTTCATTTGTCTAGTTCTGTGATTTTATCAGTAAGGGGAACTCCCAGTATGGAAACCCTCTCCACCACCAGAGATCAGCAGCTCATCTGAACTTGCAGTCTTCAGGAGTTGCCTGGGCCACTGATGAGTTAAATGACTGGCCCAAGGTCACACAGTATGTTTCAGAGTGAGATTTGAACCCAGACCTCCTTGCCTCCAAGGCCAGCTCTCTGGTACTATCCCATGTCACCCCTCACATTATCAAGATACCTAACATATTTTAAGATATAATAAAAAAAACAAAATTGAGAAACAGAAGGCTGATGGGAAAGAACAGCTAGGAAAATGGGCCCATCCCTACGGTCTTTTTACTGAACCCATCATGGTACAGTTAGGCCTTGAGCTAACTTTTAACCCAATCCTGATGGGCTCCATTCTATCAAACACAATTCCATTTCCTCCATGTTCCCTTGCCAGCCTACTTAGCATGTCCACAGGCTGTTTGCTGCTCCAGACAGAGCTGACTTGGAATCAGGGGAGCTGGGTTCTAATCCTGACTCTTCTACTTGGGGGGCTCTCCTCCATTAGAGCCTGAACCACTTTCCCCCTGTGGACTTTGGTCCCTTCTCTTGGGAGGGTGGGGCCATGTAAACTGAGAAATGTCTCCTGGGCTGTGCTCTGGCCAGAGCACATGGGGAGAAGGTTAAGGTCAGGATGGCCCCCATTGCACCTGGATGACCTCTTCTCCAGAGAGTCAACCAAGCCTCTACCCACATTCTCCAGATAGAAAGTAGCAAAAGTGAAATTATATCCATAAAGTGCTCTGTCTATACAAATGCTGGCCTCCCCAGAGTCCTCTTCCTGACCCAGGACACTTTCCTCCTAGGTGAACTCTTGGCATCAGCAGAGCTAGAGGTGACTTCGGTGGTCTTCTGGTCCCACTTTAATATTTTTCAGATGAGGAAGTCAAGGCAGAGGGGGGTGAGGTGCCCAAGGTCACACAGGTGGTCTGAGTTCCTGGGATTTCAGGGAGGAGGAAAGCTACAGGAAGGGAGCTGTCAGATTTGGGATGGTCCCGAGCACCTTGGGCTCCAAAGCCGGGGCTGGGGGTAGCTCTGCCAGTCTGGGATTCTAGGCTGACAAGCGGCTCCAAAGGCGGAAGAAATGAGCGGGGCAGCTCAATGGCTGCAGCGCACAATGAAAACCTTTTCTGTATCGGATCCCGCTAGAAAACAATTTAGAAAAAGGGGGAGGGGGGCTGGGAGGTGTGAGGAGGAGGGAAGGGGGAGGGCCACTTTCAAAGACAAGCTGAATTGCAGCTTTTGGAGAAAGAGATTGAAAAGACAAGTAAGCGTCCAGAAATTGGAAAAGGAGAACAGAAAAGCCCCTGAATAGCTTTCTGACCTAAGCGGCTTCAAATAAGGTGTTCATTACCGCCCGATTAGTGCCACCTACACAAGACAAAGTGAATTTCTTACCATCAGGTAGTAATAGGCCGGGCCCCTCGACAGCCAAGAAGCATTAGCCTGGATTATCCATGAAGAGAGGATTAGAAAAAGGGACACCCCGGAATCCGGCAAGGGACCCCAGCGGGCCAGCTGGCTAATGTCGGGGATAATAATTCTAAATGTATTCAAATAAATTATAAGAAAGAAAAGCCTCGAGGCAATAAAGGCCGGCTTCACACGATACTGTAAATTGTGGGGAAAATCATGTACGTTTGCCGTAATCGCTCCTCGGGGGCAAACAGGCACAGCCCCCGACAGAGCCGAAGCGTTGAAAGGTGCACAAAGCCGTGCGTGCTTGCTCGCTAAGCTTGCGCTTTAGGTTTTTACTCAAAAAAAAAAAAAATTAGATTCCCTGCTTTGCTTGGGGGGAAGGGAGCTATTCCCTAATAGGTCTTCCCTCCCCAGGCTGCTTGTGTCCTGGTTTTTGAATATAGGTTCGCTTTCTCTGATCAGTGCTTGTTGTTTGACCCACACCGTTAAAATGAGAACTAAAATGTGTTTCCATGTCCTCGAAGCTAAAGTAATCCCCTCTTCTCCACCCACACGCTTAACTCCAGGTTTCCCAGGGCATGGCTTCTGGGAGGAAAAGGATGCTTTTCCGTCTTTCTCCCGTGGAGAGGCTTACAGGATCTGCCGGCAGAGTTCTTCTGCCTCTGACCTTGGACAGGAGACCAAAGTAGATGGCGTTTTGACACCACAACTGTGACCCTATGATCTTTTCAAGGAATTCAACTCTTCTTCTCCAAACCTTGAACCAAGGAAGTTTTTATTGTTTTTCAAGTTTTTATTGATAACCTTTTTTTTCTGTAATTTTCGTTTTCGAATATATCCCTGCCCAGTAAGCCATCCCTTGTAAGAAAGGATAGAAAACAAAAGAGGAAAAAAAGACAGTTCAACAAAATTAGTTGAGTCTTAGCAACTTTCTCCAGTCCCGGAACCTCCTCCTGGGTCAAGCTGGATCCTTGTAACTAAACAACATTCAGACCGGGTTGGTTTTTGTTCCTCCTTCCGTCCTTGGAGTCATGGTATTCAGGGCTTTTCTGATTCTGCATCTATCCATATATGTCTTTTCATGATTCTCTCTATTCGTCCTGTTCATTGTTTCTGATAGTATAGGATGGCACATTTGGTAAACACACATTCACAAACCCCACCTGGTGTACCAGCCCCTATTCAATGTGTATCTGCTTTGTGTCCAGGTGTTTGTTACCAGAAAAGTGCTGCCAGGGATGTTTTAGTGGACATGGGACCCCTCTTTTTGTCTTTAACCTCTGTAGAGGTTATTCCTAGCAGTAGCATAGCATTTCATTATAGTCACATCTTTTTTTTTTAACCATAATTTCAAATTGCAATCCAGAATGCTCATGTCAACTAACTCTTCCATCAACAATGCATAAGATATCATCAGTGAAGCTCAGCCCAGCGCCGCAAATCCCAAAGGAAATGCACAGCCTGACAGGTTCTAGGTTAGTCATTAGAGGTGGCACAGCAGACAGGGCGCTAGGAACCTGGAAGCCCCAGAGTCCAAATTCTCCCTCAGATGCTTCCTAGCTGTGTGACCCTGGGCCAGTTACTTAACTGCCATCTGCCTCAGTGTCCTCAGCTGTAAAGTGGGCATAACGACAGCGCCTCCCTCCCAGGATTATTGCCAGGAACAAGTGAAATAGTTTTGTAAAACGTTTTGCAAACCTGAAAGCTTAAATGAATTAAGGGCTAGTTTAAGCTCATAAGTGTCAGCCATTATGAACCTAGGGTCTCATCAGTTTCATGACGAGCATTTATAGATCACCTACTGCATACCAAAGACCGTGCTAAGTGCCTTTTACACGCGTTATCTCACTTGGTCCTCACAGCAGTCCCAAGGGATTGGTGCTATTATTGCCTCAGTTTACCACTGAGAAGACTGAGGAGACAGCAGTTAAGTGACTTGCCCAGGGTCACACAGCTAGCATCTCTCCAAGCAAAAATTCAAACCTAGCATGCCTACCTCTGGAGACAGGGATGTGGCCATCCACCATAGCACACTGCCTCTAAATAAAAGGTACCAGAACAAATGCAGCAGATAAACCTGTGATGGAATCCATGGTGGAATATTCCAGAGGGCCTGCTTGGATTCACTTTTTCTGTGCAGCAAACTCCCTGTGTTCCCGGTGGTTCAATTGATGTTTGACTGAGCTGGTGATTAAGCTCTTGGAAGGCAGGAGAGTCTTGTCTTTGTATGCCCAGTGATCAGGATAGCACCTTGCATACAGTAGGCACTCATTGAGTGTTTCCTAAATCAAAATGAACCAAGCATCATGTCAGGCAAACAGAAACATTCTTTTGTTGTTGACTCGTTTTTCAATCACGTCTGACTCTTGGCAGAGATACTGGAGTGGTTTGCCATTTCTTTCTCCAGCTCACTTTGCAGATGAGGAAACCAAGGCAAACAAGGTTAAGTGACTTGCCCGTCCACAGCGAGTAAGTGTCTGGATTTGAATTCAGATCTTCTCAGCTCCAGGGCTGGTGATCTACCCACCGCACCACCTTTTCCTAGTCATGTCACATTTTCAATGTGTCATTTTCACACACTGTCTCATTTTTTGTGGGACTGATCAATGAAGTAAGCAAAGTGCTTTATGTGCCCCACCTTACAGATGGGAGACTGAGGTCTTAGTGGGTTCATCAGCTTGTCCAGGGCACCCAGCAAACCCATCATGGCAGGTGCTCTGAGGAGAAAATGCTCCCATTGCAGGCAATGAATTGTGCACGATCGACCTTGAAAACAACTAACTGAGATTATTGAGGAAGTGTGGAATCCAAGACCCAGAGTCAGAAGGGGCCTCAGCAGAGACCCAGAGTTCTGGATGACTTGGTCAAACAGCACCTACAGAATTTGAACTTGGATCTTCCGACTTCCAACGTGTACCAAAAACCACAGGACACTTCAGCCATATGTTTAAGCTAAAATAAATATGATGATCACTAAACAGTTAAATAGCAAAGATTTTCCCTGCTGCTTTACAACTTAGGAGGTGGGGTGATTCCCACAGCCCAGATCTCTTTCTGAAAGCTGCCTGGGGGAGTGTGAGCTGGTCCACATAAACTCCTGGGCAGCCCACAGACATCCAGAGGAATTTCTGCTGGCATTGCTGGTGCCCTCCAAGGTCAGAAGCTTCCTCTTAAGAAACAAAGAGAATGCCCAGTGCAACAGCTCCAAATCTGCAGGTGTTGGTGGGGACGTTGATGAGGGGAGAAGGGAGAGGGAAGGACAGAAGGACCTTGATCCTGGTCTTCCTCAACGCCTTTACCTCAACCTTCTCCCTCCGGCTTCTTTCCCAACGTCAGGAGCAGCCTGGAGGAGGCAGCACAGTCACACTGTGAGGGGTCGAGGGTGGACAAATAATCCTCTTCTCTGCCTTAGTGATAGTGCAGAGTGTCTCTGGGTTGACTGGATGAGACAGGGCTCACCCACTGAGGGTTGGGATCGTTGCATTTCAGCACCGTTTGGAGGCTTACCCCCTCACCCCTCACCCCACAAGTCACTGCCAAGCCCAGAGGCTCCGCCATGGGTGCTGAGCGCAGAGCGTGGCACTTGGGACTCCTGGCTCTGGCTCCCAGCTCTGCCGCTTGTCATTGAGCGCCCTCAGAAGCCCCATCAACTTCCACTAGCCTTAGATGCCTCATCTGCGGAATGAGGACCAGAGCAAAGGTTCTTAGCCTAGTTTTAAGTAAACTTTTAAACATTTTATAACTGTAATAATCTGTAATGACAGCCTTGTTCATCCTGTGTTTCGTCGTATGCGTTTATCTAAAAGTCCATTTTCCTGAGAAGGCATCCTCAGACTTCACCAGCCTGACAAGCAAAAAGGGTAGGACCCCTTGACTGGAAGCTGATGCCTGCTAGTGTCATCGGGGATGTCTGGGCCCCTTCCATCTCTAACCTAGGGGTTTAGGATCTTGAGCTCCCACTGCAACATCCTTCCAGTGAGTGGGAAGGCAGTGGAGGAGCCCAGGTCCTTAGTCTGTGGCAATTGAAGCGTTCATGCACCAGAAGCCTGGAAATGGAGATTGCCTGTCCTGACTGACCCATGGGACTTTCCCCCTCCGGTGGTCAGCAGAGCCAACTTCCACATGATTAAAAAAAAATTACTTCTGTGCCCAAGACCTTGGGACTGAAACTTGAGAGGAACCTTGGGGGGGCTTTTCATTCTCCTCTTCATCTTACAGATGGGGAAACTGAGGTCCAGAGGGCTGAACTGACTTGGTCTGGCTTGAAAGAGATGAAGAAATCTTGCAGGTGGTCATGAGGTTTTGCTGGAGGTGCTTAAATATTCTGGTTTTTATTTCATCCAAGGCCCAATGCTGAGTATGGGTGTTCTCCTTATGGAAATCCTTTTTTTTAATGAAAAACATAGTCAAAGATTATTCTGTGTAATGTCTGTCCATGGAGCGTAGCAGAGATGATAAGGGGTCATCAAAAAGCCACAGAAACCCAACACATCAGACTGTTAGGGCTTTGGCAAAGCTCTCAGGTTGAACATTGGGAAATTCTGAGTTTTTCCACTAGGTGGGACTATTGCAATAGAAACACTACCAGCTCTTCCACATGTCAGAAGGGTTTGGGGGGAAAAGGATGAAAATCCCTCTAGTCTAAAGCCCAAGGATGGACAGGATGTATGATCTTCCAGTCCAAAGGCCTGAGCACCTGAGAGGAGATCATCTTCTCAGGCCAATTGGTAAAGATTTAGGCCAGATGAATAGTATGACTCGCTGGATTTGGAATCCAAGGGCCTGGGTTCGAATGCTGACCACTTTGTTTCCTTGATGCTCCTATTCCTCATCCATAAGAGGAGTTGGACTGGCCACCCTGGAAAGCCTCTCCAGCTGTGAACCTCAGAGATGGAAGGAGCCTCTGGAGATTCGTGGTCCAATCTGCATAAGAATCCCTTCTATAGGGTATCCCTCGTGGTCTAATCTGCATAAGAATCTCTTCTATAGTGTATCCCTCGGGCGGTCCATACTCCACTTAAATACCTCCAGGGATGGGGGCCTCACTATCTTACAAAACAACCAAGGATACTTGTAAGCAGCTCTGATTACCAGGAGGTTTTTTCTTTCTAAACAACCTAATTCTGTCTCCGTAATTTCCATCTAATCATTCCGGTTCTGTCCTCTGGGGACCAACCAGAATTAATCGTGGCAGTCCATCAGATGCTTGAAGATAGCCTTCACATCTTCACAAAGTCCCTTCTGAACAGCCTTGTTTCTATCAGGCAGTGGGTGGTGCATAGCATACAGTGTTAGACTTGGGGCCAGGGAGGGCTGAGTTCAAATTCTGCTCCAGTTACTTGCTCTTGGGCAAGTCATTTAACCTGTCTTCCTCAATTTGTAAAATGAAGATATAGGGGTGGCTAGGTGGCACAGTGAATAGAGCACCGGTCCTGGAGTCAGGAGGACCTGAGTTCAAATCCAGTCTCAGCCGCTTAACACAAAAAACTATCCATGTGACCTTGGGCAAGTCACTTAACCCCAACTGCCCTACCTTCCCCCTCCAAAAAAGGAAAACAAAAAAATTAAATTAAAAAATAAAATGAAGATCTAGCACCTATCTTACAGGGTGGGTGTGAAGATTAAATAACCCCTTTATAGATCTTAAAACATTTAAATACCAGCTGTTATTATTAATTGGCCCTTGTATTATAAGGTCTCTATTCTGGATACAATCCAGCTCAACAATTTCCTCCCTAAAATCTGGTTCTGAGGATAGTACTTTAGACATGGTGTGACCAGGACAGAGGACCCTGGGCTGACACCTTCCTACACTGGGCGCTATGCTCTCTTAAAGCAATACCAGGAGTCCGCTGTCCTAAGCGCCCCTCTGGTTTGGCACCGTCCTCCACAGTCATAGGGGAGGGAAGATTTAGGGGGAAAGAGAAAAAATAAGCTCGTTGTCACAAATTGGTCTTTCACCCGAATTCTCTTCCTGTATTTGTGAAGCTAATTATTGTTCAGTTTCTCCTTCTCATTCCAGCCTGCTGAGAGTTTTCTGAAGGCTGACTTGTCATTCAATGTGTTCTCTGTCCCTCTGAGCTCCATGTCCTCTGCCAACCGAATGCCCATACTCCCTAAGTCTTCATCTAAGTAGAGCTGCCTGGGGGGTCATGGACAGGCTCCCTAAGGCACTCCACTAGACACTTCCCTCCAAACTGAGCCAGATGTAGTAATGACTGCTCTCTGGATCCAATCATTCAACCCTTTCCAAATTATATCCAAAGGAATCTTGTCTATCTCACATCTTTGTTTACAAGAATGACTTGAGAGATTTTGTCAAATGCTTCTTGAAAATTTGTACTAAAAAAACCCAAAATCTCTAGAGTGTTTCCATGACCTTGTCAAAAAAAGTCAGGGAGGTTAGTTTGACATGACCTGTTCCTGACAAATCGATGATGGCTCCAAGTGATTGCTGTCGTCCTTTCTAAATGCTCACAAACCTTCCCTTGAATTTTGCCAGTATTTAAAATCAAGTTCACTGTCCTCTACTTCAAAGTATGTAAATTCTTCTGAAATTTGAGACAAAATCTGTGTTTCTCTTGTGATGAATCTCTCCTATTCTCCATGATGTTTCAATGTTTAAAAATTAAGTCTGCCAGTTCCTTCAGTCCAGTGGAATATATGCTTTTCCCAGTTGGTGACTTGAACCCTTTGAGGGCAACAAGATGCTGTCTGAATACCTCCCACTTGTTGTGGGTTTCCAGGCTTAATTAACCACTTTAAAAAACCTTTCTCACAATCCAAAAACCATCTTCTTCTTAGAAGAAAAAACGGCAGAAACAACTCAAGTTTTAGGAGCTCGACCTTCTCATCATCCATATTCTTGTCTTCCACTTAGCTAAGAACCAACCAAACCTACCTTTTCTGCTTTCCTCGGCCATCAGCCTTTACCTCCTGACATTCTGGGCTTTGGGCCTCCCGACACTCTTCTTCTAGGAAACTCGTCTCGCTGCTATTTGATTTCATCACCCATAGATGCCTTTTTAAAAAATCCAAGGTGCTCTGGGAGCACCCTGTGCAGTCACATCCTTCCTTTTAGACATCACAATCATTTCTGCTTCTGTTTTCACCATTTCTTCTTGACTTGGCATCATTTTTAGGCTATTTGTCCATTCTGATGCCAACTGGCCCAGTGGCATTCCTTTCTTCCCGATGGTCTTACCTTTGCTTGTCATGTATCATGTCTTCATAGAAGCTTGATTTTTTTCTATTATGACACATTTCTCTTTTTTTTCTGCTTTTAATCCATTGCATGATTTTAATCTTGTTCTGTAATATGTTTAGGAGTCCACTGAGGTTTTCTAAAACTTCACTGATGCCTTTGTGGCGTGGAGAGGATGCTGAATTCTTTGAGGTTCTGCTGGTGAAACAAACATATGTTCACTTCTAAGCGTAAATGGCTACACGTGCAGATCTCAGGCCTCTTGTCTATGGGCCAGCATAGTTAAGTTCCAAGAGGCTCCAAGGGGAGACATTTATTAATCACTTACTATGTCAACAACAGAGCCAGGAGGGAAGTGAATGTTGCCAGCCTAGGCCCCCTCCCTGAAATGGAAGAACTCCCTGGGAGGAACTCACCTTTGAAAGATGGGGGCCATAGTGAAGGGATGTTCCTGAGGGAAAAGGCTGCAGGGTTGGACGTTCCCCAAGAAGGAGGTTCCAGGCACGGAGGGAAGTTGAGGCATTATGGTGGCAAAGTCTAGAAAGTCAGAAGCAGAGCCAGCAAAGGAATAAGACCCTAGGATCTCAGATCTAGAGTGTGCAAGGGTCTCAGGGACCCTCTAGCCCAACAGCCTCATCTTACTGGGGGGAAATTGAGGCCCAAAAGTAGCTACCTGACCTTCTTGCCTGAGATCACACCAGTAAGGAGCTTCAAGGTGGCATTGGGATCCAGCTCCTCCGAGGGCAGAGCTGACACCCTTTTCTTTTATGCTTGATGCCTAATCCCCAGTTTGGCTGCAGTGACGAATATTTTGGCTTCGGCAACTCCTAGAGGCCTGTCTGCTCAGCAATGGAAGGTTTGCCAGCTGTGTTGGCAGAGGGAGTCCTCACACTGATGAAATTAGAGATCTTTGAAATATTCACCTATTAAAAAGAGGATTTTCTTCAATGTCTCGGCTTGCTTCTTCTTCCAGAGAAATTTCACCGTCATCTTGTAAAGGTCTGTGAAATATCCTGTGGAGAACTTTAATTGGTACGACATTAAACCTCTCTATGTGAATTTAAGGAGAATTCTAGTCTTGATGGTATTTAGTTTTCCAGCCAAGACCAGGTCTATCTCTCCATTTATCCTCAGTTGCCTTTATTTCTCTCATTAGGGCTTCATCATTTCCTTTGAATAAATCTCTTGTGCCCTTTCAATTAATATCCAAGTGCTGGATGTTTTTGTAGCTCATTTCCCCGTGATATTGTTTCTCTCTTTCTTTTTGCCGGGCGTCACCAGCACCCAACAATGCCATCGATTTCTGTCCCAGCAGCAACTTTGCTGACCTCATTGACTGCCGCTAGTAAATTTTGTCTGGTTGATTTTCTTAGAACTTCTAAGTAGACAATTATGTCGCCTGCAAAAATTTATTTTTTTATAAAATTTATGTATAATTTTTACGACTTTTATTTATTCTTGGCAGCGATTTCTTGCCCAGATTTCTAGCATTGTATTAAAAAGGGCATAGCAACAGGGAGCCGGCTTGTCTCCTTCCTGTTTCCAAGGGGTGTGATCCTCTGCCCCCGTTGGAATCATGGGTTCAAAGATGAAAGAGTGGAAGGGGCCACTGAGATCACCCAGTGCAACCCTGTCCTTTGACAGGTGAGGAAACAGAGAGGTTCAAGTGGCTTCTTTACAGCCACACAGCATTTGGACCGATCAATAAATTTTATTGAAGTGCCTGCTATGTGCTAGGCATTGTCCTTAAGTGCAGGAGACAAAAAAAAGTCAAGGAGCTTACAATCTAATACATACAAAACAAGCTATCTAAACAGGAAATAGTCAACTGAGGGAAGGTCCTGGAATTAAGAAGGGTTGGGAAGGCTTTCTGTAGAAGGTGGGATGTTAGTTAGGACCACAAGGAAGCCATCAAGGTCAGCAGGAAGAGTGAAGAAGGGAGGGTGCTCCAGGCCTGGGGGGTAGCTGGAAGGAATGCCCAGAGCTGAGAGAGGGAGGGTGACAGATGGAAGAGCAGTGCACAAAGCACTTGAACTGTCTGCCTGGGGACAGGGCACATGAAGGACTCAGGATACATGCTAGTGCAATGGAGAGCTGTAATAGTCGGTTCAGCCCAATGGGGAGGGGGCTTGCCCAGCCTAAGGAAGGAGAGAGCCATTGACATTTTTTGAGCAGTGGAGCGATGTACCCTATGAGAGTCAGGCTGCCACCACTGTGTAAGGTAGACTTGAGGGAGAAGAGATGAAAAAGGGAGGTGGGGTGGATTATCTCAGTACCAAAATGAGGGTGCCATTCCCTGAGAATAGTGAAAGTTTATGGGAATTTGTAGATCTTAAGGACTGAGGGATGGAGGAGAGCAGAGAAGAAGCATCAAGTTGGCTTGCCACAAACTAGTCCCATTTTGTTCTTGTGATTTTTCTGTAAAATGCTCAGTCGCTTTTTCTTTGATTCAGTGTTGGAGGTTTTGAGCCTAGAAGATGGAAGGAAAATGGTGCTATTAACAGAAATAGGGAAGGAGTGATGATTTGGGTGAGAAGTTTCAGGAGCAAACCCCCAATGCTGGGTTTGGTCTCAAAGCCCTTCGTAGCCTGGCTCTGATTCTCCTTCTGGTGGCCAAACACCTTTGCTCCCCACTGAGCACTCTGTCACCCAGAGACACCGGCCTCCTTCCTGGTCCTTGAACGAGAGACTCCATCTCCAGACTCCAGGCATTTGCTCTGGCTGTGCCCCAGGTCCAGAATGCCCCCCCATCTCTGCCTCTCGGCTCCCCCAAACTAAAGCCCCACCTTCCACAGGAAGCCTGCCCCAACCCCTCTTCATTCCAGGGCCTTCCTCTCTTAGTCATCTGCTTGTTTTTAGCTCTCTGTTTGCTTGTTGTCGCCTCTATTAGATGGGGAGCTTCTGGAGGGGAAGAACTGTCTCTTCTTTTTTCTTTAAATTCCCCAGCACTTAGCGCAGTGCCTGGCACGTAGTCAGCATTTAACAAATGTTTGCTGCTGCTGCTGCTACTAACTACTACTAACACTAACTACTACTACTAACTACTACTATTGCTACTACTAACTACTATTACTAATAACTACTACTACTGCTACTACTACCTACTACTACTAACTACTACTACTGCTACTACTACTATTACTAACTACTACTACTGCTACTAACTACTATTACTAATTACTACTACTACTGCTACTACTACCTACTACTACTATTACTAACTACTACTACTGCTACTACTACTATTACTAACTACTACTACTGCTACTAACTACTATTACTAACTACTACTACTACTGCTACTACTACCTACTACTACTATTACTAACTACTACTACTGCTACTACTACTACTATTTACTACTACTACTGACTACTATTACTACTAACTACTACTGCTACTAACTACTACTGCTGCTATTAC
>CM053585.1:542278198-542334536 GCA_028646515.1 Pseudochirops corinnae
GCCTAAGAAGTTTAAACTACATCTTAAAGACTGGCACAGGTTTCAAAAGGGGCTCATTGCCCCATAACCACTAGCCCTGGGTCTTCCCTCCATAGAAGGGTCATAGACTGGGGTTGGAAAGGATGTAGCCCACTCCTTCCTAAGACCCGTAGTGGGGAGGTAACTTTCCAAGGTCACATAGATAGGACAGAGCCAGGCTTTGGAATCAGGTCTTCTGACTCCTTCCATGGCGCCATAGTACAATCTCTTTCCTAACCTTTTCCCTTTCACAATTGATTTTGAGGAAGGGTATCATTATTCTGCCTCAGCATCTCAGAAAAGCTGGGCAGAGGTTATTCACTTCTTACACAGGGCCCGTACAAGATAGATCTCTGAAGGCAGAGTGGATCTCCAGGACCAGCAGGAAGGCTGACTAATGTCCTGGGCAGAGAAGGAACTCTCATTCAGCTTAAACAGCAGGGCAGGGTTTTGCAAACTCAGTAAGTTTACAAGTGATAAATGATGGGGATTTGGGTCCCACATGGATGGGTGGATGGTCGAGAGGGAAGAATGGTGCTGAGTGGGCCCCAAGATCCTCCGGGGTGGCCAGTGTCTGTGTTCTGCTAGAATGGGAGATACACCTAAAGGGAGTTTGCTTCCCCAGCTCCCAGCCAGGCAGGGCTGAAGCACCTTCTCCCTTTCCACTATCCCTTCTCCCTCCGTTTTCTGTCTGAAAGGACATTTAAATCCAAAGTCCCCTCTTTGCTTTCCAGCTGTTCCTTACTTTTCCAACAATACTTTAATTCTGGCTTTTCTACACAAAGAAAAGATCTGTGTTAGTGACTTTTGTCTGCATTTCTTTCATTATGTCCACAGAATGCAAATGAAGAAGGCTTTCGCTGCTGAGCTACACAGAATCGAACTTGCTGGAAAGTTTCCTTCCCGGTGTGGTGACCAGGTGCCACCTGCAGAATGATAAGCTATCGCTTTCTATTTCTAAAATCCTGTAAACTTCCCTTGGGAAGAACTTTAACCTGGATCTGGGACTGCTGTTTACCTTTAGAAAAATGACCCTATTGTTGGAATCAGGTGTGGCTGCTAAAGTCCCCAAACTGTAGGGAGTAGTAGGCTGGCATTCGGGGCCCCTTAGCCAAGATCCCAACCCCCCCCCCCCCGTCCCCTCCACTGCCTGGAAGGGCAGAGGAGAAAAGGACCAGAAAGTCCTGTCTCTGAAGTGGTCCTATAGGAGGAAAAAGGCATGTTCTGGAAGGACTTAGTTCTTCACTCTTTCCTTACCAATAGATGGAGCATGGGAGGACAGCCAACCCACTTTCTTCTCTGTAGAGATACCTGGTTACAGTTGGGTGATGGTTGAGCTTAATCTCAGAATTTACTAGATCCTTAGAGGAATGTTTCTCCCTCTGCTCTGTCCCTCCATCCAGCTATTACCCTGGAGATAGTTACTTGGGCTCAAAAATAAAAAGTATATGATAGTTCAATTCTACCACTCAGTTGGTCAGAGTCAAAGGAGACTTTGGTAGTATATGTAAGACTAAGCTCTAGTCCCGTCCCACTTGTGGCCCCAAGTACACAGAGTAGCACGCTGAGGGATGGAGATTATCAAAGTGGCCCATGTTCGCATCAATTTGGAAAAGCTGAGGATTTACAAAGTGCTCCGTGAAATCTCGAACTTTTTCACAGGGAATGTTTGCCTCCCTGTACCAGACCTATGTCCTGGAATGTCCTGGATCCTTGGCTTCAAGCCACAGAGTTCAAAGTTATGTTGAATTCCAGAATCTCTGAGGTGAAAGGGACTTCAGAGGTGTCCCATCCAGTCAGTTCTTAAACAGGAATGCTTCTATGAAATCCCTGACAGATGTACATGACTCTCTGCACCATCCACTCACTGCTGTGCTCTCTGAAGCCAAGCAAGTCTGTTTTCCCTTCCACATGACAATCTTACAGATTTCTGAAGACAGTATCATATGCCCCCTCCCCTCCTGAGTTCTTTAGGCTAAATAACTCAGTTCCTTCAACCCATTCTCACATGATGTGGTCGTGAGGCCTTTTGCCAGCCTGTCCACTCTCCTCAGGAAGGGTTCTACCTTGTCAATGCCCTTCCTAAATGTGGTACCCAGAAATGACCACAAAACTCTGGATGTGGTAGGTCCACAACAATGTACAGCAGAACGGGGTCTATAGGAAATCAGCTTCTGGGACTCCTCTGTGCTGGTGATCAGATGGGATGCCTGCTTCATGGGGTCAGAGTTTCTTGCAGAGTGAGAACCCTGTCCTAGAATATCCTACTGTCTCATGGTTCAAGGGAACACTTTCATTGTATCTGGGAGCCCACCTAGAATTAGCCTGTTATATATTATCTATTTGGAGGACATTCTATTCAAAGCAGGCACAAAAAAGGTGCATCCAGTTCTTATGAAAGCAGAGACCTCTGTATAGCAGGAAAAAATTGACCTGAGTTGGTCAAATGATAGGGGTAGTGGTTACAGGTGAGAACCAGCCCCAAATTAGGTCAGCTAGTCTACTGTCTGAGACTAATGCCCAGCACCCTGCCCCAACACATGCTATCAAAGAATCTGTTGTTCAGTCATATCCGACTCTTCATGACCCCATTTGAAGTTTTCTCGGCAAAGATCCTCAAGTGGTCTGCCATTTCCTTCATCAGCTCACTTTACACTTGAGGAAACAGGCAGACAGGGCTAAGTGACTTGCCCAGGCTCATAAGGTAGTAAGTGTCTGAGGTCACATCTGAACTCCGGTCTTCCTGATCCACAGGTACAATGCTCTGTCCACTGCACCGCCTCTCTGCCTAGCAAACATATCAACCACTTCTGACGTCATCTGCCCACTGTCCCCCCCACCTCTTTGGAGAAGGGAGGAAGCCGCATTTTATTATCTCTTCTCCAGGGCCAAGTTTAGACATTGTAATTCCAAAATGGTAACTTTTGTTTTGGGGAGGACAGCTAGGACAGAGTATTTACCAAGGGGGACATGCTCTCGATAAAAGGGCTGGCCCACAAACACTTGTAATGTTTAGTAGAAGAGAACCTGGGAAGAAAACCCTGGTCTCTTCAATTTTGCTTTCACTATGTAGAGGAAAGATCTTTGACAGTCCAACAGAAATCACTTTGGGCCTCATGTTTCCTAAATCCTCAGAGCATTTGCAAAATAAGGAGGAGGTGATTTCAATCTTTCCTTGGGTAAAGAAATCTACCGTGAGCTGGCATCTCCTGAGAAGGGTGGGAGCAGGAGGGCTAATGGAGATGAAATACTTGACAGTTCTGGAGAGGTGTTGTTGGAAGGAGATGGGGAAGGAAGCGTCCTCTGTAATATGGGGGAGGGAACTGCACAGAGGAGTGGAGCAAAAATGAGTTTGCTGTTTTCTTCAAAGACAGCCTTGAGATCTCCTGTCTCGGTGTTTTAATTTGTCCAGGGGAAGTCACAATGAGATCACATTCTCCCATTTAAAGGCCAGCCTGGCAAGGCTGTGGCCACATGGAGACATTCTGTATACACTTCCACAGCAGACAATTTCTTTCCAATATAGAGGGATGTTTCAGAAATGTCTCGGGCCTAAGATTCCCAGCCTTCCAAGTCCAGTGCAGAATTTATGGCTATCAGTTTCATTACATAGTTTCATTTCCTAGACCTTGAATTTTATACCCTCAGAAATTCTGTGGTGCTGTACTGAACAGTGAGCAAGGTCAGGGGCTATTGGCAACTCCAGAGCTTGAAAGAGGTCTATGGGGAATAAATAATGCTGAGCTTCAAGGCTTAGCTTTTATATGGCCATGGGAAGTATATCAGTTTGGAGATGCTGGTAAACACCTAGAGGAAAGGCAGTGACAGAAAAAGCTGAGCTTGGTGAAGAATTCGTGGGAAGAGAAGAACAAGAATTTTGGCAAGCAAGCAGGAACACCTTTTAAAAAGACTCCTTGTAAAGCAGGAGATGTTTCAGCTGGAGCTCGAGAAGGCAGAATCCCTCCTCACTACTGTTAAATGGGAAAGAAGAGAAAGAAACAGAGGAAGAAGGAGGATGAGAAAGAGAGAGAAGGGTGAAAGATAGGGAGAGACAGAGAGAAAAGAGATATGAGAGACAGTTATAGGAGAAAGAAAGGGAATGACAAGAGAGAGGGAGGGAGACACAGAGAAGAGAGGCAGAGAGAGGAGAGAGAGAAAAAGGGAGAAAAGGAGGAGGGGGGGAAGAGAGAGGGAGAGAGACAGAGAGAGAGAGAGAGACAGAGAGAGAGGGAGAGAGAGAGAGAGAGAGAGAATGAGAACACCAGAACCAGAACCGCAGGAGAGAGAGAGAGAGAGAGAGAGAGAGAGAGAGAGAGAGAGAGAGAGAGAGAGAGAGAGAGAGAGAGAGAGAGAATGAGAACACCAGAACCAGAACCGCAGGAGAGAGAGAGAGAGAGACAAGGAGAAAGACATAGAGACAGAGGCAGAGATGAAAATACCTCCTCCAAGATACACTGGCAGAGCAATCCAAGTCTAATGTCGCATGTAAGAAGACCTTCCTGGAAAGATTCAAAGCAAAACTACCTAAGCTCCAAGCCAGAAGAAGGAACAAAACAAAAAGCCAACCCAATAGCCCACAAGCCACCTCTCTCTTTAGTGATGCAATGCCTGGCTCTCCCACAGCACACACAGATGCTTCAGAAGGTCTCTTTGCCCTTGCCTTTTATCTCTTTCCAGTCCTACTCAGCCTGACCAATGTGTTTCTTCTCTACTGAAGCTAGCTGTCTACACCAGAATTTGTGTATCTTCTTCAATGTCTAGAACAGTGGTTCTCGACCTTCCTAATGCCGCTACCCTTTAATACTTGTATGTGGGCGTACCTGCATGTGGGCAGGCCTGCCTGGAGACGGATAGAGGGGAGGTGTCTTGGTTCCTAAGACCATCAGAAATATGTGTTTTCCAATGGTCTTAGGCGGCCCCTGTGAAAGGGTCATTCAACCCCCAAAGGGATCGTGACCCACAGGTTGAGAACCACTGGTCTAGAAGAACTTACTGCCAATGGGAACACCCTGTGGGTTCCCTGGTCCAGGAATAACCAACTCACTCTGCTTAGTTTTTCCAGAGCCTTGTTTCTTTTTCTCCCTGCTTGATTCTGTCCAGTCTAAGTCCTCATGTTTATAAAGAGGACCACATACCTGGAGTTAGGCCAGGTAGTCCAACCAATACAACCTGAGTTAATAGAATTTCATGAGAGAGCAGTCAAACCATGTAGTGGATCTATGGACTTTGCCAAGTTATAGTCAAGCAGGTTGTCAACCATATCCTCAAACAATCAAACTGAATGTGATCCTATTATGTGACCCAACTTGACCTCAAAGAAAAGACAGAAAAGGTACTTGCCTCCCTTCTCTGCAGAGGTGGGTGACTACAGGTGTACCATGCTACAAAGTAGGCTTCCCTGATGCATTGGTCAGGCTTGCTGAACGGCTTTTAATTTTTTTTTTTTTTATTATAAGAGATTGCCCTCTGGGAGGGGACGAGGGAGGAATATGTTATGAAATTAAGATGATATAAAAACAAAACCTTATCAGTAACTTTTTTTTAAAAAACAAAGAGGGGGGGAAGCAAATGGGAACTTCAGAGAAGTCCTGCCTCCATCTCCAGGACGGTGTTTCTCCCTTCTTCTCTGCTCCCTAGTATTCAGCAGAAGTCAGCTCAATGTCATACTGTCAAGTCTTCAGGGGGTCTTCTGTGAGTACTCCAGTATGCCAGTGATGAACATGGGAAATAAAAGATTGATGGGGTCTGCGTCGGCTTTCCCTTTGTCTTAGGGCTTAGGTGCCTTGTGTGACATGTTGAGTGGATTTGAATAGTCTATATATAAAGCCCAGAGGCAATGAAACTGTAGAGAGAAGGCTGTGGGGGCATGACCTGGAGTTTAGCCTTTCTAGACTCACTTTCATCATCTTAAAAATGGGAATTATCAAGCCTGTAATATCGTCAGAGTCACTCTACGGGTAGGAGGACTTAGGGTCTTAGAATACCACACAAATGTCAACTGTGATTCCAATGCCCCCCTCCATGCTGGTCCCGGTAAGTAACTCTCTGTGTGTATGGTAGATCCTCACGCTGGTATCTAAGTAGAAATAGATCACCCTTTTCTTTTATCATATACAAGTTCTTAGAAAGGTACGCTTATTGATTTCATCCATTTTCATTTGCGTCTATTTCCAGAGCTCGGAGAAAAATCACTTTTTATGCTCCCAGACCTGATTATTAACAACTTACTGTGTGTTTTGTATAGGCATATGGGGAATGGCTGCATTACTCATCTTTGTAACTCTACAGCTTCTTCCATTGAAGGCAGGTTGGATGCTTTATCACATGGCTGCACTGATCTCACAACACCTTGTTCATGACAAATGTTATTTGATTGTCAGAGAAACTAGGAGACAGATGAAGTGACCTTTCTGGAATTCCTGAGTTATATCCACACGGGGTGGTTCCCTGACTTCTTTAGGGCTGCCCAAATCCCCTTCGATCTCCACCCTAGAAGGAAGAGAAGGAGGAGAACACAGCATCCACTTTGTAGTTGAGGAAATGCATGCCAGGTACACAGATCAGAGGCGGCGTAAACAACGGTGTACATCCTGGCTCTGCTACCTAGCCCCTGTGTGTTCTGGGTAAGTTGCTTCACTGCTCTGGTGTTTCCTCATCTGTAAAATGAGGGGGTTGGATGGCCTGACTTCTGAGGACCCTTCAAATGCCAGATCTCTTATCTTAATCATGACCCCCAGGACTTACTTAGACGTGACAGGCTCTGGACACAAATCTGACTTCAGTGACCCGATTTTAAGACCTCTTCCTTCCCCTGGACCTTTTCGCTGCATTCTCTTCACGACTTTGGCCCCTTTTCCCAGCTCTCACCCCCACCACTTGCTCTGATAATAGGAATCAAGTCAAGAGAACAAATGCTTATAGAAAGAGTGTGACAAGCACTATTTTATAACACTGGGACTCCCTAGGTGAAAGCTCCCTTCTCTCGCCACCACTCGCTTCTACCATTCTTCATATTAGAAAGTAAGGTCCTAGGGGCGGCTAGCTGGCACAGTGAATAGAGCACCGGCCCTGGAGTCAGGAGGACCTCAGTTCAAATCCAGTCTCAGACACTTGACACTTACCACTTACTAGCTGTGTGACCTTGGGCAAGTTACTTCACCCCAATTGCTCTGCCTTTCCCCCTGCAAAAAAGCAAAAAAAGGAAAAAATAAAAAAGAAAGTAAGGTCCTTGAGGATAGAGATTATCTTACTTTTGTCTCTGTATGTACCTCAACGAGCACCAGGCTGGGCCATGGTAGGGACTTAATAAATGCTTCCTGAATTACATCTAATCCAACCACCTCATTTTACAGCTTAGGAAATCGATGACCATTAAGGTAGAATGACTTGACCAAAGTCACACAGATAGCAACAAAACTGAGATACTAGTAATAAGCCAACATTTCTTTAGAGGTTTGCCATGGGCATGAATGCCCTCATCGGATTCTCACAATAGCTCTGTGAGGTGGGGACTATCATGATCCTCATTTATAGATGAAGAAGTTGAGAAAAGTTAAGGGACTTGGCCAGGGTCACACAATACTGAGGCAGGATTTGAACTCTGATCTTCCTGACCCCAAGACCACTGCTCCTGCCCCTACACCACTTTAAGAGACACATGGTGATTCCAGCTCTTACTATCGCTTTATAACAGTGATATAACAGAGCAGAACCTGATTATTCTCCCTCCATTCTTCTTGTCCATGACCCTCCCTCAGTTTTCCACCCGAGTTGCCCATTGAGCTGGGGGTCTTTCTCTAGGTCAGTGGAGTGGAACCTGTGGCCTCGAGGCCACATCCTACCCCTGCCCTAGGTCATTACTACTCTGTGGATTCAGTGTGGCCTGCAGGCTCCCTATGTGACCAGCCCGCCTCCATGCCCAGTCATACATTGTCTTTTCTATCACACCATCACACCCAACAGTTATCTGTACTATTGCACATTATTAAGCTCCTACTGTATGTACTGGGGATATAAAGAGGTGATGAACCATTGTACCAGAAATGCAATATTCACAGCACCCACAGCAGCTATGGATATGCTGGTGTAGTCGTTAATCACAAAATGTAACAGGCTCTCCACATGGAGGACAGAACCAAAGCATTTATTCAAATACTAGGAAACTGAGTCCCAAAATCGGAAAGTCAGAGTCATTACAGTAATCATGAAGCTGCTGCACATAACCAGTGCAGCAAACACCTACATTCCCAAGCCTTCAAAACAAAATAGGCTCCCTGAAGCAAGGATCCTCCATGCTGCTCGCTCCCAGCAGTTCCAGCTCCTGGCAGTTCTCAGTTCTCAGCAGCTCTGGCTGGCTCTCGGAAGTCCTTAATTCAGTTCTCAGAAGAAGTTCTGGCTCTCTAGCTTGGGCTTTTCCTTATATATGGCATTAGCTCCTCCCTGTTCCATCCCTTCCTATTACATCAGCAAGTTCATCCAACTGTGGGATTCACAAGTTCTAGATCTTAATACTTGATACAATCGTGAATTTGAAACAAGGTGCCAAGTACTTGTTTGCTTGTGTATGGAAGATCTTCAGATCCTATTACCATTACAAGCACATAGCTCCTGTCCTCAGTCTGCTTACAACCTAGCAGGAGAGCTCTGATGTGTACACAAAAAAGATCATACAAAACAGACTCTGGCAGCTTGGAAGGTGTGCTGAAGCTGGGGTCATTTTAGACCTAAGTTGGAATCCTGCCTTGAATATAAGCTGTAAGAACAGAGGTAAACCCTTTAACTTTTATAACCTTCCTTCCAAAATGGGAATTTTGTTATATTGAGCATAACTGTAGCATCTACCACACAGTGATGTTGAGATTCAAATTCAGTAATATCAGTCAGTCAACTCAATAGGAAATATTGAGTACTTATTGATTGAGATTCAGTTACGGACAAAAGTGCCTTGTGTGTAAATTCATGTAAATAAGTCGTTCCTGTAAAGGCAAGAGAGATGTGTGATGGACATTATGCTTTGGCCTTTGATGAATTAAATACCAGAAGAGTCATCTAAGGCCCACTAGGGCCTCCCTTAAAGACAGGCTGTATTTAAATCATCCAAAACTGTTCCTAAAAAAATCTCCAGGGAAGTAGATTCTGTAACTTTCTTTACTTTGTCAATCCGTTGGCAAGTTTTTCCTCATGTTTAAACTAAATTTCTCCTGCTTCCCATGAAACTCTTGCTTTTGTTCTGTCCCTAGTGAATTTTTTTAAAGCAGTAGCTGGCCAGTAATTTCCTTTTAATAACCTTTCATTTCATTAAAGACAGTTATTAAGTTGCTCCTGAGCCTTCTTCAGACTAAATAATGCCCGTTCCTTTGACCTTCCTCACTCCTGTTTTCTTTGTCCTTAGTCTCGCCAGTTGCTCTAATTTCTTTGCAGCCTCCAGGCTGGACTTGGGTCACCTTCTCTATCAGTGATCTCCAGTGGAGACATCTGGTGGAACCCTGTTTCTGGAAAATGAAGCTCAGAACAGGCGGCAGTTGCAGCTCTTCTGATCTCTTCCACTGTCCCTTCTGATCCCACTGACAGCAGGGACTGAGGTGATGGGAACATTCCCAAGAAGCACTCCCTAGATCTAGAAAAAAAACGGGCATTTTAAAATTTTCTTTGGGGCATTTAGGTGGTGCAGTAAATAGAACACTGGCTTTGAAGTCAGGAAATCCGAGTTCGAATCTGGCCTCAGACACCTAACACTTACTGGCTGTGTGACCTTGGGTAAGTCACTTAATCCCAATTGCCCTGCCTTCCCCCCTCCAAAAGACTAAAATAAAATAAAATTTTCTTTGTCAAAGTCAACTCTGGGCAAGATCTGCAGGGGATAGAACTCTAGGAGAGTTCTGCCCTCCTGGAGCTTACGTTTTAGTCGGAAAGATGAGATAAATACGTGTGCTGCTGCTGACGACCAGTGTTTCTACAGCATTTAGAGGCTGCAAAGCACTTTACAGTAAGTGTCTCATTTGATCCTCACCATAACCCTAGGAGGTAGATGCCGTTATTTCCTCCATCTTATAAATGAGAAAACTAAGGCAGACAGAGGTTAAGTGAGTTGGCCAGGGTCACGCGGCAAGTACGTGTCTAAGGTTGGATTTGAACTCAGGTCTTCCTGACTCCAGGTCCAACATTCTCTGCGCTACCCCCATCTATTTGCCTATCATTATTTCTTCTCCTCCTCCTCCTCCTCTTCCTCCTCTTCTCCCCACCCCAGCTTCTCATTTTCTCACCTTTTTTCCAGTGGAATTCAGGTCATAACTGTCCTGAGACAAGCCATTCTCCTGCTTTTATTCTTTCATGTTTAATGCTTCAAGAATGACCGCGTGGATGGATAGCTTCCCTTTGCGTCTGAATGAGCCTGTGGTCAGCTCATTCTCTGTGGGTTTATTCCACGCGCCCTCTGTTCATCTCCAGCAGCAGACAGGACAACAGAGATGACAGGTGTCTCTTATCCTCCAGACATGTGGATTTTCTTCAGCTAGATCTGCCTTTGAGTACAAGCCCCGGGACCTAGTGGATGGCCACCTCCTAAGCAGCAGCCTAGTAAAGTCTGGAGAGGCTCAGTAGCATTGGCTTGAGAGGGGTGGGTTTTCTGGCTGTAGCCAGGCTCAAGGCAGGGGAGAACAGCAGAGCAACTGGCCCAGTGTCAGAGGTCCTGGGTTTGAATCCTGCCACTGCCACCTACTACTTTGGTCACCCTTGGCCTCAACCAAGATAACATGTACAGTGCTTTGAAAGTCATAAAGTGCTATGTAAATGCTAACTGTTATCATTATCATCATCCTCACTAATATTAATAAAAGAGAGAATCAGAGTAATTGGTCACTGATACCCCCTTGCAGCTCTTGACTCATGATCCAAAAAATCTTTATAAAATCAGTGATAACCACAAGGTAAAGCCTGGGGGTTTGTGCTCTCAAAAATGCATTTAGCTACTGTTTTTAAATTTTGTTTGAAGCAAACTTAAAGGCTTCATTCTTTCTTTAAATATTAAAATCTCTGAAAGAGAAGCTATTTCGGTGACCAGTCAGCTCCATCTCTACCTGACCAGTAATGCCCTCGGCAACATCGCCGACAAGTGGCTGCGTGGCCACATTTTGAGGGGAAAAATCTATACCTTGACAAAAACTTCTTTCATGCTCTGGTTGCCAAATCTCTTAAATCTTCATAAAAAGCTGGCCCCACAAATCCACCCACCTGTCCACCCCAACACTGAGGTTAGTTTGATTTCTGTGCCCACGGAACACAGATTGCATCATACTTTCTTTTCTGGTCCTTTCTCATTGGCTGTGATGTTTGGATCAGTTAAAACCAAACATGCAAAAGGCCAGGATGGAACTTTTAATGACACCAAATAAAATGGCTTCATTAAATGTTTCAGTTAAAATGAGGTAAATTCCTTTCCAAATCCAGTTAGGAGGACTTACCAACTGATGGGGCAGTGCCCTCACATAGGCTGGGTTTTAAAAAGCAACATTTAGACCTCCAGCAATGGTCAGTAATTAACAACTAGAAACTTGCAAGGCAAGTCCAAGACAGTTTCACAAAGTTGTTTCCAAAGAACCGACTTTGGCAGGAACCTTAAATGTCCCCTCATTAGAAAACAGCAACAGTGTGTTCCTTGGGGAACTCAATTGAAGTTTCTGACTTTTTTCTCTTTTAAAATAGATGTAAATATTTTAATTAAAATACATCAATGCAGCCAATTATAAAACTGACCAGCACATATTTCTATCTAAATTCAATCATCTCAACTCATGAATCAGTACCAGAAAGTCTCTCCCTAAGTCCTTCCTGGGTTCTTTGTGGAATACCTCCCAATACCTCTCCTTGACTTTTGGGCTAGCATTTATTTTGTGTGAACCCTCCTCTTCAGGGTCAGCCTCGCTCTCCCCCCATTTTGCAGAGTTTTCTAAAGGGACCCAAACTGCTCTGTCCCTTACACACGTTCATCTTACTTAACCAAAGGATTCTATTACCTTTTGCACCCCAGTTTAGCGGACTCCTCCCCTATCATTAGATACTTAGCCTGTTTACAATTGCATATGATTGCCTCTAAAGCTGCTATGACAGTCTTTTTTTCTATAGTCCTTTTGTGGTTGTTTTAAAAAGTATACTTTCAGGGAATGTGACTAAAATGGGATTATTGGCGATAATAATATTAGTTAGCATCTATATGGCACTTTATAATTTATAAAGAATCTTACAAATATTATCTAATTTGATCTCACAACTGGGAAGTAGGTCCTGCTATTAACTTCATTTATACAGGTCAGTGAACTGAGGTAGACAGGTTAAATGACTTGACCCTTGGCCAGAGTCACACAGCTACTAAGTGTCAGAGGCCAGGTTTGAGCTTGGGAATTAGTGAATAAAAGGGCACATCTTTTGCTTAACGCTTACTGTGTATTGCCAGTTTTGAGCCAGGGTTTCTAAATGCCTTTTTTTGGCCAGGGGTGTGAGGGTGGGGGGGGGAGGGGGAAAGGGACGTACTTGCATTAGCTACCCACTAGAAGTGAGGAAAGTGCTTGAGAAAGCTTTTAGCGTTCCAGAAATGTAAGGCACTAGAGAGAATGCCGAATTCATTTTACCAGCCCCTCTCCTTTTATAGATGGGGACATTAGAGCCCATCTGAGTCAGATTAAGGGGCAGTCATTCATTTCCACTCGGGTGTCCTTTGACTGCAGATCCAGTGGTGTTCTAGCCACTGTCCCAAGAATGGCAGCTGAGGACTACCTACCAGGACTCAATTGCATTATGAGTTTTTTTTTTCCTTTTGCACTGGGACACACTATAAAAGTGGTGTCTTGTCACTAAATCCAAGACTTCACTCTGAAACTGCTCAGAAGCTTTCTTCCCCGTCCACCAGTGCAGGGAAAATTAAATTGGGAGCAGGGTCCTCCCACTCGTTCCTTCAACGAGTCCTATTGAAGCCAGGGTCTGGGCGCCCGCGGTGCCAGCAGCGTCTGGTTTCCCTCTGGAGGGTACAAAGGTGCTTGTGGCAACTTTGTAACTGAGGAAAGAACAGAGGTTGAACATTTCCAAGTAATTAATTCGGAGCTTTTCCAAGCGCCGTGCTTTGCAAGAGTGGAGGCTCCGAGCAAGGACAGTCTTCCTTGAACGTACGTTGCCCAAATCCTAGAGCTAAGCCCTTGCCCGGGTTGGGGCTGCGGCGGCCCTGGCCAGGCTTGCAAAGCCTTGGGCACATGGGCATGCACTGGGAGCCAGCTTTCAACGCGCGCCCCTTCCTAAGCAAAGCCGACCCAAAGTGCAGAGCAGGCCAAAAAGCCCACCAGAAACATTAGCTCGGGGCGGGTAGGAGCTACGGGGTCAACTGCATTGATTGTCCCAGGGAAGGCCACGGGGTCCTTCTCATGCCCCGGCCCGTGGCCCAGGTAGCTGCAATCCCAAGGCAGGCAGGCCCGTCAGCTGGGCAGAGCGGGACGTCCCCCTAGCACTTCTCCCGCGCAGAAAGCCTATCGGACCGCTCCACTGCTGCCCCACACTACAGGGGGGAAGCCTCCACCTCGGCGGGGCCAGTCGCCGCCCGCGCGCGGCCGCGGCCCCTCCCTCGCGCCCCCGGCCAAGACTAGCGTGAAAGCCCACGGCTGCGAGGCCGAGCGCCACGCGCGGGGCTCGGGGCTCGTCCGGAGCCGGCCAGAGTTTGGCGGCCTCTCGGGTCTCTCCCCCCCACGGCCGGGAGACGAGTGCGATCGCTCTTCGCCCCGCGCCGTAGCCCGCCCGCCGCTCGGCGTTCTACATTCGAACGTCGGTGGAGAGTCTGGGCTCTTTTTGATACTTTGTAGCCGGTGCGCCCGGGCCCGGACGTTCTAGAACGTCGCGCTGCGGCTCCGACTCCTGCGGCGGCGACCGAGGCGCGCGCCAGAGCCCGGCCTGGGCTTCTAACGAGCATGGAGCGGGCGGCTGCTGCTAAGGTGAGACTCCAGGCACTTGCAGCCTGAATGCACGCACACATGGCCCCGTACTCCCTCCCTCCTCTCTCTCCCTCCATGCCTTTCCCCGTTTGCGTCCGGAGCTTGACTTGCCACAAACTTTCCCAAATGATGCAGATGGATCTTTCTCAGTGTGCACTTTGGCCCGCGCGCGTTTGTGTCCCTGGGTAGGAACTTGCTGAATTGGAAGGCACGCGCTGAGAGCTAGTCCCCATGCTAGCAGCCCCCGGATTGAGGATTTAGAGCTGAAAGGAAGGGGTTCGGTCTCTGATTTGGACCCTTTCCGTCCCCTTGACTCTTGTTTAAGAGAAATTTCGTTGGGTTGGGGTCCTGGGGAGGTGCTGGGCTGGTGTCTCCGACCCTACCCACTCAGTGAAACACTATATTCCAGTTAGCAAGAAAAATATAATTGTTAAAGAAAGGCGAGGGACCGAGCTAACTCAAATGTGCTCCGGGAGGAACGAAGCGATTATTTGTGAACTGGAAAGGAAAAGGCTGTGGGGCTTGGTGTTTGACCCCAAGGATGCTTGGAGGAGGAGGGGAGGCTGGGGCGGGGCCCCTCGGACCTGCGGGCTCCCTCGGGCTCCCGCTTACCTTCCGACTCTGGATGAGCCCGGAGGGAGGGGGCACGGAATTGAGATGGCTCAAGTGCGTACAGTGAGCCAGTGTTGAGTGCTCCCTGTGCCCAGCCAGTGTTGACTTAGCACCCTCCCATTTTGCCGTTTGGCTGAAGACACTCCTGGCCCAACACCAAACCCCCAGCTTGGGGGGCGGGGCGGCGTTCCTACGGAGTAGCTGCCGTTCGTGACACTATTTAATCAGACCGCCAGAAAGTTTATATTTTACCTCTGTTGGCAAGCGTATTTTGTGAGATGTATTTGGTGTTTTAGAAACTTTAAATAAGGGAGAGAAATAAAAACAGGAAAAATACATATTTATCTCGACTGGACAGAGGAAGCCAGAATTGCAAGTAGAGCGCTCCTTGTTTGAGATCTGGCAACGTTAGTGATGCTTCTGGCCCGACCATCCAAGGGGTCATTCAGTCACCCAGGATCCTGAAGGCTTAGCAAGAGAAGGCCCTGGGGGGGGGGCCTGCTCAGACCCTGAATCCCACAGACAGCTGGCCCTTGGGAGCTGGCAAGCTTTGGGGCCAGAAGACCTGACTTCCAGTTTTGACACTGCATCTTTAGGCCTACCCTGGCTTTGGCAAGGCTCTTCCTCCTCTCAGGCTGTTTCCTCGCCTACAAATGGGGGAGTTCGTAGAATCATAGATTTAAAGCTAAAAAGAGACGTCAGACACCATCCACCCCAGCCCCCTCACTTCCCGGAGGAGGAAGTTGAGATGCAGAGAAGTGACAGACTTGGTACCTGAAGAGAGGGCTCCTCTTCGGAATCTGTGACTCATTTATTAATCAGCTGAGGCTGAGCCCAGCTCCGAGGGTGCCTAGTGTCTGACCTCAGGGAGCTTACACTCTGGGTGAAACTAGACAAAAAGAGGCACAGAAAGCATTTAATAGATGGTTGTTTGCTTTGTTTTTTTGATTCATGAACTTATAATTCACTGTTAGGCAAAACCTGGGAATCACCTCTCAAGATAGTATATAGTACTGGGCATTAGCATTGGAGAATGGATTATATCCCTCCCTTCCCTCTTCCCTTCCTTCTTTCCCCTCTTCCCTTTTTTCTGCCCCCTTTCCCTTCCTCCTCCCTCTTCTCTCTCTCTCCTTCCCCCTCTTCTCTCTCTCCCCTCCCCACCCCTCTTCTCCCTCCTCCTCCCTCTTCTCTCTTCTCTTCTCTCCCTCTTCTCTCTCTCCTCTCCCCAACCCTCTTCTCCCTCCTCCTCCTCCCTCTTTTCTCCCCCCTTTCCCCATCCCCTACATCCTTTCTCTTTCAAATATATTGAATAAACTTTTTACTGTGCAGAGTTTAACCCACAGATCCCAGCCAACACACTCTTTACCAGTTGGAACAAATTGCAATATGTAAGATCAGGTGTTTTAAAGAACTGATGGGCCGCACAGATTAAGGTGATTTTTTAGCGAAAATGTTCCCTGTTCATCCTCTCAGTGAGAACTGCTTGTTCTTTCCAATTCCAGGGAGTGGAGAATGGCTCTGTGGGCCCCATGGGACCAAGATGGTGGCCCTTGGAGACCAGGTCAGGAGTGGGAGGTTCTAGGGGGATGAAACTCCTCCCTCTGTGCTCTCTTGCTCCCTCTCCCCACTCTGGACCTTTGTTTTCTTCCATGTAAAAATGAATGGGTTCCAGGGTCCCTTCCAGCTGTGATTCTGATTCCTCTCCTTCGTGGATCAGCCTGGAGACCCTTCCAATGCCGAGATTCAATGATCCTATTTAAATAAAACTAGAATAAGATTTGTGGAGAGGAAGGTAGGTTCCCATAGCCTGGCCAGCCCGGGCTCTGGTGAGCAGAGGTTTTCTGTTTGGTGGAGCGTAAGCCCGGTGAGGGTAGGCAGGCTGTCATGTCTGTCTTTGTGCCTGGCACATAGTGCAGCCTGTCAGAAACACGGGGGAATGGAGTTCATTCAAAACACTGCAGATACGGCTTCTTAGAAAGTCAGATAGCTGAGGAAAGGCATTAACATTAACATTAAAGCTGATCCTGGGCGTTGGAAAGAGGGAGGAGAAAAGAGCTGGGGATCCCCGGCTTCCATGGCTCCTGCCTTGGAATTCCAGCTGCTGCAGATGGACTGGATTAGAAATCCGTAGAATGCAGTGGTGTTGGGAGTGGGGCCACCGCCCCCGCCTTTCTGGGATGGTGGTGACCTTAGCAGCAAGCCCCGGCAAATGCAGCTGGGGAGGGGGAAGATACGGGGGTATAGGCCATAAGACTTGGGGTTGGAAAGACAGACCACTGCTGGAGGCTGCTAGGTGGCTTGGGGGGGGTAGAGCGCTGAGCCTGGAGGCAGGAAGACCCAAGTTCAAATCCAGCCTGAGATACTTACTAGCTGTGTGACCCTAGGTAAGTCACTTCCTTGCTGTTTACCTCAGTTTCCTCATCTGCAAGATGGGGATAACAGCACCAGCTGTCTCCCAAGCTTGTTGTGAGCATCAGATGAGATAATGGTAAATTGCTTAGCGTAGTGTAGGCACGGGGCTCCTTAGCACGTAGTAGGTGCTATATAAAAGCTTATTCCCTCCCCCTTCGTTGAAAAACATTAAGGGCCTGCAGCCTTGTGCTAGGTTCGGGAGATAGAATCAGATTTGCTCTCAAGGGGCTCAAGTTCTCTTGGGACAGAAGATTAACCCATCACCACATCACCACGCATTGATGAGGCCCCTCCTGTGGGCCAGCCGCTCTACTAGGTGGGCACAGCCAGGAAAGGGTTGCTGCTCTCACAGGGCGGTGTTCTAGTCAGGAGCAGTTTACTGTTTGCAGCTGGGCTACAGGGAACTGTGAAATCCCAGCATTCTCAGAGGCAAGTAAATGTTCCTCAGGCTTTGGGAGATGGCAAGGATTTGACAGACCTGCTTGTGGCCCGAGTTTCACTGACCAGCTGACAGTCCCATCACCCAGAGAAGGTGTTTTTAAAGTAATAAACTCTTCTTCCTGACTCCCAGGTCTGGTCTCTGTCCCCTTTACTACCTGCCTGTGGCAGGTGGCTGGGGATACCCTGGACATTCATCATAAGGTCATCCGTTGTGAGGTGAAGGGACCTTTGAGGATCTCTCATCTTTATTTTACAAGAGAGGAAATTAGAGGTTAAAGTGAATTATCCAAGGCCATATGGGTGTGCATAGCAGACCTGGGATTTGAACCCAGGTCCCATGACCCCAAGCTCTTTCCACTCTACAGTGTGACCTTGGATAAATCCCCTAAACTCACTGAGGCTTACATGATGTTGCTTGAAGCTCTGAGTGCTCTCTGTCTCTCTGTTTTTCTCTCTCTGTCCCATTGCCCGCTTCCCCTCTATTCTTACCATAATCTAAGCCCTTAGTATCTGCTACTGGAGTTTCCTGACTGGTCTTCTCACCCACCAGTCCCTGTTCCCCACTGCTGCCTTACCCTTATCTTCCTCAAGCACATTTCTCACCTGTTAGAATAAGGGAATGAATCCTTCACCTAGAGTTATGGCTCTCGTCTGCCGCCATCCCTCCTCTCCCCTCCATTTTCTTTGCCAGTAGGTTGAAGTATGGGAGAAAGGAGTGGGTCTGGGGTCAGGGCCCCTGAGTTTGATTCCCAGCCTTGCTGTTCACTGGACCCTGTGGGTGAGCCTGGGCAGGTCACTCCTTAGGGATGTCCTCTCTTTATCTGTAAACTAAGGAGTTGAACTCTTGGTGCCCATTCAGACCTAAATGGGCTATCCCATCATCTCAGTAATCCCTGTGGTTTCCTACCTGGGCTGTTGCCTATAACTGGAGTGGCCTCCTTTCCCCTGTTTAACCTGTGAATCTCCACCCATCCTTTACTGTCACCTCCTTGATGGTGCCTGTCTCGATCTCATTGACTGGTAAGGCTTTTGTCCTTAACTCAGACTGTACCTTTGCACTTTTTTGGTGCCTCTCTAACTTAACAGAAATGAGGCCACTAAACTGTGGCTGCACATTGACTCAGAAAACCACACAGTAACATTATTTACGTTTTGTTTTTTTCTTCATTTTGTCCATTATTTACTAGTTAGTTACACTTTAATCTAGCTCGGGATGCTCCTGCCCTATTATACAGTATGGTTATCTGGGTGTATACCTTATCCCCCTATAGACCATAAGCTCTTTGAGGCAAGGATTAGGTTTTTTTGTCTCCCTTGGTGTCTATCACAGTCCTCTTCATACAGCAGGAGCTTAATACATAGTGAGCTGAGGTGATACAGCGCAGTTATTGATTAGGAGTCAAAAGACCTGAATTCAAATCCTAGTTCTGACATCGATTCTTTGTGTGACGTGGGACAGTTCACTTCATCTCCCTGAGCCTCTGTTTCCTTAACTAGATGATGGCATTAAATGATACACCACTGAAGGTCTATTCCACCCCTAAATCTATGTTCCAGGGTGCTGTGAGACTCTGATTTTGGGGACCAGTACTAGGATTCCCTAAGAGTCCATAAACAATGAAGTGCCAGCATTTTAATATTAATAATGATAATAATAGCATTTATATGGAGCCTTAAGGTTTGCAAAGCAGTGCTTTTAACTATGACCTTAGTTTAGCAATGTTTTCTAATTGGGATCCACCTTTAAAATCTATATTTTATGGCCCCTTCAGGGCTAGGACTGTCTTATACATATTTTGCCACTGAATAAAGATTTGTTGAGTTGAATTGGAATTTGTTTAGCCCCTTAAAAGCATCTAGGAAAACTCAGATGAGTAAAAGAGAGAGATTTTATAATTGTTAACGAGTTTAATTTTCATCTTCTCTGACTTCTCAGCAAGGAGCTTATTAGTGTCTTTTAAAAAAAGGCTTCTCAAAGCTTTCATGAGAGTGTTTCAAGTGGATAACCTCTCAGGCAGAATCTGCCTTAACACTGCCAGCCAAAAACACCTGGAGAGACTACTTGGATGGCCTTGATAGACTTCTTTGTACAAAATAGTCTCCCTTATTCCTTCTCTAAGTAGGACTCAGAAATGGTCCACACATTGAAGCCCTGTGTATGTATTAATTGGGGCCGGCAGCCAGGTGTCTAGCAGCCTGGGCCCAGCAGGCAGGAGTTCTAAAGGCTGGGTGTCTTCGGAGCTTCCGTGGGCTTTGGCATGGCCATTTCAAAGGTCTCGAGCAGATCCGCTCCAGGAAAGTCTGCCTCTGGGACAAGACGTCAGTGTCCTTGGTCCTGGGATGCAGGAGATTTATATAGTTGCCTTTTTTTTCTTTTTCCCCTTCATGCCTTTCATAGTTGTACATACACGTCTATAGAATGTGTTCTTTGGCAGATGGGGTGCAAAGGTAATCATTGGTGCCTGGATGATGGCCAGTCACCCAGCTCCCTGAATGCTTTCTGTCTTGGGGAAGAGCGAAAGGGTCCTGGTGTTCTGTGGTGCCCCCTTTCCCTTTCACCTGCCCCATCACCCCACTGGGAAGGACATGGTGCTGGACCAGTGGCCAGCCCTCCTTGCCAGTGTCTCAGACAGGCTACAAGTTGGTGATAAGGATTTTCATCTCCTTGGGCTTCTGTTTCTTCATCTGTAAAGTAGGGGGATGGCAAGGGGGATGGTAGATTGAGCAATGGTCTTGGAGTCAGGAGAGATCTGGGTTCAAATTCTAGCGTCACCTCTTAGCAATTGTGTTGACCTCTCAGAACCTGCTCCCCTCCTAGGCAAGATGGGGAAAGGAAGTGCCAGGAATACAAAGAAAGAAAAAGCTGTCCTTAAGCTTACAATCTACTGACTTCTTCCCTGCCACCTACTGGTACTGAACACTCTTCCCCTGCTGAAACTTCTTCCCTTGTGAGCTCAGCTCACAAGCCCTGAGCCATGTGCTGATAGATGAACTCGGTGGCCCAGCTAGCTATCCTGCTACATGTCAGGATCATGGCAACGGGCGCTTTTCATCCATTTTGTGTTTATTGTATGGAGTGTTAGATCAATCCCTTGTGCTGTGTATTGGAAGTCAGTTTGAAGAGTTGTCCAGATTTATCCTTTCTCAAAGCTTTTCAAATATTGTTTCCTGCTGGAGCCTTCTTGTCACTGCTCCCTACTCTGGATCCTTCTTGTACAAATCTCTGTATACAGGCAGGCTTTGTGGAGGTCTTCAGGGAAGAGCCCGGTGGCCCTGAGGCAGTTGGTTGCCCCTCCTTCCCACTAATCCCAGCTTTAATAGGGGATGCCCCGGGGATGTTTGGTCTTCTGAAAAGAAAGTGACAGCTATGTTCCTCTGTTTGTTGAGCCCTTAATCTCTTCTGGAGGGATCGGAAGAGCCCCAGAGGGCGAGAGAAAGAAGGATGGGTAAAAGTCGCCAACACGAAATGCTTCCTAATACAGAATTGTTCAGAGGCTGAGTGGGCCACCACTCATTGGAGGTCACCGAATCATAGAATCAATCCATACACCCAGATTTGGAGTTGTGTGAGTGTGTAGGCCTTTGTGGAAAGACTTCCTTGGAAAGGGGAGCCCTGGATTCTCCCCTTTGTGATAGCCACCCCCATTGCTCCAGGCTCAGCCCCCTGGTGTGGAGATGAACTGATCCAGTCCCTCTTTAAGAGACAGATGGTACTTTGCTTCACCCAATCCGTCCTCAGACCTCGACGCCTGATTCCTAAAATGGGGGCACTCGTATGAAGTAAGGGAGAGCCCACACAGACCAAATCAAGTGTACTTCCACTGTTGATGTAATCGTGTCTCTGGGTTTATGCTTCAGCATAAAGGAAGGGCCACAGAACGCTTCTTTCTGGCATCTTAATTCCCCAGAGATGAGCATCCTCTATACACGCTTGTGAGTACACCTGTCAGTGGAATGTAAGTCCCTCCAGGGCAAGGACTGTCGAATTTTGCCTTCTGAGGCATCTCTGTAGGGGGTGTGTATGTGGTGTGCACAGAGCCCTCCAGTCTAGGGGAAGCCCCATTACACGGGATGGCCCTATGCCACCCTGAGTGCCCTGCTTACAAGGGATGACTGTCCCCTGTCAGCCGCATTTTGTTTCCCTATAACTTCTGACCTTCCCCCCACCCCTCCATGGGGATGGAATGTATGGACGACCATACATTCCTATAGACCTTTTGTAAATCCTGGGCACGTAAAAGAACACCAAGTACAACCTCCTCAGTTTAGAGATGAGGAAACAAACAGAAAGATGAACTGGCTTGCCCAGGGTCGCATAGCGAGTAGATGGACATTTCGGGAGGTATGTTATGAAGGTAAATTTGATGTGTCAGGTATGATGTAAAGGTATGTTATCAAGTGTGGATTGGGCCTGAAACCCCCTTGACCCTGAGCTCGTGTGACTGGGAAGACCCCTCTTTGGTCTCCAGTGGACCAGAGGATGTCTTTCACAGATGGGCTCCTTCCCTTCCAAAGTCATCTGCGTGCCCTTGGAGCGTTCTGTGCCACCATGATCATAGGAGCCTTGCCAACTTGTCCATCAGGAAAAATGCCATCATGTGGCATATTAATGGACTTCATTTAGAATCTTTCCAAGTGGGCTGGGTCTTGGTATTTCTCTTTCCAAAGGGCTGGTGTGTGCTTTGGATTTCCTCACTCCGGATCCTTCCCAGAACCTTCTCAACAGGCAGCCCTTGTGTGTGTTTGGTCTTCCAGTACTGAGAGGGCCATATATTCTGGACTTTCCAACATGGAGAGAACTGACTCACTTCCTATACCTTGGAACTGGCCCATTCTGGGGTGTGTAGACAGAGCTGGCATTTTTCATTTATGAGGGAATATAAGCTATTAATGAGGTGCTTCTTTCCAGGATGTGTCAGGGAGGGCCTTTCACAAGAGCCTTTTTGACTTTGGGAGTTGCTGATGAACAGCTTTAACGACCTGTCTGGTTTGCAAGGCTCCTGGTCGCCCATGCATTACTGATAGCTTGGGGCCTTTTTATTCCTCCCTTACTTGGCTTTGATTAAATGGGGATGAGATTTTTTAATTTTTTAAGCCCCTGCTCTGTGCCAGGCACTGCTTGGGGGCTGGAGAAACTGAGATACAAGATAAAAGACAGCCCCCCTGCCCTCAAGGAACAGATAGTCTGCTGTGGGAGAGAAGGCAGGGCAGATAAACAGGGAAGTCATGAGATCATTTGAAGGAGCCTGGGGGATCAGGGAAGGCCCCAAGGAGGAGGGGGCCCCTGAGCTTGACCCAAGGATTCTGAGAGGCTGAATAAGCACTTCGTGGGTGTCTTACAGAGGTGATGCCTTTCAGGTCCCTGTGGGACCAGTTGGCCATTGGGCTTTCTTTCAGCTCTGAAGTTCTTTGATTCTCTGGGCATGACCGTGGGCAGATCACTTACCCTCCCTTGGTCTCATCTCTCCAAGGAGTATATTAGAGTAGATGGCCATCAGGGTCCCTTCCAACTCTTAAATTTAGGAATTCTGAGAATATTTTGTACTTGGCACAGTTGGTGCCAAGGCATGGTGGTGAGAGGGCATGTGATAGGGGAAGAGAAAGTAGCCTAGTTTAGTTTGATCAGAAGGACTTGGAGTAAATTGGAAGCAGGTCCAGATTGAGATGGGGCTACATGTCTAGGTAGAGTTGGGATTTTCTCCTAGAGGCAGATACAGGTCCCAGCCATACTGAGCCCAGAGATCCTTGCTCTTGAAATTTTCAGGAGGCACCAAAAAGTGAGCAAGAACTTGGCAAGGCTGGTGTTGGTGACCTTTCTGGGGGACCAGAGAGTAGCTGGTTGTGGGTTTGATCAGCAGGAAGCATTGTGGGACAGAGGATGGACTTCCCTGTTCCTACATGCCCCAGAGAGAGGAGAGAATTTCCCCAGCGGGATCATCATCCTTGTAGCTGAGGTGTGTGCCTGGAATGGTTACCGTTTCTAAAACGCCTCAAGGATTCATTTGTTCAGATCTCACGATAGTCTATGGAGGTAGATTCTGCAAGGGAGTAATAGCCCCATTTTACAGTGGGAAGTACAGTGGATATAGGGCCCCATCAGTCAATCCACAAGCATTTATTAAGTGCCTCCCTCCTATGTGCCAAGAACTGTGTTTAGGGATGAGGATACAAAGACAAAGGAGAGTAGGTCCTGCCCTCAGGGGGCTTACATTCTAAGGGGAGTAGGTATGTGCAGGATACATAACCGGACGGCAGGCAGGGGGCGGCAGGAAAGGTTTCATGAACAAGGAAGTGCCTGTGGGTAGTGGGCATGAAGGATGGGCCAGAGATGGAGCCTTCACCTGGTGTGTAGAGTCTGCTTGGAGTGCCGTGGGTGAGGACAAAGACTGGGCAGGCCACTGGGGCTTGTTGGGAGGGAGAGAAGGGAAATTGTAGGTGTGCCTTTGAGGACTGGGGCTCTGACCTCTGTGACCTTTCCTATCATAGACCCTTTCTGGATCTCATTTTCTTCCTAGATGGCTTTCCAGCTCTAACACTCTAGTCTCCCTGACGCCAGTGGGTCAGTCCATGATGGCTGTCTCCTTCAGCCCCTGCTTGACCAGGAATCCATTGAGCTCTGTCTAGACCGATCATCAAGGCCCAGGAGTGACTGAATCTAAACATCCTGCCTCAGGAGATGAATGGGAGGGAACAGGACGGATTTCGGTGCCAAGACCAGGCTGGGGGTTGGGGGGGCGAGGAGCTGCCGTTCGCACAGGGCGTCTTCTGTACGAGCCTTCCTTGAGTGTGTCTGTCTACCTTACACAGATCCTGCCTTCTTCTTTGCTTGTTAAATGAAGCCCTTTGCTTGACTGGTGGGGGGGAGGGGGACCTTCTGAACATTTTAATGAGAGGCTCAAAAAAAATAAGGCTGGAATGGGGGGGAGGTGCCTCAAACCCCCTTTATTTTTTAAGGCCTTTTGAAGTTCCTTCACACAAGTTACTTTAATCAGAGCCCCTACCTACCCCAAGAATGCAAAGAGATTGTGAAAAATAAGCCTTCCACTGGGAAAGTATATTTTTTTTCCCTTTTGTTCCTAATCGGTAATTACACCCCCATAATGGCCCCTCTGGTGCAGATTCAGAAGTAATAGCCGGAGAAGGAGAAATTAGTTGGGCATACAGCAGTCACAGCAGTAGCAAGCTTGTCTGCACAATAACTCAGGGGCTAATGCAGGGGTCCCTGGAAGATTGGTTGTATTCATAGACCCGAGGCTCACACGGCCCCTTGGATGCTCTTCCATTAAGTCATTAAAGCTGGGAATGTGCTGGTCTTAACCCTTTCTCGTGGGCTGGAAGGGGAAGATTTTCATCCTGGAAGCTGGAAAGCCTCTCAGATGGTCAAAGCAAAGTGGAAAAGCTTTCCTTCTCCTTGCTGCTTCTGAGGTCATCGAGGGTTGCTGCTGGACAGCTGGAAGGGACCTTCTGGGGGATCATCCAGGCTTCCTGCACCCAGAGCCGGGACTTGGCTCAAGTTGTAGCCTTCAGAGCCGAGATTCCAAATCCTGATTCATAGAATCACAGAGTCTCAGGAGGAGACCTCAGAAATCTTCCAGTTAACCTTTGCCCAGTTACTTAACCACCGGGAGCTTCAGAGAGAGGGTACCTGGAGGTCCCTCTAAGGCCCTTTCCATTCTAAAGCTGTGGTCCTGCCACATGAGCCCTTCTACTGTCATCCCTCCATGGAGGGGGAGCCCACAGCTTCCCTGTTGTTCAGTCGTGTCTGGCTCTTCCTGACCAGCTTTGGGATTTTCTTGGCAGAGATATGGGAGCGGTTTGCCCTTCTCCAGCTCATTTTACAGATGAGGAAACTAAGGCCGACAGGGTTGAGTGACTTGCCCAGGGTCACACAACTAAGTGTCTGAGGCCATATTGGAACTCAGGAGGATGAGTCTTCCTGACTCCAGGCCTGGCGCTCCGTGCACTATGGCGCCCCCTAGCTGCCCACGACTTCCAAAGGCAGCCCATTCCACCTTGGACAGCTCTTGAGTGTTGGTGAGGTTGTCTCCAGAGCAGCCTTTGTCAGTGGCTCCCCGATCTCTGAGGTCAAAGCTGAACAGGGATATCAGGGTCCTACATCTAGGCTGGCAGGGACCCCAGAAGTCATCTCCTCCAGCCCCTTCTTTTTAAAGATGTGAAAACGGAGGTTCAGAGTTAGTTGAGCCCAGGGAATATGAGGGTCCAGGTCCTCTGACTCCGACGTGCCTGCCAGCTGCAGGTGTTGCCCCTTGTGACAGCCCTTCAGATAAAGGAAGGCTCCTCTTTCCCAGAGCCAGCTAGTATTAGTTGTGGTACCTTGATCAGGGGCCTCAATTTCTTCTAATGTAGGATGAAGGAGATTGAACTAGGGGACAGGATCTAAATCATCTTAAACTTGTCTGGTCACTAACTTAGGCAGCCAGGAGATTCAGTGGTGAGAGCAGTGGGCTTGGAGTCAGGAAGACTTGAGTTCAAATCCTGCCACTTAATAGCTGTGTGACTGCGGGCAAGTCAGTTAATCCCCTTTGCCTCAATTTTTTCAACTTAAGAAGGGGATAATAGCAGTGCCTACCTCACAGGGTTATCAGGAGGGTCAAATGAGATCCTGTGTGTGAAGCCCTTGGCTGCTAGATACTGTAGAAATGCGGCTTCACTCCCCCTCCCCCAGGTGGTGTTTTTAGTTAAGATTACAGGATTTGAGAGAGCAGCCCACCAGCATTTATTAAGACTTCATCCTTGCCCTAAGCACTTGCTTAGTTAAGCCTTAAGATCCAAAGAACAGAGAAAAAGTCTCCCCTCAGGGATCTTACTTATTAGTGGGAGTTACATACCAGACAGGTCCTTATACATAACTACAGTGGTGACACATGGTGACCTTGGAGGGGAAGGCACCAGCCTGGGCGGGCCAGGCAGTCTCTGGGTCTAGAGTTATAAAGACCGATCCCCTCTTTTTATAGATGAGAAAACTTGCCCAGCCATTGGGAAGGATTGGTCAGGGTGACATAGGTAGGAAGAGCAGAGCCAAGATAGGAGGCCAGGCCCCCTGCCTCCCAGGTCAGGGCCTTCAGCACACCCCCTTGGACTCCAGAGTCCAAGCACCAAGCCTCATGATTAAATTAGGTAGAACGCTTGATAATCAGATTTTCAGAAACTGAGGCTTGTGTGTTCTTGGGCTGTCTTTTTTTAGCCTGCAAATGGAAAATTGCTTCTGTAGAAAGATTGCCTCATCATTCTGTGTGACGGGAAGAGGGACACGGCTCTGGAATTTTACAAAAGTCTACCTCGCCCCCCTCTCTCTGCCCCATTGCACTTAGTATGTGTGTATGATACCAGATGTCCCCCATCCCACATTTGGGGGTGGGGTTTTTCTTGCATCTTTGTACGAGTGAGTGGTGTGTTGATGGGGCTATGAAAGGGGGCACTCATTCTCATCTCACCCTTTCTCCCTTACCCCCTCATGGCCCTACCAGTCACTGCTTCTGTCATTCCAACCCTTTTGAATCCCCAACAGATACCTGAAGAGGTGGCTGACATTTTCAACGCCTCCAGTGATGAGGAAGACTTTTTTGGGTTTGGAGATGATGTTCCCATGGAAACATTGTACCTGGAAGAGAGTTTTGACTCCCCAGAGCCAGAAAAAAAGGTAAGGAGCAGGCATAGCTGTGGGAGGCTTGGTTTACAAATCCCCTTGGTTTCAGGGCTGCTCCAGGTTGGGTGGCCTTAATTAATCGGCTGAAGAAGACCAAGACATCACTATGGTGGGGTTAGGGTACAGTGTGGGCCTGGCTAGTCAGACCACTTAATTAATGCTGTTCCTTGGAAGTGGAGATGACTTTCAGTTTACACATCTCCTGTTTCTTTTGAGCTGTTGCTTTATTGTAGAGTGAAAGGAGATGTGTTTGAGGACACAAGAGAACCTTTCCTCTAGCTTTTGGGTTTTTAGTCCTTTTTGGGGGGAGAGTTCTTGACAAACTCCCCACCCCTCAGAGAATGACCTTATAGGATGAAATCCATTCTCATGGCTGCCTCCAGAATATGAACCTTAGCTGCGATTCAGGTTCTCCCACATAGTCAAAGGAAAGGACCCAGCCCACTGTGGTGATTGCAGCCCAGCAGATTGTGCTGAGGCCAAGGCAAGCCAAGGAGGAGTTAGAGTGAGAGGGACATGTCTCTGGACATGGTGACTCCTTTGAAGATTCATCTGTAGAACACACAAGCTAGGCCATTGAGAGGGAGGCCCCTGGAAGGGCAGAGCCCAATGTGGCTTCTGGACTGGCTTTCTTCCCCTAGGGTTTGCTCTTAGGATAGCGTAAGACTGCCTTCTCTTCCTTATTCCCCACCCTCTGCTGTAAATTAAAACTCCTAGGCCCACCTGGATGGGATTATTAGTTATAGATAAGCAGCGTCAGCTGCCTGGGGCCTCTGGATTCTGTGTGTTAGAGAGAGGTAGCTTGGGGTGGCTGATCCAAAGGCTGAACTTGGGAGTGCTGGGCTTGGGTCCTGCCCCGGTACCAGTCAGTCTTTGTGGTTCTATAGCCTTGCCCATAGTGGGCACTTACTAAGTCTTTACTGAATTGACTTTTTACATCTCACTTTTGCTGTCTGTAAGGTGGCAGTAGTATACCTGTGGGTATATTATATGATCTCACGGGAGGCTCGCCAAAATCTACAGTATATTAATGCTGTTCCCTGCCTTATTAAGCAGAGTGTCCTGCTATATGTGATTAGGCTTTGTTTGCTGAGGGTCCTCCTGTAAGGCCTGCCATAAGTTTAATCATTGGTTCTCATTGTGTGTACCTCTGTTTCTATGAGATCATCTTCTGGGGAGGCATTGGAGATTGCCCTGAATATGTCCTTCCCCTTTGCCCCAGTGTCCCCCAACTTTGGGGTGAACTTAGAATCACATCAGGAAACAAAGCTCACAGATGACTCTGTGGTGGGATCCCAGCTTCAGATTTGAAAAGGCAATAGAAAACTGCCTGTCTTATCGCATATCTTCCCTGATCAACATCTCCCCACCTTATGTGGAACAGTGGGGATTTTTCCTGGCAGCCCACTGGGCCTGTCATAATCCCAGACACATGGTATTTCAGTAAGAGTGCCCCTCCCTAGATCCTGGGCCTGCCTTGGAGTCTTTCCCTAACCCCTTTGAGGCACATTGTGGAAGTCTTGGGATGTTGCCTGTGGCCAGCCTGATGTTTGCCTTCCGACACTGTAGTTCCTTGTGTAGGATTTCTCTTGAGAGTTCCTTTTAGGGAATAATAACAATCTCGTTGCCAGGCCCTTCTGCTGAGCCTCAAACGGCTTTTATGTACTGTCTGCCTAATATAACATTTGGCCTGAAAAAAAAAGTCACTTATGCCCCATAAATCCAAGTTCCTCATTTCGGGGCCAGATCTTGACAGGTGAGTAAATGACTCTTTCTTGTGAATTGAGTTGCTCTGAAAAATACACCAACTGTTTCATGCCAACTTGACGGGAACAGTGGTTTAGTAAGTTCCTGGACTAACTTCACCATTCATTCAGATGTCCAAGAAACCTTCCTTAAAAACCAGCTTTGTTTAAGGCTTCGGGGGAGGTTGGGCAGGGAATACTAAGGTCCATGGTTCAAGGCCCTCATACCCATCAAGAGATTACACTTGGATGAGAGCTGCCATCTTGCCTTGGGTCATGACCATGGGGAAGTTGCTTCTCATCTGTGATTTTCCTCATCAGTCAGTGAAAGGAGAGGGCTGCCCTAGGTGATTGTCTCCACCTCTATGTGGTGTGTTGAAGAAGAGTATGAGGCATTGAGTCATTGAGCGCTGATTGTGGGCCGGGCGCTAGAGATCCAAGAACAGAGAGACCCTGGTATCGCCCCTCGAGGAGTCTCTGCCCTTTTGCACTTAGATAAGGGTACACAAAACACATTCTTTTGGAGCGCATGTATGATGTCACTGATACCAGTCCCTTCTCCTAGGTTATATTTTGAGAGATTTGCTTAAGGCATTGTGAGAGGGTCACACAGCCAGCAAAGGTCAGAAGCAGGATTTGAACACAGATCTTCCTAGTTCTGAGCCCAGCTCTCAGTTACACTGTGCTACTTCCCACAAAATAAATCGGGGATCTGGGGTGGGCAGCACCAACAGCTAGTTCATTGTCAACAACAGTTGGCTAACCACCGGCTCCTGGGTCAGTCTTGGCACTTGGAACACTCCTTATCTTCTTGATTCTTCTCATCCGTATAATTTCACATCATTGATTAATTAGCCAGAAGGTCAGTTCTCTATAGTGGGTGGGGGAGGTTGTGGAATGGGGGGCTCATCTTCAAACTCCTGCCTGCCAGTGGTCTTGCTTCTTCAGCTCATCATAAGCCCTTTGAGGACAGGCAGGGGCAGAACTTCATTCCTCCCATGACCTAAGGTGGGCATTCCAGGCTGGAATCTGGACCTCTCCTTGGGTAGTGACCTCTCCTGTCTTCTACATCATCCATATTGGCTTCCCAGTCAGTCAGAGTTCATTCCAGCCCTGCAGCTCCCTAATCACAGGAGGTATCAGGCTACCATATTGCTCATTCCCTTGCTGGAGTCAGGAGACCTAGAAGGGTCAGCTTTAATGGGAGTATTGGGAATAGGGTTCCTCCTTTAGAGTGGCTGTGGCTGACCACTCTGGTGCTGTCTTGGCTGCTCTGGGTGACCTTGGACACAAGCTCTGGGCCTCAGTTTCAGACTTGGTGACCTCTGAGGTCCCTTCCAACTCAGTCTGTCCCATTTCCATTCCGGTCAGTGACTCTCTTCTGACAAAGAGTTGCAGTAACTATTTAAATAGAGATTTGCCCCAGGGAGAGCACAATTCATCTGCTTGTGAGGGAGTGGAGGGCAGCCCCAGTGCCTCTGACCAAGGCTGTAGCCCCTTCCAGGCCTCTGGGCTTCCCATCACCATGGTGTGATGGCTGACTCGGTTCCCACCTCCTTCTTAGGTGGCTGCTTAAATTCACATGCTTTCGCTCATCCTCGGCACTGGGGGCCTCTGAGAGGGCCAGGCTGGCTGTTCAGCTAGCCAGAGGCAGTGAGGATGTCAGTTATAAGTTCTTCTGTTTATGCAAAAGACCACGCTCTGACCTCTGTGCCCCCTGCGGCCCAGGTTGGCTGTGGTCAGCCCCAGCAGCTGCTGGAGCATGCTGGCGTCCTTTGTCCTGCTGACAGACAGGGCCCACTGAGCCCCCATTCCTGGGCAGTGGCCCCAAGAGGGTTAGCTCCGGTCACCTCTGGTCTCCACTGGTCAGATTGAACATTTTCCCGTAGCCTCCTTTTAGTTGGTTACTTCCTTGGCGGCTGCATCAAGCCAGTATGGCCCAAGGAATGGAGTCATTGAAGATGTCCTACAGTTGCACACAGTAATTTATCGGGTCTGTTCTTAAGCTTAAAGGGACCCAGGCTGAAGACACCCCATCCTCCCCCCATCTTCTTCCTTGGCAGGTTTTCCCATCATCTCCTCTGTTTTTCTAGAGAGATTATCTAAATATGAAATAATACATGATGACAGTTGGCAAAGGGCAGAATGTGGAGGAGGAGGGAAGTTAGGGATACCGAGTCACACGTGGCCTCCTAAGAGTCTTTTTTCATCTTCTATGGATGGAAGAAACCAAAGGCCTGCCTGGGCCCAGGGTCTGGCTCTTGCTGCTTAGCCTTGGGCTAGTCAGGATTCTCTCCTATGAAATGAGGAGGTTGGACTAGAGAATTTCTGAGGTCCCAGGTGTGTGGTGCCAAGATCCAGATTCTGCAGGAAAACATGGGAAGCCGACTTTAGCCTGGGTGAAATGTGCCTGGCTTTGAAAAGGTAGCAGCATCAGTCAGTCAGTCAAATGTTTGTTAAATGTCTCCTCTGGGCCAGGAGCTGTGCAGAGGTGTCAGGGCTGGAAGGGCAGAGATGGAACAGTACCTGCCTTCAAAAGGCTCACATTCTAAGGTAAAACAGACACTTTAGGAAATAAACGCAAGGTTGGTACCAGCAGCTCCCTGAGCATCGGCCCTAACCCCCAGGTGGTGTCCTGGCTGCCTTCGCCTAGGCTGACCTCACTAGGACGTGACTGCAGGTCAGAAAAGGGGGAGCCTCTGAAAGGCTCTTTCAGCTTTAAGTTGCTTTAGACCCAAGCGAGTGTAGCTTTCTCTAAGCTCCTCTCGACATCTAAGAGAAACCTGGTGGTAGGCTCGAATGTTGCACTGGCTTCCTTTTTGCAACCAGGAAACTCTTGACTTGGGCTGCAGCAGATGAAGAAGGAGATAAGACCTGAAATTTGACCAAGTCCAAGGCCTTTGGTCTTGGACTTTGGAGATAGGCTACTTTAAAGGGGGGCCTCCCAAGGGTTGCTGGGAGTGGAAAAGGGGATGTCAGCCTCGAGATTGATTGAATTTCTTCCTTCCTTTGGTTTTTTTGGTTCTGCAGCTCTGCTGATAAAAGCAAATTCCAGACCCTGACCGGACTAGCCCATTTCACTGCAAGTTGTAAATCTGTCAGGAAGTGAATTTGAATGAAACTCTGTTGTTCTTGGCATTTTTAACTAAAACTGTCTGAATGTGGTGGGGTTAGGTTAACATCTTCCTTTTTCTTTTTTAATGTGCTGGTTTTAGAATGTGCAATTCCATTCCAAGTACATCACTGATGAGCTGCGAAGGATTTTCACTGAGGATACTGACTCGGAGACAGAAGATTTTGAAGGATTTACCCAGAACGAGCTGAATAGTCCTCCAGAGCTAACGGTAACTAGCCCATCCAGCACTTTCAGGATTTCTCATGGTTCTAGTTACTTCCGGAGTTTTTCCTCCCCAGCAAAATATTCTCTATTTACAGCTGATTCTTAAATTCCTCCCCTTATCCCTCAGGTTTATTTTGTCAGTTAACAGTCTCAAGGTGCGTAGCAGAGAGTAGCAGTGGGCTTTGGATTTGGAAGAGCTGGCTTCCAGTCCCAGCTTAGCAGCCTGGTCCCAGTGTGAACTCTGGTCCTCAGCCTCCTCATCTGTGGAGCGAGGGGCTTATACCAGAGGCCTCTGCAGTTCCTTCCTTTGTGACCTGTAGTTGTTTCTTTTTGTTGTTTTGTGGCTCCTTAGATCCTTTAATTCAGCTTTGAATTTATACACATTTTTCTAACTCCTTTTGACCTATTTTTGTTTCTCTCCCATCCCAGCTTGGGGTAAACAAGTTCCTTTGGTTCATTGCCAGATGTATAAAGAATTTTTGGAAGTCTGGTTTGAAGTGGTTTGGTTTTTCTTTACTTGGATGGACAGATGTGAACCATCTTCCCTGTCCAAGGAGAAACCGCCATTTGGGAAGGCTTCCTTCCCATTTAACTTGACCTTTTGGTTCTGGTCTTAAGTGAGACCCATAACCACAAGTCCCATTTACAGGTTGCCTTTATGAAGGGGTTTCTTCCAGCCCATGCTACCATCCCCTCTGCCTCTCCATAACAAGACTCCCTTTCATACTCTACCCACCAGACCCAACCTCCCTTTGGACTTCTCAGGATGTTGAGACACACCCTTGGGAATCATCTGGTCCAGCCGTGGCCCAAAGAAGTTTTCCTACGTGGAATCATGAAATCTGCCTCCCTGTACTTTCCATCTTCAAATTTCTCTGAAACTTTAAAAGTACATTTGACTTGAGGAGTATGACAGGGTCTTAAAAACCACTGAAGAGTTGAAGAACTTGGGTTCAAGTTTCAGTTCTGTCCTTTGCGTGACTTAATGCAGTCACTTAACCAGTATAAGGTGGATTTATTTAAGTACCAGGTCCTGGGGCTACAGAGACTTAAGTCTCTGCCTTAAAGCAGCCCATTTTCTATCTCTCTGGACCCCAGAGCCTTCATCTCTAAAATTAGGGGGTGGGACCCGATATTCACTAACACCCTTCCCAACCTTTACTCCGAGATGGTAACCTCTAATTGTTAAAGTTACTGTTCAGGCTCTTACAGTTTTCTCTTACACTGGGATGAACATAGTCACTTCCTTCAAGTAGTCCTGTAACATGGTTTCTAAGACCTCTCATTATCCTGGCTGCCCTCCTGTGGTCGTCACCTTCTCTTCAAATTAGAGATTTGTAAAATCCCAGTACCTGCTTCTGTAAAAATGCCTCTTGCTTCCTCTCCGCCCTCCCCCATCATCGGACGTGGTGTCTTCTACTGAACCTTGTACTCCAGCTTGGCCAGATCTGCAGACTAGACAGTTAGCAGACTCCCCACTCCCTCCCCTTGTGGGGTATACTTTCCCCCATTAAGAATTCAGCCTCCTGAAGTTCTTAGAGGACAATAAGGACCAAGGAACCAACTGCTTGTTTCCAAGTATGAGCGTTAATTTCTTTCCAGCAATAACATTTACGGAAAACTCTCAGTGATAATATCTGACTTGGTATATATTAGGTAAGAAGCTTCTTGGTCCTCGTTAACACTGAGATTATTCCTTCAGTCTCACACATTCCATCCACTGACTAATGCCAGGGTTTTCCTTCTGTTAATTATTTCCTCAACGTCTTGTATAATAACTTGCTTTTATATATTTGTTTTGCGTTGTCTCCCCAATTAGATTGTAAGCTTCTTGAGGGTAGGGTCCTGCTCTTTGCCTCTTCTGGTCTTTCTGATGCTTGGCACATAGGCCCTTTAATAAATGTTTACTGATTGATGTAATGAATTTTTTTTACCACTTAATATTTCTAGAGGTGTGTTTGTTCCCTCTTGGCAGATAATGGACACGTTTTCTGTTCGTTTCCTTTGTTAGCTCACAGAGTCAGGCATGAGTGATGAAGATGCTGGAGACAGGTCTGTAGGAAGTGAAGAGGAGAAGGAGGAGGACGAGGAGGAAGAGGTTGAAACGAAGACTGCCTCCAGGAGAAGCAGCTTTGGTCTGCGGGTTGCCTTCCAGTTCCCCACCAAGAATAAAGCAGACATAAAAACCAGGTTTTCTGAGCCATCCTTTTCTAGCTTACATTTTGATGAGAGTAAAAAACCAAAGACCTTGAGAAGAAAGAAAAATGGTAGACCAGGGAAGAGAGCCACGGAAGGGTCAACCTCTGAGTCTGAGGATGACGCCAGGGATGTGGGCCAGGCCAACTCGGATGCTCTGCTCAAAAGGGCCATGAACATCAAGGAGAACAAAGCCATGGTAAGATCCCACCTTCCCTGGACAGACTCAGTTTCACTGGTAGCGCTTTATCCCCCAGAGATAGAGAAACCAAGCCTGCTGGGCTTTTCCCCGGTGGGCAAAGTCAAGTCCATTTTCATCATGGGACCCTGGCAATGAACTACCATGAATACCTTAAGTTACAGAGGATCACAGATGTTAGAGACAAAAGTGGCTTTAGAGGCCATCTGGTTTAACACCCTCATTTTGTGGTGGGAACTGAGACCAAGAGTGGAGAAGAAGCAATGTGTCAAGAGCTAGGGTCTGAACTCAGGACCCTTGACTTCTGCCCGTACAGATCTGCATTGATAGCAAGGAACTAGCTCAGTAGGGATTCTCCAGTCAGATGAAACTCCTGCTTTGGACACTCCATGATCTCCCTCCAATAAATGAATGAATGAACATATGTGGGTCTTTGTGTATATAGACACACATACATATAAATACACACACACATCTTGTGTGTATATATATATCCCACATGTATATATCATGTGTGTATATATAATGTATTATGCATATATCTGGTATTTATACCGTGTTGTGTATGTGTGTGTAATATACATCATAGTCACATTACGTGTGTACTATATCGTGTGTGTAATGTCTGTATGCACACAGCTGTATTTATGTTTTTGTACACATGCATTAAATATATGCATGTATTATAAAACACACGTATAAACACTTAAGTAACAAACAATGTTCAGAGAAAGTCGGTGGAGTTTCTTTGATGTGTCTGAAAGTTGGTCGAGGGTTTCATTCCAGACCTCTGTTTGTGAACCGTGAGAATCCTTTGTTCTGTGCTAAGTTACTGCGCCAGTTTCGCTCGTGTGTGAGTTTCAGGAATATGTCCTTTTCAGCCTGGGGGTGAATTCCTATGCTATTGTGTTTGTCCTTGAGATACTGTAAATGGATGCATTGTCTTTGTTGAGGTCTGACCAGTGTGACACCCTTTTCAAGTTAGGTAAAGAAGTCAGTGTTAAAAAGTCTGGGTGTCCCTTGGGTGCTTTGGGGGAGTGGGAAATGGATCTAATCCTGAACAGAACCTGCTTTGTGGGAAAGCATACACAAGCAGTGAACCTTTTTTCTTTTCTGCCTTAGCTCGCTCAGCTGCTGGCAGAGCTACATTCTCTCCCAGACTTGTTCCCAGTTCAGACTCCGAGCCCAACTTACGTAAGTAGAAGTCTTGTTTGTTGCTCGTACTTAACAGAATCAGTTCCTGGCTTTTGAGGGGGCTCCAGAAACGATTCATCAGGGGCCCTTTTTTCTCTCCATTGCAGAAAAAGAAACCAGTGAGGCGGGCTTTTTCAGAGGGACAGATACCTCGCCGCACCAACCCTACCCGCAGCGCTCGGCCTCCAGAGAAGTTTGCTGTGGAAAACTTTACAGTGTCCACAAACTTTGAAGAAGACCTATGTGCTTTCAGGAGACGGAAGAGAATGAGCGGGGTATGTTTCTTACTCCCATGGCGCTTATCCCTGACCTCAGTGGTTAGGTCTTTTATCTGAACTGAGCTGCACAGAAAATAGAATGGACAGCCGAGAAGAAAGATGTGGAGTTTGCAAGACCTTGAGATCAGCTAATTACTGGTGCACGTTGCATTTGCCAGAGTTCTAAGGCTAACTGTGCTTCAGAAGTACGATAGAGTTGAGAGCTGAAAGGGCCCTTCCATGTCCTTTTTTTCCCCGCACTCTCATTTTATAGATCAGGAAACTGAGGCCCACAGAATGGCTCAGGGTTACACAGATTGTAAGCAGAAAAGCCAGGATTTGAGGAAGATTAGCTAGCATGCATATAGTGCTTTAAGATCTGCAAAGATCCGTACATATGTTATATTATTTGGTCCTCACAATAACCCATGAGGTAAGTGCTCCTATCTTCACTTTACAGACAAGGTTTAAGATTTGTCTACAGCACCCAGATAGAAAATGTTTGAGGCTAGATTTGAGCTTGGCTCTTCCTAACACCAGACCAAGTGTTCTGTGCCATGTGGCTGCCTCAGAGGAAATGTCCTCTGATGCCCAGTGTCCTGTTGCTCTGGTTCTGATGCCTGGGTGCACTGGTAGACGATTTAAGCTTTGCAAGTTTGTTTTCTATCTCTGTCTGACCATCTGTATGTAAATAGAAGCTGTAGAATACAGCTGGGGTAGGTTGTGTTTTTAAAGCCCCTGCTTGCTTCTCTGTTAGAGAGGTCTGATATGTCTGATTGTTTTCTAGGGTAAATGCCGTGTGTATAGAAAACGGCGTCTGTCTTCTTTCCGACGGGTGGATGAAATCACTGAAGATGACTTAGAAAATGTTGCCATAACTGTTAGAGATAAAATCTATGACAAAGTTCTGGTAAGGACTTCATTATCCAAAAATAATATTTAATTTGAGATTCTTCCCATATTTGCCATGCAGGGGAATGGATATTTGGAATCCTCTTTGGCATGCTAACTTGCATCAGGGTCCAGAGAGTGGGCATGAAACTGGGTGGGGGGGGGGGGTGAATCATCCCAGCTTACAATAAGATAACTTTTTAGAGGAAGAGAAATGGGTCATGTGTTGCTATAGGCTGGACAGGTTTTCTGCTTTGGGGGACTTGTGTTCTTGGCTTCTTTCCTCAATGTGCGGAAGATACAAAAGAGAAATACAAGGTAGTTACTGCCCTCGGGCAACTTAACTGCCTATTTGGTGGGAAAACATGTACACAGATAAAAAAATGTATGCAAAGATTTTAGTGGAAAGCTCGAACAATTTGCAAGAGGGTGGGGTGCCATCTGAGAAGACCTGATATAGGAGGTGGCATTTGAGCTAAGACGTAAGAGGGGCTAGAGAGTCGATAAGGAAAAAGCATCCATGTAGGAGAGTAGCGGGGAGTGAGCTCAGCGCTCTTGGGGTGATAGATTTGGAGCTGGAAGGGGCCTCTGGGGCCATCTAGTTCACTCTTCCCCAATAGAAGTGAATTGTCTTGCCTTAGTTAAGTAGTTGAGGCAGATTTTGGAATCTTGTGAATTTAGGGCTGGTGCCCTTTCCCAGCCTTGTTGGTTCACTTCATCTACAAACATGAAAGATGATTTCAGTTGATCATTAGATATTAAGTACAGACATTGTACTAAGTTCTGGGGATACAAAAGGAGACAAAAGACAATGTCTGCCAGGTTTTATTTAAGGGGGAAGAATGAGCTCATTTGTGTATGAGAGACACCTAGTGGATGCTAGCCAGGTTCGGGTGCTGGGGTCTCGATGAGGGCAGTGGTGGCAGCGGCAGTGGCGGCTGTGTAACAGATGTCATTGTACAAGCTGTTTTATCACATAGAGAAATTGTCAGAGTTTATCCCTTCGTTCTGTCTTCTACTCTTTAGGGTAATACATGCCATCAATGCCGACAGAAGACTATTGATACTAAGACAGTGTGTCGGAACATGGACTGTGGGGGAGTGAGAGGGCAGTTCTGTGGCCCGTGCCTCCGCAATCGTTACGGGGAAGATGTAAGATCAGCTCTCTTGGACCCGGTAGGAAATTATTTCTTTTTATTTTTTATCTCATATTGCTGAAGAGAGATGTATAAATGTAATTATAGCATTACATAACAACGTATATCATACAACAGTGATGATATGAGAGGCATATAATAGTTAAAGCATTGGAAACAGAGTCAGGAAAACCTGGGTTTGAATCCTGCCTCTAACTCTCACTAGCTGTTTGACCTTGGATAATTCACTCAATCTATTTAAGCCCCAGTTTCCACATCTGTAAGGTGGATATGTCATAACTCAGTGTTGTTTTGAAGATTAAATGTCTACGAAGCTCTTTGTAGAGTTTAAAGGGCTTTAAGAAGATAGGAAATCATCTTTTGAAAAGCCGTGAGCAGAGCTCCCAACCAGCCCGTCATGCGTATGGTCAGATTTATGCTTCATATCAGGAAGTAAGCTGTGAAGCATCCTCAAAAAGGATGAACAGAGTAGGGAGCAGAGCTTGCCTGGGAAATGAATGAGGAGGGAAGGAGCCTGGACCCCTCGTCATCTTGCAGCGAGAGAGAAGTTAGTGGGGAGTCAGAGCTTTCCAGTGGTTTCCTTGGCATGTTAGGAGCGAAAACAGGGAAGGCTCCCAGTCCGGTGGGTGGACAGACCCCTGTCCTTGGGAGGATGGGAGTGGGTAAGGGAAACTTTGTAATAGCGGCAAAAGAGGCTGCCCACTTACAGAGGCATTCCAGTAATAGGAAATGCTGCCTGTGATTATTAATAATATTATGTTGTTTGGTATTTATCAGTAATAATAGCCGACAAACACTAAAGTCCCCTAGGAGATAGAGCATTGGACTGGGAGTTGGGAAGACCCAAGTTCGCATCTGGCCCTAGACACTTAGATGTGTGACCCTGGGCAAGTCACTAAGCTGCTGTTGGCCTCAGTATTCTCATTTGTGAAATGGGAACAATAGAGCACCTGCCTCACAAGGTTGTACTTCTAGTGATCAGTGGCGTTTATATGGCTCTTTAATGCTTGCAAAGTTGTTTTGAAATGTTCTCATTTGATCCTCATGACCATCCTGGGAGGTGGGTACAATTTTTCCCTGGGAACCTGAGACCCAGAGATGGGAAGCTGCAGGTCAGGGTCTCCCAGAAGGTAAGTGTCAGATTCAGGATGGGAACCGTCTCCTGGGAGTTGCCTTGCTGACCCCTTTAGTGACTGCAGGCTTTAGCTCTCTCCTCACGGTCATTTGCCCCAAGGGGAGGCTCTCACCTGTCTGCTGTGCCCATCCCCAGGGATGTGGCGAGTGCTTCTTGCATTCTTGCATTCCAGCCCTCTCAGGCATAAGTGCACTGACCTGTCTCTAGACCCCAGCTGCAAGCTCTGGGACCCTGGGCCAGCTTCCTCATGTGTAAAGTGGTGATAGTCATGGCATCCAGCTTGGCCCAAAATGACCACATGGAACCCAAAGGTCAGTGATCGCCCCCCTCTCTCTCCCAGGACTGGGTGTGCCCTCCCTGCCGTGGGATTTGCAACTGCAGTTACTGTCGGAGGCGTGATGGCCGCTGCGCTACCGGGATCCTCATCCACCTGGCAAAATTTTATGGCTACAACAACGTGAAAGAATACCTGGAAAGGTGGGTTGCCTCTGTGGCCTGGTCAAAAGTGGAGGAGGAAAGCATGGGAAGGGGATGGGAAACTGGAGGAGTCCACTCAGCAGGACATGTGTTCCTGCATTGGTAAGGTCAAGAGTGCCCTAAGACTTTTGGGACACTTTGGACATTGCTCTGAGGACTTCTGCAGGGAGAAGGGCCAGAGGGTGAGCTCTGAATCTCTGAATAATGTCAGGGGTGGCCGTTTTATTGAGCACATCATTTCATAATGTGAGTGGTAACTTTGCTTATCTGTTTAGTGTAGTATAGATGTACTGGAGATGGAGTGTATAGATTTATAGTAAACAGCGTGTCTTTTTCCCATCTGTTTCTCAGCATACAGAAACAGCTGGTTGAAGACCACTAAGATGCAGGAGAAAACAGCCAGCCGCCTGTGTGGGGGGGCTTCTCAGGAAGACCCCCCCCCTCCCACTTGCCCTGATTGGTGCTCCAGATGTGACCCGTTCTGGGGACGGTTTAATTGTACAGGAAGCAGCTGTGGAGGGAGCTCAGCAGTTCTGCTTCTTCCTGTGTGTGATTTGTGACGGTTTAATCCACGTTCATAAAAAAAGTTTCTCAGGAAAGCAGTCATATGCGTGAAGGGGTCTGTGAGTTGTATACACCCTACAATCGGCACCGAGTACGGTGAAGCCTTTTTGTTTTAAATACTTCTATTGAAAAGCACAGTGAGAATCATGACCTAGTTATCATTCAGGTTAAGTTTACAAGGAGAAAACTTGACGAGCCACTCCCGTCCAGGGAAGGAAATGCTCAGGTATCTGTTGTGCCCCAAATAAACCCCTGACAAAGACGGCTGCCTTGGGCCCGAGCTTAGCTAAGCATGTTTCCCCACAGACTCAGACCATGGAAGTGTAACAGCCCCTGCCACGGCCTAAGACGCCTTTGAGATGCAGAATCTTGGCTATTTTTTCTTTCCCCTTTATTACAAAGTGCAATTACTTGTAAGAACTTGAAAATAGAGTTTTATTTTCATCAGAGATTGAGTCCTAGTTTGCTTGTAGAAAAACACATCTGGCTGATTCCGTTAGAAAGGGAACCATATTTAGGGTTCCCTCCCCCCCCCCTTCCCAAATGAGAACTTTTATCTGATGCTTAGTATCTGGAAGAGCAAAATCCCACTTGGCGGATGGGATGCTTTCAGAGCTTGTGTTTTATTGATTGCATTGGTAAAATGCCTAAGGGATACTGTACTTAATTTTGGTTGCTGGTGTTGGAGAAGCTTGTTTTAGCCATAGGAGAGTATACTCTGAGGGGAGCTGGAAGCATGGAGAGCATGGCCTTTGGCTTGGGGGTTCCTGCTTGGGTTTACTTACATGTCTCTTCCTTTATCTGCTTTTTCCTTTTCTTGGGGTTGGGGGAAATGTTGCATCCTCGGTAATTTCTGTGTCAGAGGTGAAAGTGAAGAAGTTTGAATAAAAGCTGAGTGAGGCAAGATGTGGATGCCGAGGAGAAGGCCCCCGGGGTGGCTTTCAGCGAGTATCTCCCTTTTACACGGACAAGAGCAGGGCCACCCCAGCCAGCACCCACTTGGCTGTCTTCTCTTTGCTCTTTAGCCGAAAGGTCCACACGTAGGTGGGCCCCCTGGCTTGGGTTTTGTACACAGGGCACTCATAGGTATGCTTTGTTTCCTGTCTGTCCACTGGAATGGCTTTGACAAAGATGACGGGCATCAGAGAGGTCAGCTCCTTGAGGCGGGCTTCTGCGATGGTTCCAGCCTGGACGTCCCATCGAGCGCCTAGGACAGAGAGCAGCACGTGAATCACTGTTCTGTGGAACGTGTCTTGGGCTCGCTGGCTACTACTGTCCAGCTGCGGAGTACACAGTTTGATGCAATAAAAGTTACAGTTATAATCATTTTTTAGCCCTCTGATTTCTTTGGGGGAGAGGTGGGAGCACACCCTTCATTAATTAAGAGCAAAGGAGGGAAGAGTCTCCACTCTTGGTTTGCTAGCTCTGTGACCTTCGACAGTAAACTTGGGGGAGAGAACGCCCCAGTGGCTCCAAGAAGATGGAAGCTCTACAGGTGAGAACTCAAGTTTCTAGGGTGCTTAGGGGTTACAGAGAACTCTGGTAGGGAGGGCAAGTGAAAATGCCCCATGTTTACACAGCCAAGATTTGAACCTGGAGCTCCTCACTCCAAATCCTGTATTCCTGCTTGATGATGGGGAGCTAATGAGGTGATTTCTAGGCTTGCCTCAACATCCCCTGAGCCTATGGAGGGCCCAGAAAGCTGAATTTGAGTGTTTTGAGCCTAGGGAAGCTAAAGAGTATTAGCTTCAGATCCTGGATGAAGCAAGCACTGGACCCAGCCTCGCTTTATGCATGGAGAAACTGAGGAAACCAGTCAAGTTCAGTGATGCCAAGGTCTCCTGACCTCAAATCCAGAACCCTTGCTTGGGTGTTCATCTTGCCCAGCCTCCTGATTTACAGGTGAGGAAACTGAGGCACGGCGGGGTGCTCCCCAGAAATCTGACTTGGGTGCCAGTTGTCAAGCTCCTGCAGGAGCCAGGATTCCAACCTGCTGCTTCTGAGATGGGCTGCCATCTTTGGCCATGTTGCTGTGAATGAGCATGTCCACCAGGGGGTGGCCTTGGGCAGGAGAAGAGCTTTCAGTTCCTGAGCCTTGGGAGTACCCACAGAGGAGTGATGCCTTATGACCCAGTGTAAACTCGCTGGAGTTTGGGGTCTCCTTGGGCACATCTGGGTGCAAAGCCCCCAGCTCTCTATCCCTCACCTGCGAAAGGAAGGGGCTGCAGTAGACCTTTGAAGAACTAGGCCTGGGACTTGGAGTGAGACCTGACCCAGAATCCCACCCCAGACTACCCTGTGCCCTCAGCTTCTTCATCTGTAAAATGGGGTGGGCGAGTAGCTTGATGGTTTCTGAGGCCAAATTTATAATCCTGCCATTCCTTCTAGCTCAGTCAGATTTTTAACCTTAGGGACCTTCTCAGAACAATGGCATAAAATACATAGGGTTATAAAGGAAACCTTCCGTTGGCATTGGTTAGTACTTAATCAAATGTTCCTGGAGCCCAGGTGAAGCAGCTTTTCTCTAGGTCGGACATAGAACAAAGTAGAAGGTTGTCTAACCCCCACTGTATTCGAGACATATTTTGGGTTTTGTCCTGTGATTTCAGTATTTCAAGAAATTCCTTCCCCTCTACGGGCACAGAGCAGATGCTAGTGTGTCACTGCTGAGATCTGAACCCAGGTCTTTCTGATTCAAAGGCCTCTCATAAAGGGACAGATGGAATAGGTAGCACCAGTCCTTGGTTACAGACCCTAGCTGGGCTTTCTGGCTAGGTGTGCAGCATTGCTGGTGGGCCATGTGTTACAGCAGAAAAAGTCCTAGAATCAGGGTCAGAAGATGTGTGTTCAAATCCCGGCATTGCCACTTAACTACCTTGGAGACTTCGAGCAAGTCACCTTTCTACAGACCTCAGTCTCCCCATCTGTAAGATGGGAAGGTGGTGCCCGCTCTATAATACAGGTGAGGCTCCTACCTTCCATGAAGAGCCCATGGATGTACGCTCCTTCCCTCGGGGGGTGGCCATAATCCTCCTTGGTCTTCTTGGTCACATCTACAGTCAGGCATATCTTATCCAACGGCCACTCATTCTTCCGAGCCATGCTCTGCATCACAGCTTCAGAGGGGAGAAGAAATGGGATAAGAAAAATGCTTCTGGGCCATGGCTCCCCTTTGTTCACAGGTGAGTTTTGACCCCTGCCTAGTGGGTCCTCAGCATGGAAGCACTGGGCACCTTGGGAGGGAAGAGCTAAAAGGGTCTGCTTGCTGTTGGTTGAGATGAACGCAGGGACACACTGGTGCCAGGCTCAGAGCCCTGCCCCTACCTGTCAGGAAGGACTGTGGGTTAAAGAATCCGGAGAGCCACACCACGGCTGGCATGACCAGGTCTTGGGTCCAGGTATCGAGCTCTCGGCACCTCAAGAGGAGGTCGTTGAACCTGGTGGGAAAGAAGAGGAGAAAGGCCAGTGGATTCTTAGCAGGTCCCATTTGGTTCTGGAGGGTTTTTGCAAATTCACAGGTGAATCTGGAGAAGAGCACAAGATGCCTGCAGACAGAATGAGCCACCCTTCACCCCCAACTACTGACACTCGAGGGTTAACCTTGAGTTTCTTAATCCACTGGGAATAAAGGCTGGTGGTTTCCTCCCGAGACTGCCCATTATTCAGGGAACCTGGGGCGGTATACATCTCCCAAATTGGCTCGGAGATAAAAAACAGCTTGGACTCGGTTGGTCAGTCCGTCCTTCTAGAGAATAGCCATTTTCTCAGAGAATAAGAATTTGATTAGTTTGGGTGTGAGGTTTTAGTTAAATAAAAAAGATAAGTACACAAGTGAATCGGGGTAAGACAGGCTGCTACTGGCCACAGTAGAAAGAGCATCCCGTCAGTGAATTGTGCTTCCGTTTACACTTCTGTTATTAAAGTTATTTAAGCATGGCCTTGTGCCCCGATTAATGTCTGTAGGTGGTGAGTTTGGCTCCCAAGTGGGAGAGTAGCAGCCCCACAAGATTTCTAAGGAGACTCACTTAACCTTTCATTTCCAACATTGTTTAATGGGTAGCTTTGGTCCAAGTTCTCTGCTGAGGCTGTTGGCCCTGCTACAGCCCGTCTCTGATGCCTACTCTGGGACTTTGGGCAGGTCAGCCTTCTGGCCTCCATTTCCTATCTGCAGTGAGGAGGCTGTTGGGAAAGCCTTCATCTTGCCAGGCCTCGGTTTCCTCCTCTGTAAAAGGAGAGGGCGTTCTAGGCTGCCACTGAGCAATCTTCAGACATTATCTCTGTGGTCCCAGCACCTGACTCCTTCCTGCATCTGCTTACCAACACCTTACAAAGCAGAGGGTGTCCGTCCACAAGGCCTTGGTGCTGTTTAATGCTCTCACTTTGGCTGTAGAAGCTCATTAAGATTTGGGGCACCCTCCCGTGCCTGGCTCCTCGCGGGGCTGTGAGGCATCGAGCGAGTGTACAGGTGCTCAGTGATCCCTTTCCTTCCCGCGTTGAAGTTTAAATAACCCTGGGTATTACAAGGTTGCGCTCCCCATTTTAGAGTGGAGTAAACGCACTCAGGTAAATGACTGGCAAGTCACAAGGCAGGTGAGTGTCAGAGGCAGGTCCGGCCCAGGCCTTCTGGTTCCGATGCCATCCACCACCTACTGTGTGCTTGCTACCGACGGGAGTAAATCCAGGATCATTTCAGGGTGGAAGAAGCCCTGGGACCCAGGCCCCCTGGAAGGGAGCATTGGGTGGGGCTTCGAGGTTACAAAGCGCCCTCCTGCAGGCTGGCAGGCCTCCTGGGGGAGAGGGCATTGTCTCCTCTGCTTTGCCTGGAGGGGAGCCTCCGGCTGTGCTGCCACCCTCCCCCAAGCATCTGCTCAGCCCCAGCCTGGTTTGTGTCACTAGAGGCAGACCCGGGTTTGAATCTACCTCTGAGGCCTGTTGGCTGTGTGATCACAGGGCAGCCCCTGCCTCGGAGCCTCAGTTTCTTCATCTGTAAGGGGGATAAAACCCTTAGTACCCTCCTTCCCAGGTTGTTGTGAAGTCATAGAATGGGAAAGGGCAGGGAAGGCAGTGGCCACAGAATCCAACTCACAGGCACAAAGGAGGCCCCAGATGATGGAATTCAAATTATGTCAGGAATTAACATCCCCATCAGAGGATCACAGAAGGTGCTACAGCATTTAGGAAAGCCAGGACAGAGGTCCCAGGCAGAACCTCCAGCACGGACAGTAGGTGGTGGATGGCATCGGAGCCAGAAGGCCTGGGCTGGCTGGACCTGCCTCTGACACTCACCTGCCGTGTGAGTGAGCCTTCCGTGCTGCTGGTTTTACAGGCTGATCACAGGGGTTAGAGCTGGGATTTAGGGCCTTTGAGATCGAAGCCTTCTCCACCCCCATTTTATAGCTGAAGAAACCCAGGGCAGGAAAGTGGCCTACCCAAGGTGCCTGCAAAGGCAGGCACCAGGATTTGAACGCGGATCCTGACACCATGCCCAGGATGTCATTGATAGAAGGAGCCCCAGATGGGGAATAAGATCTGAATTCAAATCCTCCCTCTACCACTTAACTGCCTGGTGGCTTTGGGTAAATCTCAACCTTTCTGGGCCCCTGTTTCCTCACATTATGATGTGAGAGGGTTGGTCTAGGCTGGCCAGTGGGGGCTCAGAAGAGAGCCCATCAGAATGCCCAAGGAAAGGCATCTCTTGCCTTTTGTCAGTCATGAAGAAGAGACTAAGGGGATCTAAAGGGATGTCGTCACGGTCGCCCGGCAGGCACCTGACCTTCTTCTTCCCAAATTTAAGCCACCACTGTATCCTGTTAAAACTTTGTATAAGCATGGATTATCTCTTTTTTCCTTCCCCCTCAACAACTGCTTAAAAAATAAAAATAAGTAAAACTCTTAATAAAACAGCCAAGTCCCACAAAACAAGCTCCCCCATGGGTCATGTCCAGAAAGGAACGTTGTGTCAGCATCTGACGTGCATCACCTTTCCGGTGGAGGGGTATCTTTTGTCCTCTGGGCTCACCCCCTCATAATTCTGAATGGGCAGGAAGGGGATGCAAAGCTTGGTGCATCTGGGCAATGAAGGTGGACCCTGGGGCCACTCACCACTGGGCAAGGCCATAGGTGGAGGGATAGGCCAGCCGGAGCCAGGTGTCGGGCACAGTGTCATAATTCAGCGCTGTCTGCCAGGCTTCCATGTCGGCAGAGAGCATGAGCTCACCCTGCGGTGGGGGAGAGAAGGGAGCAGCCTGGTGAGTGGGCCCTAGATGGCCAGGCCCACCCCAGACCTGATCCCTCTGCATACCTTCAGGCCGAGGTCCAGCTGCTGCAGGGACCCACGGATCTCTTGCAGGAGAAGGTTCATCCGCTCACACTCTTGGAAGCACACAAGGACATAGGGACTGCGCAGTGGGGTTTTCTGCATGATCTCTGTTATGTCAAACTCTTCAGGAAGCTTCTCCAAGATGTCGTCCAGAATGCTCTTAACCTTAAGTCAGAAACATCAAGAGTTTCCGAGCACACAGGTCCATCTTTCCTGGGATCAGGGCCTTGTGGGGGAGGTCAGTGCTGGGTGCTGAGGCAGGAAAGCCTGGGTTTGAATCTTACACCTGACACTTGCTAGAAGCCTGGGAAGGGTCCCGAGTTATCAGAGTGTGGAGCCCTATGGATAAACTCTACTGACTAAACTGGCTGGCTAAACTCTACTGCATTTCTATTATCCCCTGTGTAGTGATCATGTCAGGCCTGGCACGACCGGTCTTGGGGAGGCTGGCTCACATCTGGGGACTCCCCAATAAGATATTATTAATCGTGCTCTGCTTCCCCACAGCTGCACATTTAAAGCTTTTTATTCTTGCTCACTCACCCTAGCAATGGTCTTGATTAACATCTCATGGTTGGAAGGAGACAAAGGTTACTGAGTTGGCATGGCCTCTGTGATTGCAAAAGGCCATGACAGGCTCCCCTCATTTCTCTCTTAGATGGGCTCACTCTATGAGAGATTACTCAGATTGGACAAAGTCTCCTAAACCATTCTGATGGACAAGATGGCAATGGGGGTGGATGAGAATATATTTAGGTGTGCCCAGAAGTGGGGAAGCTAGGTGGTACAGTGGATAGAGGACTGGGCCTGGAGTCAGAAAGACTAGAGTTCAAGTCTGACCTCAGATACTTAGTAGCTGTGTGACCCTGGGCAAGTCACTTAACCCCTGCCTGCATAAAACTGGGGCAGGAAATGGCAAGCCACTAAAGTATCTTTGCCAGGAAAACCCCTTGGACAGTTGGTCCATGGCTCACAAAGAGCCAGACACAACTGAACAAGAACTGGTTGAACACCTGGACCCAAGGAGAAGTCACTGGTGGCTTGGTGTAGCCCTGGAATGGAGTGTCTGGTGGGGTGCCCTAGAGGTTGGTGATTAGCCCTGTGCTGCTTAATGTTTTTATTAATTATTTGGATGAAAGTATTGACGACAGCCTCCTCCAATTTGGCAGAGGCACCAAACGATACGTAGTTCATCACTGGGTGAAATAATCGGGGCCCCAAAGTCTTTTGGCAGGCTAGAACATGGGGACAAAACTAACATGCTGAAACTTGAGAGTCAAATGCAAACTTTTACATTTGGCCCAAAAAGTCAACCTTATAAGCAGAATATGGAAGATCTGTATCTAGAAAGCTGCTTGTCTGCCACATTTAATGTATTATGGGCAACCCCCAAATCAAAGGAGATCATCTTAGGTTGTGTTAAATCTCAGAGAGGACCCTGGGGAGGGCAGGTGAGAGCGGGGCTGGCCTCTGCCTTCATCAGTTGTCATAGGGGCTATGGGAAGGAGATCTGTGGGATGGAGAGCTTTGGCTAATTGCTGTTCACTTGTTTCAGTCCTGCCAACCCTTCACGGTCCCATCTAGGGTTTTCTTAGCAAAGATCCTGGAGTGGTTTTCTATTTCCTTTTCTAGCTCATTTTACAGATGAGGAAACTGAGGCAGATGGTTCTGTAACTTACCCAGGGTAACTGTCTGAGGCAGGATTTGAACTCAGAAGCAGGGGTTTCCCTGACTCTGTACTACGGCACCATCTAGCTGCCTATTTACCCAATACTGTATTTATTCTTAGATAACCAAGGTAGCAAAGGTGGGCATTTTAGTCCGGCCAGTCCCTGCTTAATGTTAGGAAACACTTCCTAGTGGAGGCAGCCTGGACACTTGTCGACTGGGCTGGAGATTGAATTTCTCTTCAGGGATGGGTTGAAGTAGATGTTGGAGGGTCATGGGCTTAGAGATTTGGAATGGGAAAGGTCAGAGAGGCCACTCACCAAAAGGGAAGGGGGACATGTGCAAGCCCTCACAGATAGCGCATGGCAGAAGTGGGATTCGAACCCAGGTCCTCTGTTCTTGTTGTGATCACTGTTTTCTTGTTCATGTGGGTAACAACCACATGAATGTTAAATTCATACCTCTGCTTGGGAAAGGGACTAGGGCTTTGCTCATGAGAACCTGACACTGAGCTAGCGACACCAGCCTGACGTGTGGTGCTCTTGGCACTAAATAACAGCAGTCATTCCCTTAACATTCTGAGGTTGCAAAGCGCTTTACAAAAATTACCATTAATTAAAATTTAAATAATAATTTAAAATGACTGTTTCTCCCAAAAACTTTGTGAGGTAGTACTGTCATCCTCCAGGAGGAGATGGAGACAGAGTGGTCCCTCACCTGGGGACACAAAGAGTAAACATCCAAGGCAAGATTTGAACTCACATCTCCCTGACTCCAAGGCCAACACTCTATCCACCGTCCCGAGCACTGAGGTCGGCCTGTGGGTGGTTGTTGAGACAATAGCCCACCTGCCGGACAGTCACAATTTTGTATAAGTAACTGTAACAGGGCAAGGGGAGTAACTGAGTGGGGGAAAATTTAAAAATTCATCACATCCTCTTCAAAAGCAGGAAAAGCTAAGTTGGACATTTCTGTCTCTCACGTAACAGGCTGAAAGGCGCCGGTGAAGCCCCGCCAATAGTGATCAATAAATGCATACTGTACCTTTTCCTCTGCGGACTGGGCCAGCTCTTCACTGAGCCGAAGATTCCTGGGCTGCATCTCCAGCAGAACTCCAAAGAGGGTGTTTGAAGTCACGGTCAGGAATCCAATTTCGGCGTTGGGATGGAGGCCATACAATGCTGGGCTTTCGGGAGGAAGTGCTTCTTCTATGTACTGGTGGTAGCCCATGTAGTCCAGGGTGAGCGGAGCTGGGAAACCTGGGGCCAGCAGGAGCTCACCTTCGAACTTCCACCACAGGAAGAAAGGGAGTTATTCCAAATTTCGGGCAGCCTTTGCCCGTCCTCCTTCACTAATGTCCTGCTCTGGTTCCTGACTGTGGGGTGGGTACGACCCAGAGCTCACACCCTTCTGCACATCCAATCTAGGTAGCCAGACCTGGAGTTAGGAAGCCCCGAGTCTGAAGCCTGCTTCAGACACTAGCCGCGTGACCTTGAGCAAGTCACTTAACTTGTTTACCTCAGTTTCCTCATCTGTAAAATGATAATCATAATAATAGACCCTCCCTCCCAGGGTTGTTGTGAGGATAAAATGAAATAACACTTGTGAAGTGCTTTGTAAATCTTAAAGCATGATAGAACTGCCAGTGACTGTTGTTGTCATTAATTATCGTTAACGATAAGAATAACAAACATTTGCTGGGTCTGACTGATTCTGCCTCTCACATCTATCCCCATCTCTCCCTTCTTCAGTCTGTCAAAGTGTTTTTCTAAAGTACAGACGTGACTGTGTCATTCTCAGGCTCAGGAAACTTCTACAGCTCCTCCTTGACTCTAGGATAAGATAAAAACCCCTCTGTGAACAGTAATTATTATCATAGGAACAAACTCAGCAACAAGATCATAGGAACAGAGCTGGAAGGGACCTTAAAGATTCAAAATTAAAAAATTTTTAATTTAAAGTCAAGAATGAAAATTTTAGTCTGATTCCCTTAAGTAACAATATTATTATTAATAGTAATATTAACATATTTATTAATTATTAATATTAATGACATGTTTAAGTTTGCACAATGCTCCACATGTGTTACTGTACTTGATTTGAGTGTCACTGAGAACTGACAACAAGGATATCTCTGTGGCATTTTAAGGTTTGCAAAACGCCTGCCAGATGTTTCTCCTTTTACCCTCCCTACAACCCTGGGAAGTAGGTGCGCTGTCATCCCCATTTGGGGGAGTGACTGGCTCTGGGGTCACACAACCAGTAAATGAGGCCAGATCTGCACTCAGCTCTCCCTGGATCCAGTCCGTCGCTGCCTCCGAGAGCCCAGTCCCCAGGCACCGTGGCATCTGCCTACTGTCAGTGCCTGGGCTTGACCAGCCCACTTCCAGTAATGTGGAGGGACACGACCTTCTCCTCCTCTTGGATTGCCTCCTGGTGGCATACTGCATGGGAATGAAGCTTCTGAAACAATTGACTCTTGACTTAGAACACAGAAAAGACTGGAACGGATGGTCAAGCTCTCTCTGGGGACGTTCAGGTAAGAAGAGCTATGGGCCTCTGGGTAGGGAAGCAGAGTCGTCTTCTGCCCATTGGCCACCCGGGCATGCTGTGGCCATGAAGGCATCACTCCATGACTTCCTTCGTCATGTGGTGGCTCTTCTTTCCTGATCTGCCATGAATGTGTATCAGAGAAGAAACAGCCTTGTGAGCTTTGGCAGGTCAGAGGGCCGACAGAGGTCCTCTCAGCAGCGGGAGTTAGTAGTGGCAGCGTCTAACGAATAACCAGCCTCGAGTGACTGCTTGACCACTCAGCCTAATAGCGAACTGACCCTACAACAGAGACTTTGTGTCCTTTGAGCTGGAGAGTGATTCAACCGTTGGCTATCCCACACTGAGCAGTGACCCTTTGAGGGATTCCTTGAAAACAAAAAAGAATTCCCCATAGAAGGAAACACCCCTCTCCCATGTTTTTGGGGGTTGTAGCAATCACTTAAGTTTGACTCTGCTCTCTTGGGGCCATTATGTCCCTGGTTTAGGGGGGATGGATGTTTTTAGAAAATACTCTTTGTAGGGGCAGCTAGGTGGTGCAGTGAACAGAGCACTGGTCTTGGAATCAGGAGGATCTGAGTTCAAATTCAGCCTCAGACAGTCGACACAAAAATAGCTGTGTGACCTTGGGCAAGTCACTTAACCCCAACTGCCTTGCCCTCCCCCCTCCAAAAAGCAAAAAAAAAAAAAAAAAGAAAGAAAGAAAAGAAAAAAGAAAGAAAGAAAGAAAAGAAAAAGAAAATACCCTTTGCAAAAGCTAGTTGATGTGGACTGGTTAAATGCTATTGGGGAACACACTAGAGAGGGGCTCATCAGCCAAAGTACTAGAAAATTATTTGCAGATGCTCTGGATCACTCCTAGAACCACGGGGAGGGAAGGAGTAACTGGCTGTCCACTGAGCGCCCAATCTCTATCGGGAGAGAGTGAATCCTAGAGCTGATGCTTCACACACAACAACAGGTTTAAGAAACGTTAAGATTTTAAATCCATCCAGACATTTGGAGTGGCAACAGTTGAAATTTTAAGAAAACAAACCAAAAATAGGTTTCAAATTCACTCTGTAGTATGTGTTAGGAAATAAGTAAGAAAGCTGAAGATTTAAATTCTCAGTTTCCGAGAGCTCCATCAGATAATTTCCAAATTAAACACACAAAGGTCTGGTTTCAGTGTAAGCCATGGACGACTCATATCCATGTGATTTTGTTTCAGCTTCAGCGGGAAGATTATTAAGCATGATGATATCAATTTCAAGAAGTTATCAAATGGGAATCCTTAACTCAAAGGTCAGATAACTATCAAAGGCTCCTAAAATGCCATTAATTCAGACTCCACCCATTAGAATTTGTAATCATTTGAAGAGGTTTCAAAGGTTTGCCTTTCCTAGGAAAATCAATTCCTCTTACATTGTAATATTAAACTGTGCTAAAATGATCACAGTCTATAATAAAGCTTGAAATATTAAACAGACCTTTCTAAGTACTTCGGAAGCATCTGTTTGCATGAAAAATTAATAAAACTTATTACAAATTTATCCTATTAATGAAAACAAGGTTCTTAGTACTCAGTGCATCCACTACCCTCTGAGCAATGTCCTGGACACAACCGGTGAAACCCAAATGTTTCCTGCCTCCAAGGAGATTACTTTCTCTTGTCCCTTCACTTTATAGATGAGGAAACTGGGCAGTGGCCTGTCTATGATGACACACAGGGATTAGCGGATGCTTATCTATAAGGCATCATGGTATAGTGAATAGAGCATTGAGCTTGGACTCAGGAAGGCCCAGGTTCAAATCCCACCTCTTGATATATATCAACAGTGTGACCCTGGGCAACCTCAATGTTCTCATCTGTAAAATGGGGTTGTAATGCCCATAGAGAATTGAGACCCAAATGAGATAATGTATAAGCAAACATCAAAACTCTAGAAATGGCAGCTATTATTCTGTCTTTTGTACTAGGTGTTCCAGAAGATGTGAAGAAATAGTAACCATGGTTCTTGTCCTCAGAAAGTTTGCCATCCATATGAGGAGGTAAAAATCTAAGCAGAGAATACGAGAATTGGAAGGACCTCAATGGGCACCAAAGGAGTGCCCACCAGAACGAACCCAGCGAAGGGGAAGCCAGCCCAGCAGCCCCTCCTCCTAACTACAAGCAGAGAGGCTTAGAGCACGTGTGGGAGGGGGAGGCTGTGAAGGAAGGCACGGATGTGCAGGTGCAGGAATTCCCCTTGGATTTGTGCAGGGATGGGTGAGAAGCTGAGGACCCCAGGTGCCACAGGTGGAGAGGACCAAGGACAAATTGGGGAGCTTGCTTCTGAATCCCCCTGCTCCTGGACATCGAATGAATCCAAGTTCTTATCCCTCAAAACCGAGGCTTGTGTTTTGTTTGTGCCAGTCTGCTGGAGCCTTTGCTGAGTACTTAGCATGTTAAAAATGTCATCTGCTACTTGTGAACTTGTGTTGTTGCCTGCCTTTAGCCTTCAGGCTCTGCTGGGATCGGAGGCTTAGAGCCTGGGAAGGGACTTAGGGCTCAGCTCTTCCAATGTAATAAATATTAAGATAAAGCAGGCGAAGTTTATGTGGGGCAAGATTCAAGATCAAATAAGATAATGGGGGGGGATGGAGGGGACTTAAAGCACGCACACCTGTCCTGAGCTAGGCGGCCCCTCAGAGTGCCGCTGAATGGAACACCCAATTCAGTCAATCAGCCAGCTATTCTTAGCTGTCTACTGTGTGCAAGGCAGGGTGCTGGTCAGCTGTCTGTCTCTCTCTCCCCTCTCTAGCCTCCCCCTTTCTCTGTCTCTCTTAAGGATGGACAGGAGATTTCACAAATATAAGGGTTCCCTCAAGCAACCCAGATCAGCACCAGCTCTCCCAATCTTTGCTGCCTGGGGCATTAGTGAACGTCCAGGGTCGGCAGAATCCATGCCCCCCGGACCCTTCCCACCCTGTCCTCTGACTCTGAGGCCAGCTTTCTCTGTATTCCACCAGCTGCTCTTAGATTGTGAGCTCCCTGAGGTCAGGGACTGTCCCCAATGTTAGCACAATGTAGCAGGCACCTAATAAATGTTTATGAACTAGGTGCCTCTCTTGAACTGGCAATACAATGAATGCATAATAATTTATTAGGGGTTTGCTCCGTTAGGCAGTGTACTAACTTCTGGGGCTACAAATGTTTAAGCAAGTGAGAGGGCCTGCCTTCATAGAGCTTACATTCTAATTAGGAAGGCAGCACATTGAGAAGTATGAGGTATATGAATGTTGAGTGCTTTTGAAATGACTAGAAAGTGACATGGAAGCCGGATCAAGCCAGAGCTCACCTAGCACAACTTTGGGTCTCCAGGCCAAAGTCCAGTTTCCACAGAGGAGTTAAGGAGGATGTCCAGAGTGGAGCTGAATCTGGTTTGGAAATGATTTGGGAATGGTAGCCTGAGGCCTGGTGAGGAAGCTGGGGGGTCAAAGCCTGCTCGACTCCCCCACTACACTGTCTTCTGACAGAGACATGCCATCCAAAGTGACCACTGGTGGGTGTAGGACACTGGCCTGTGAGGACTCATGGGATTCTCCACCTCACTGAAATCAGAGTTAATATGCCAGGCACTGAGGTAAAAAAAACCCAAAGGAAGTCATCCTGTCCTAATTACAGCTATGCATGTATGTAAAAATGTTCGACAAACCTCAGAACCCCAGGGCAGTGTCTGGTGGTGATCACTGACAAGTGGTGAGTTGCTCTGACAATAACTTCTTTCCTGCAAGTCAGTCCAAGCCTGGGGATCCGACGGGGGCACAGCCTTTTGAGTGTCGTGAGGATGTGACCAGTAAGCATGGCCCCCTCTCAGGATCTGTCTGGGAGTCTGGGCTCCTGCATTGCTAAAGGGCATCCCCACACCAGTGATGCCCCTCGGGCTCCAGCCCCTCTGCAGCACTGGCAATCACTGGGATGCCAGTGAAGAGGCCGCCAAAGGTTAATGGACCGCCTTGTCTGGCAGCACTAATTCTCCACTTATCCACAGGCCAGAGAGGAGGACAAACCAGCCGTGTGAGCTTCTCCCGAGGCCCCCCTGACCTCCACCATCATTTGGAGAAATCAGCCTTGCTGGAGGTCAGACACACAGCCCTGTTTATCCTTCTCGTCTCCATGGTAACCTGCTCCCAGGCCCCTTCCGAGGAGTGATTTCCAATAGAGCTATATTGAAAGTGGCTTTCTGACATGTACAATCCTGTTCATTAGGACTGAGCAAAGACGAAAAGATTGGGAGCTAGGGGCTGGCCCGTGACAGCAGTCAGAGGGGAGACAATAGCTTTTCTATACAGTCCCCACTAAGTGGTATTTAGCGCCATCAATTTTACTGAAGGGAAAAAAAGTGTGTATGTGTGTGTGCGCGTGTGTGTGTGTGCATGTGCATATGTGCGTGTGTGTGCATGTGGCTATATATAGTCTAAAATGCATGGAAAATGACTTCATTATCTCATTCCAAAACAGTGGACTCTGTATGTGTCTGTGAAACACACACACACACACACACACACACGAAGTCTGCTATTTGGAAATGAGACAATGAAGTTATTTTCATGTAGTTTAAATTTTCAGATAACTGCTGAGTATTCTGAAGACTGTATTCTTTATGTAGAACAGAAGCTGCTTGGGGGCAGGCACTGTTGTGTGTGCATTTTGTCTTGTGTTCTCAGGAGGAGCTTACAAATATCCGTGGAATTGAACTGGAGTTCTTGAAGGTGACTTGCCGGGAGTTCGAGTCGTAATTGCTAAATACATTTCTAGTAGAGCATTTTGAGGAAAATTAGGAAAACCCAGTCTGGCTTAAATAATAGAAATTGTGCAACTCCTTTTCATGCAATTAAAGCCTTGAGAATGCTAGGTATGCATTCAGCAGACATTTATTAAGCTCCTAATTTGTAGAAAGCACTTGGAGGTGCCTGGTGGAGGCAGAGGGTTGGACAGAGTGTGGTCACTGACTTTGAAAAACTGTCCACGGAGGAGGGATTCTATTTGTCTGGGAGTGACCTGGGGGGGCTTATGGAGCAGTGGGTGAGAGCAGTAAATTAGAAATTTCATTTTGAAGTCAAGAATGTGATCGTGTTTTATCCTGATAGTGAAAAGTGCCCCAGGGGAGGGGCTGCCAGGGAGGCCACACATTCTTCCTCCTTGCCCCCTGCCAGGGTGGCTACAGCAGGGATTCCTTCATACACGGGTTGGGTCAGAGGGTTTGGGAGAGTGTCTTTCCACTCTAAAATTCAGTGATTGTCATAGAGCTTGTTATATGTGTGTGTGTATGTGTGTGTGTCTGTGTGTCACAGAAACACAGATAATCACAACACACATGATCACATAATAGGCTCATTAGACAAAACAAAAGATATGTGACCTGTCAATGCCTGGGAGAATTGTGGTGGCCCCTGGCAGAGCCGGCGCGGGATGCCGCGCTCAAGGGCAGGCCAAGCTGAGGAGACAAGGAGCACAGACCTAACTTTGGGTCTCCCAAAGGGGACCCTCCTGGGCCTGGAAATGGT
>CM053585.1:542334636-542374070 GCA_028646515.1 Pseudochirops corinnae
GCCGTGTACAAATAAATATCCTTCTAGTTCCAATTTGAGCTAATGCACATTTGTTACACACACAGCAAAGAGACAGTGGCAGAGAGCTGGCCTTATGCTCAGGGAGACGAGTTCAAATCCAACCTCAGATACTTACTAGCTATGTGAATCACTTATCCTCTGCTTGCCTCATTTTCCTGTACTGTAAAGTGGGGATAATAAGAGCAAAACCTACCTCCCAGGGCGGTTGTGAAGACTAAATGAGATCATAATGTAAAGCGTTTAGCACACAGTAGGCATTTAGTAAACACCTGGTCCTCTCCTCCTTCCCTTGTCCCTCTCCCCAGCCAGTCCAGGTATCCACACAAAGTCCAGCACCAATATGGTGACTCCCAGGCAGCCTAAGGTAGGATGTACTACTGAATAGCGGACTCTGCCAGTGTGTGACGACTACTCTAAAAGCCTGGGTGAGATGGGGAGACCCTGTCTCAAAAACAAAAAAAAATCAAGTCCCATCTTAGATGCATACTTGTGCAAACTGCTTAGTGCCCACAAACAATGAAGGCTATGAATTTTGAAGTAGGTGCCGACCTGGCCGTGTGAAGGGTACTTTCCACACTGAGAAAATCACAGTTCCAAACCAATGTGCCCGTACTGGGAAGAAAAATGAGGGAATGAAGGAAAGGACAAAACCAAAATCCAGGGAAGAGTGCCTGTCCTCACAGGGCTTACCTTCTACCAAGAAACAGGGAGACAACCTGTGAGCACAGGCCTCTCCATGATAATAAATCAAGAAGTGAAAAACCACTGAGGACAGAAGAAACCAAAGGAAGCCCCACTCCATTCAGGGGCAGGCTTCGCACAAACTGGATTCTCACTCGATGCCAGTCACCGGGTGAAGTCTGAAGGCAGCCTTACCATGGAGGGGTTCATGAATTCTTCTAAATAGCCGCGGCACAGCTTGCGATCCCAGTCATCCGTGATGTGGCCCCCATACATGATCTCCCCAAAGAGATAGCGTAGGTCTTCCCACGGGACCTGGGGTAAGCATAGAAAGGCACAGGTGAGCCCTCAGCAAGGCCACTGGCCAAGGCAAATGCCCCCCACCCCTGGAAAGGATGCGGCACACCTGGAGGTCCCAAAGCATTCCAAATTTGGAGCTAGAATCCCATGATAGGGAAGCGTGGTGTGTCCTGAGAGAGTCAGGGCTTGGAGACCTCGCCCGCACAAACGGCAGAGTTGCATAAAAATGATTTCAGAGCACTCTTTACATAAAAGTAGTAGAAACATGTATATGTAACGCACATGTACTCAACGCATGTGGGTCTGGTATTTTAATGTTTGCTCCCTTGAGAGGCAGTGGTTTGCCTCAGTCAGAGAAACTGGAGATCAACTTCCATCCCTGTTTCCTCTTTTATGTGACCATAGGTAAGTCACCAGAACTTTGTGAATTCTGGGAACCTCTCTGAGTCTTCATTATAGGTATTAAGTATCATAGGACTGTTGCAACATGCTTCTGATGGAGGAATCTCCATTCTCTAGATGGGAAGTCATGGTGGCTCGGGAGAAAGGGCACTGGCTCTGGTGTCAGAGGACCTGGATTCGAATGTCACCTGTGATACGTAATTCCTTTTTCACCAAGGGATTATCACTCCCCCTTCCTCAGCCTCAGTTTCCTCATCTGTAAAATGAACTGTCCTCTCAGGTCCTGTCCAACTTTAGACTGATGACCCTCAGAGCTGACAAAATCCCCTACATTTTTACTACCTCCCTTCAAAAAGGATTTGCAGGGCAGGACTGGACTTGAGAGTGTGCCTTCTGAAAAGGCTGTTCTCTGACCAGGAAGCCAGCACCAGGCCGAGGCCTGATTCAGAGCAGAGAGGCCACAAGTGAGCAGAACCATCCGTACTTCTCATTGGCATTCTAAGAGAGAAGAGGCAGGGGATTCATGAACCCAGCCTGGCTTTGGATGGATTCTGCTTTCAGCTGTCTGAGAAGGGTAATCAGTGTTGATCCCCTCACTGCAGATTTCACTGTACGAGGCCTTCCCCGGAGGCTGCCATTAATGACTGGACTATGTTTTATTCAAGAAATCACAGCAGCCCCTCTATATTTGGCTTAGCAGGATTTGAAGGCTTTCTCCTCTACCCTTTGGCTTCCCCTGGGTTTGCAAAACATGCCAGTTTGCAATGAAGCTTTACCAGACAGGAGCCTTTCTACCCTTGGGGCCAATGGGGGCCTCCCAGCTGTGCAAGTGAAAATTTAATTATAGCCTTCGTTTGGTACATGACGTGATGGAGCTGAACGGGCAGAAGCTGTACGATGACAGGGTTCTGGCATGTGCACTACCAGCTGCCATGGACCTGAATCTGCCCACCTTGAAGCCAGTTTTCCTTTTAGGCTGGCTTCCTTTGGTTTCAGTGGTTTCCCATGGCACTCCATGACCCCATTTGGGATTCTCTTGGCAGAGATCGTGGAGTGTTTGCCATTTCCTTCTCCAGCTCATCTGACAGATGAAACAATATAGCATTAAGTGACTTGCCCAGGGTCACACTGCTAGTAAGTGTCTGAGGCTGGATTTGATCTCAGGAAGATGGGTCTTCCTGACTCCAGGCTCTATGCACTATGATGCCATCTGGCTGCCCCAACTTGCTCCAGAGGAAAATGTAAATGAAAAAAATGGGGGCACTCTAATTTTATTTGAGAAATTGAGAAATTATCTGCCTTTGTCAAGTCAAGCCAACAATGAATTGCCCTGCTGGAAGGATGGTTCTCATGTGCTAGAGTTTCTCAAAGGAATCACTTCTTTTTGATCTGAATGCCAAATAAAGGCCTTACGTGACATCTGCCATGAGGTTGTGGATCTCGTTTGGAAACCTGGCTCTACTACTCACTACCTGTGTGACTAGGCAAGTCACTGGCCGTCTGGGGTCCTCACTGGTCTCACGTGATTATCCGTGCGGAGGTAGCCAGTCACTAAAACCGACCCATCGTTTTTAATTCTGACAAACTCATCTAATCCATCAGCATCAGGTTGATGTTTTTGGACCCAGGTGTAAGACTTTACATTTATTCCTATTGGATTTCATCTTATTCAAGGAAGGTCAATGTTTTAGCCTTTCAAGGACTTTTGGAATCTGTCATCCAGTGTGTTAGGTACCCACTAGCTTCCAGTGATCTGCAATCCTGCTGACCTCCCTCCCCCCAGGGCTCAGTTTTCTCATTTGGAAAAGGAGAGAACAGACTTGCGGAGCTCTAAGGTCCTTGCTCTTAAGCTGTGATTCTGTGACCTAATGGCTAATTAGATGTCTGTCCTTTGTAGGACTTAGGTTTTTTGCTGGTGTTTTTCACATAAATGAATCCAACAAAAGGGCTCTTGGTGCACTCCCAGAAACCGGGTACCCAAAATGACAGAGGGACTTTCGAGGACAGCTAGCATTTACCTAAAATGTGTGTTTTATATTTATTTCTCTGTGCACATCACTCACGTAGTCAGCCAATAAGCACTTACCAAACACCAGCTGTATACTCGAGATACACTTAGTGAAGGACTCTGCAAACCTTAAGACACTACATAGATGCTAATTCTTGTTATCATTAATATTAGTTAGGCGCTTTGCTAAATGCTGGGACACAGAGCAAACACCATAACAACAAAAACCACGACCAGCTATTTTTCTCAAGGAGGGTACATTCTACTGAGTACATATTAGATAGGCTACACAGTGTAGGACACAGGGTTGGGCCTAGAACTAGGAAGAGCCGAGTTCAAATTCAGCCTCAGACACTTCCTGTGTAATCCTGGGCCAGCCTCAGTTTTCTCAGCTGTAATATGGAGATAATCCAGAGTTCAAATAAGATAACGTTAGAAGAGCACTTAGCACCAAGCCTGGCACATAGTAGGCTCTTGAATGTTTGGTTTCCTCCTGCTACAGAGGAGATAAAAGGTAATTTCAGGGGCAGGAAAAAAATCCAGAAGAGTCCATGCCCTCAAGAGGCTTCACTTCTGCTGGTTTCCTCAGACTCACCTCGACTGTGACCTAATCCAGGAGCTTTCTGCTGACGTGCTGGGCCAGGAAGGTACTTCCTCTCACCACCACCCGGCTGCCCCAGCTTCTGTGAGGTCTCAGCTCAAGTCCCACCTTTTGCAAGGAGATTTGCTTGTACAAATACCCTGTGTACAATTTTGTATATTGCCCACCCCATTAGAACATAAGATCCTTGAGGGCAGGACTGTTTTTTTCCTTTTCGGGGGGGAGAGACTGTTGTAACCCAAATACAGTACATTGCACATAGTGTAACATTGAATAAGTGCATTTGTCATGAGCTCTAGTCCAACAAGCCCATTTTACAGATGAGAAGACAGAGGCAATGAGAGGCCAAGTGACCTCCCTATGCTGGAATTTGAATCTCTGTCAACCTCCTCCAAATCCAGGGTTCTTGCTTCTTTTGTCCAGTTGTTGGGTTTAGAAGAAACGTTTCCTTGTACGTGATCTTGGTGAGCAATTCCCACCCACAGCGCTGACCCAGAAAGCATGATGCCATGTTGAACTAAAATCATTCCTTTACCTTTAACTCCAGCTCAAGGGGAATGTTCCTGAGAAAGTCATGGCAAGGTGGCCTCCTTAATACATAATAATGACACGTGCAGGAAATACACCATTATTTATGCATGTGACGTGCTGTAAATTGCTTCCATCATCGGAACTAATTGGAGTGATTATTAATGCCGGCTTATGGACTGTCAGGATTGCTGTCTGTAATTACATTTGTGCAAATGCTTCATTACCTGCCTAATGAATTTGGCATACATGCACATGTAAACCACTGTTTTTGTTAACATAATGAAGGACATTTTTCCCTCTTTTTTTGCTTAGCTGCTTATGTGGAACTGGGCTGACCCAGATGCTAAGTTCAAGGCTTCAGAACTGGAGAACCTTTGATCAGGTTGGTTTCCCCACCCCCAGGGGCTAATGTGTACTTTAATAGCTGCAAAGAAAAGGAACTGCCTGTTTGGTGGATGTCCAGTGACTGATAGGAAGCCCCCATGGCTCTCACCCTTCCCCACCTCTTTCCCAGAAGGGTTATTGACTAGTTCCTCCTACCGTAGCATTAGCCTCCAAGTAGTTGTAGAGGATGTTGGCACAGATGTTGAGATCTCCAGGGTTGAAAGGGTAGCTCCTATTCCAGCCCTGGGGTCCAAACTTCAGTCTCCCAGCCACACAGGCATGGAAATAGCACAGGGAGAAGAGGATGCTTTTAAATTCCTGGTCCTTGGAGCATGATTCTAGGGTGTCCTACCAGAAGGGAAAAGGGAAAGCTAGAACCAGGTCCTGAGAATTTATCAACCTTGCAGCTAGGATTTGTTTCTAGGCTGGGGTGAAATGAAGATAAAATCCCACTTCAGATACTTACTACCTGGGTGACCCTGGGAAAATCACTGAACTTCTGTTACCCTGTTTCCTCATGTGCAAACTGGGGACCATAAAAGCTCCCAGAGATATTGTCAGGACCACACACACACACACACACACACACACACACACACACATACATACACACACGCATATACATTCATATGCATTCATATATATGTACATGGCTTGGCACATTTTAAAACTCTGAAAATGCTATATTTACTCATAAGAAGAGATGAGAATCTCACCAATGAGCCTTTTTAAAGGATGTCTGCCTTAAATATAAGACAATGGAGCAAGGGCTGAATTTTGAGCCTTGGAGACCTGAGTTCCAAATTCAGCCATTGCATTTACTCTGTCCTGTGACTGTGGGCCATGTAACCTTTTGAGTCTGGGGTCTTAATGTGCCAAATGAGGATGGACAAGATGGGCTCTCTCATTCTGAATCTATGCTCTTAAGAAAAGAGGATGGTGATTATCTGAGTGAGCCAGGGGAATGTATGTACTTTGCTTTTATTTGAGTAATTATCTGCCTTTGTCAACTCAAGTCAACAAGCCTTTATTGAGTGCCTACTGTATGCCAACGAGCCGGGCTGGGGACACAAAACCAAAAATCAAAGTATCTGTTTTCAAAGAGCTTACATTCTACTGAGGGGAGAAGGGCAGGACAAGCAAGTGAAAAATAACAAAATTCATCTGGAAGAAATAAAAGGTCAAGAATATCAGGGGAATTCATGAAAATGGATGTAAAGGAAGGTGATCTAAAACTGCATTATAAAGCAGCAGTCATCAAAACTCTCTGGTACTGGCTAAGAAACAGAGTGTTGGATCAGTGGGATAGACCAAGTACACAAGACACAGCAGTAACTGTCGCTAGTAATCTAGTGTTTGATCAGCCCAAAGATCCAAGCTTTTCAAACAAGAACTCACTGGCTGACAAAAACTGCTGAAAACTGGACAGATATGGTAGAAACCAGTCATAGACCATCATCTCACACTGTATACCAAGATAAGGTCAAAATGGGTACATGATTAAACATAAAAGGTGATAGCATTAGCAAATGAAGAAAGCATGGAATACTCTGCTTGTCAGATCTATGGATGAACAAGAGTGAACAAGAGATGGAGAACATTATGGAATGTAAAATCGATGATTTTCATCATCAAATTAGAAAGACTTTGCACAAACAAGACTAATGTAGCCAATAGGAAAAAAAGGAAGAAGAAAAATGAAACTGGGAAAAATTTTTGCAACAAATATCTCTGATAAAGACCTCATTTCTCAAATATATAGAAAAATTAGTAAAATTTATAAGAATACAATTTGTTCTCCACTTGATAAATGGTCAAAAGATATGAACAGGCAGTTTTCAGATGAAGTAATCAAAGTTATCTATAGTCATATGAAAAAATGCTCTAAATCATTGTTGATTAGAGAAATGCAAATTAAAACAACTCACACCTATTAAACCACCTCTTACCTATCAGATCAGTTAATATCACAGAAAAGGAAAATGATAAATGTTGGAAAGAATGTGGGAAAATTGGAAAACTAGTGCGCTGTTGGTGAAGTGGTGAACTGATCCAACCATTCTGGAGAGTAATTTGGAACTATGTCCAAAGGGCTATAAAACTGTGCATACCATTTGCCGCAACAATACCTCTACTAGGTTGGTATTCCAAAGATACTTAAAAAAAGGAAAAGGACATATGTGTACAAAATATTTACAGCAGCTCTTTTTGTAGTGGCTAAGAATTGATAATTGAGGGGATGCCCACCAACTGGGGAACAGCTGAACAAGTTGTGTTATATGATTGTGATGGAATATTACTGTGCTATAAGGAATGACAAGTAGGCTGATTTCAGAAAAACCTGGAAAGACCTACATGAACTGATGCTCAGTGAAATGAGCAGAACCAGGAGAACATTGTACACAGTAACAGCAACATTGTATAATGATCAACTTAGCTATACTCATTAATACAATAATCTAAGACAATTCCAAAAAAACTCAGGATGGAAAAGGCTATCCACATCCCGAGAAAGAACTGATGTAGTCTGAATGCAGACCAAAGTATATTATCTCAAAACTTTATTTTTCTTAGCTTTGGGGGAGTTCTTTTGGTCTGTGTTTTCTTTCACAATATGACTAACATGGAAATATATTTTGCATGATTGTATATGTATAACCTGTATCATATTTCTTGCCTCCTAAATGAGGGGGAAGTAAAGAAAGGGAGTGAATTAGGAACTCAAAATTTTCAAAGACAGATGTTAAAAGTCTGCACATGTAATTGGAAAAAAAATAAAATGCTTAAGTAAAAAAAGGAATGAATTCAATCCCTATAGTACCAACAGTAGGATCCACACAGCATAGACAAGACCAATGGCATCAAACTCAAATATGTTTCCTTACAGGTGCACATTGACTTGGAAAGCCACAAATTAGCACTATCTGTGCTCCCTCTATTCCACCACCGAGTTGCCCATACCTTATTATAACTACCAAACTTCTTTGGTTTTTGCTTTTTCTGGCCTCTTCTCAGGACTAAAAACACACCAGAACAATATCCATTTTTCTTCCTCCTAAGTCCAAATGATCATAGAAGAAACAGGTGCAGGGGCTAACAGGGCATAGGCTATTGGCAACATCCTAGAAGAAATGGTTCTTTCTCCTTTGAACTAATGGCACTGAAGGTGAGGACAGTTTCATTTCTGTCTTTCTATCTGAGGCATCTAACAGTGTCTGGCATATGGTGGGTGCTTAATAAATGGCTGTTGATCATGGCATAAAGTAGAACCATAATTCTCAGGTGCTCAGGAACATGACTTCTTTTACCTGGCTGACTTCACAATCAAGAGATCACTCTCAAAAAGTGACCTTCCCTCTGAGGGAAGTTACCTAGTTATTTAAATGCTATTTCTGCCACTAGAATGTGAGCTCCTTGCAGGCAGAGATCATACTTTTTGCCCTTTTTTTATCCTGAGGGCTTAGCACAGTGCCAAACACAATACCATCCATCATTCCAAAATCGCTACTCTTCTCAGCATCCAGGATCTGGATTCTCTGATGGGCTGACTTTGCTCACCTTTGGAAGAAGTGTAACCAACTTGCTAAAAATTGCAAAATGAAAATGAGGGAGTCCAAGTTTCATCCCTTGGCAAGTGGCAAAGGAAAGAGACAGACTGGGTTGATGCAAAGAATTTGGCTCCGGAGGAAGCCTTTCATGTTTCTACCTGATCAAAGTTGTAGAGGGCAGCATGCAGGTTGGCAAGCATGCCAGTGGGGGGCTCATTGGTGATTTTAATGGAGTTCTCCAGAAGGCCTGGAGGGATGATGTGTTCCTCAGCTGTTGATGCTGGCTCCGCGCTCATGAAGACCCTGTAATCCCAGTGGCTTTCTTGGCCAAGCTGCTCCAAGAGCTTCTCCAGGGGCCCCAGCCACTTGGCTACCAAATGGACGTTCTAGAAAATAAGGCGACATTCTCTCTTGGTGAGATGGAAATGTTTGTTAGAAGAAATACTGTGGTATATCAGAAAGGACACTGGATCTAGGGACAGAAGACCAGGGTCTGACTCCTGATTCTATCTCTGTGTCTCTGAACCCATCACTTATGCCTCAGTATCCTCATCTGTAAAAAATGAGGGGACTCAACTCTATGATTTCCAAAGTTCTTTCCATTTCTCCCCTCACAGGGCCAAGAGCCTCCAGAGGCCAGCTAGGCCAGCCTCTTCATTCTACAAATGAGGAAATGAGATCCAGAGAGATGAACTCTGGGCACAGAGCTGCCGCTTCTGGGGTCCTGGAGAAGTCACTGTGAAAGGAGGGGTTTGGACTAGCTGGCCTCCACTGTCTCATCAAGCGCTGAAGAGACCATGGGCTGGGGGAGGATGTTATCTCATTTACAGGGGTTGTACAGGCATTGAAACCTTGACAGAGAAATAGAGCATTTGTTAAATTAATTAAGTGCTTACTGTATGCTAGGTATCAGGCTACGTGCTGAGGCAGCAAATACAAGGAAATGAGGTGGTCCCTGCCCTCAAGGGAACTCCATTTTTTTTTTTTTTTTTGCTTTTTGGAGGGGGGAAGACAGGGCCATTGGGGTTAAGTGACTTGCCCAAGGTCACACGGCTAGTCAGGAGCCTCCATGCTAATGATGGAAGATGACATAAGGGAGAATTAGAAGAGAGGCATTGGCAGGGTTGGGGAGTTGAGAGACAACAGACCAATGACTTTTAACCCAAGGTGCCAGAGGCTGCCTTTGTACAAACACAAATAAAGTCATTCAACAATCATCTGTCAAGTGCATGGCACAGCAGCAGTCCCCTCTTGTGTCTGACTCTGTGACCCCATCTGGGGTTTACTTGGCAGAGACACTGGAGGGGTTTGCCATTTCCTTCTCCAGCTTATTTTACAAATGAGAAAGCTGAGGCAAACAGGGTGAAGTGACTCACCCAGGGTCACACAGCTAGTGTCTAAGACTGGATTTGAACTCAGGTCTTCCTGACTCTTAAGTTCAGCAGTCTACATATCTTGTAGCCTTGTCAGTTAAATATCTACTTACATATGAGGCAAGAGGCTTTGTGAAATAGTGAATGCAGAGTTAGGAGGACCCAGAATCAAATCCTACCTCAGACACTTAGTAGCTGTGTGACCCTGGGAAAGTCCCTTAACTTTTTTTTGTTTCTTTTGTTTTTTTTTTTGTTTTTTGTTTTTTGTTTCTTCACTTTTAAAATGAGGGGATTGTACTTGACTACTCCTAAGGCCCTTTCTATCCCTCACTCTATGATCCTCTTATCTCAGTAAGTAGACTCCAATTTGTCATAATCAATAGAATCAAAGGGCCTGATTGGGCCTCTCCAAGTGGACCTTGGGTCTTCCAGGACTTTCTCTAGTAGCAAGGCCATAAATTCTCATTCCTGGGTTCTTCTCATAAAGAGGTGTAAGTTTTATTTTGTGTGATCGCTTTCTTTGGGGAGAGAGGAGAACCTCCCCAGCCCCTGGTGCCCAGCTGAGAGTTCACTAGAGGGCAGAAAAGGGGCACCTGAACTTGGAGATGTAGAGATGTTATCAGTGTGAGAGACCTGGCTTTCTGCCAGCCAGTGGGGGAGGAATGCTGCTCACTGCTACCACAGTCAAGTTTCCTTTTGGGTCTCTCTCTTAAGAAAAAAAGGGGAGTTAGCAATTCTGCAGATCACGGTACCATCTGTCCTTTGGGCATCACCTTGTCTCCCCCAGGGACATTTCCTCTCTTACTGGTCCTAGTTTATGTGCTCACTGAGGCAAAAGAAATCAGTCCTAGAGATCAGAGAATGGGGGAATCCTGGCCAAGGGGGACTCCTGGTTTAGAATTCCTGAAGAATCCCAAGGCCCCCTCTCAGGCGGGCACTGTAAGTACTGGCACCACCATTTTACAGAGAAGAAAACCGAGTGTCAGAGAAGTTAATGCCTTGTCATGTGATCAGTGAGTGTTGGCATCAGGACGTGAACCTGGGCTCAGCTCTGAGGCTTCCCCTGGCACCACCTCAGGTTAAACCTAAGAAAGAGCAGTGACCTTGATAAATGGAGGCCCAGACTGGCTGAAGTGAAGTCACATGCACAGTATGCAGAAGAGCTGGAATTTGAAGCCAGGTCCTCTGGCTGCCCGCCCGGGCCCTCTCTGCAGCCCTCCACCGAGGAGCGCTGTGTTAGCCGAATCCTGCCTGGGCCATCAACCCTGCTAGCTCACTCCTGGATGGAAGCGTGCCCCTCCTGGCCCTTCCCACACGTACTTGGAGAATGACCCAATGTCCCTCCTTGGAAGCTTTCTCCAAGGCCACTTCGGCGATGGTCTCTTGGCCTTGTCCTAACGATATGTTATGGAACTTTCCAGAATCAATTGTAAAGCCCAATTTTCTGCCTGGGGGAGGGAGAGAGAAAGGAAGGAAACGAGAGCACGGGTTATCTAATTTCCCTCTGACAACGTGGTACAATCTCCCAGGCCTTCAATTCCCCCCCTTTCTGAGGTATCCACACTGCATTCCTTACAATTTCCACAAGCAGATGCTGTGAGCTCTCCATGGTGGCCCCATTGCCATATTCAAAAAGCCTGTGGAAAGCAGTGCCTTTGGCTTTGTGATAATGGGGAATTTGCCACTTGGGGAGATGGTGGGCATTGTTACCGAGCTTCATAAACTCCTCCAGGGGGACCGAGCCTTGCCTTTTTTTTTTTAAAGAAGCAACATGTGGTAGGTATCGCCTCATTTTTGTAACTGATTGGTTCAGGGGGGAAATGCACCTGCCTCTCACCTTGTGAGGCTGAATTTAAACCGAGCACAGTTAGGTCACAGCTATATTAACCTGGTATTCTCAGTGCAGTCTGTAGGGAATAGTAATCCAGCACACAAAGCAAGCAGGCCCTGCACAATGGAGTACTCTGGCTCTAATGACCATTATTTAGTCACAGGAGGAGGGGGCGCGAGATTACATGAGCATAGAGAAAATTGCCCTCTGGCCCTCCTCGAATCAAAAGGTAGACAGGAGCACAAAGCCCCAGAACATTATGCTGAGCAGAGGAATGTGCCGTCGGAAAATGTCTTCAGACTGCTGGGTGATTATCTTTGTGCTCTCCACATACCTGATTTACAATAAGCAGGAAAGGGGCAAAGGCAGACGCAGGGAGAGGGAGGGGGGAGAAGGGAAGGAGGAAGAGGGAGAGGGAAATAGAAAGAGAGGGATGGAGGAAGAGAGAGGGAGGAGGAGGCAAGAAGGAAGAGGGAGAGGGAGAGGAAGGAGGAGGGAAGGGGAGGGAAGAAGAGAGGAGGAGGGAGGGGGAGAGAGACAGAGAAATGGCAGGGGAGGGGGGGAGACAGAGAGAGACACACACAAAAACAGAGAGAGCTGGGTGGCAGACTGACCTCAGGAGTGAGAGAGAAAGGGACAGTGCCCAGTACAGAACCAGCGCTGCCTACTGATTGTGAATGAATGAGGGAGAGACCTAAGCCCCCCAGAACTCACCGAGGACCTCCACATCTTTGAGTGCATCGACCCCTGGGGACAGGATAAAGAATATGGGGGTGGCTGGGCTGCTCTCCTCATAGGACTTGCCTAGGTCCAGCTGGGGTCCTTCCACATACTTGGGGCCCAGCTTTTCTTCCACAAAATTCCTGTTTCCAAAGAAAAGGAAGGGCTTTAGCAAAAAGAAGTCACATTATCTTGGGTCCCTGAGAGATCAGAGAATTGATGCTATTGGCTGGGGAAGGAAGGTGTCCTGCTTAACCCTTGAGGTGTTTCTGGTCCTGATCTGTGACTTATCAGTGAAAGGAACTCCCTGTGTGGAACCTCTCTGTCTCCCCGGCTGCCTGGAGGCTGTGAGAGGCTGTGCTTTGCCCACAGTCACACAGACCCTCCGGGTCAGAGGCAGAACTCAGCCATTACAGTCCCTCCATCACTCCCCTTCACTCTCTATGCCAGTCATGCTGGCTTGCCTCTTGCCTGACATTCCATTTTCTGACTCTGTACAGGTGCCCACTCCCCTATACCTGCTCCTCCTCTCTGCAGCAGAAGCCCCAGGTACTGCCTCCTCCCTGAAGCCCTTCTTGATCCTTCACATTTTTAACACTTTCTCCCTCTTGAAATCAGCCTGCACAGGTTTTGCATTTACACTTAGGTACGCTGCATTTCTGCTCCCAATGGACTGTTAGCTTCTTGAAGCCAAGAGACTGTTTCATCTCAGCTCCTGTGCTTGGTATACAGTAGGCACTTCATAATCACTTGTTGACCATTATGATGGGGGAAAAAAGAGCATTCCTTAAAGCCCACGACGTTTTCTGTTTTTATTTTGCTATGGTGGAAAATGGGCTGCTCCATGAGGCAGATTCGTCTTCCCTGACAGGCAAAATCTTCAGAGGGGAACTGAGGCAGCTGAACTGGGGTGACCATTCTGATGATGCCCTTTCCTAACCTCTGAATTCTGGTGACACTCATCCCTTCTCTATGTCTCCTTCCCCGCATTCAGAATCTGGCTCCTCGTGAGGACCGGGCTGGATTTTTCTGGTCATTTGTATAAGGTTGTGTGTGTGGTTCATCCAGTCTCATAAGCATTCATATCAAGGCCCTATGCACACAGTAAGTGCTTAATAAATGTAAGCCCTTGATACAATTAATAAATTTAGTTAAGAATGCTTGATAAATGCCTAATGAATTTAAGCACTTTGCCAACTGCCTGACTTATTTTTTTGCATCAGTGTGGGCTCCTCACAGTCAGCTCAAATTCAGCCCTAGGGCTCCGGTCCCCAGGACTGTGCTGACTCTCTGAGGGCTGTTTCCAGGACTGCTGTGGCAGCGGGCCATAATACCTGAGCGCATAGGTCATCCGGTCAGGACGCATGGCTCTCAGAATGATCAGCTTCTGCAGAGGACTCTTATTTTTCCATTCCTGAGGGAACTTTTCTTTTTCTGGGCTTTCAGATTCGACCCACTTTTTCCATCGCTTGGCAGACCCTTCCACATCTCGGTCCAGCCCTCGGAATTCTTCCATTCGGGAAATTGCCTGTAACAGACAGGGGATGGAGGGGTATGGAGATGAGGGAAGGAGGGTTTAATTCTGACGTTTAATTCATCACTGAGGGGGTTTTCTGGTCTGGAAACTCTCTCCGCTGATGCAATATGTGTCTCCTCTGTAACATTACCTTGGAAAGGTGACTGGGGCACAGAGAGATTGGGTCATTTGCACAAGTCAGGAGTGGGACTTGAACCTAGCTCTCCCTGACTTGAATTTAAGCACTCCATCCACTGGCCCACACTTCCCCTCATTTGAATGAACAGCCCTCTCTCCCATCATGCTGGGTTGTCTGTCACGGGTGTCCAGCGTTGAAATGCCTGACCTGCAATTTACAAATCTGAAACAATATTTGATTTTGGCAATTACTTTTCCTTAGAAAAATCTAATAAGGTACTAAAACCAAAACCCAACACTGAGGACTAATTGGGGTGACTTTTGCTTCAAAGAGCTCTTTGTCTCCATTTTTTGCATGGGTGAGAATCATTTCCATACAGATCCCACCTGGTCCTTCCACCCAGTTCCCCTTGAATGGAAGCACCTTGAGGGCATGAATGCTGACTTCAGAATCATGCATCTGCATTTGAATCCTACTTCTTCCACTTGCTCTTTACGTGACCTGAGGAATTCACTGTGGATTATTGCTTTAAAGCTACAAGTGACCTCAGAAGTCACCCAGCTGGGTCGCTTCATTTTACATAGAAGGAAGCTGAGGCCCAGTCCCATGAAGTGGTGCTGAATTGCATTAAGGAGCAGAGCTGAAATCCGAACGGTGGGGGACTCGTGAGTCAGAGGCATTTCTACTGCTGAAATGGGGTCTGACAGCTTCATTGGCTCTCTTGGGCTCCATCTACAAACCAAAGAGAACTGTGATTTGAAATAAGATTTGGAAATTACAAAACAATCTTCCTAACATACCTTAATAGCACTCCATGACGGCGTCGTTAGGAAGTCAACGGGACTCTGGTAAGTGTGTTCGACTGTGTAGCGAAGCAGGAAATCCAATTCAGGGCCCTCTATCTCTTTATTTCGCAGCAGAATCTTGACAGTACACAAAATGGAAAAAAGGTCATTAGGTTTTCCTCCCAGTCACTTCTCCCTTCGAGCATTCACCACTTAATCGGCGGGAGTGAATAAGCAGGACAAAGTGTGCTAATCGAGAATTCCTCCAGCTGCACCTTCTTCGGCTCCACGAAAGGGCTTTCAATGGTGCCAATATTTTTAAACCGGTAATGGAAATCTAATTAAAAAAATAAAAAAGCAAGGCTGATGAAGGCAGACCCATTCCAGTCCCTCAGCACTTATTAGCAAAGGGTGGGGAATGATTCACTACAGGCAGAACCAAATGGGAGAACTTATCTTAGAACATGTGGTACCAAGGGCAAAAACCGTCAGCATCCACTGGGCTGAAGTGCCCCCAGAAGGCAAAGCTGACCTTATGTGCTGGTCCTCCAGCAGAAATCCTCTGGACTGGGCATAGAAGATCAGCTTTAGTAGGAGGCTGAGAGCCAATGGGGGGGGGGGGGGGAATTTGGCAAAGGATCTAGAATGAGGGAAGTCCAGGGCATAGTTCATTTGTGATTAGGCAGCATCCTGTGACTGTGGGGTTAGCCCTAGAAGGGACATAGGGGGTCATCTATTCTAATATTCTCATTTTACATTTGGGGAAACTGAGGTGTGGGAAGGCCAAGGAATTTGACAAGATCGCACAGGTAATTGGTAGCTGAGCTCACATTTGAACCCAGGTCCATTTACCCTAAATTTAATAGATATGATAGTTGTCTTCAAGTAGGTGGAAGAGAAGTTAGCCTTGTCCTGCTTGGCACCAGAGAGCAAAATCATGAGCCATGGGTGGAAGTTCCAGAAAGGCAGATTTAGGCTTGATGTCAGGAAGAACTTCTAATCATGAGAGCTGTCCAAGGATGGATTGCGCTGCCTTAGGAGACAGTGACCTCTCTTATTAGAAGTCCATAACCCCTTGTCAGGCAGTTTATGGGGGGATATTCCTTTTGGGGCACCAGCTGGACCAGATGGTTGCAGGTAAAACCTGGAATAAGTTTAGAACTTGAGTTTTTGACCACAAGAGTAATCATACATGGCTAACATCCAGAGTAATAATTACTTTCTAGGGTTAAAATGGGAGGGATGACCATGTTCTCAATTTGATTTTGTAAAATGAATCACAAAACTGAGTAAGTAAATCCAAGTTTATGGAAAGCTATCCAGCCAAGCAATCTATAAGCATTCATTAAAAGTTAGCTATGTGCCAGGCATTGAAGATGGTGCCAGATTTTGAGAAGTTCCCCTTCTAACACAGAAGACAACATGCCCACAGAGAGGTGTAAATAAAACTCAGACAAACAGACGGAAGGTAACCTTGGGGATGGAGAGGAAGCCACTGGGAGGCTGGGGGCAGAGGAGGAGGAAAAACGGCCTCATAGACAAGGTGCGGCCAGAAGTGCATCTTGAAGGAAACATGGGATTCCAAGAGGCAGAGATTAGGAGAAAATCTATTTCCAGGCAAGGATGATGATGGTTAGCCATGCGTTAGGGATGCCAAGGAGGCCAGAGTCTGCACCAGAGAGTGCATGGAAGGGGGCAATTTGTAAGAAGGTGATAGAAGAAGGAAGGGGTCAGACTGGGGACTGGCCCAAGGTCACACGGGCAGTGAGTGGCAAAACTCTGGCCCCTGATTCCAAACCCACTCCCCTCCCCAGACCACCCCCCTGACCTCCCTATCTTATGAGGTCTTTTATAGCTTCCTCTCCTTTCACTAACCATTCTCATGGAAGCTCAAGAGGAAATGGGACAAGACACAAGGCTGGGCCTTGACAGCTGAGATGTTGAGGACTGGGCTTGAGGCTGGAATTTCCAGCAAGCTGCTCCCTTTGCCCTCTACTGGTTCCTAGGTCAATCAGCTGGTACATTTAATATAATTGGTGCTAGGTCTTTTTTCAGATATGTCCAGTGCTTCATGACCCTATTTGGGGTTTTCTTGGCAGAGATGCTGGGGTGGTTTGCCATTTCCTTCTCCAGCTCATTTTACAGATGAGGGACCTGAGGCCAACAGGATGAAGTGAGCTAGTGTCTGAGGCTGGATTTGAACTTAGGAAGATGAGTCTGACTTCAGGCCCAGTGCTGTATGCATCATGGTGCCACCCAGCTGCCCCACTTAATACAGACAAGAAAAAATGCTGTGACCTGGTTAGGTGAGAGATTGTCTATTCTCTTCCTCGTCTCTTTAAACAGCCGTAGGGTGAGCAGGAAAACCTGGAAAGGTGAGTTGGCCGTGCATCCTATCCTGTAAACTTCCTGAGTCTTGAACACCGAGTCAGCTGGGGGCCAAATGTGGTGTGTTGCTTTGGACCAGAACAAGTCTAATGGTTAACTGTGGGACAAGGAGCCTCCAGAAAATAGTGGTTTGTGAGCCTTCCCTGGGGTGGAGGTCCATTCTACAGTGGGTCTGGAATTCTTAGGCCTGGTCTAGAGGAGATTCTTTGGTGTTTGAAGGTTTGTGGAAGAAATTGCTTATTAACACCTTTCATCCATCCATCCATCCATTCATCCATCCATCCATCCATCCATCCATCCATCCATCCATCCACCCACCTACCCACCCACCCATCCATCCATCCATCCACCTACCCACCCACCTACCCACCCACCCATCCATCCATCCATCTCTAACCTAAACCCTTCAGCCCACAGCAGACACCTCAAGGAGGTACCACCAAGAAATGATCAGACACCCAATGCAGCCCCAGACTATGGCTCTGGATACAGCAGAACAGCCCATCCATTGGCTTGATTATCACAGAAACTTTTGCTGGACACTCTTTTCTTACCTGAAAAGTCATCTGGGAGAGGAAGGTGAGCTTGTCCTTCTCAAACAGTGCCTGGCTGGTATTGAGGAAAACAGAATAGGTGATGCTTTCTATCAGGTTGGATATGCGCTCCTGGGTGTCCTCTGCCTTTCCCGACTGCCTGATGGCTTTATGGAAGAGGGTGTTGAAAGCCTGTGGATGGGTGAAGGCTCTCTTAGGAATCAGAATCTTCAGTGGCCAGCCCATGGCATGCTGGGCTGGGGACAAGACATCCAGGCAGGAGGAGAGAATTCTTGGTTCTTAGCCATAGAGGTCCTAGCACACATCTCCTCTGCAATGCTTGTCAAGTCTGGGCTGTGCCTGCATTGATTTCCTTCTCTTGAAAATGGGGTCAGTAATGAATATAGGGCTTTGTCTTGCTTGGCTATGCTCATTTGTTACAAGGGTTTTGTTTGTTTTCTAATTATTGTAGAGGACGATGAGAGGGAGAAAAAATAAATTCTTGTTAATGGAAAAGAAAATTTAAAAATCAGGTCAGTGCTGTCTCAAGGGTACCCCAAATCTCAGGCACTGAATGGAGGTGGGGGGAAGAATCCCTGTCATGGGCTGGATGGTGGCTCTAGCTGTTGGTGCTAGAAAAGACTTCCTCATACTGTGATCCACAAATGTCACCCTCCCATCCTGTCTCTCTGGCTCTCTCTCTGGCTCTCTTTCTCTCTCTCTCTCCTCCTCTCCTCTCTCTCTGTCTCCCTCCCTCCCTCCTTCTCTCTGTCTGTCTCTCTCTCCCTCGCTACTCTCTTTCTTTCTTTCTCCCTCCCTCGTTCTCTCTTTCTCTCCTTCCTTCCTTCTCTCTCTCCCCCTCCCTCCCTTTCTCTTATTCTCTTCCTCCCTCCTCTCTCTCTCTCTCCCTCCCCTCCCTCCCCTTTCTCCTCTCTCTCTCTCCCTCCCTCCTTCTTTCTCTCTCTCTCTCTCTCTCTTTTCTCCCTGCTCCTGCTCCCTGCTCCACCCCTAATCTCTTTTTGTGACTTTTCCCACCTTGAGGAGAGTACAATTTGATTCAACCCAATAAACATTTATTAAGTCAGACTACAGGCTTCTTCATGAGGCTGTAAGCTCCTTGAGGCCAAAAGCTGTTCCACTTTTGTCTCTGTCTCCTATACTCAGCACAGTGTTTGGCACATTTTGGTGCTTACTAAATACTTGCTGATTATGGGCCTTCCGTATGTGAGGCAGTGTGCTCAGTATTGGAAGACAAAAAAACCAAACACACAACCCATAACTTCCTCTGCCCTCAAAGAGCTTCTTTCCACTTTGGGAATTCAGCATATGCACAGTCCTCTGCCTTTCCCGACTGTCTGATGGCTTTATGCACAGGGGAGTAAACCCCAAGTGTACAGAACAATTCATAGAAAGTCAAACCTCTGTTTTGGCACAATATAAAAACGTGCTCTTTCATTGTCCCTCGAGTGCAATTAGCTGACTTATTCTGTGGAGCAATAGAAATGAAAAACATCAATGAAAGTTCTGGGCAGAAGCGAGGAAGGGGCTGGTGTAGGGCGGGGCCAAGGCGCTATTTCCATACTGCGAAGGGCCTCTGCCCATGGCAGTCTCTGCTTTGCGAAAGAAAGCCTCAGGCTTCAGAGGGAGGCATGCTAACATGCCCAACTTCTACAAGGGCGCTGGTAAACACGACCTTACCTTCAAAGAGAACTGATAGAGGGGGTTGATCTTCCGGAGGTCGCTGATGACAAAGTACAGAAGGGCTGCTCTGGCGGCCACTGGCCTGTAACAATCCCTGGCTGCATTAATCTGGGCTTCATTTTCTTTGCCTTCAGCCACCTGGGTTGGGATACATTTACAAAACAAATCAGATGCCTCTTGGTGCCTCCTGTTATGACCTGAATGAGGAAGCGCCATGTTTGAAACGAGAGATCTGGACAGAGTCCAGAAGCTGGAGTATCTCGGAGATGGATGCATTCACACGTTCAAACATGCACCGTTACTGGTAAAACTCAGTCATGAGAGAGATAGAGGGTAGGTCTGACTGCTAGAAATGGTGAGGGCAAAGAGTGAAGAGCAAGGAGCAAAGAAGCCGGGCTCACATGCCAGCTGGGATAAGTCCCTTATACTCTGGAGCCCTGGCTTTCTCTTCTGTAAAGCAAAGGGGGTGGCTGCTTCTAAGTGATAACCACTTTATCCTCACAACAACCCATGGGAAGTGGGTGCTATGACCCCCATTTTACTGTTGAGGAAACTCAGGCAAGCAGAGGTAAAATGACTCTTCCAGGATCACACAGCTAGCGAGGATCTCAGGTCTTCCTGGCTCTAGCCCAACACTATGCGCTACACTATGAGGTTGTCCTGTGGGTCCACGAATTATCTCACAGGTTCTCATTTTGATTGTTTATGCTGTTGAGTAGAGCTGTGGCATACTTGTGGCGATGCACGAGGTGAGCAGGCATGGAGGAATTGCAATCTCCATCACTGGAGGGAAGGTCTGTGCTACAAAGAGCAAGCCTGCTTGGGGTGTGAGATTACAGAAAGGAAACAAGGTTGAGTGTGTTACTGGGCTCATGTGCCATTTGCCAGGGGAAAGGGAGGGTAGATTAAAGGGGCCTCTGCCTTGGCCAGCCTGGCCTGTAAAAGCTTCCTTGGACCCAGGAATGCCTGTTAAAGTGCTGTTGGATCAATTCTATGCCAATAACTTTATTGGCCAACCCAGGTCAACACTAGACACACCCAGTAACTACGCTAGACTACAAAGGAAGTTTAAAAAAGCTTTTCTGTCAGTCTCAACTGTCTCCTTTGGTTCAGAAGCCAAACCCCAGAGTGTTATTTAGATTATGCCTCTGGCTTAGCCCCTGGGCATGTTCAGAGCGTCCATCAAAGAAAGGCTCGCTCGTTCATTCCTATTTGAGTAATAGAACATGTTTTCTTTTCTTTAGGACTAGATTTTGATCAAAGACATTATCTTTCTTCAAGCCCTTCCCCCCCTCTGCCCAGAGTCTTTTCCACAGATGGGCCAAATCCTGGGGGTGCCGAGATGTATAATAGAGAGGGATGTCTGGAACCTCCCAGAGGCAGGACAATGGAAGAGAATGCCTGGGGAGTGGGGAACATGGGAACTGTCCTCCCCGATTTGAAGGCTTGTCACGTGGAAGAGGGATTAGCCTTGTACCTCTTGGTCCCAGAGGCCAGCAGAACCAGGAGCCCTGTGAACATGCAGATTTAGACTTTTATGTTAGGAGAAGTCTGTAACCATCAGAGTCGTCCTGCAGAGGAATGAGCTGCCTCAGGGGCTGTGGGTGCCCCCTCCCCAGAGTGGTCTGGATGCTGCTCCAGAGGGATGTTGTAGGGGAGACATCAGGGAAGACTCCTAGGCCACTGAGCTCTTCCAACTTGGAAATTCTCTAATTTTTAAAACTTATTTCAAAGCTAGGATCCTACTTTCTGTACTACCTTGAGCCTTCCCATGGAGACTGAGATAGATGTGTCCAGGGGGCCTGCCTGGTTTCCAACTTCAGTACTGGGATTCTTAAAATTTCAGTATTCTTGAAAAATTGTGTTTGCCTGGCAAAAACATGGTGGCAGCTGGGCACTTGGGAGCCCTGCTGGGGGCTGGGAAGGGTGTGGGTTAGGGCCCAGGCCTCAGAGCTAGTGGCCTGTCTGTATTCTGTTGACAATCCTCCTCCCTCCAAATCTTTGCTTCTCTTCTCCAAGATCCAGGAACCCCAGGACACATTCTCCTGAACAATGGGACATCACAGAAAGACTGGATAGCATCTTGGAGCTGCACAGGACCTCAGAGGCCTTTGAGTCTGACTGGCACCAATCAGGAGCTTACCTCCCATCATGACAGAAGCCCTCTGACCTCACCCACTCAGGTTACAGATACGGAAGCTGACATTCAAGGAAATTAAGGGACAAGCCCAAGGCTTACGGGCAATAAATGTCAGAAGTCGGTTTAAATGCTTCCCTCTCTCTCTTCGTGTTTCTGCCCATCTCTTTCTCCTTAGAAGGTAAAGCCCAAAGAGGTATGGATATACATGCACAGATATAGGTACATATTACTGAAATTTGACACTCAATATGAGAATGCAGATTTTCTTGTTTTGAGTACACGTAGGTATGCATATGTCTACATACTAATACATACATGTATATATATATGTGCTATTCGAATTCAGTGCTCAAGATGAGAATACCAATTAGAGAATTATAAAATGTGGTCATTCTTGAAATCTCTCTAAGTACATGTATATATACACACATATATATTTGGTGTTTATACACATATGGTGATGTGCATACATAGTCATACATGTGTCTACACACTTATACTGATAGGGAAAGGACTTGGTTTCATCAGTGTCAGGAGAAGCTGGTGAGGAAACTCCCTGTGTACCAGCACGTCAGCCCCTTGACTGAGATGAAAGCTGCCAGGAGCCATGTTCATAGCCTGCTTCTGATATCCCCCTCTCTGAATCTCAGTTTCCTCATGGGCAGAATGGAGGGGCTGGGCTCAGTGGCCCCTGGAGCCCCTGCATCGCTGCTCTGCCCACAGCTCACCTCCTCAGGAGCCTACCTTGAGCTCGATTTCTGCCACCGTTAACTTGGTGGTCTCCAGCTTCTCCACCAGCTCGGTGTCGTCTAGAAAGTTTCCCTCTGCTGTGGACAGATGCAGGAGGAGGTCATCTTCCAGGCGCTTCAGCTCGATCTTAAAGTCATTCTGCTGCTTTGTTAGAACCAACTAACAAAAGTTCAGAAAGAAGAAAGCAGAAGAAAAGGCGAGGCTCTGTCATCCTGCCTGGAGAGGCAGGTCATCGGTATTTGGGCCAATGAAATGACCTAATCAGGCATCAATGTGACCTTGGACCAGTCACCTGTCTGGGCCACGGTCTCATCAGTCACAGTGCCCGATGACCTCGAAGGCCCCATTCAGCTCCCAGTTGGTGACTGCATGCTGCTGAGCCCCCTTATCAACCACTTTACAAACTCTGCTCAGCCCATGTTGGCTGAGGGTCCACATTCTCCCTTCTTCTTTGTTGGTCTGAATGCTGCCTGGCCTTCAACGTCCAGGCAGAGACCTACCCAGTCCATGAGGTCAGCTATCCTGGTTACCCAGAATCAGCCTTCTTTCCTTTGGACAGCTCCCTCCCTTACACTCTCCAGGCTCCCAAGAGTCTAACCTGGTCCCCATGCCCCACCTAGAGTGGAAGCTTCAGGAGGGCAGCTTCTCTGTGTCCTCACTCCTGGCACATGAAAACAACGGGGAAAGAGACCCCACCTGCCGTCTCCCTGGACAGGGAACTCTTTTCTAAAGTGCAGGCAGGCCCCTTCCTGTCCTGGGGAGTCTCCAGGCCCTGACAGGCTGAGTGATTTGCCCTAGGTCACGCAGTTAGTATGGGTCAGGGTCAGGACTTGAACACAGATCTCCCTGGCTCCCAGATCCGCTGACCCCCCATCTCTAGGCCATTCTTTCTTTACATGCTAGGTGCTTAAATAAATGGCTGCAGCTGACTTTGCGTTTTCCTTTCTTACCTTGAGTTTTTCCAGATCAGGCCTTTCCACACTGACCACGTCTGCCAACAACTGGGCTTCCAGCCCGTCCCCAGTGACGGTGAAGTTGAGCAGGGTGGTCTGAGCCTGGAGCTCGGGCTTGTAGTGAGGGTTGGCCAGCTTGGTGTGCAGGAGGAGCCGGAAGCTTGGGTGGAACTCACATTCTCTGTCCCCAATCCTGATGAACCTGAGAGGTGGGTGGGCATGAACAAAGATTCAGAGGAAGTGCACCCATCATCAGCCTCGGCCCTGGGCCCTGTCTGTGGCTTGCAATCAGACACCCAAGAAGGCTTTACAGGCCCCACAGGACAGAATTCTCCCCGCCCTTATCCCTAACTCCCAAGTGCGTGAGTCCCCAAAGCAGTGCCACAGTGGATAGAGCAGAAGCCCAGAGCTCAAATCCTGCCTCATATACTTACTATCCATGTGACCCTGGGCAAGTCACTTAACCTCCATTGCCTAAATTTCCTCCTCTGTAAAATGGGAGTGTTGTGGATTTGGCCTCTAAGGTCCATTCAAGGTCACTCTATGGGCCTGTTTGGCATGTCACCTCCTCTCATATCTGTCTTTGTGTCCCCAGGGCCCAGGACAGTTCCTGGTATGCAGTAAGTGCTTAAGAAATGTTTGTTGATTGAATTAATGAGTACAATAAACTTTTTATCTTAGAACTCAAGACCCACACCCTCACAGTTCTCCCCAGCTCTGATTTTTGGGGTAGCTTGCCAAAAGGTCCATGCTTCACCTCACAAGGAGCGGTGGTTTTGTCCACCCTGTCTGAGGAAGGTCCTTGACAGGTTACAGTGTTCAGAAGAAGGCAGTTAGGCCAGTAAGGGCCAGGAGTCCTGGGCCTGGGAGGATGGTCTGAAGGAACTGGGGATGTTTATCCTAAAGAACTACAGACTCATGGCAACGTGATACTGGTCTTCAATTGTCTGGAAGGGAATCGGGTCAAAGAGACATAGATTTATCCTTCCCCAAAGGGTGTGACCAGGATCAATGGCTAGAATGGGCAAAGAGGTTAGAGTTGATGTCAGAACAAACCTACCAACCATAAGGGGCATCTCAGGCTTCCTCCTGAGGAGGTAGGGAGCTCCCTATCACTAGAGGTATTCAAACCAAGGCTGGATCACCAACTGTTGGTTAGACAGCCCTTTTTTCTGGTGTGAGTTGGACTAGACCTAGGTCACTGAGGCCCCTTTCAACTCTGAGATTCTCTGATTGTCTGAATGAGTCCCAGTCCCCAGAGAGTGAAATGCAAACATAGAGCATAGCTAGGAGAAGCCAGCTAGGGAGAGGATGTTCTCTCCTTCACCTTCAGACAGACTCAGCTGCCTCCCTCCTGAAATCCAGCCTGAGCTAGAGGAGGTAGAAAGGGCAGTGTGTTCTGTGAGGGGTCAGATTGTACCAAGGGCCCAATGCTACACAAATGGAAGAAGGGGCTGGCCTGGCTATAAATCGCCATTTTAAGTCTCGCTCTGAAACACTATTTCATAGTTTTGTGATTTTTTAAAAAATTTCATGGGGGTAATCAATTATTCTCAATTGGTATGTTTATGGTCTATGAAAGACAAAAAATGCATAATGACTCAGTGAGTTTTATCATTGCTGCTAGGTTAATTTTTTGTTAATTGCCAGGCCGGGAAAATTAAACAGACCACGAATGCTCCCTTGTGATTTGAAGGATCTAAGCAACAACCATGTTAAGCAGAGGGGTGGGAAAGGGAGAACAGACTGCCGTGCTGTTTTCGTGAAAGACATTTATCCAAAGGTTATGATGTTGAGGACGGAGAGAGCAGCCCAAGGGCTCTGAGGTTGGACAAAGTCAAGAGAAAGATAGTCAGGAAAGAGAAAGTAGGAAGATGGGGGACTGGCCAGGGGCATTCTCGAGGAGCAGAGATGCCTCTTGGGCTGTCTAGGAACGGATAGCAAATTATCACTATCACCTCTAGGACAAATACTGTGATGGGTTAGTTTGCTGGATCATGTTGTTAATGAGATCAAAGTCACACATTCTCTGCCCAGACTTTAGATCTGGAAGAGAATGCAGAGAGATTCCCTGGGGAAAGCACTTCATCTGGAGACAGAGACCTGTCTACTGTAAGTATGACCTTGGGTCAATTACTTCACTTCTCTTGTGTTTCCTCTTCTGTAAAATGAGGGGCCAGGACAAGAGGACCAGTGATCTGAGGGTCCCTTCTGGATCTAAATCTATGACCCTGGTCTAGTCATTTGATTGATCAGGAAGCATGGCCCTAGAAGGCAGTGATCTGCATATAGATAGTTGAACTGGGACTAGCATCGAAGGCTCCTGACTGCTGGTCCCATTGTCCTTCCACAATCCCAGGCTACCAGTGACCTTGGGTGCTGTTTACTGACCACGAGTCCAGAGCCTCTGACTTCTGTTTATTAGTTTACAGTGAAGGGGACCACACGAGAGAAGCTGGATGATTGAGCCCTAAGTTTTCCTCACTTCTGGAAGAATGACCCAGAGCACACACCCTTTGAGGGCAGGGCCAGTAGAGTTGTACACATACATTGTGGATACAGTGCCTTGTACATGGTAGGAGCCAAATGGTTATTGATCCACTGAACTGAACTGAATTGGTGCCACCCTTCTTTAGGAGATTCATACAGAACACTGACCTTTACATAGAATCATAGAATCAGAGGAGGGGGAAGAGACCTCAGGGGTCTAATCTAGTCTAATTGGGACCTGCAACATCAAGTCAAGTTAATGGCATTTGATAAAGCACAAACATGTACCAGACACCATGCCAAGCCTGACCTGTGGTCCTCAGCCTCATCCATTTGGAGATGACTCTCACCATGACCTCCCTGTTCTTTCCATGAAGCCAAAATCTATCTCATGGCAACGTCTACCCACAGTGGCTCCTGGCTCTTGCCTTCTGTGGTCAAGCAAAATGGAGCTTTGAGATCCCTGGGAGCTCAGAGATTCTGCTTCTGTCTACATCTGCTTTTACACTTCCCATTCACCGCTTCTCCTTCAACCCTCTGGGGCCAAGCAGGACAGCCCTTCACACGTGCTAAGGAATCAGTAATAACAGAGTCTTTGCTTCTCCTGGCTAAATAAGGCTCAGTTCCTTAACTGATCTTCATGTGACTTGATCTCAAGATCTTCCCCCATCTTCCCATCTATCTAATGCTCTCAAAGCATCTATATTGTGCTCACCTGACCAGACAAACATCCTTCCTACAACCTACCCAATTGTCCTTAGGCTTTGGAGTGAAGACCTTCAGTGAGGGCAGACTCTCCCGGAGGCAGTCCATTCCACCCGGATACCTCTCTCACTGTTGGGAAGTCTGTCCTGCCTCACTTTCCCTTTTAGTAGCACTGGCTGCTTCTCTTAGACCTGCCCTCTTGTGCCTGCAAAAAGAGCCCCTCAGACACTTGAGGACGGTTCTTGGGACCCTCGTCAGTCTCCTCCTCTCACTTTTTTGGTCCGGTCTCATAGGGCAGTAACTGAGGCCCTCTGGTTTTTCTGGTTCATCCTAAAACGTGGCCCCAGAAGGGAATACTAGACTCCAGTCGGGGTTGGACCAGGGCCAAGAACACCAGGACTGACTGTCACCTCCCTGCTCTTAGACACCAGGATTCTCCTAGCAAAGTCCAAGCTTCCACAGGTTTCTTAGTAGCCACATCATACTATAGGCTTATTGTAAGAAAAAGCTTCCCATCGATGAGAATGATCCCAGCAAGGAATGGCTTGCTTAGAGAGGCAGCTGGCTCTGCATGCTGGAGATCTTCATGAAGAGGCTAGAGGATGATTACTTTTCAACCTCCCCATTTTTTACAGATGAGGAAACTGAGGCCTACAAAGTTAAAGTGACTTGTCCTTCTACTCTCTGGGCCTCAGCTTCCCCATCTGTAGCAAACAGCTCTCGTGCATCTCTCTAGTAATCAGAGGAGAGGAGAGAGCCTCTCTGGAGCTAGAGAGGTTGGGACTCAATGGCTATGGCAGAGAAGGCGCTGGCCTTTGAGGCCAGAAGACCCATCATGTCACAGGCACTAACTAGCTGTGTGGCCCCAGGCAGACCACTTGACCTCTGGAGACTGAGTTTCTTCATCAGTAGAGTGAGGTGGTTGTGCCCAATTTTTCTTAGGGCACCTTCTTAGCTCTAGATCTAATGATCCAAAGCCAACAAAACTCAATAGGGAAGGGCAGTGTGGGGCAGTGGAGACAGCTTTGGACTGGGAGTCCAGAAGATCTGGGTTTGAATCCTGCCTCAGATGGTTCCTATGTAACCCTGGGCAAGCCACAACCTCTGGGCCTCAGTTTCCACATCTTTAAAAAGAGTACTGGATGACCTTTAAACAATTTCCTGACGGAAAACATGGCGCACACAGTCTGACACTGCTTTTCAGTGCATTTCTATACAGTAAAGAGGCAGGAGGGGGGTTTCCTAGAAAATTCAATAAAACTCACCCACAGGGGGCGGGGGGAGCTGCCTTTCCTCCCAAACACATATGCTCTCACAAACCAAACTCACACAAGAAACTTTTCAATGGACCTCTAAAAGCCTCACGGCCAGCCCTGCTGCTTCAAATTAAAGGGGTCTCAATTGGACTAGTGACCTCCAGCCGCTAGGGAGGGAGAGCAACAGAATGGATGTGGACAGGGGAAATGGGGGAGAGGAACAGTTACTTAGCAACCTCAGCGGGGGGGGCCCTGGTCAAGACCAACTCAGGAAGAAAGGTTTTGGCAGAAAACCACCCAGCTGGCAGGGTGCTCAGGGGCAACGAGCAAAGTCCTGAATAGGAAGGAGCCTACTTCTTGCTGTTTCAAACAGGTAAGAATGAATGTGTTCTTCCTCACGGCATAAAGGACCCTCTGATACAAGGCAAAGACACACAGACACACAGACACAGACACACACACACACACACACACACACACACACACACACACACACACAATCTGTGGTCCCCAGGTACTTTTGTACAGAAAACAAAGTCGAAGCTTAAAAAAACAAACTAACAGCTCCGTTGATGATTTTCCTTTCAGGTTAGAGACATCCAGCAACACAACAATGACAAAACCCACCAGTTCTGCCATTTTGTGCCTATGGAACAGCCCTTCCCTCCAAGCACCCCTGTGAGAGTCCATCTACAATTATTCCCTCTTTACAGATGAGGAAGCAGCTGGCCAAGGACCATTTGGAGCTGGGATTTGAACTCGACTCTTCCAATTCTCAGGTCAGTGCTCTTGGGTTAGAGACTCTGAGGATTCCTGGGTCACATCACATTTACTGGACATGTGGGTGTGGGTGTTTCATACCTTGTTGTGGGCTTTTAAAAGAATCTATCAAAAGATAAACCCCTACAAGATAATGAAAAACAATGCAATTCAGTGCTGACAGATCTGTGAAAACAGGTAGATGGAGTAATGGATAAAGCATGGGCCCTGGAGTCAGGAAGACCTCAGTTCGAATCCAGCCTCAGATGCCAGCTGTGTGGGCAAGTCCCTTGACCTATTTTTGCTTCAGTTTTCTCATTCTTATTTTTAAAATGGGGACAACTATAGGACCTCCCTCCCAGGTTGCTGTGAGGCAAAGGGAGATGGTGTGTCATGTGTGAGGTAAACAGGAATAAGGCTGGAATGGCTGGAAAGAGAACAAGGCTGAGAGAGGCCAGGGAGGTATGTGAGAGTCAGGTTATGAAGCACTTCCAATGCCAAACCAAGGAGTTTATATCTGGAGCTGACGGAATAGAGGGCATGACATGGTGACACCTGCGCTTTAGGATGATCCCTCTGGTGACTGTGTAGAGAAAGGAATGGTGGCAGAGACCAATTAGGAGGCTGTGGCAACATCCAAGCAAGATGCTGAAAGGCCCCAGGGTTAATTGTTTGAGTGGAGAAAAGTGAGGTAGAGACAGAATGACAATGGAATGGGATACTATGAAGGTTGTTAAGTAGGATGGATACAAAGAAGAAGGGGAAGATATTTAGGAACTAACGCAACAAAAAATACAGAATTCAAGGAGTGAGAACTGTAACCATCTAAGAGCCTGGCACAGAGTAAGCGCTATATAATGGTGGTGGCGGTGGTGGTACTTGTTGGGTTGGATGTTGTGGTGGTGGTGACAGTGAGTGGGTATTCTCTTTGTTACTGAGTTGGTTTTTGTGATGGTGGTGATTATGTTGGTGGTGGCTGTGATTGTTGTTGGGTTGGTTGTAGTGGTAATAGTGGTGGTAGTTATGTTGGCAATAGTTGTAATGGTAGTTACTGGGTTGGTTGTTGTGGTGGTGGTGATGGTCATTGTGTTGGTAGTGGTTATTCTGGTTGTTGTTGGGCTGGTTCTTGTAATGGTGGTGGTGGTTATGTTTGTGGTGGCTGGGATTGTTGTTGGGTTGGTTGTAGTGGTGGTGGTGATGCTGATAGTGGTTATAATTGTTGTTGGATTGGTTGTAATGGTAGTGGTAGTGGTAGTTATGTTGGCAATAGTTGTAATGGTAGTTAATGGGTTGGTTGTAGTGGTGGTGGTGGTGATGGTCATTGTGTTGGTGGTGGTTGTTGTTGGGTTGGTTCTTGTAATGGTGGTGGTGGTGGTGTTTGTGGTGGCTGTGATTGTTGTTGGGTTGGTTGTAGTAGTGGTGGTGGTGGTGATGGTCATTGTGTTGGTGGTGGTTGTTCTGGTTGTTGCTGGGTTGGTTCTTGTGGTAGTTGGTGTTATAAGAGGAATTGTGAATGTGAAGGGATGAAGTCTCCTGATGACAACCTCAAGGGAGTGAATGAAAAGGGAGGCCATTTTATACCTTGAAATTCATCTATTTAAGAGTAAATGGTTCTCCAAAAGAAAAAAAGAGGTCAGAAGCTCTACAGTGAAAACCCTGAAACTTGATAACGCATGGCTTACACATGAGTCTCCTCCCTCGTTCCACGATGAGCTTCCAATGACCTGGTCCAGTTGTACTGGGAGTGAACTGTCTGCATTTACTCTGAGGGAGATTCACAGGAACTGAAGGTGTCTAGGAGAAGACAATCACCTTTGTCTGACTCTTGGTAAGTCATTTGACTGTGGTCTGCCTTAGTTTCCTCATCTGTAAAATGGGGATAATTACAGCACCTATTTTCCAGGATTGTTGTGAGGATCAATTAGATATTAATACAAAATATTATAATTTACAACAGCCTGTTTTAACCAGTCCCAGGACAACTTGCTAGAGTGGGTTACCCAAGAAATGACTTTGCATACATTCTAAACTTCATTATTTATGTGCTTGTTATTTTTACCCTTTAATAGAATGTAAACTCTTCGAGGGCAGGGACTATCTGACTTCCGTCTTTGTATCCTTCAAGGTCGGCACAATGTCCGGCCCCAGGAGGCACTTTTGCTTATTGTATTGAACTGGCCTTCTGTGAAACCTGTCCACTGAAGGGGAAGAAAAAAAAAAGCCTCCTACTCATAGGGCATAGAGAGCCTTGAACATATTTCCACAAAAGGGAAATTTAGATCCTCATGATCAAAAATGACTGTTTCCATTAGTGAGGTTAGTGATTCATTTTAAGAACACACTATTTTAATGAGTTCATTAAAAGGTACATTAAACAAAAAGGAAAAATAATTAGCTTTTGAAACCTAAGAAATCCCAAATATTTACTGCCCAAATTCAAGTTTAAACTGGTTTTCCAGGGATTCTGGAATAAGGTACAACTGGTTGGACTGAAACATCAGAATGGCCTGATTCAAGTGTTAGGAGATTGAGGGATGGGGATGGGGGAAAGAAGTAGACAAATGAAAAGAATCCAATGAGATAATACAAAGCCAGAGCTTAACATGATGCCTGGCACATAGTAGGTGCTATTTACATGTTTATCCCCTTCCCTTTCAAACTCTCAGCCTGGGCTTTGGCTCCAGTTTACCACTCTAGACTGATTTTACATCACTCCCCTTCACCTTTGCTTTTCCCTGAATTCAATATCTCATTCCCAACCTTTATACAGACATGTCTAGGACAGCCATGCCTAGAACACTCTCTCTCTTCCCCTCAGAGTCTCTGGATCCCTGACTTCATTCACTGCCCAAATGCTAAGCCACCTTCTCCCAGAAGCCTTATTTCCCCAATTTTCTTAGTGACCTCTGCCTCATTAAATTCTTCCTTATCTACTTAACATATTGTACATCTCTCCCTGCTTCCCACTCTCCAGGAGAATGTATGATCCTTGAGGGCAGGGTTGAGTTATCTTTGAACCCCCAGTGCCTCCCATGAAGAAAGCACCTAACACAGTCTTATTTTGTTGATTGGGACTGAGTGAAAAAACAGAACTTTCTGTTCTGTGAAGTAACTCCTTCAAGTCCTCATGCGTGAAAGCCAGCAAATTTGCTTTGGAAAGAGGACATGTCGATAAATCTTCCCCGCCACGTTTTCTGTCGATCGACACCATAAAATATATTTTACTTAGAATTAGGATTGTCTGAAGCTCAGTAGATTTAATTAATTGTAATTAGCCCGTTGTTGTTGGGCTGTAGCTGCTTTATGACAGTGGTATCTCCGGTGTGGGTCAGGTCCCACTGTATATCTTTTCAAATACAGAATTAATGTACTATTGATGAAACCATTACCAGAACCAAATGAAAGTCTGGGCTGATGGATTGGTCCTTGGAGAGCTGTCAGACATGAAAGGAATAATTAGTATTCATTACTCCATACTCCACAACATTCCAATTATTCATGAACTTTAACTTTTGGACTATGCCTGTATCTATCTTTCCCGACTTGTGTTATTAGGAAGAAAAAACAAATGTCAGGTATTGCAACAACAACCACCAGTAACTGAAACTTAAAAAGGAGAAAAACAAGGGAAAACAGAGCTCCATCTAGGCTTTGAGCAGGGCCAAGCATCATCAGCTGCAAGTCTCTAAGGGAAAGACACCAAGAATAACAATTATTTGTTGGGGTATTAGACTTACAAGCTCACAAAAGAAGTGGCCAGACAACCTTCTATTCAGCAAAGTCCGAGAGAAGAAGCAGAGTGTAAAAGCAATCAATCAAGTTTTATTAAACACCTACTGTGTACTAGGCACTTGATACCGTAATAGAAGAGGAATAATAATCCCTGCCCTCAAAGAGTTTACACATGATTGGGGGAATCAACACGTAGAGGGTGGAATGTTCATCTATTGCTTTTCCTCCTGGATGGTTACACCTATCTCCTACCTAGGTGTCTTTGCACATTTTTTCTCCAGTGCCTAGAGTTCTGGATTCAAAAGTGCAGATTCGAAATTCAAATTTTACCTATGTCATTGACTACCTACGTGACCCTGAGCAAATAATTTCTCTTCTCTGAATCTTAGCTTTCTCATCTGTAAAATGAAGAGATTAGATCATATATTCCACCATCTAGGCTACCTTCCCAACTTGAAACTCATACGTTTACATGCTGGATTCCCAGGGATAGAACTTCTCTCAAGTTTCAAATACCTATGAGTCCATACACCTACAACTCTTGCTCATGGGCCCCCATCGGCGAGCTTATCTTTCACAGTTAGTCAGTAGACACAATTAATACAAAACAAAGGCGTTTACGCCTCTGACTCTAATCGTAACCCTGTTTGACACCATGACTGCCCTGAGCACTGCTCCACTTCTGACCTAGCTGACTTCTCCTGCTGACCACACCTCCTCCCCAGGGTCTCTTCTTCCAACTGGTGAGTTCTTTCCTAGAATTTCCATTAGAGAAAGTCCCCCAAGCACCAGCCAGTCTTACTCCAATCCCAGCTCAGCCCACGGCTCCCTGGGATCCTTCTTGACTTTGCTCCTGCACAAAGTCCTCGTCCTCCTCTACTTTCGGCTCCCTGTTATTTGCTGCCTCTCCTTGAGGTCTGGGACTGTCTTTCTATTTGCTTGTATTTGCTTTCTCAGCACTTGGCACAGCTCCAGGCAGACAGTAAGTGGTTAATACATGCTTGATTTCTCTTTATCTATCTATTGGCAAAGACAGCAACATAGAACTGTAGCTATCAAACATTCCCTGGGACACACTCTCCTACATACATACACAGAATCTGGGGGAAGGTGGGCACAAACTTAGGTTTTTACAGGAAGAACAAAACTGACCAAGGTAACTCACTCCTCAAGGACCACCGAGACCCTATGTCTCTTCTCTTCTTGTGATGTCTTCATGACGCTGCCCCCTGCTGATCTTTGTAAAAATCTTTGACCAATCTTAGTTTTTCTGTCCCAATTACCCACCCCCCTAGGAGTCTCCATTTGGCCAAAACCCAAAGAAATCAGAGAAAAGAAGAGAATTTGAGGTCATTCTCCCCCAGTCACATCATTGAGAATGAATCAAATAACATTATCTAAGGAGTGAGTGGATGCTACTGCTTCCCATCTTTGGAAGGCTCCATCAGAGCCTCTCCTCAAAAGCATCCCCTTCTTGGGGTACTGCATACTGCAGCAATACATTCTTACCACAGCAGCAGTGGTTGCAGTTATGATGAGTTTATGTTAAGGGTTGCAGGATTTGTCAAATGGCTTATTAAGCTATTCTAAATTTATGTTTGAGTGCATGCTGGTTTATTAAACAATTATAGCTTGTCAGTCATTGCAAACAGATTGACTTTATGCATTGTACCTTTCACAATAAAAAATTTACTAATCAGTTACTGGATCCTTAAAACAGAAGTGGTTACTCTTGTGTAAATCAACTAATGGAGCCATGTTTAAGTCAGTCTGTTTCCACTGATATTAGAGAGATCTCAAAGGAGACAGAAGCGTGTGTGTGTGTGTGTGTGTGTGTGTGTGTGTGTGTGTGTGTGTGGTCTCCAAATACATGTAGGTGAGAGAAAAGGAGGGAGGGAAAGAAGGGCAAATGAGGGAAAGAGAAAAAGAAAGGAATATAATAATAATGAGCCCCATCTCTTATATGTTTGCAGTAATGCTGATTCTCTGTCTACATGCAAGATGAGAGAGAGGGAGACAAATGGGCAAAGTAAATATAGCAGTTGGAATCAAAGGACCTGAGTTCAAATTTGCCATTGTTGCTAATTGTGCAATCTTGGGCGAGGCCTCCCACTTCCTAATATCTGTGGGACTGCGGGCCATGTATCTGAACTTTAATTCTCTTCTCTATAAAATGAAGGATTTGGACTAGATAACCCTGAAGGTTCTTCTACATCTAAGCCTATGATCTCTTTTGGTGCCAGAAAGTGAGATAAACTCTAAAGTCACTCCCAGCTCTGCACTTAGGCTTTTCTTGATATGAGACCTAGAATGCCCATCCCCATTGGTCCATTGGGGAAAATGCTCTGGGGAATGCTTGATGGTCATGTGAATCATTGGGCATGAGAGCAAAATGGTCCTACTGGAAACCACTACCTCCCACTTGAGGAGCTTCCCCATTCTTGTGACTCTTTATATAAACCAATCAATGGGATGATCCAGACATCTGACAAGGCATCTGACTTCTCAGTCAAAATGCTGGCAGAGTATCCCAGAATCTCCCCCTAAAATACCTTTTAAAAATAATTCTTACATTTTCACCTCTTTCAGTGTTTTAAATGCAGAGGAGAGCTTGAAGCTGTGTTGGTCTCTGGGCCAGACATGGCATGGCTTTGGGGGTTGTCAATGTCATGAAATTGAAATTCCCATGTAAAACTCAAGCAGTTGTGTAAGACCCAGACCCAGAGAACTTGATTCAAGTCTAGAATATTTGAGAAATACAAGGATACTCACTTCCCTCGCTTAATTGTGTTCCTCCCCAGCAGCGGATCAAGGACCGGATCAATCGTTTCCTCCAGGTTTTCGATGAGTGTGACATCTCCAAAGGCCAAAGCATTTTCAATGGCATTCAAAAACCTAAGGATTCAGCAAGAATTGAAACTATGAACTGGAAAGGCTCATTCTTAAAACTAAATGAAAAACCTGATCTATAATAAATGGGAGGTTGAGGCAGAGTCAAGATGGTGTAGAAGCAGGAGAATTCCAGGGGCTTCCCCCATAACCACCTCAAATACTTATAGAATATGACTCTATACAATAAATGGGAGGCATTTATAATGGGGCAACATCAATGACAAGCTGAGAAAAAGCTGTATTTTAATTTTAAGAGACTTCATTATTGGTATGGTTACGCCCTCTACTCAGATAGACTACAATTGTTCCAACACTTGGTGGATTGTCTTTAAGAGTGGTCACCATGCCCAAAGTCATCTTCCTGTGGCCAAGCTGGGGCTGCATCTCTGTAACAACCATACTGGCATCCCCAGGATGGCTGCTAGCACAGGTTCTTAGATCTGCTTCACTAGGAAACAGAGCTGTTCAAGGGGTCAGCAATCTTTTTAATTACATTCATTAGTTCAGGGGACAAATCAGCACACTGAACTTCAGAGAAAATCCAAACAAAGAAAATACAAGCAGAGAAGTAAAGACCAACAGACAGGACTTCTGTCTGAGAAATTAGCACAAATCAATAGACAGATCCAACTGTCTGACCAAGGCAATACATACACAGTTCCCAGAGAGAGAAGCACCAACATCTGTGTTTTTCAAAGTCAGGGGGCTCCTTAATGGCTACCCAGATTTTCATCTGGTCAAATCACAAGAACACTCTTCCAATGAGTGAGCCCCAAGGCAAAATGCTAACCTCAGAGTATATATAGCCTTTTTAGGGACAAAGGGTATCACAACCCTCATGACTCAGTGCCTAATTAGAAATTAACAAAAGGTGTGAAAACCTTGCTACAAGCAAGCCTCCCCTAAGCAAGCTTCCCTCAATAGGTTCCACCAGAGGCCTATTAATGGGCAGGGAAGATCTTATATCCCATTAACATTACAATCTCTCTGTACTGAGCTAGTCTACCTTTCTATTGCCGGGCCCCCATTTGAAGCCCTTTAAACTTGCTTAATTCCATTGGCACAGCCTTGGTAGGCCCAGTGTGGCATCACACTTCAGTGAGGGATACAAAGTTGTGCCATGTTAGCCTTATAATTATTTTTGATTAAATTTTATTTTTTCAATGAACAAGGATTTGTTCCTTCTCCCCTCCCTCCTCCACCTAAAGAGAAGGAAAGAAAAAAGGAAATCCTCATAACAAATTTTCATAATCAAGCAAAACAAATCCTCACATTGACCATGGCCAAATGTGCATTTCATTCTTCATGTTAGGTATTTGGGCAAACATTATTGGCAACACTCAAGGCAGGTTCCACTTATAAATGATTAATGTACACAGACTCCATCACTAGAGCTGAAAGTGTCTTCAAAAATCCACTGTCGCTTGTTATAGTGATAGGGCTGTGACGACTGCTGTCACAGGGACCTATCAGAGCACTTCAAGCACTTGCCATGCCACCACTGCCCAGGTGGAAACTCTTCTTCATCTTTAGCAGATCATCCCCAAGAGCTGCTAAGACAGAAAATGGCATCAATCTGAGGTCAATTCTGAACATAGCTGGGATGTACCCTTAATTGTTTCACGACAGTGGTTCTCAACCTTCCTAATGCCGCGACCTTTTAATACTCATATGTGGGTGTATCTGCATGTGGGTGGACCTGCCTGGAGACTGATAGAGGAACGGCGTCTCGGTTCCTAAGACCATCAGAAATATGTGTCTTCCAAAGGTCTTAGGTGACCCTGTTTGATTCCCAAAGGGGTTGTGACCCACAGGTTGAGAACTGCTGTTTTAGGAGATAATTTTAATTAAGACACATTTTAATGGAGCTAAGGAGCTAATGGAGCTAAGGAGTCAATGTATCAATTAAAAATTTTATCAGAGGGAGAAGTGAGATTAAGAAGGATAGTCTGGAAGAGCCCTTTGCCTTCATCCTGTAGGGTCAGAATAATAAATGACAAGCTTTGATAGGTGGGAGGCATGGAAGGCTCCTTCAAGCTTGGCGATCCCACAAGTTGGTTCTTTAAACAAAATGTTTATTGATACCTTTAGGTTTTGCATCACCTCCATTGTTGTTTGGGCCAGGATCGCCCCTGGGGCCATATTGGAAGCCCTTATAGCTTATATAGGGAGCCAGCCTCAAAGGCAGGAAGCCTTGGGTTGAAGGGCCTGCCTCTAGGACTTTATCCTTCTGGGATTCCCCACTCTGGTCCAGTTCTCATCTCTATTTTTATCCAGCATGGCAGGACCTGCCAGAGCTTGTTCTCTGCTGGGAGCCCAGGGGCACCGTGGGCCAGGAGGGGGCCATACTGCAGATGAGTTTAAGATCTGGACATCTGGTACAAGAGAAGCAGTGCACCAAAGCAGAAAGCAGGCTGACCTCAGTGTTAAAAGACCTGGTCCAAGCCCCACCTGTGACACATAGTGGCTAAGTGACCTTGAATAAATCACTTAACCTCTTAATGATATTGGCAACTCTTTAAGACTAGAAATGACAGCACAGGTGTTACTTGCATCAGTGAAGGGACTTTCCTCACTGGAAGTTCACTACATCCCCAAACCAAAACAGATTTTGCTCCATCCACACCACTTGGCTCCAATGTACTATGCATGTGTCTGGTAACGATCTGAAGAAGGGTCACCATACTACACCTTCCTGGCTCAGGTCTGAGAAGACCCATGCACTCCTTGCTCCAACATCAACCTTATTTCACAACCAGGTGACTGAAAGTGACCAGCTCAACATGAACTACCTTCCCAAGCACACCAGGATGAGGCTGGGGGCCACCACCCCTGGCACTTCCTTGATGGAATGAGCTCCCTCTACCCTTGTACCCTGCAACGTCTTGGCTTATGAAATTGTTGAGTGGGTGATAAAAGTATTGAAAAAGCACATCTTACTGAACTATGTGGAATATATATAATGGATGTAATAAATCTACTAGATATATGTGTGTGCATTTTTACATACACCTCCATATGTATATATTCATATATACATGTATACATATACACATACATACATACACACATAGAGATAGTTGCCTAGAGCTCTATGAGGTTGTGACTTGTCCAGGGTCACATAGCCAGCATACAAGTCTTGAATCCAGGACCTTGTAGCTCCAAGGCCAGCCCTTGGTCCACATGGTCAAAAGAAGGCGCATTAATAAATGGGAATCTGGTCTATTGCAAAATTGCCATTGGTTCTAACCAACAGCAAGAAGCGAGGAGCAGCCCCCCTCAAAGGCACAAAGGCATTAGCTTGAGTTTCCAGGTTCACATACCCTTTCTGGCCCAGACGGAGGATTCTGAGGTCAGTCCCGTATTTATTCTTGATCCATTTAATCCCCTGCTGCTGTGGGTCAATCATAAGGGGCCAGCGCTCAGCATGAGTGAGGATAGTGGCATTTTCAGTGGACATCCGATCACTGGGCAGCCCCTCGTTGTGCCAAGCGGCCACAGTGGCATCATCCGTCAACATGGTGATCAGGTCCAGGCCTGCTGTTATGGGGATGGGAACCTTGAAGACCAGAGTCACATGTAATGAGCTATCAAGTTTGTAGCATAGAAAACAAGGCACCCTGCTTCAACAAGAAGCCCAAGCCAAGAGAGGGTCACTGTAGGGGAAGGAAAGTCTGTTCATCCTGTGGGCCCCTGAACACAAGAGGGTTGTGACCAGCATAAGACAACCAGGGCTTTGCCTGGGGGCATCATATTATGGGATAGAACCAGCACCAGTGGTTCTTCAGTAGTGTAGAAACCACAGAGCACCAAGAGTGGTCTGTTAAACTTGGAAGCTCCCTGATGCCAGGTTGTCCCCACCTCCTTCTCTCCCTTCTGGCTTACTGCATAGTAACCTCCTTGGCAACAGCCTTGTACTGGCATATGGAGTCTCCACACCCTACTCCCTGCCCCCCATTCTCTGCCCAGGCCAAGAGGAGGTACATGTTTCAAATTCAAAACTTTCAAATCGTGGCTCCAAAGCATCCAAAAGTCCAGCGTAAATGCAACAAGCTGCTACCCCAGGCCTATGTCAGCAGTTGCCACAACTGAATGATGTGATGTGGGGTAAGAGCTGCTACTTAGGTGGTACTGGGCCATCATCATCACCATCATCATCATCAGCATCATCATCATCAGCATCATCATCATCACCATCATCATCATATCATCATCATCACCATCTTCATCACCATCATCACCATCATCATCATTATCATCACCATCATCATCATCATGATCACCATCATCATCAT
>CM053585.1:542374570-542624317 GCA_028646515.1 Pseudochirops corinnae
GCCCTAGATTTAGGGATGGAAGAGACCTCAGATGCCATCTAGTCCAACCCCTCCTTTGATAAATGGGGAAACTGAGGCCCAGAGTATGTATGGGTGTGTACACATACCCACATACATATGTGGGGGGATGTATTTAATCATAGGACAGCTATCATTTATAAAATGCTTTAAGATTTGAAAAGCACTTTACAAACATTATGTCCTTCTTTTCCTCACAACAACTCTGAGTTACAGGTACTGTTATCACCCCCACTTTAGATAGAGGGAAACTGAGGCAGAGAGTTTAAGTGACTTGCCCAGGGTCACATGGCTACTAAGTGTCTGGGGCTGGGAGAAGAGGGATTTGACTCATTTTGCTCAGCCCCAGAGGGCAGAGTAACTCAAAGTGCAAGGTTCAGGCTGGTTGTAAGGAAAGACTTCTGAACAGTGAGAGCTCCCCAAAAAGTATGCTGCCTCATGAAGTAATGAGTTCCTCTCCCTAGAGGTGTTCAAACAGAGCCTGGAGGGCCATTGGGTGAGGAAATTATAGGGGGATCCTTGTTCAGATACAGGTTAGACTGGAGTTTCTCTGAGGTCCTTTCCAACAAAGAGATGTTGGGATTCTGGCTTATCTTTGAACAAACAGTACAATGTGGGAAGGAGAAATAGTGGAAACATGGAGGGAGTTGCTACATGGTCCAATCTGCTTAGGATTATTTTCATGTGTGTGGAATCCTCCAGACTCAATATTGTGTGAAATAGGTCTTTGGGGCCATTGAGAATGTTTTCAATCAGGTTCATAACCACCAGGCAGGAAATCAGAAGTGATGAGGCTCACAATGATTCTACATGGACAGACGGGACAGATCCACTGGTAGGAGTGGAGGATTTGGAGCTTCCTCTCTTCCTCTCCTTCTCCCATTTGGCTGACATACTTGTTCTAAGCATTAAAGTGAAATTGAACTCACATATAGAAAAAAAATGTCTTATTTCCATTTAAGGGCAAAACTCCAATATCTTAAGTTAGAGGTGTCAAACAAATATGGTCCAATGAGGCAGCAACACTCCCAAACCAGATGAAAATAGAACTGGGAAATATTTGACAAAATAAATAAAAATGTAATAGAACATAGATAATGTTAACACATGGTTTTTCTAAGTCAGTGTGTAGACTGCTGAGATTCTTATATACAATTTTATGGTCCCCATTTCTATTTGATTTTGATACCATTGACCTGAGTCATCACCTTTTTAAAGAACTATATTGTTATCTTTTGCTTTTATCACCCACATTTCCCTATATCCCCCCCCTCCCCCAATCATCATCTTTAAGGCTTCAAGCTCATTCATGGTAGCAATGTTTCACAAACTTTGTCATTCAATCTCCACATCTGGTACAAACAACCATGAGAAAGGAAATGGGTGGTGGTGTATGGATGAAACAGAAGAGTGCCATGATGTAGGGAAGGAAGAGCATCTGGAATTCCAAGAAACACGGGAAGAGATGTGTGAATTGATGCAGAGCCAAGGAAGTTGACCCAGGTGAACCACAACCACAATGGCCATGGTCATGGAAGTGAAACGGACACCAAAGATTCTCTGTGTGTTCTTAATGCTTAGCATAGTGTCCAGCCCACATAGTAAGCATTTAATAAATGTGTGCTGGTTGACTGATGAATAATTGTGACCAATCTTGGTTCCATAAAACAGTAAGTAGAAAATGCTGCCCTGAGGCAGCTAGGGGGTACCACAGTACACTGAACCCTGAGTCTGGACTTAGGAAGAAGTCAGCTGAAATCTGGCCTCAGATATTTAGTAGCTACATGACCCTGGGCAAGTCACTTAACTTCTGTTTAACTATAAAACGAGGATAATAATAGTGCCTACCTCCCATGGTTGATGTGAGGATCAAATGAGATAATAGTACCTGGTATACAGTAGGTGCCACATAAATGCTTATTTCCTTCCCTTCCCCCTTCTCTTTCCTCTTGGTAAAATAGCATGGGGCCATAGGGGCAGAATATACTGTCAGATGTGGTTCCTGTATCCATTGTGTTTATTTTTCTTTGTTACTTGGAGGTGGGTAGGAAGGAAGGTTCCCCAGTGGTGGGTGAAGGCAAATCTGTCCCCAGAAGTGGCTATGACATAAAAATGTAAAAAACAGCCAACCAACAAGCATTTATTGATGTATTATGCCTGGCACTGTGTTATGTGCTTGAGGTAAAAGGAAAAGAATAAGACTGAGACTGCCCTGCCCTCAAGGAGCTTATATCCTAGTAGGAGTGATATCATAAAATAAGCACTAAAGAAAATTCATCTGGAAGGTTTCTGGTGTTGCTTTTTTAGTTAGTACTAAATAATTTCCTATTTGTGCTCCAGCAGCAAGGCTGTAACTTCACCTCGCTATCTCAGTGTTCTGGGGGGATACGTCAATTCATAATTTTCAAGTTTTAAAAGGTGGCTTTTTTCTTTATAAGCCTAATAAGCTGAAATGAGCATGAATTTGTGACTTCAGAGGGTATGATGTCCTACCAACATCAGAAAAATATGGGTAACCTGGCTTGAAAATGATGAAATGGTTTGCTAGTTATCTGAATGGTGAAGCGTCATTGAAATCAGCAATCGATGGGGTCATCACTACGTTCCACCCAAAGCCATCTTCAGGAAGTGTGACCCATGACAAAGAGAAGAAAGCCAACGGGGAAAAACCAGAGATGACGGTTCAAGACCACAGAGAGTGTGTTCTTGCTCTTCCTCTCCACAACATGACTGGAAACTTTCCATTTTGGGAAGGAAAACATTCATTGCATGGATGGCAGACTGAGGACCTAAGCTTGCTGAAAGACTGAGCTTGAGAGCCATTGGGTATTTAGAGAACTGTCTTTGCCTCAAAACCTTGGTTGCTTGTCACCTCTTGTTGGGCCAAGGGGCCCCATGGTTGGACTCCCTCTCTCCTCACTTCTGCCTCTCCTGGTCCTTACTTTGAGCTCACCTAGGTGCCTCCTCTTCCATGAAGTCCTTCTGGCCTCTCCCAGATGTTATCTTCCTCTGCTCCTTTCCCAGAGAGCTTTGTGCTGGTCTCTCTCCTCTGCTCTCTGCATACCTTACCTTGTACTTAAGTCACTCATCTGTACACATTTTAGATTTTAGACTTGATTCTCCTTGAGGGCAGAGACTGAGTTATTCTTTCACCTTTGCATCCATCCCCAACATGTCATACAGTGTCTGGGTCACAGGAAGAGCTTAAAAAGGCTTGGATGAAAATTAAGCACGTATCTTTATACCATTTCTTAAAGTAGGTGATAATAAGAAGAGCTAACAGTTATGTGGCACTTTAAGGTTGGTAAAGCATTTTATGACTTGGACATACATTTCCTTCATGCCATCTTAGGATGGGTTTTGTTCCTAGCCCATTGTGGGTGATGTGCTATGGGCTGATTTACACCTATCATGCATCTCTCCATTGACCCTGAGTAATTCCTGAGGATGCCAGCCTTATGGCAGCATCAGCATCAGATTGTTGGTACATAAAAGAGAAGTTGTCATTTCAGGGAGAAGACGGGGTCAATACAAACACTTCCCCCTATGCCAGAGGGAGTCCAGACTGCTCTCCTCTCCCCTCAATTCTGAGCCTGGCACACCATCCACTAGCAACATCTTTCCAGAACATGTCTGCAACTGCTCATAATTATGTGATTGACAGGCATGATGCATCCTCTTGGTTTGTCCTCTGTGGATGGTTAAGCTTGAATATTTTGAGGGCCTGTGGATCTCATTGAGGTGGTTCTGTCACATTCTGGGGCTTGCAATCATCACAATATCATCTGCAGATGGGAGCACCTAAAAGACTTCACCATGCACCGGGAACCAACCTTGCTTTCATTTGAGTTTTGAGGTGGATTCCTTCCGTGACAACAGTGATCACCTTTTATGAGCAACCATCTCCCTGTTTCACGTCTCACTTGCTATTAATAAGCTACCCAACACATTTTATCACACAGAAATATCTTGGTGTTAGAAATATATTTTTTGAAATTCAGATATTCCATCAGCTTGGTGATCTCATCAACAGGAAGGTCCCCTCCAATAATGTCACCTGCCTGTTCGGCTTTTGCTATTCTGTGTCTGCCACCAACACACTGGGGGCTTCCTTCATTTCTGCTCACATTGTGGGGCTGACTTTAAGCGCACAGAGAAATCCTCTATCACCCACCATTATTGAGTGATACAGATTTGGACACAAATTATTTAATGAGGCTGTAATAAAGCAGTCTCACTGAGGGTGAGGGGGTAGTGGGGGAGTCTCTTCAGCTGTTCCTGGTAGGCTCATTCTTGCATTGTGTGAGAGGCTGGATTACATATAGGTAGGCACATATTCATGTATGTTCAGCTATGTAGTGAGATTCCTAATATGTAGAAGAGCATGTGTCAAATGTGTTCCAGGTTTATTTAGTAGACAACACTATTGACCCCAAATGGAAGACCTTGCTTTTTCTATCAATCAGCATTTATTCATCATCATTCATCTTCATCATTTTCATCCCAAGTTCACTCCAAGGTTCTAGTCTGTTAAGAAAACCTGGATCCCCATGTGGTCATCATATATCTGATCCTTGCCCCCCCATTTCATAAGGGAAGACTCTAAGGCCAGAGAAGACAAGAGACACTAGCTCCAAGGCAGAAGTAGAGAAGTGCGTCAACAAAAAGAGAAGATGAAGTGGACAGACTTTGTCTGGAAGAAGCTGCTGAATCATCTCAACAACACAGAAAATGTTGGTGGAGGGACTCTGGAGAATGACTGAGGAGGACACAGAGAAGGGAGTCCAATAGGATGTCTGCTAAATGGAAGCATGCAGGAGGGGGAGGCCACAAAATGGCCTGGCACTGGGGAACTGGGTTTAAAGAAAATTAAATCAAAAAGAAAAGCAAAGAGATTTCTGATTCTACAGCTGGAACTTGCATTAGCAGTGCTCAAAAAGAAAAAGCAGTACAAAATATGCCAAGTCAACTTAGAGATTCATGAATTATAGACAATAAAAGTGACTAAGACCAACTCCATTTGCAGGAAGGTTTGTTATCTCACGTAACCATCTTGTTTCTGAAGGAATGCAGTCCAAATTTTTACACAGTCTCTGCCCCCAGCAATTTTAGTGCCCTGGGTCAAAGCTTCAGTTGTCCTGCCCCAGTTATACCTCTCCCAATTTCCCAGATGCCATTTACAACTGCATCTCTAGAGAAGTTATATGGCCTAGTAGGAAAGCATTCTGGATCTTGGTTGAGTAGAAAGAGCAGAGGGCCTGCATTCGAATCCCCACTCTGACACTTAGGCCACTTTTCTGAGTTTCCATGTCTTCATATATAAAATGAAAGGGCTGGGCACATAGTGCACAGAATGTAGGGCCAGAAGAGGCAGCTAGGTGGTGTCAGAGCACCCAGCCTGGAGTCAGGAAGCGTCATCTTTCTGAGTTCGAATGTGACCTAAGACACTTGCTAGCAGTGTGACCCTGAGCAGGTCACGTAACCTTTTTGCTTCAGTTTCTTCTTCTGTAAAATGAAAGAGCTGGGTTTAATTCTCTCCAAGGTCCATTTCAGTTCCAAATGCTCCAAACCTAATCTCCTAGAATAGGACAAAACCTGTCTGTGTCCTGCCCTCAGAACCGTACAATCCCTGAGCCGCATGTAACTCATTTAGCCATTCTTTCTTTTTTTTTTTTTTTAAAGTATATGTTATTTATTTTGTTAAACATTTCCCAATTAAGTCTAATTTTTTTAAACATTAACTTTTTGAAATTTGAGTTCCAAATTCTCTCCCTTCCTCCCACCCCTCCCATAACATACTCCTCGAGAAGGCACGCCACCTAATACTGATTGTACATGTGAAGTCATGTAAAATTTGCCATTCTGGGCCTCAGTTTTCTCAAATGTAGAATTAATAATGCTGATAGTACCGACCTTGCAGAGTTTTTGAGAGGAAAGCCTTTTATCAGCTCTAAGGCACTAATGTGAGTTAATTATATTATCTCCACTTCTTGTGAAATTTCCTCCTTCCCTCCTGAAACCATGGATCCTAACTCAAGAAAACATGCCTGGACGTTGTTCTCATTACCATTCAGTACCAGGCTCAGGGCCTCAGTTTAGATAATGAGGTCTTTGTGGAAGCTAGCACTTTGCCCCCCAAGCAAAGATGCTCAATGTACCTTCTGCGACTTGAGGAAAGGAATCCACTTGCATCCAACCAGCTCACGTCTGTAACGTTTTGTAAAATACCCGACGTAGGACACGAACGCAGCCGTCAGAAGGACATCTCCACAGAGCATCATCTCTTGGGCCTCAAAGGCGGCAATGGACTGACCCCAGCGGATCTTCTCAGACTGAGAGAACAGTTTGCAGTTATGATGGGAAGATGGGATAGAAGCCAATCGAATTCTGAAACTGAACCCCCTTCCCCAGGCCCGCTTCTTTGGCTGCCACCTTTAGGAGAGGAGAAGTAACCAGTCAACCTTGCATAGTGTTTCAGCCCTTTCTTTCTCTGAAAAATGTTATCTCTTGTTATGAACTCTCTTCTCCTGGCTTTCCATGGCCAAAATTCCCTTTCTTTTCATTTTCCGTCATTCCCCCCTCAACAGCTTTCCCGTTCATGAGGGAACCTCATGAGGGTTCTGACCAAGGTTGCAGGCAAGATACCCTGGCCTCTCCTCCAGCAGGGGCACCGTGTAGTGTTTGGCAAATGATTGTGAGACATCCACCAGGGCCCAAGCTCATGAGAAGGAAAATGAGGAAGTGCAATATAGAGGCAGACATGCTGGCCTTGGACTCAGGGGACCTGTGTTCAAATTCTACCTCTGACACTTCCATGGGCCATTCCCTTCCCCTCTCTAGGCTCCCTTTTGTCATCTGCAGGATAAGTTGGAATACATGAGCTCATAGGTCCCTTGCCAGATTTAAAGCTTTGTTTGGGCAACATGCAAGAGGAACACAGAGCCCCAATTCAGGGGGACAGATCTGACCTCTGAGCTGCCACAAGGAGCTAGTGAGATGAAGTCTTTAATCAAAATACTTCTCAAGATGGGCATAGTTTATTCAAAAGAAAAAGTGTAGGTACAGGTGGGAGGTGGGGAATGACGCTGCATATTAAGATGGTATGTGAGAAAATCCAGGAATGAGAGTGGAGGGTACTTGGGTGAAGGTCGAAGGAGGGAGAAACAGAAATGATTTTGTTGTTGAAGTATCACCTGGACACAAGGGTGCTCCAGGAGTCTGTACTAGGTCTTTTGCTGTTGAGAATTTTTTATCAATAACTTGGATAAAATGATACTATGGTGATCAAATCTGCAGAAAACAAAAAAACTGGGAGGAAGCGCTAACCCTGAGGATGACAGAAGCAGGTTCCTAAAGGATCCTGCCACACAAGAACATTGGAATAAATTTAATAAAGTGAAATTCAGTAGAATCAATCTAAAGTCTTACAGTTAGGTATGAAAAGTCAACTTTGAGGGATAAAGTAGGAGAGGTGGCTAGATGGAATTTTTCTGAAAAAGTTACAGAGGTTTTAGTGGAATTCAGGCTCAGTATGAGTCAGCTATATTAGGTGGTGGTCAAAAGAGGCAAGGAGATATTGGGCTGAATTCAGAAGGGCAGAGCCTCCAGGAATACAGGGGTGATTGTCCCACTGTCCTCTGCCCTGGTCAGACCTCACCGGGAGCATTGTGTTCAGTTTTGGGCACCACCATCTAAGAAAGATTCTTATAAACTGGAGATTGTCCAAAAGAGGGCGACCCGGCTTTGAGCTATGCCCCATGTGGACTAGTTAAAGCAACTAGGTATCACTAACCTAGGGAAAAGAAGTCTCAGGGCAACATGGTCGTTACCTTCAAGTATCTGAAGGGTGGTCTTTTGGAAGATGGAGCAGATTTGTTTTGTTTGTGACCAGAAGGCAGAATAAGGAGCAGTTGATAGGAATAACAAAAGAGGCTCGATGTCAAGAAAAAAAAAGTCCTAACGTTGAGAGCTGTCCCAAGCCTCCTCGGGGACCTTTGACTAAAGGCAGGACCATTTCTTGTTAACCACTTGGGGATTCCTTTCATCTGTAGGTCGGACTAGCTGACCCCTTCAGCTCCCCCAATTCTGCGATTCTTTGCTGTTATGAGACAGGGTACGTGACTCCATACTCCATGCAGATGCAGCTCCAGGCAAGCAGCTCTGTGGTCTGGGGGCTGGAGCCAGGAAGCCCCAGCACTCACTGGTTGCTTCACTTAGACTTCATTGTCTCAGGTCTGAAAGGGGGACGAGGATACTTGGACACACTTGTACAACAAACCAGTGTAGGCAAAGATCTTAAAAGCTCAAAATAAAAACACTAGTGATTACTGGTATTTCATTCTTCTTATCTTTATGTTCAAGGGACTAATGTGACATTTTCCATGGGTTTGTGTATGTTAGTGAGCTTCCCATTATCCATATGATATACATAATATGAAATCATATACTTATTCTAGACATGTAACACAGATACTTCCTATTCATCCTGTATATGGCTGGCTTACTAGCTGTGTGACCCTGCACAAATCACTTCACTCTGCCTCAGTTTCCTCATCTGTAAAATGAGTTGGAGGAGGAAATGGCAAGCCATTCCAGGATCTTTGCCAAGAAAATTCCAAATGGGGTGACAGAAGTGGACACGACCGAAATGATTGGACACGCAGCTAACTTTGTACACATTTGTTTACACGCTGTCTCCTCCATTAGACTAGACTCCCTGAGGGCAGGGACCGACTTTTGTCTCTTTCTACACTTAGCACAGTGCCTGGTACGTGGTGGGTGCTTACTAAATGTTCACTGATTGAGACAGAAGTGATCCCAGGACAGATTGTTACCTCACTATTCCTTCAAATTTAATGACTGAGAAAGAACAGGACAAGTGCATCAGTCATTATGATAATAGGCAATGTGGCATAGTTAGTTAAAAACAAAACAAAAAACATTGGCCTCTGAGAGCCAGGAAGACCTGGCTTCAAGTCTGGCCTTGGTCTCATACTAGCTATGTGACCTGGCCAAGTCATCTCACTTCTTGGTGCCCCAGGTGACCCCCTAAGACTCTGAGTTATGAAGAAGGCGCCATCTTGCATTGAGAGGGGGGGCTTTCTTGTCTGGGAGCTCTCTATTTCAATGACATCACAGATCTAGTTTCTATAAAATAATAATTGTTGTTGATGTTATTAGCCATTAGGGAAGGATATCAGGTGTCTGTTGATGCATGGTCTTTCCCTGATCAGTTGGCGACAGCTGTGCCCTGATGGAGAAAGATGGCACTCTTGCCCCTGCTGCCTTCCCAAGACTTCCTCTGTTCTTCCTGGGACTGGTATTCTTAGTGAGCATTTAATGTCACCTCATATGAAGCACATTGGCCACTAAATCATCTGTGTTGTGCTTTACAAGGCAGCATAGACAGTAGATTGATCACTGGACCAAGAGTTGGAAAGACCCACGTGAGATTTGTGACCTTGGAAAAATTTGATTAGCCCATCACCATGAGGTTTGCCAATGATACCTGGACAGAGGTTGGGGTAGGGGTAATTCAGCTTGTTGAACCTGGCCCCAATCAATCATTTACTAAATACTTACTATATACTAGGTGCTAGGGACACATATACAGAAGTGCCTGTCCTCAGGGAGCTTATATTCTACTAAAACCTAAGGAATGTGTTTCTCTGGTGAGGTACCTGGTCTAGTTATCAACTATGTGACCTTGACCAAGGCACTTGGCATCTCTAGGCCTCACTTTACCCATATGTAAAATGGCAGGCCTGGGCTAGAGTCACCAATCCACCTCTAGATTTCATCTTCTCAAAGATCTCATTCATTTTCCATGAACTTACTGAAAATATTTAACAAAAAGCTGGTCTTGTAAAACTGTCCAATTCCTCATGTATCTAGGCAGCTGAATTCTCACCACCTGCACAGATACATTGGAATCAGGGTGCTGGGCATGAATATTTGAACAAAAGTTTTCTCAAGGAATGCCCCTTCCTTTGTGGGACCAAATTCAGGCATCATTCGCCACTGAAGAATTTCAGGTGTTGCAGAATTTATCAGCCCCTTTCTCAAGTCACTGACTGGAGCTCAGCAGATATCAAGGCTATTGATTTGTAAGCAGGGTCTCTCACTAGCCCATTCTCCATCTCTGTTGTCTGTGGTTGGTGAGTGGCAGATAATAAAGGGCACCCCCTCATTTTCCAAAATAGCTTTAACTCTGAAGATTTACTCAACACAGAATGATGGTCCATTTCCGTCTCTGATAATTCTGCAATCCCACCCAAGCCACATAAATCACCAGTGACTCGGGATAACAAGGGTTTAGGAGTTGCTACATGAAGTACGATAAATTTCCAGACAGTTAAAAATCACTATAATTTTATTCTAATGCATTATAGATTGCCTGTAATGTCATCCTGGCCGGGGTGACCCATTTCTAATTTTGAACAGCTGTTCAGCTCGGGAGTTACTTAATGATTAAATATAAATTGCCTGATTTATTAGTCTGAATGGTTGCGCTTCCAGGTCAATGCTATATAGACAAAATCATCAGTCTTGATGCTTTTCAGAAGTTAACTGTCTCCTGCTTTAGTCAGAAAGAATTTATCCTCAAAGGAAAAGGTTTGGCATTCTCAATCCATCCTTTTAAATACCTCCTCCACCTTAGCACACATGCCACCCCACCCTTTCTCTCTCACTGAAAACCTCTAAGGAAACCCTTGGAAGAGTCTGGATGGGCCTGGAGGTGGTGAAAGGCTGCATTTTCTCTTGGTAACACTTTCAGCAACAGGCATCAATAGTATAGGGGCTCACCTTCCACCACGAGTCATGGGAAATGCATTTTCCTTCCCTTCAGGTACCCAAGAATGCAATCCTAGAAGGACCTCTTGCTTGGTCCCCTGGGTGGTCTTTCTGCTCAGAGACCCACTTCCAGAGAAAGTGGACCCATAGTAGTGGGCAGTGCGTTTATCACTGACTCACCCTGAGAAGTGTAAGTGGGACAAGGTCCAGGGGGAGCTCCAGTCCAGGTTGGGAAATGGCATGGCCATTTGTAGGAAGGCCTAGAACATTCCTTGTGCAAAGCAGGCGGTTCAGGGAAGGCCCTGATCAAACGGGAGAATTTTCCTCAACAGCCTGATGACAGAATGTAGAGGCGGGGAGGGATGGGGGAGCTGCTGATCCCATTAAGGAGCTAGATTTATCATAAAATCAATACTTCTCTGTCAGACATGGTAGTGTTTCTGGCATTACAGAAAGGCCAGTGCCTCTGACTGTGAATCCAGAGCTCTGCTCACTGCACCGCACTGTTAGGAAGTTTGAGTCTAAAAGTACCCCCTTCTAATTGTGCCCATTGGCCTCAAGCTTAGTGCCTTTGCACAAGGTAACCTTCCAAATTCCTGAAGAGATCAATTTTCTCACTTCTAGGTTTCCTTATGAAATCTATGTATCCCTAATTCTTCTAACCAATCATTGTATGACATGGTCTTTAGGCCTTTTAGCATCCAGCCTTTCAATGTCTCCCCTAAAAGGTGGGGAAGAGAACTGAAGGCAGGTCTTTGGATGGGGCCTATCCCCCTGCTCTTCACATCAGCCATCTCTGATCATCACAGACTGGGAGTCTGAAATCAGCCATCTAGTCTAATCCTGAGCCATCCCAGAACAGAAGTCTGCAAAGAACACAGCAAGGAAAGTCATTTCAGTTCTGTTATCAAAACTGAGTTCTTTGAAAAGAAGAGGAAAAATAACCTGAGTAAATGTCCATCCTCCAGGTAAACACAACCCTAATGTTAATAGGCCCATAGGAAAGAGTCAGAGTTTCCATTAAGGAAAAATCACATTCAACCTCTTCAAATGATGGGCCTCACCTCGGCGTGTTTGGTTGACTCCAGCAGTGACTGCACATGGCAAAGAACACTGGCCGAACGCCTTCTGATAGGACATTATCTTTTGTGATAACTGTCTACAAAATGACTTTGTAATAACTACAGCGCCCTCGGTTTCACCTCCCATCTTAGGGAAACACAATTTATTTTTATTTTTTTTAGTCATAATTTTGCAAAATGGAAAATTCACTTGAGGCAACACACCCCCAGGTGGCAGTGGCCATCTGTTTCTAGGCCATACGATAAGGGAAGCGGATGAACCATAATGCTACCCTGACCTTGGGAACCATTCAGTCCCTCTGCTCATTAACAGGACACTGCCTCAGTGGTCAGAGTATACGTCCGTGGCTGGATTCTAACGTGCTCAATTACTTAGGGTAACTTTTTCCCTCTGGGGAACAAAGAAACACAAATAGGACTATAGTTTGTGATCCAAGAGAGGCATGTTAAGGGTCATACTTTCCTTTGTTTTTTTCTTGTTCTTATCCAAAGTGTTAGTTATATGGCGGCATGGAAGAAGAGGGTGACATGGAAAAAGAAATGGAATCCTAAGGCTTTGGTCTCCATTTTGGATAGAAAAGTCAACTTGCCTCGAGCTCCCTGACGAGCCTGTTGGCCAGCCCAATGGTCTTGCTGGTCTGGTTCACCTGGTCTTGACACCGGACTTTCTCAGCAATAGCCTTTTCGAAGGATTCTGTGAGTCGGCTAAGATTGTCACCCAGTTCCTAAGGCACAGGATCCAAGTTTACTTTTGTCACAATACATGATGTGTCTTAGCCACACTGGCCACATTCCAATCCTCTTGGAAGGCTCTTGGCATGCATGTTTATTTCCTTTTAGGACCGCCCCCAAAGCTGTCTCATCCTGGACTTTCCATCAAAACCTGGTCCTCCCCACCCAGAAACAGCAAGGTAAGACCTGCCCCATTCTCCCATGAGGGAGATCCCCCTGCAGCCTACATCTTGTGGTTGGGTCCAAGACAGCAGCCTTTCTCTGCCCAATGACTCTGTTCCCAACTTTCCAGACTTCAAAACTATTAGCTCCCCCCTTGCCAAGTACCTTCACCTGCCTCTGAGAGCCCCGCACTATCCCCTTCAGCTCCCTTTTGTGCAACTGTGATGTAATATTGAACCCTGCAGGAAAGCAGAGTTTCTAAGTACCTCCCTTATGGAAGGGAAGAAAAACATTCCAGACATGGGGCACTGTCTAGGCAAAGGCATAGTGGTGAAAGATAGAATGGTCCAGAGAACTAATGGCAAGGTGGTCAGTTTTGTATTTATATTCCCTAAGTAGTCGCTAAAATGAATTGTTGAAAATCAACCAAACCAGACTAGGCATGGAGGTTCAGAGGCACAAGCCCCGCTCTCTAGGATAACCTGGCTTTCCAATTTCCATGGGGGGTGGGAGGGAAAGTTGCCTGGTCTCTCAGGCATGACTCTGGTGTGTCCCCATCTGAAGAGGGGATGCCAGAGCTGGTGGGCCATCCTCGCTCTCCAGAGCACTTCCAAGCCAGACATCCCCTCCTCATGTGGGACTCACTGTAAGCTTCCTCCGGATGGCCCCCAGCTTTTCTGTAGCTGCCTGCAGCTCCACGTTGGCTTCAGCCAGAGCCTGGCGCTTGGGCTCTACATCACAGTAGACCTGATAGAAACCAGACCAAAAGAACTGGCTCAGACTAAGCCTCTGAGCATCCACTTACCTCAGGCTCCCTGATAAGTTGTCCACCAGCCCAGCCCAACTGTCTCCCTGGTTTGGTTGTACATTCTCCAAGGGAGAACTCAGCAGCTCATGCTGATGTAACTGAAGGTTGTGGGATGTCCTTCAATGGATTCTAGGTTGTCTGGAGTGCTTTTAAAAAGGGGTCATGTTGTCTAAAGGCAGGGGAATGAGTTTGATGAGCCTCTAAGGTTCTGGGATTATACAAATGTAAGACTGTAGATTTAGAACAAGAATAGCTTTTGGAAATCATAAAATCCTCCCTCCTCATTTTTCAGATGAGGAAACTGAGTCTCAGAGAAGCAAAGCCCCTTGTCACATAGAATAACAGGTGTAATTACTACATTTTAAATATTTTCTGTAGCAAGTAAACAAAGTCAGTTAATCAACACACATTCACTAAGGCAGGCATCGGGGATGCAGGAAAGGGCAGAAACGGCCCCTACCCTCAAGGATCTGAACATTCCAAAGACATCAGCAGCAGCTTACAAAATCCATACTCAGTCTATGAAAGGGAAGGCACTAATAGCTATGGTCAGGAGAGACAAGCACCATTTAGAAGGTCGTGTTTGAGCTGACTCTGAAAGGAAGCCACAGACTCTAAAAGGCAGCCAGGAGGAGGGAGGGCATTCCAAGCACAGAGGCCAGCCAAGGCAAAGGCAAAGAGACTGGTGATGAAGGCCACGAAAGGAAGGCAGGACACCAGAGTTAGATGGGGAGAATGTGGAAGAGAACTGGAGAGGTAGAAAGGAAGCAGATTACAAAGACCTTGAAATGTCAAACAGGCAAGTTCTAATTTGATCCTGGAAGAAACCAAGAGTCACTGGAGTTTACTGAGTGGAGTTATGAGGCTCAGAGGGGCTAAGAGAGTGACCAGCCTACCTGAGGTCACTTAGAAATGAAGCAGCAGGGCTCAGATTTAATCCTAGGCCCTGACTCCATAGCCAGACCTTTCCCGGCTGGACCTCAGGGTTAGTCAAAGATTAACCTCCACAAATGAGGAGTTCTAGACATGTGTTTGTCTCCTCATCCAGAGCCTGCCGACACGGGGGACTAGGGCATGCTCCATTTTGGCCAGCTAGCATTCACTCCATTGCATATAAATGAGGCTGACTTCTGTATGTGGCTCAACAGCAAGAAAGTATTTCTAATGTGAATCTAGATAATTCTCAGGTGTGATGCACATCATTAGTTGAAACCTTTGCTATGAAATAGTTTCATATTAAAATAAGAAAAAATTCTCCCCTCTCCCAATATTTTGAATATCTAAACAGCCTGCTCAATCCAACCAGCATTTATTCTGCACCTACAGTGTGCAGGATGCTGTGCCAGGAGGTAGGGAAACAAGTCAAATTGAGAAATAGTCCTTGCCTTGGAGAACTGTCATGCTCCATGCTCTATTCTCTCTGATTTCTCAGGGATTTCTGTGCCTCTGTCTCCTTCCTCTCCCTCTCTTTCCACTCAGGACACTGATGTGGCTGAGCCCACCCCGCCCCTCCCCGAGCACTGGCGTGGCTACCTCATAGAACCTGACAATGTTGGTGACCCAGGCACAGAGACCAGCGGCCGCGAAGGACTTGGTGCGGATCAGGTTTGGGTTGAACTCGGGGTCCTTCAAATACTGCTCATTAACCACTCTTAGACAGTTCTCTGGAATGTGTTCTTTGTCGTAGTTAATTAGTGCCTGCAAAAAGTCATCGACCTGCAAAGTGAAAAGACGCATTGCCATGAAGCCGCCGCTACTGCCGAGAAAATGCCAAGATCAAAAATTAAAATCGGCTTTTAGGCCGAAAATCATAAAAGCAAAATTGGCAAGCCGCATTCCTCCCACTGCTTGGCTTTTTCAGGCTTTCCAGTGTGGAGTTAGCATTAGCAATGGACACTTTGTAAATCTCTCCCACCCCAGGGTAAAATATTCAGTCCCGACACAGGAGGCATTCCCATTTTGAAGAGAAGAAAAGAAAGGCAGAAAAGAAAAATAATAATAATAAAAAAGCCCTATTGCTTCACCTGCATTTGCAAAATTTTTCCAGAATAAGAAATCCATGTAATTTTCTCCTGCCTACACTTGGCAGCCCTCATAATTGTGCAAATAATTAGTAACTTTCCAACTGATGGGCATGGTGACTTGAATATGCCACCCAAACTCTGCAAAGAAATACTTTGTGATTGCGGGGCCACCAGCCCTCACTTGGGCTTTTCCTGTGGTGTGCAGGTGACCCTGTGTTCCCAAAGGGCACCAAAGCAGAGGGCAGCCTCCTGCCAAGCTGGAGAGGCCTTGAGCATGAGCAAAATTCAAGGCTGGCGTTTCTATCTCTAGCACTTTAAGTTTGTCAACGGCTTTCTGTAGGTCATCTCATTTGACCTTCACAGCAGCCTTGGGAGATGGGTACTGGTTTCTTCCATTTTGCAGATGAGGAAACTGAGACTGGAGGCAGTTAACTGATAGGCCAAGGCTGATCAATCTTTTTTACCCAATAGTGTTTGAGATACTTCATAGTGACCATGCCCTCCTTAGGGCAAACATGCTCAGTTCTTTCCAGAGATCTGCATATGGAGGCCCAAGGTCCTTTACCATCCTGACTCCCCTCCTCTGGACATTCTCCAGCTCATTAGTGTCCACCCTTGGCTGTGATCCCCACCCCTAAACATGGTACCCCAAATAGTTTGACCAGGGCAGAGGCCAGAGGCAGAGACCACTACCTAATCCCTGAAAGTGCTACTGCCCTTCATGGAGGCAGCCCCAGATCATAGCTTTCTTGCCCACCATATCTCACTGCAAACTCCCTAAAGCCGCCAGGTCTTTTCCAGACGTCAGCTTGGACATGAGCCTGTGGTAGGACCCACTGAACAAAGATGAGAAGAGCCTCCTCTTGTGACAGAAGGCCCCCTTGACTACTCAGCTATGCTTAATCCATAAAGAAACAAAATGGAGTCCGGTAAGGGGCCATTACCTTTCCCATAAAGACTCTGGCGGCTTTCCAACTCCGGTCTTTGGGCACCCGACCCTGAGGAGCCAGCAGGACCATTACGGCTGCGGTGACATTGGTGACTGCAATGGGTGGATTGGGGAAGGCTTTCAGCTCTGTGAGGTTCACCTAGGGACCAAGCAGACACTCTCAGGCAGAATCCACTCAATGCTGCCAGGAGCTAGGTCAGTCCTGGGTTCAAGGGGATGCAGGTTAAGTGTATCTTTGGTAACTTCCTTTTCTCTTGTCTCCCCCTCCTTTGTTCACATGGAGTGCTCCAGTAGAGCCCATTTCTGCACCTGGAATCCTCAAGCTTCATCTCCTATGGTCTCTGTTTTCTTCCTCCTTTCCCCTGTCCTCCATCAAATCTGGCCTCTCTTGAGGTTTTCTCCTTCAGATCCTCCTCTCTGAGGCTCACCTAGGCTGGTTCTTGATGGATTTGACCCTTCCCAGGTTCCCTGTCTAGATTTTGACAGGGAGATGTGATGTTTTTACTCAAAGGATTATCTAAGATTGTATGGCTGCCAAGCATGGAGGGCAAGCTGGGGGCAAATATTGTGAGGCAGGCATTATCGGGCATAGATATGGCTGGTTATAGACAAAAGAAAAATGCAACGTGTGTCATGTGAGACAGAACTCTATGTATCCTATAACCATAGTAGTGGAGCATGATGGATAAGGGGGGGCCTTGGAGAAAGGAAGAAAGGTACACATCCTACCTCTGATGTATGTAGACCTTGGGAAAGTCACTTAACCTTGAAGGGAACCCTCTAAGACTAGAGGTTACAGCTCTGCCACATCCTACCTTGGACAGATACATATACATCAGTATGGAGAGGTTCCATACTAAGAGTTCCCTTCAGAGACAAAATCACAGGTCAAGACAAAGACAAAAAATGAACAAACAAAAACCAGAGCACGCGTATCAGAGTGAAAATTCTGACCCTCTGGTGGACAGTGACCCGTGGAAGGTGGGGGAACTGGGGCTCTGTGTGTGTGCGTTTGGGGGCCACACAGGTGTCTTATCCAAGTATAAACCAGCAGGACACTACAGTCTAACCAAGAGGGAGATGGAGGCAGGCTGGCCAGCATAGGCACAGGCTGCCTTCCAAGAAGGAAGCTGCCCATTCCTGGGGATGTCTGAGCAGGGGCTACACAACCACCCGACAGAGGGCTACAGAAGGAGGACAGACCAGCAGACCTCAAGGACCTGTTCCAATGGGGAGAGTGCATAAGGGTAGGGGGAAAGAACAAGCATTTATGGAATGCTTACTGTATACAAGGTGCTAGGCTAAGTGCTTTACAAATAGCTCATTGAATCCTCATTATTATCACCATTTTCCAGAAGAAAGAACTGAGGCAGGCCCAAAGCCACACAACTAATAGATGTCTGAAGCTGGATTTGAGTTCTGGTCTTCTCGAGCCAAGTCTGACACTCTATCCACTGTGCCAACTAGTTGCTTTAAAACACCACTCCTGTCTCCTCCTCTTCCTTTTCCTGCTACTACTCCTACTGCTGATATACTACTACTACCACTACTACTACTACTACTACAACAATTACTACTACTACTACTACTACTACTACCACTACTACTACTACTACTACTACTACTACTACTACCACTACTACTACTACTACTACTACCACTACTACTACTACTACTACTACTACCACTACCACTACTACTACTACCACTACCACTACTACTACTACTACTACTACTACTACCACTATTACTACTACTACTACCACTACTACTACTACTACCACTACTACTACTACTACTACTACTACTACCACTACTACTACTACTACTACTACTACTACTACCACTATTACTACTACTACTACTACTACAATTACTACCACTACTACTATTAATAATTTAGAGCCATCATGATTCAATGCTGCCAGCACTGGTTTTGAAGCCGAGGACCTGAGTTCAAACGACAGCTCTGCCACATCCTACCTTGGACAGGTCACTTCACCATTCTTGAATCACGTTTGTGCATCTCCCAAATAATCGGGTTGGGCTAGATGTCCTGTAAAGCCTCTTTTAGCTCTAAATCTATAATCTTCACTGATTTACCAGAGTTCAGTTATGTAAACTCCCACCTTCTTTCAAAATTACTTTTGAGGCAATTTTCCAAGCTGAGAAACTGTCTGACATTTACCCTGTTCAGCGTCACCAGCGCATCCGTGGCTGCGACAAGGGCAGGCTCAGCCAAGGCCAGGTCAGCCTCACATTCTCTCTGTTTCTGGAATACTTCTGTCTGGATCGCTGCCACCTAAGCATGAACACAAAACACACACACACACTTTAGCTTCTTTTCATGAAAGGTACAGCTGTGAATCCAGATAAAGGATTATTGCATCTCTATTTTGAGCAGGTGGACAATGAGGGACAGAGAGCCTGACTCACACAGCAGATACCAATTCGGGGACAGCCGGTTGGTGTACTGGCCTCTTTGGTGACAGAAGACTTCAGTCTGAAATGATTTCTAACACTTACCTGCTGTGTGATCCTGGGTAGGTCACCTCACTGACCCTTTGGTTTCCCTATTTGTAAAATAGTCTTTATCAAACGTCTTGCATTATTTAAAAGACTATTTTGTAGAAAGCATTCTGTAATCACTGCAGCCTGATAGAAGGGTGAGTTACTACCACGACTTCAAACAAGAGTAATAATGATGATGGGCTTGGGGCTTGAGGAGGCCACCCCTCACAAGGAATTGTGAAGTAACCCACAAGATGTCATCTGAGAAATGTACAACTGGAAGAAAAGTTTGGCAAGACTGAAGGATAGACTCAGTGATTACCCTACACAACCCACCAGCATCCACACGATGTCATGGGACCGTGAGGGAGGCTCCCAGCATAGTGGCAGATTGATGGGAACATATAAATGATGGTTATACTGGTTAGGCAGGTAGAGATGGATCTTAATTAGTATTATTAAATGGAACATCCACATCTAAGAAGAGCTCCCAAATCCATCAGTGATAATAACTAATCTTTCTGTAGTATTTAAGGTCTGCAAAGAACTTTGCATACATCATCTCATTTGGTCCTCATAACAACCACGTACTATAGGTGCTAGCATTACCCTGCTTTCCAGATGAGGAAACTGAGGCAGATAAGGGTTAGGTGACTTGTCCAGGGTCACAGAGACAGTGTCTCAGGTAGGACTGGACCTCAGCTCTCCCTGATTCCTTTTTCACCCTGACACTCTGTTGTCTTACAAGAGCATCAAAGTCTACTAAGAATAACCACTAACCATTCACCTTCTCAGGTACAACTAGATCTCAGCTCTCCCTGATTCCTTTTTCACCCTGACGCTCTGTTGTCTCACAAGAGCATCAAAGTCTACTAACAATAACCACTAACCATTCACCTTCTCAGGTAGGACTGGACCTTAGCTCTCCCTGATTCCTTTTTCACCCTGACTCTCTGTTGTCTCATAAGAGCGTCAAAATCTACTAACAATAACCACTAACCATTCACCTTCTTATATGGCCCACATATTTGTGAAGCTTTGAATGCCCAACCAACCTCTGGCTCTCACCAGATTCCATATTAGCAGACTCACAAAGCCCTAACATCAAATGAGCCTTACCTCCAACTCCTCGCCCAGCATTCAAGACTCTCTACAACCAGCCTCCAACTCAACTGTCCTGCCTCTCTGGGAGATGATAACAGACCTACCATTCCCTATATCTGCATGCTGCTGAATTACACATTCTACTAAAGCTCGTTTCAAAAGCCCTCTTCTCCAAACCATCGAGGATGACCCAGGTTGGTAATGAACTCCTGGTCTCAACCTCTCACTTTCTCTTGTAACTCTCCAACTCATTTACCATGCCTTACTATTTAGCACCTGACTTCAAATCTCACCTCAGACACTTCCTAGCTGTGTGACCCTGGGCAAGTCACTTCACCCTGTTTGTCTCAGTTTCCTCATCTGCAAAATGCGCTGGAGAAGGAAACGGCAAACGACTCCAGCATCTCTGCCAAGAAAATTCCAAATAGAGTCACGGAGAGTTGGACTACTTGTGTTTAGTCCTCCTACCAACTGGCAGAGCAGATGCAACTCAGCTAAAACCTTGAGATCTGCCTCAGGCTCAGAGAGGTGAAGGCACTCTGAGCAACACAAAGGTGGGTCAGAGAGAGGTGGGACTGAATCCAGATCTTACTGCACTACCTTTCCTCCAGATCATTGTGTATTATGAATTTAAGAGTTGTTGTCCTGTCCTCTTATTAGATTAAATTGTAAACTCGTTGTGGGAAAGGATTGAGTTTTATATATTATTTTAATTTAAATATTTAATTTAATATTATTTTTTGACTATATTACTTTAAGTTGGGCTGTCTTGTCCTCCTACTGGATGTTTAGCTCCTTGAAAGAAGGGACTGGGTTCTATGTGAATTTTGTGCTGTGTCCCAGAAACAAGCACAGAGCTCTGCATACAGTAGGTGCTTAATAAAATATTCGATGAATAATTAACTTAAATTGCATCATATGAAATGAACAGAATATGGGAATGGGGAGGGAAAGGAATAAAAACAACAAACATTTATTAAGCACCTACTGTATACCTGGCACTAAGCTAGGCACCATAGGGATTCAAAGAGGGGCAAAAACACAATCTCTCCCCTCAAGGAGTTCTCCTTTGAACAGCAAGATAACAACAATTTGCTGTGTCTATAGAGTGTAAGTGGGAAGTGACCTCATTGGGGGGGGACAGGAAATAAATGGAGGCTGCCATTTTGCTGGCAGAAACAGGCAAAGCCTGGGAGGAACCCTGGGGACTCACACCTACCTGCCTTTGTCTTAGGTAAGCTGCCCAGAGGAAAGAACAGGGAGCTGTGGCCCTTGGGAAGGGAGGTCAGAAATGTGACTAAAAGGGCATTACTTTCTATGGATTTGCAATGAGGCAGGTTTAACTCTACCATAAAATCAGATCCAGCTCACAACAAATTATGTTGTCTACGACATCTTTATTGATTACCTTTCCTCTGATTAACCGTTATTTTGCTGTGTACTGTGTATGTTCCGAGCACGACTGTTAACTGGGGGGCTGGGTGGTTCCCTCCTCCCCACTCCCTGCTATGGGGGGCCCCCCCAGCACTGCCAGAGGGTCCCTCCTGAGCACACTCGGGCACATACCCATATACCATGGGAAAGGTCTTCTGTATCTCGGACATTTAGCAATGAGAGAAGATGCTGTGATAACTGTGAGTGTTTTTATTAATTTAAAATTATAAGTAAAAATCTGTCCAGGTTAAAAAAAATCAAGGTACTATTACATATGTGCAATATATACACATGTACATATATGTATGTTAGTTATATGTGAGTATATATGTATATACACAAATACACATATACATCCGTGTGTGTATATCTACATATATATGTAATGTAACCATACAGGGAGACTTTCCAATTATATGGCATTTTATAAGATTTGCAAACTGATTTACATACATTATCTTGTTTGATTCTCATCAAGCATCAGCAAAAAGTGTTTGCTTTTGAAGCAGATGTTATTAAACCCATTTTACAGAGGACAATAACCGAGGCTCAGAGAGGTCTAGTTACTTGCCCAGGGATCACACAGTAAGTGGCACAGACAAGATCCAAACCCAAATCTTCCTGATTCCAAGAAGTTCTCTCCACTAGAATTTCCTGCCTCGGATGTTGCAAGGAGCTTTGGTGGTTCCCTTTCGCTTGTTGGGGCACTTAAAGCCATTTGTAGGTTGCTCTGACCGGTATTTCCAGACTCGTATCACATTGTTCCCCATTGTACAAGGCATGTTCTGGTCAAACTGTGCTATTTTCTATTCCTCTTGGAATCCCTAGTCCTCTTCAGACCTCAACTCAAGTGCTAGTTTCCTAAACAAGTATCTCCTTCTGATCCCACCAAGAGCTGAAGCTGTATTTAGTCTGAATCTAAATACAAAATAGGACATAAGTACAGTAGATGCTTGTTTGTTTATGGATGACCTGTGAAAAGGATCAAATCTCTAGGCTTTAAGAACTCTCCAAGACAAAGGGGCATCATCCAATAGACAATCCTTGGAAAGGGAATTTTTCCATGACAAGTGAGGGAAAGCTTTTCAACAATGCAGGAGGTGAATGGATTGATTTGGGAGGACAGAAGTTTCCCTTACTAGAGGTCACAAGTCAAGGCTGGAGGACCCCTAATTGGGTATACTAGGAAGGAACATCAGAGATAATCCTATGCAACGTGTTCATTATAGATGATGAAACTGATGCCTGAGGAGTCATGTGACTTGACCCCGACACACACACACAGAGGCAGAGACTTTGGATCCAGGATCTCTGACTTTAAATCTAGTGCTTTTATTAATGTTTAGGTAGGAATAGATGTTACTTCCTAACTGTGACTTTGGGAGATTAATGCCATTTAATATCTTCCAGGGGTCCAAACTTATAAAGTGTAAGTGGGAAGTGACCTCACTGGGAAGAGGGAGAGGGGAATGGAACCCATGGTTTGCATGTGTTTGAATAGTGTGAGCTGGGGGCTTTCACTGCGGCAGAATCAACTCCAAATACCAGTCCTTCCCCCACTCTTTCTGAAGCAGAACCAAGCCCCGCTTCTATCTGCAGCTTTCAGTTGGCCCAAAGGCAGAAAAATACTAAGGCATTCAAATTCAGCTGAAATTTCAACCTCTGAAAGAGAACTATTAGAAAGGAAAACAGGAAGTGACCTTCCCTCTGGGTAAGTACAATTCACACAACAAAGGGAGTTGTTAAAAGGAGGTCTAGCCTTGGGTGAGGAAACAAAGGCAGAGAAGGGCAGCCCAACTGGGCTGGGAGTGGCTGCTTCCACGGAAAAAGTCAGAGTCCAGAATCCCAACCACGGTACATGCCCTGAACTATTTCCCCAAGTCTGGAACAACTAAGTTAGTAGATGCACCAGGTGTAAGTGGAGACTCATACATGCAGACGAGGGACGGCATCTGATGATGATGAATCAGTTAGTAAGCATTTATTGTAGGCTGGCTCTGACCTGCTCTATTGTAGGCACTCTGTGGGATTGGGATGCAAAGATAACTTATAAACTTTCCAATTTAAAAAAAAATTGATTTCAAATGAATATTTCCATATACAAAGAAAAATGAAAAAGAGGATTGTGAAACTCTGAAGCTCTACTATAATGAGAGCTTGCTCTCTCATTAAAGTTTAAAATAAATTCAACATGTAACTTTCACAGCTGTCCTACTCATGTTTCCTTGTGGCCATCTTCCTATTTTCTTCTCTGCATTTAAAGAAAATGCTTCCGTGATTCTCTTTTCTTTCTTTTCTTTTTGGCTACTCAGTCAGTAGACCCTCCGTCCTTTATACTTCCCACCCCACCCCCACCAGAAAAAAAAAAAAGCACAAACCCTAGTAACAAATACACACAGTCAAGCAAAAAAAAAAAAAATATTGCTCTGGGGGTCACATGGGAAAATCTCATCCTGCTCTGAGTCCATCATCTGTCTGTGTCCGGAGGTGAATAGCACACTTCATCATTGGTCTTCTGAAGGCACTGCCCGTGTCTTTGATCTAAATTAAATCTTTCAGAGTTACTTTTCCTTACAAAGTTACTCTACTAACAAATGACTAACATTGTCATCCTGTTTCTGTTCCCTTTACTTTGTATCAATTCATATAAGTCTTCCCAGGTTTTTCTGAAACCATTCATTCCTTTTGTCATTTTTTAAGGAGCAATAATATTTCATTCCATATATCATGATCGGTCCATCCATTCCCCAGCTGAGGTCATCTCCTTAGCTTCTAGTTCTTTGTCACTACAAAAAAAGCTGCTAAAATATTTTTGTACACAAAGCTGTCCTTTCTTCTTTTTTGATCTTTAGAGCAGTCACAATGGTGGTATGACTGGCATCACGGGGTACATGCCGTTTAGTAACTTTCTGTATATAATTCCAAATTGCTTTCAAAAATGGTTGCACCAGTTCATAATCCCACCCATCGGACATCTATGTGCCCATTTGCCCACAGCTCCTCCAACAACTGCCATCATCATTTTTTGGCCAACTTTGTCAACCCAATAGATGCAAGACACAACTGGATAACTGTTTTAATTTGACTTTTTCTAATTATTAGTCAGCATTGGAACATTTTTCTTCCTTTGAGAAGGGCTCATTAATACCCTTTGATTCTTTCTCTGTTTGGGGAAATAGCTCAAATTAATAAAGAGGTGTTTATTAGATGATTGCTATTTGTCAGGACCTGGGCTAGGCAGGGAGGTCAGGGAGACAAAAGTGGAGTGATGTGTGCCCTCAGAGTCGAAGAGCTGGAATTTCCTGGGGAGACAAGATACCTCTAAGTTTGTGCAAAATGCATCTGGAATATCAACCGGGCAGTTTTGGAGGAGCAGGCGCTGGCAGCTGGGCATCGGGGGAGTCCTCATGGACGGTGACTCACACACACAGCCTCATGCAGCTTTTACGGTCACTAACCACTTTACCTATATCATCTTTTAAAATATTCACAATAAATAACCCTATGAAGTGAGAAATGTAAGTAACAACAACAACATTAGCTGACATTTATGAAGTGCTTACTGCCTGCCAGGCACGTGCTGAATGTTTTACAGTTATTATCTCATTGGAGTCTCACCACAACCATGAGGTTGTTATTATCCCCGTGGTGCAGCGGAGGAAACAGAGGCAAACGGAAGTAACTTGGCCGGGGTTACAAAGCTTGTGTCCGAGGTCACACTCTAACTCAGGTCTTCCCGACTTTAAGCCCTGCACTCTATTCACTGTGCCACCTTGCTACCCCCAAAATAGTGTGATCCCCACTTTATATCTGAGAAAACAGAAGTTCAGAGAAGCCTGGCAGTTTCTAAGGTCACACAGCAACCTCTAGCCAGCTCTGACAATTCTGTGCTCAATCTCCTATGTCATACTACATTAAAAGGCTGAACATTCTAAGCCCTGATTTTTTTATGGGGGGGGATTCTGATCTCCCAAACCAAGACATATTTCTCCCTCTGGACCAAGCCTATGATTGGACAAGCAAGCCAGAAACAAGCATTTATTAAGCACCTATCATGCACCTATTAGGCACTGGAATGGTTTGTCATTTCCTTCTCCAGCTCATTTTTACAGATGAGGAAACTGAGGCAAACAGGGTTAAGTGACATGCCCAGGATCATATATATCAGAAAATATTTGGGATGTAAAAACAAGACACCAGTACAATTTTTAAAAATGATTGACTGAGTCTATGAGTTTTAGTTTCCATTCAAATTAAATGTTTCAGATTTATTTTTCAATGTGAAAAAAGTAATTAAAATTAATTCTTCCTAGTTTATGGTAGAGTCTGTATGAGTCATAAGAAACCTTCGGGTACGCATGAGCCCTGTTCTATTTATATCTGGGAAACATCCCAAAAATTTACCAGCAGGTGACTTTTACTTTGCCGACATCTTTGATCCCTCGTGAAACGACTATAATCGTTTCCATTTATATAGAACTTTAAGATTTACAAAGCACTTCGTGTGTGTGATTGCTTATGATTCTCACAACAACTCTGTGGGGTACATGCTATTAACATCTCCTTTTTACAGATAAGGAAACTGAGGATGAGAGAAAATACTTTTCCCAGACTCCTGAGGTTGAGGTAGAGCAGACCGAGTGAGGAAGACCTGAGTTCAAATCCTACCCTGGACACTTACTAGCTGCTCGGTCCTGGGTCCTATTAACCCTTCCAGCCTCAGTTCCCCAATCTGCAAAATGTGGATGAAAATAGCACCTACTTCACAGGGTTGGTGGGAGGCTCAAATGAGACAGCCCACGTGAAGCCTTTACGGATCTCAAAGCACCCCGTGAATTAGGATCGCCATCTCCTCCTCAAACTGGGCTCTGAGTTCAGGGCACTACGCACTGTCCCACCCAGGCTTCCTTTGAGGATGTTGTTTTGCTAGAAGTCAAGAGCTCCCCTCCCTCACCCCCCCCCCCACCCTTTTCTGACTCAGTGTCCAGGGAAGGTACAACTTCTGCTGGGCCAGGCCCAGCTTGACATTCTAAGGATCTCTGGGGCCCCTCCCTCGTAAAAAAAGTGAGAGCTGGCACATTCCACCGTGCTGGGGGCTAATCAGACACAACCCGCTGAGCTCCCAACCTGAGTCAAGGCTCTGGAGCCCAGCTTGACAGCCAGTAGAATGGACCTGGTTAACAAGGGCTCTGCTGCATGCACCTCCGGGCCCCAGACCTTTGTAGCCCTCCGAGGTGACTCCCTGACCTTTCTCGTATCACCCCCGGGCCTGACTTTCAAGGCGCAAATCCATCATCCGCTAGAATGAGCTCAGCATTTATTGTTCTTTCATACTATTAAAGGAGCTAAAAGGTTGGGAAAATGCATAATGTACAGAAAGGTCAAGTGGTAATCGCGGCGTGGAGGCTGGCTCTTACATGGGTAACGAGCCCTCTGCTCCCTGGGGAGGAAGGAGCTCAGAAAGGCCCACCTGCCAAGGTTTGTTTTGTGCTAAATATAGGCCGGCCTCGAGGAGGGGGACTGACCTTTCGCTCTTCGCCATCGGCAACGGCCCTTTCCTGGCTCACTTTCTCTGTCTGAAGGCCGATCTTGGTAATCAGAGCCTCGGCGTCCTGGCTTCGAAGCTGGAGCTCTACCTCTTGAGAGGCGAGTTTGCCTTTAAGGTCTGCTACCTAAGGGCGAGAGAGACGGCTCCAGGATAAAAACTCTGGGGGCAGGAGAAGCCAAAGGTCAGTGCCATGTAGGGCCCCTGGGGGAGACTGCTGTATGATTTCTCTTTGGATCCAGCTCCCGGCCATTTTCTGCCTGTCAGCAATAAAAAAGGCCTTCTTTGGTCCGATCTCCCAGAGGCCCCTGCTTCCAAACTGTGCCACTGTACCCTGGCTGGCTCCCTTACGGCTCCCGTAGGCGCCATCTTCCCTGGAGAGCTGGTAGGTCTTTGAGAACAGCGACCACCTTTGCTTGCTTGGGTTTGTATCCTCAGAGCCTCGTACACAGTAGGTGTTTAATAAATAATCAAATACTTTCCCTATCTGGCTCCTCGCTGGCCCTCTCTGCCATACAGATGGCCTCAGTGGCTTGCCCGCTGTAGGCTGGGAGGTTTGCTCACAGCTTTGTGGACAGCCCACCCCATCCCGACTGCCCTTGCTAGGGGGCTCCCCTTCCCTGAGTCTCAGCGCACTCTGTGACTTTGGGGCTTAGTGGGTAGTCTGGGGTTGGGAGAAGACTACTTGCCTAAGGTCACACCCGGGAGCCCCAATTTGGAGCTGGACCTCAGTTACAGATTAGGCAAAGCAGGCACACAGAGCTTAAAAGACTTGCCCAAGAAACACACAGCTAGTTGGCATCTGAGGTAGGATTCGAATCCAAAGTCTTCGTGCCTCCAAGTGCAGTACACCCCCACCCTCTCTCCCTGGCTGCCTCTCCCAGGCAGCTTCTCTGCCCTCCGGGAGAGGAAATAGAAGGTGCAAGAGAAGTCAATTCCAAGTAACGGGTGGGAGGGCCTGGGGGAATGTTCTGGTAAAGGATCTGGGGAGTAAGGTCTCTCGGCCTTCAGGACCTTTCTGTTCTTGCAGGAGTCAGGGCTTAAGATGAGCGCCAAGAGGCGCTATCATGGAGGAGAGAGGGGGACCGGCTGTTTAAACAGTGTCATTGCCACCAATGGGTAAAAGGCAAGTAATGCCCTTTGCTTGAGGTGTAGCACACCCCAAAGGGTGTTAGGTGAAGTGAGCCTAGAGCTTAGCTAGAGCGAGACTTTGAGGGGCTTTGCCATCTTTATCCAAAAGGCAATAGGAAGCTAGGGAGTTTCTTGAGCAGAAAAGAGTGATGTGGTCAGAACTGTGTTTTAGGACTATCATTTAGCTGTGTGGAGGATGGGGAGTCTAGCCTTCATGAAGAAAGATAGGGGGTGGGAACAGACAGGAACCGTAAAGAAATGCAGAGAAGAGACTGACACTGAACAGACGGAAAAGACTGAATTCCACACACTGCATCAGCCTCACAGCAGTAACTCTGATCCTTGGCCAGGCTCCCTGGAGCATCTCTCACTGTTCTTGGGGTAGAGTTCATTCACTCCCTGCTTGGCAGGTAGAGTGTCCTAGTGAGACTGTGACTGCTCCATGGACTTGCTTCCTAGTGGAGGACCCCAAGTGGGGAGTCTGGTAAATCAGAGGCAGCAGTCTGGGGATTGGGCGCTTGCTGAGGAGTCAAGATCCTGCCTCTAATACCCATTAGCTGTGTGACCCTAGGCAAGTCACTTAACCTTTCAATTCCGTTTTCCCATCTATAGAACGGGCAGGTAGAAAGTGATGGTGTCAAACGTCTGTTCTAGCTCTTAGCCTGTAATGCCATGGACTCCTTCCCCAGACTTTGAGGACCTACAATCACCCTGACCCTGGTACCTGGAACCATCTCTAGCTGTGGGCAGGTGGAAGGGACTGAGCTCCCTGGAGCAGTTTTGCTACTGAAGAGTCTCAGAAAGTAACAGGAAGAAAATAGGGCGATGAGACCTCCATGGAACAGGAAGTTAGGAGATCTAGTCAAACCCCATTATGTTACAGATGAGAAAAGCCCTGGGAGAGAAAGAGATTTAGCTCTCTGGGGCATCTAGTACAATGCCTTCATTTTACAAATGAGGAAACCAAGGCTGGGGGAGTTTAAGTGACTTGCCCAATGTTAACTAACTTGTATGAAAGGCAGAATTTGATCTTAGGTCCTGTGACTCCTAAATCAGCCTTCTCCACTTCCCCTGCCTCACCCTACACCCAGGGGAATGAGAAGCAGAAGTGGCAAGGGGACCCCGATTTCTTAACTGCAGACCCAATCTGCCTCCTACTAGAGGCCACTGCCTCACACCTGAAAACAAAGAAGGGATTAAGTACATTTTTTTTGGTGACTCCACTGGCCCAGGGAGGAGCTGTGCCATCCACCTATTACATACCCTGGTCAGCCTAGCAGGGCTGTCACAGGTTTTTTCATCTAGAAGCTGTCCTAGACGCTAGATAACCCTGCATTGGTTGGCCACTGCCCTCTCCCCGCCACCTGCTGGGTGGGGTCTCCTACCCCAAGCTTCTCCTTCCTGCTCTCACTGTGGCCTGTAGTATGAGACCTGAAGATCCTCCCCAACCCCCTTCTCTCACCAACAATAGGGTCAACTGTCTCTGAGGTGGGGAATCACTATGTTTGCACCCCATCTGGATTGAGAGGGTCGGATTCCCAGTGTCCTACACAGGGGCAGCCCAGAGGAGCCTGAGCAGGCAGCCACCACCAGACCTAGGACTGCATGAGGAGGGGCCCTACCTGTTCCCCCTGTGGGAAAGAAACAGCTCTTGGTCTCTGGCTTCTGGGGCTCTTTCCCCATCACTGGCTCTCCACTCTGCCCATACAGAAATTCCTAGTTATAGAACTGGGTTGTTATTTGCTAAGCATAAACCATCTGCTTGGTCTAATCTTCAATCTGCTTGCATGGTCAGGGGAGAGAAGTGGGAGGTGCTGTTCCTCAGTGGAGCTGTGACCCCATCAGTACATCTATTCCCTCCACCAGTAAAACTGATGAGCCATTCCTGCCTTCTTGTCTGGTGGAAGGAAGTCTTAGGATAACAGATCTAGGGTCAGAAGGGGCCTCAGAGACTGTCTAGTTCAAGCCTCTTATTTTTACAAATGAGGAAGCTGAGGCAGATGGAAGCTAAGAGGCTTATCATCTAAGATCAGACAGGGAATAAGCAGCAGAGGTAGAATTTGAACTCAGATCCTGACTCCAGAATCATCCATTGAGGAGCCATTCAATGGCTTTCATTTTCCTTGGCACCCAAGTGGCCCTTGGCCTGTCCATTAGTCAGTCTTAGCTCTCACTGTGTCATCTCCATTTTTAAACACCCTTTCCTAGATGTTGTCTTTGATGTTACTTCCTGTGTACAAGTCAGGATGATCAAATTTAGAACCAGGAGAGACTTCATGGCAAAGGAAAATGAGACTCAGAGAGGTAGTGATTAGTCTGAAATTACATATGGAGTCCAGTTCCTGCCCATGCCTGGGACACCGTTGTTAACAACGAGCCCTGTGCTTCTTATTACCCACATGGAGGGAGGCATGATTCCTGACTGGCTGAGAGAATTCTGTGTGCAAGACTCCATGCCTGAGAAAGAGACTTAGGTCACTGTGCTGAAGAGACTGGAAGAACCCATATTGGAGAGGGGAGCTCCAGGAAGGAGGCTGAGAGAGGCTTGTGAATGTCGGGCTGCACATTCAATGTAATAGTAAATACCAAGTGGACAAAAAAATGTTCTTGCATGGATTTTGGCATGTGGTTGGATGTTCATGAAGTTCATGTATCAAAGGTTCATTGAATTAAAGGTAGAAGGGGTCCCAAAGGCCATCTAGTCTAGCCAATGGTTCCATGATATGTGAGCTCCATGAACATCCTGTCATATGTCAAATTCTAAGCAAATGCGTTTTTCATCCACTTGGTATTTTCTGTGTATATTGCCAGGCTAAGCAATAGACTCTTTAGAGAATGCTGAGACATTGCTTTAAAAGAAAATAATTTTCTTAATTTAAAAATTATTCCTGGAGCTAAATACACTTAGAATGCATGCATGTGTCTCTCCTAGAAAGAAGACAGTCAGTCAAGTCTTACCTGGGCAGCTGCTGTCTTTAGCTTTTGGATGCCATTCATCAAGTGGTCTTTCTTCTGGGACACTTCTTTTTGTTTCTTCTTCAGCAGGGTCTTATACAAAGAAATTTGCTCCAGAAAACTCTTGGGGGTGTTATAGTTGTACCTCCTCTCGTTCTGATAGTACTGGGTGCTCATTTCCTTCACACTGGTGTGAGCGAAGGTCATGAAGGCACTAACAGAATCCTTTACGCTGGGCTAGAAAGAGAAAAAGGGGCGATGGAGGGTTGTCTAAGCAACTTGGATTTCAGCCAGTAATGGAAGGGCTGAGCTGGAAAGAGTTTCCGGGAACATCCAGCCCACACTTTTGTTTCACTGGTAACGAAACAGTCAGAGAAAGGTCAAGTGATATACCCAGGGTAAATCACCAGTAAGTAGCAGCATCAGAATTAGAACTGAGGGCTTCTGACTGAAGGTTTAATTTAGAGCTTCAAAAATCAGATTTAACTTAAATGACATTTCTAAAGTACTTTAGAGTCTGCAGAGTATTCTATATTTGTTATCTCATTCTCCAGCCACACAGCAATAAGAGGGAAGTATTATTACTCTCCTATCCCCAACCCAACTCCCTCCTCTTCATGCCCTTATAGATGAGGCAACTGAGGAAAGGAAGGTGCTTGCTTAAGGTCACAATGATACTAAGTGACGGAAGGCAGAACTTGAACCCAGGTCCCCCAGCTCCTGGTTCTTCATTCTGTTCTACTGGAGGGTACTGATGGGGGGGTGGGGGGTGGTTAGGAATGTAAATTTAGGCATTAATCAATCCACAAACACTTATAACTAAGTCCTTATCCTGTGCCAGGCAATGAATGCTAAGTGATGAGCACAAAAAGAAAAGCAAGGAATCTCTGTCCTCCAAGAGCTTTCTTCCTGCTCTGGGAGCCAGGAAAATGGACACTTACTAGGAGTCTGACCTTGGGTAGGTCTGAGCCTCAGTTTCCTCATTGGTAATAGGGGAATGATCACAGTCCATACCTCTTGGTGGCGTTGTGTGGATCAAGTGAGATAATGTTCATAATCAATGAGCATTTATTCATCTATCGAGCCAGATATGTCTCCCAAGTCCAATTAAATACACACACACACACATATCCCTGCCCTCAAGGATCTTACATTCTAGCAGGGAAAGACTATTTGCACGTTAAGTAGCTACAGAAACATAGAGATCGTTGGAGATAGATCCAATAGATGTGCAAAATGCTTTATAAACTTTAAATGCTGCCTATTAATGTTAACTGCTGTTAGCATCATGACCCTGATAGCCGCTGACACAGAGTGTTTCCATATATGGAACAGCCTTGACCATATTTGAACCTGTCAGAGGCAAGATTTGAACGCAGATCTCACTGACTCCAACGCTCTAGTTGGGATACCGTGTTGACTGAAAGCAGTTTTTTTTATTCTGCCTTCCTGAAACACACCAGGTTTGAATAGCCTACAAGGCCCCAAGGCCCTTAATAACCCACCTTTCTCCCCAGAAGAGGGGAGGAAAAGAGAATGAAAGGGACTTCGCCCCTCCTGCCTTCCCCACCGCCCAGAGGCGGGCTTTGTATTCTAGGCTGGCGGAGGTAGAGAATGGGGCCATGGGGCCTGGAAGAGCCCTGAAGAGTCCCCGCTGCCTGCCCTGCGCAGCTGGCCTGCCTTCTCTTGGAGTGGCGCAGGGGGCGAAAAGCTCATTTCCTCCACGATTCTATTTAAATACAAATCAGGCTGATGGGGCCAGAAAGGTCAATGAAGGGGGTGAAGTCTGGGAGGGAAGAATTATCTATTCAGAGTTGGAGGGCTTCTATTTTCTTTGGAAAGCTCGGATGAACGCCCCTCCCCCTGCAAGCTTCCTAGAGAACCAGCCCAGCAGCGCGGTCCTTCTAATTTGTCCTCGGTGACTTCTGAAGTACTTAACTTTGTAATTTGTGAAGTCACATCTTCCTCCTTTTAATGGTTATTTATTACATTCTGTACAAGATGAACCCAGTTCAATTAATCAAGGGAAGCCTAAAAATCAATTAATATGAATTAAATGAGCTACACCAACTCGGAGGAAAGTCACACATAATTTACCAAAGCGTTGTCAATAACGCTTCGGCATCTCTGGGAAAATTGCTCACGAGTGGCTGGCGGTGCAGTTAAACGCTTCCACCCGGCCCCATTAATATTGCCGGCAGAGGACCGCGGACAGCCAGGGTGGAGGGGCGGGCGAGGGTTCCACTGTGTAAGTGGGCGTGCGTATGCGTGTGCGTGTGCATGCGTGTGCGTGTGTGTGTGCGCGCGCGCGCGCGTGTGTGTGTGTGTGTATGTGTTTTACAAATTTAAAAAGCCATCAGTGCTCCAATGGCAGAATATAAAAGTGACAAGTACATATAGAAGCGACGCAGATGCATTTGGAGTCGGAACAATTGGATTCGAATCCCACCTTGGCTCTTTACATCTTGCGGGACCCTGAGCAAGACATTTCTTTTGGGGCCTCCGCAAAGTGAAAAAGGCTTATGACTGATGGTCTTTCAGTTCCAAATCCTGGATCTTGGGCAATCAGTCCCCAAACATTTATTAAGCACCAGCTCCAGTGACCTCTCAGTATCCTGAAAAGGCCACCTGGGCAGTGAGTCTCCCTCCTTTCTTTTTTCTCCTTCAGCTGACGCTGGAGCTAGAGAAAGTGGGCTTTTTAAACAAGGCCAGACTGCTTCCCTCCCCCCCTCCCTCCCTCCCCCCCTCTCCCCATCCGGCAAAAACTGAGACATACAGACCTCTTTAGAACCTGGCGAAACTATTCCCCAGCAGCCCCTCCCCCTGCTTAATTTGAAACATTGTTTCCTACAGAGTGAGGGTGCGGCTCATTTCGAAACATTGTTTCAAGCTAAATTCAAGTTTCTTCCTGTTCCTCTGGAAGCCGAGAGACCTCCGGCCAGGGGGCAAAGGCATTCGCTGCCCAGCCTGGAGCCCGAGTGGAGGGTTGGCGCCCTGGAAAGCACTTTTTAGCAACAGCTTCATTTGTAAATTGGGGATGGGAGAAGTGGCTTCCGGAGCTCTGGAAGTGGTCAGAGACTACTGGGGTGAAATGACTGTTGTTAGGAGGCCCTGCATGGGGAGTGGGGGGGCGGTTTGGGGAGGGGGTGGGAGGCTGGAGCAGCTGGCCTGGGGTCCGAGCTGCCAGCGCAGCCTCTAATGGGCCACCAGGCTGAGCAGCTCTCACCGCTGATTGGTCTTTCCCACATTCTCCATTTGTCACTTTCTCTTATGATAAGGTCAGCGGTGACAGCGCTTCCTGACATTAGCAGCTGTGCCTTTTAAAAGGGGCATTGTGGGACTACTAATTGCAGTAATTTCATTAGCATAAATTATTTATTCTGCCATTCATTTATCTCCTTTTTGGGGAGGGGGGTGGCAGAATGGTAGTGGAAGGGCTGGTAATGTGACACGGTATCTTTTTTTCCCCCAATGCAGTCCCTTTAGGATATGTATGCAAAGGCTGGGTTTATTGTGCATGGGGCCCTTGGACTGGTAGAAAGGCACCAGGTCCGGCTTTGTCTTCCCTTGGCATCCGATGGCTTGGAAATGGGAGGAGAAAGCAGAAGACTTCCCACTAAGCCCCCAGCTCCACACCACGGTTGTCCTAAAGTGACAGGAACCCAGAAGCCCGGAACCTCGGAACTAGGAGGACTCTCAGCTGCCTTCGGGTTCGACCCAGACTAGAACAGAAATGCCCTCTCGGACAACCTTGAGGAGCGGTCCGTCCTCTGGCTAGGCTGCGGGAAGGCTTCGCTGCGGGAAGGCTTCCCTGCGGGGGGGCGGGGCCCACTCCATACCCGGAAACGGGCCGTTTCGTTTTTGGCATCCGATGACTTCCACACATCAGGTGCCGGCTGTGTGAGCTCTGGCTCGCTGTAACGATTTATGACTATTGCTGTTATGATTACTCTTTTTGTTTGATGATTACTCTTGTTATCACTATTAATTATTGCTATGGATTTGATCACGAATACTATTATTACTGTTGTTGTTGTTCGACAAAGAGAACATTTCATCTGACGCAGAATAAAATGTAAAAAATGAAGGGTCTTTTTCCTTCAGCACAAGAGAAAACTTTGACTTTTTGCTATCTAGTAGGCTCACCTGTAAATACAGACATAGAAAAAAACTGGGATGCAGAGCTGAGAGGAGGGGTCTCGAGAATGAGATCCTGCTCTAGAGTCCAGAGTTCAGGCACATTCTCTATCCTAAAGGGGTGTGCACACACAGGAGCACACACACCCACATGCACCCCCACCCCCACATACACCCCAAGCGCTGCTTCAAAACATGATCTGAAGATTGTCTGGTGAAGGGAAGGCCTATAGAGCTTGGTTGGTTTGTAAGCTTCTGAACACAGCACTCCCATTAGTGGACATTGAAGGTTTTTATAGATATTTTCTCTCTGGAGTCTCCCACCAGCCCTGTGAAGACGCTACTGCAGAAATGAATTATTTCCATTTGACAGAGGAGGAAATGGAGGCTCAGAGGTAGCAAGAGATAAAGGTGGGATCTGAGCCCTGCTTTTGTTTTGTTTCCAGGTTCAACACAGCCTCCATTGATTGTACCATTCTAACCTCTCTCATTTATGTGGTTCTCCCAGGAAGCCTTTGCTTTAACATCTATAACTTGGTTTTACTAGCTTAACAATGGCTGCTTTACAGTTTTCTCTCATTCTAGAGGAAGAAAACCCTTTTCAAAGGACTCATTCCTAAGTTACCTTTGAAAGTGAAAACTGGCTTGTAAAATGTCATTCTGAGTAAGTTAAAACACAGAAATGAGTGCTCTTGTATGTTATGGCTACTACAAAGTCCTTAAAGCTATGTAAGTGGTGTATGTGTGTGTATGTGTGTGTGTGTGTGGCCAAAACCAGCCTAGAGGATAGATTTAAATTTGTAAGCACATGGAAGATGTGCTAGGCTTTGGGCTAAGGGGGAAGAACCGTGTATTAAATTACTCATGCAGGACATCATTCCCTTTCCTTCTTTTCTGGTCAACGTCAAGGACCCGTGACCCAGGTGGGAACAACCTCCATCAATGAATGCAAAGGGACAGTGTGGTATAATGGCTAGTCTCCAGGCCTTGAAGCCTGGAAATTCTGGGTCTCAATCCTGACTCAGAAATTTACTAGCTGTGGGACCCTGTGCAATTCACATAATCATTCAATTAATAAACATCTGTTAAAGGTTTGCCCTGGGCCAGGTACCAGGCTAGGCTGAGGTGGGAGAATAGGGGGACAAAAGTGAAATGATCCCTGCCCACAAGGAGTTTATGCTCTTTTTCACGTATGCATACAGAAGTAGATTAAAGGGAATTTTATGGGGCAGCTGGAGGAATTGAGAAAACCCTCTTTATGAGATGGGACTGGAGCTGAGCTTTGAAGGAAATAACCTCTCTGTGCCTCAGTTTCTTCATATGTAAAAAATAGCCCCTACCTCTCAGAGCTGTTATGAAGAGGAGACGATGTCTGTAAAATGAGGCGAGTTCTTCCTGACATAGATCACAGTCTGTCGGTAACTTCAAGAGTGGCAGAGGAACTGAGTCATTGCTCAGGGTCACGCTGCTAGCGTCGGGAGAGTCCTCCTGACCCCCATGTCTAGCAGCCCCTCCACTAGGACATACTGTCTCTCTTCTTTCCCTCCTGATGTCATCAAAATGAAAGTCCAGCTGAGATAGGTGGGGGAAGTGTGCCTGAAAGGCCATCCATGAAACAGGGATAATCACATCTGCACAGGTGCGGGTGACAAAAGCACTTTTCTTTTTAAAAGCAATTTAAGCGCCAAAATGATGTCATGTAATTTTCCACATTTCTTGCTCCCTTGATATTGAGGAGGCATAAAATTAGAGTCGGAAAGACAACAAAGGTCTGGAACTCAATCCTCTCATTTTATGGGGGAGGAAACTGGGGCCAAGAAAGGTATCATAGGGTTGGATTTTCCTCCCTTTACAGATGAGGAAGCTGAGGCACTGAAACATGAAGTGTCTTCAGCGTGAATCCTGCCCTAGATCCTTACTAGCTATGGGACCTTGGGCAAGTCACTTAACCTGTCTTCCTGTTCTGTAAAATAGGGATGATAACAGCACCTTCCTCTCAGGATTGTTGTGCGGCTCAAACAAGAACATATAGGTAAAGCATTTCAGAGTCAAAGAAACGCTAGCTATTACTGCTGAAAGTTCCACAGGCCTTTTCCTTAAGGTTCCTCCACCTTTCTGGATGATTCCTTGAGATTTCCTTGTAATGCTTCCTTGTGCTTTGGAACTGCTCTTTTCATAGGGTAAGAATTTACACTGGACCAGCACCTCTAGCCCTAATGTCAGATTTCCCATGCCTCCAACCCTAGCTCCACTTCCTAGCACATAGTACTACTGAAGATCTAGAACCACGGGAGACCTCAGAAGCCATCTGGCCCAACCTCATTTTATTGATGAAGACAATGAAGATGAGAAAATGAAGTGTCTTGGTATGCAAAAATGATGGGATTTGAACTCAGGTCTCTGGATTCCAAAGCCAGTGTTCTTTGCTCCCCTTTCCCTCTGGTTCCCAGCCCATAAGTCCCTCTGTGTTCCTTGACTGCACCATGACTGCCAAAATTCATTACCAAATCTCCTGGGAGAACTTGTGCCAACTTACCTCAAGGTCACTGCCTGCGGACACTTGTTGAATATTTTTCCAACTGTCATTTATTTCAATACCCAGTAAGAGAAGAAATGGCAGAAATGTTGGAGTTGTCCCCCATTCCTGTGGGGACTCAGTGTGGCAGGGATTAGAAATGATACGTCTATATAAACACTCCCCTTCAGGGCAGCCCTTCTACGGGGTGGAGGTAGGGAAGGGAGCTCACTCTGCATAAATACATCACACTCCATTCCAAAGGAGGAGGACCGTGGGAATTCAGAATTGGTCAAACGGTACCAAATTATCTTCTTAAAAGTTGGAGGGATGATCCAAAAAGTGACCGAGTTATGGTCACTCAATTTCTCTTTTAAGCCAGAACTACTTTTGATACCTGTGGAAAAGCAGGGGAGTCCATTTTGAAAGGCCACTGACATATCCCCACTGCCCACAAAGGAGGGAGCTGGGAAGGCTGGAGTGAGGTACTGGCCACTGAAATGAAGCCATCTGGTGCCCTTGGTTAGAGCCGGCCAGAGGACCTGGAGCTGTTTTACAGCGGCCCCTCTGCTGTTAGATTCCTGCAGGAGGCATCCCAGCACTGGGGGAAAGGACTGGCCCAGCAGATACTAGAGGAGAGCCCTCCTCCACTTCAGCTGCTGCAAGTCCTTCTTCATCCAGTAGATGTCAACAGCTACTGGCAGATGGGGCCGCCTCTGGCAAGAGCTGCTTGTAAAGGCCTTGGGGGGTGGTGGCAGCAAAGATCTCTAAAACAAGCTTTACTGTGCACTGAGCATTCCGCCAAATGCAGCTAGGGCTACTCTCATGGTCTCTCTCTCTGTCTCTGTCTCTCTCTTCTCTTCTTCCTTCCTCTTCCTCTTCTCTCTCTGCCTTTTCCTCCTCTTCTTCTTCCTCTTCTCTCCTTTTCTTTTCCTTCTCTTTTCCTCTCCTCTCATCTCCTTTCCTCTCCTCTCCCTCTCCTCTCTTTCTTCTCTCCCTCTCCTCTCTCTCCCCTCTTCCTCCCTCCCTCTGTCTCTCTCTGTCTCTTTCTGTCTCTCTCTCTCTCTCTGTCTCTCTAGTATCCTTAGGAAGACAATTTCTTTCCTTTCTCATCCCTTTCCAAAAACTTGCAAGGGACAAATCAGAATTTAGGGGTATTTTGAGCACAGGCTGATAATACATACTCTCTCTCCTCCCTCTTCCCATCTTCCCTCCCCTTCTCTCTCCTCCTTGTTCCTCTTTTTTTTTTAGAAAGCATAAATAACTCAGAAGATAATAACTATTGTTGACATTTTTACGATGCTTTAAGACTTAAAAAGTGCCTCACAGAACCAGGGAATTTCAGAACTAGAAGTGATCACACCAACAGCCATCTAACCTAACTCATACATGAAAGGAACCCTCTGTCCTGAACAAGTGTTCTTCTCAGCTCTGTTGGAAGACCTGCTGGGAGAGGGCGCTCTCCCACCAGGCAGTCTGTCCACTTCAGGACAGTGTTCCTGGTTTGGAAGACTTTCCTGGCATTAAATTGAAACTGGTTTCCTTTCAGCTTCCCTACTACTCCTGGTCCTGTCCCTGAGGCCAAAGAGAAAGTCTAAGCATTCCCCACCCCCCCACACTCCATGTAAGCCTTCCAATTGCATGTCCCCTCTCTTGTGCTGCCCCAAGTCATCCCTTCTCCAGGCTAAAGATGCCTGACTCCTTCAATCACTACTCAGAACCACTCTGTGAGGATGGCATTATTATCTCATTTCACAGGTGAGGGAAATGAGGTTCAGAAAGGGAGTGTCTAGCTCTGTGGCTACACAGGGAGTGAGTGGCAGAGCCAGACTTTGAACTGTCTTCTCCCTTTTCCCTCTATGGCAGTTTGCCTCATGCAATGAAGATCCTTCCCCATTCTCTCTCTTGGAGGCTCCTCTTCCATCTTCTTCCCAATTCCTGGGGCCCAGGGGAAGGACCCATCCGTTGCTTGCTTTCTGTTGCTGCTGGGGGCTCATCATTGTCTTTCCTCTTTGCAGTTTCAGGTAGTCCTTAATCCCACCCTTTCCTCATTCTTGTTTTTGTCTTCTTCAGCTGTTTTTCAGTTATGTCTGACTCTTAGTGACCCCATTCGGGGTTTTCTTGGCAGAAATACTGCAGTGGTTTGCCAGTTCCTTCTCCAGCTTATTGTACAGACGAGGAAACTGAGGTAAATAGGGTTAAGTGACTTAGGCAGGGCCACAAGGCAGCTAAGTGCATGAGGCCAGATTTGAACTTGGGAAGACGAGTCTTCCAGACTCCAAGCCCAGAGTTTTGTGCCCTGTGGCAACATCTAGCTGCCCTATTGTTATCTACCAACTTCCAGATTTGTGAACTGTTGGTAGCTGGCTCATGGTTTTCTTTTCCACCTCCCCTGCTCCCGTCTTTAGGGACACCGGTGCACAAGTTCGTTGTCCCTCTAACATCTTGACTACACAATTCTTCAAACTTTCCAACCCCAGCAGCTTCCTTTCTCAGTCCCTTTCTAGCCATAAACCTTCACTGTCCTTTGGTACCTTAGACTCTACCATTTCTTCCAAGATCAGGAACTTGGAAATCCCCCCTTGTGAGCACAGGCTCCTTACCTTCCCCCTCTCCCACTATCCCCTGCACTAAAGCTGCTCTTTGCCTTCCGTTTCAGTCTCTCAAATCCTCCCAATTCTTCTGTCTCCCCCACTCTCTGACATCTCTTCTCTGTGGCCAGTCTTGAGCCCCAGACTGCCATTGGTCACTACCCTAGAAACTCTAGCCTTCCTGATTTCACATCATTCCCAGTCTGGGAAACCCCCCCCCCCCCATCTGATCTGTGGACTCCTACAGTTAGGAGGCCCTATAGTGCATAGAGTTCTGGGCCTGGAATCAGAAGGACCTGCGTTCAAATCCAGCCACAAACACTTTGCGGCTGTGTGACCCTGGACAAGTCACTTCACCTCGTTTGTCTCAATTTCCTCATCTATAAAATGAGCTGGAAAAGGAAATGGCAAACCTGCCTAGATACTCTAGTATCTCTGCCAAGAAAACTCAAAATGGGGTCACGAAGAGTCAGGTACAACTGAAATGACTGAACATCAAAGCTGAACATCACTGCAAAACACACCAAAAAACCCAGCACAGAACCCAGCACGGAACTCAGCACAGAACCCAGCACAGAACTCAGCACAGAACCTAGCATAGAACTCAGCTGGCCTCAGTTCCTTAGTTCATAGTTGGGCCATCTCTGATATTAAAATTGTGATTCCATGGTCCTACTCACTGCGAATTCCTGTGCACAGGTAACCTCATCACACCTGGCTGATCTATTCACAGGATGCTGGGATCATGGGTCGGGAGCAGGAAGGAGTCTTCTCCAGGCCAGCCCCCTCACTTCCCAAATGAAGGTACTTGCCCAAGACTCTGTTTCCCAACACTCTCCGCAGCCGCTCTAAACATCTTCCCCTTTCCATTTCCTGTCCTCACTCCTTCCCTTCCATGCCTTCAGGAGCTGGTTTAGCTCATGGATTCATGATAGCTGAGTTCTTCCCACAGCAATGCCATCAATTCCTCCTCTTTACTCCTAAGCACTTCTCAGTGGAGCCGCCATTGGTCCTCCTTTCCTGCAACATTTGAGTAGCAGCTCCTTCTTGCTAAAACTAATAGGACTGCTTGTGCCCTGGGATCCTCAGCCTCTGCCACTTACTTCTTGGGTGATCTTAAGCAAATGACTGCCCCCTCTGAGCCCCACTTTCCTCCCCTGTAAAATGAGACAGATGAGATGGTTGGTGAGGTCTCTTCCAGGTCCAGAGAGCTAGGGATCCTAGAATCTTATGGCCTGCTTGGCCTCGGGTAAATTACTGCCCCTCTCTGAGCTCCAGGTTCCCCTCCTGTAAAAGGGATGGGTTGTCTGTGAGGTCCTTCTAGCTTGAAATCTCTAAGTCAATGCTCTAGGTCTGGGCTCCCCCCGGGTATCCCTTCTTCAATGTCTGTGCAAACTCCAGCCCTGCCCATTGATGCTTTCCTGTCTGCCCAGCACCAGTTCTAAACACACCCCCAAAAGTCCTCTCTTGATCCTTCTGCTCATTCCAGATATTTTCCCATCTCTCTAATCTTTCTTGGTCACACAGGGTCACCACAAAGCAATCAAACAACAACACAAGCTGTCTCTGACCAAGGCTCTGATTCCTCACCTAACCCTTCAGCCTTTACAATCTGGATTCCTCTCCTTCCCCCCAGATGAAACTGTCCTTGTCAAGGCTTCCTCTGTCCTCCCTGCCAGATTCTTTGGCTTCACCCTCATTTTCTCCTAGACTGCTCTGCCTCAGCTGACCTTATGGACCACCCATTCCTACTGGAGTCACTCTCCTCCCTGGGTTTCAGAACCACTATAATCTTCCAGATCTCCTGCCCCCTTGTCCATTCTTCTATCTTTTGTTAACTCTTTGACCTTTTCCCAGCTCCCCACTGTGTCTGCTTTTTCCCAATATAAGGTTTCTTGGAGATCTCATTCAGGCTCATTTCTTCACCCAATATCTAGTTCTTCAGCTCCAGACATGCATCTCTAACTGCCCAAGGGCCATGCCCACCTGGCAGTCCCTCCAGGACTCAGACTTGCCATGCCCCAAATGCTTTATTCACCTCTCTCTTAAAACTTGGTCTTCTGCCTGACTTTGCTGTTTCTGTCAGGGATCTTTGCCATTTATCCAGTGAGTGTCATGTTTAAGACCCATAATAGCTCCCAACTTTGGGCTCTTTTCTCTCCCTCATCTCTCATAGCCAATTAATTGGCAACCCCTGTGCATGTGACTTCTATAATCTCTCTTTTCTCCACTTTTTTCTCTTCTGAGGCATCCTGGTCTAAAGGGAGTGCCAGACTGGAATCAAGACAGGCCTGGGTGCAACTCTTACTCACTGGGTGATAATCACGGGTGAATTACTTCGTTTTCTGAACTGAATTTTGTCTTTTAGAAAATGTGGATACTTCCAGTAGCTACCTCATAGGGTTGTTATAAGTACTCTGTAAATCTGAAAGAATGATATACATGTTGGCTATTACTGTAATTCTGACTGCCTCCACCATGGCCTAAGCCCTCATCACCATTTGCCCGGTTCATCACAGGAGCCTTAGGAAGGAAGTGTTCTTCCCTCTCTTCTCTTCTATTTTCAATCCATCCTCATATTCCCAGCTGACTAGTCCACCAAATACACAGTTATATCCACCCTGTGCTTCAGACCTCTCATGGCTTCCTGTTGCCTATGAAGTCAAGTCTTAATGGCTTAACTTTCCACATTCCAGGCCCATCTCATCTTCCCAGACTCATTTCTTTTTACTCCCTTCCCAATTCTCTACACTCCAACCAAGTCATTCATTCAACTAATGAGTATGTTAAATTATCTAGTCTGAGTGCTGAAGGATACATGGAAAGGCAAACCAGATCCTGCCCTCAAGAAACTTACAATGAAACTGGAAGAATCTCCTCTGTTCACATTATTCCCATCAATACTTTCCCATCCTTTGTGACTCTCACCATTTCCTACGATAAATCCACCCAAGGTATCCTCCCCAGTGTGTTGGATTCTTTTTTCACCTGGCAAGGAAGACTCTGAACATATACAACAGAGGTGTAATAAATGCACATTGAATCAAATTGTTGGATTACACAGGGCTGTGTGCTACTGTAGTCCACAAACCACATCTTGGGATGTGATGGAATGGATTCTGGACATGTCATCTCTCCCGCCCAAACCAAAAACTCCACTGGGGCAGAGACTGGTGTCTTATCTCAAGTTAGGGTCTCCCTTATGGCCTGACACACAGTCATTGCTTTATAAATATTCCTGAAATGGGAATTTGAAATGGAATTCCTGCTGTTTTGTTTCTTCTTCTTATATTTTTAAGTTATAATGTCCTCACAGAGGTAAGGAATTCACTTTAAGGTCAAATTTCAAAGCAGACAGATACTAGGAAGGGAAGAAAGTAAGGGCCTTTCTCCTCTCCTTTCTTTTTGTAGGATAATTTCTCACTGATTTAGTATAAGAGGGGGAATAAACCCCTCCCAAAGTCTGCAGAAAGTATATGGAAAGCCTTCAGTCTTGTTTTTTTTCTTCCTTCCTATTTTTTTTTCTTTTCTATTTCTACTTGTATGCTTAAAGGACCCCAGAACAAGAGTCCCTGTGGAATTCAGAAGGACCAGGACCCTGGACTTCTGCCTTCAGTCTTAGCAGCTGATGCATATGGATGTGTCTTATTTTTCTCATGGGGAGTCAGTTGCTAAACATTGCTCTGGACACTGTCTCTAACATTTCATTGAGAAGCAACTGACCACAAGGGTTTTTAATCATTGTAAAAATACCTTGGTATCAGAAGGCAATTCTCTTGGGAGGGGGATGGGTTGCTGCTTTAGAAAAGAAATCAATCTCTTCAGAATTTTTAGTGTGTGAGTGTGTGTGTGTGTGTGTGTGTGTGTGTGTGTGTTTACACGCATGCCTGAGAAGCTTACATGGCTTACCTCAATTCCCTGGGTTTCCTCTATAAACCTTCTGCTGACGGAGAGTAGTGCCTCCTGAGGCCACTCATGGAACCAGTCAATAGCTGTGCAGTTTACCAAAGCTGGGAACTTTCGAGATCTCACTCTCAGAGTGTGACCGACAGGAGAGAAGCACAAAATAACCTGTGGAGAGATGGGGGATGAGGCGAGAAATCAGGGGAGGGCACAAATAATGATCTTTCTGTTCAGATAGTGGAAAGAAGGAAGGGCTAGATCATGGCAATAAGCCTCTTGATTAAATGTCCCCTCATTCAATGACAATGACCTTCCCTAATGAATTCATGGGAACATCACATGCTTTTACCCAGAAATGGGTCTTTTATTTAGTACTCTGACTGCTTATTAGTGCCTTCCCCTCTGAGGTTACCATCGACTTAGTATGTATCTTGAATGTTGTCGTCTTGTCCATTAGAATATAAGCTCCATGAGGGTAGAGACTGGTTTTTGTTTGCTTGCTTTTTTTTTGTATCCCCAAGGCTTGGCACCATACCTCCCCCACTGGATGCAGTTGATAAATGCTTGGCGATTAATTGATATATTCATTGCAACAGCAAGTTTTTGTCTTAAGACTGGTCCTCTCCTTCCCTCCCCCCCCACCTTCTCTTTTACATATTTCTTAGGAGCGGTTCTCATCTGGATATTTCAAAATCAGGAGGGCGATGATAGATGGGAATGACCAGCCAACAATGGGAAACTCAAAATTAATATAAAAGCTGGAATCAAAGAGGTAGAAGGGACCTTAGACATTAACTAGTCATTTCAATATAATTCCATTTAATTAAAACAAAAACAACTAGACAGCCTATGCTCAGGGCACTGAATTTTCTCACTTGACTTGAAGTACTAGACTCTTGAAATCCTGGCTCTGTCATTGACCACCTGTATGACTGTGGACAAGTCATTTCATTTCTCTGGCCTCAGTTTCCCCAAGTATAAAACACAGAAGTTAAATTAGATCATAAGATCATAGCTCTGGAGGTGTAAGATCCCCCAGGAGCCATGTGGTCCAACCCCCTCATTTTATAGATGAAGAAACAAAGGCTTAGGGAAATCAAGTGACTTGCCTGTGGTTTCACAGAAAGTAGACAACAGAGACGTGATTTGAACTCACAGCTTTTGAGGCAAGAACCTATATTTTCTTCCATGGGACCCTGATTTTGGGTGTGTCTTCCAGCCATACACATGACTATGATACTATGATCTGAGGTGCTGGGCCATTCTTTTATCTTGCAGAAGAGGGCACGGAAGCAATCTGCCAGGTCACACAGACAGTCAGTGGCAGGGCTCCTTGGGATTTGAACTCAGGGCCTCTGCTTCCAAATCCAGCAGTCTTTGCACACTTTGGAGTCAGCTGAACTACATTTTGCCCCTAGGGAACTTTCTTCTCTTGCCTGTTCCTAAAGTAATGTGGACTTCTGTTAAAACAAGCTCCCATACAGAATGAGTCTAATCTAATCACACAGTAAGATAATTTCCGGTTTAAAGTTTTAAGAAGATTGATTTTTTTTCTAGCTCATAAGGCTTTACTGAAACCAATGATGATAATGGCTTATATTTCTATTGCTCTTAAGTGACTGAAAAGTATTTTATACATGTGATGTCCCTGGAGTCTCTCAACAAACCTGAGGAGTAGGCGCTATTATTATCCTCATCTACAGGTGGGGAAACTGAGGCTCAAGGCTGAAATGACTTGGTCACATGCCTCATGAATGTCTGAGGCAAGGTCTGGCCATGAGTCTTTCTGACTCTAAGATCATCACGCTGGCCGATGCCTTTGTATCCAGGTGGGGATCTTAATGGTGTAGATGGGAGGGGTTGGGGCCTCTCCTCAGGTAACTAAAGATCATAGAATTATAGGGCTGGCATCCAGGTCTGACCTGTTCTAGGACCTAGGACAGCGACTGGACCACAGTGCACTCAGTCAAGTAGGATAGGCTTTGGATGCAGAGTGGGAGGAGCTGGACTCAGATCCTGACCGTGTGACCTTGGACACCGTGTGTTTTAGACTCCATTTCCCCAAATGACAAAAGGAAGGATTTCTAATGGTTTCTACTGCTCCTCCAGATCTAGTCCTGTGCTCATCTTCTGGCGGTTTAAAATCTAGGCAGGGTGTGTTTCCTCAGGAAGCCTGTCCCCTCTGCTTCCCAGGGCTCCATCCAGGCTGCATCTCACTTGATCTCTGCCAGGCCTGACTGGGGCCCCTTCCTTCACATGGTAAGGGAGGAGAAGGGGCCTTATCTTCTTTATTTGTTAACAAAAAGGAGTGCTTACAAAGACTAAGGGACAGTACGAGAAAGTATGGGAACATTCTTGCCACTTCAACAATGGCTTTGAAGAACCTGGAGAAGCATGAGAAGCTTTACATACACAGATGCATACAGAGGAAACAAAATCATGAAAACAATGTGCCATAACTCCATGCAAATAAGAAAAAAAGAGGAAAATAGAGAAACTGGCCAGTGACCAGGCTAGGCATCTACCATCATGGGAACTCTTAGGTTCATACTTGGAAGACCTCAAAAGTCATATAGTTCAACACCCTCATCTTAGAGAGGAGGGAACTGAGGCTTAGAGCCTTGATCAGTGTTACACAGGTACCAAGCACAGAGCTGGGGTTCAAATTAAGGTCCCCTGACTCCATGTTCAGTGGAAAAGGCAACAAGCATTTATTAGATGCCTCTTGTATGTCAGACACTGGACTAAGCATTTAATAGTTAAAAGAACTCACAGGATCCAAGCATTGAAATCAGCACTCTGATACTTACTATCATTTGACTTTGGGTGAGCCACTTAAATAACTTTCTGCTTCAGTTCCCCCATCTGTAAAATAAAGGGGTTTGGACTAGATGGAAGCTGAGCTCCCTTATCGTTCTACATCTAGGATCTTATGAAAGTTTTGGGTTTTTACCACTATGTCACAAGGCCTCCTTGTACTTATGAATGGAGCGTTAACATATAGAATGTGGCATCAATAGTTTTATTTTTGCCATGAGCTAACAACTAAGTTGGAAAGCCTCTAATCTGATTAGAAGCTGTTCAGGAGAAAGGGTCTTTATCATCTACTTCTCTGTCACTCATCATGCACAGAGAGGTGCTTAACATCCTTCTTAAACTTCAAACTGAAGGAAAGAAGGATAGATAATGCAAGGACAATATTTATTCCATGGTTATTGGGTGATGGACACTGACCAGAGTTCTAGGGATACAAACACAAGACAATATCCAAGGGAGACAGAATTGTGCAGATGACTTGGATTTGACTGGGAAACAAGGACTCCTGAATCCAGGCAAACCAGAGCCCAGGGACTTACCAAGGTCTAAATAATTTTGGTGGGAGGAGCATCCAGCCATTCTTCCAAATACCATTTCCTTCCTCCAAATATTTGCACAAAGGCTGACCCCCCAAACCTGGGATAGCCTTCCTTCTCCTAACCCTTCTTTTGTGATGCTGGGATCCCACCTAGGGCCATCTCCTTATCCCAGCGGAGGCTGCTTTGGTAGCTGCATGGTCTGAATGTAAGCCCTTTCCTGCCCTTCTGCCAAGAACCCAAAGATGACTCCAGAGAAGTCACAGGGCATGCTATAGTAACTCCCAGAGGGACCAATCAGCACTTCAAATGTTTCCTTAAGGAATCCCTCTATGCTCCCAGGCTAATGCAGGCTTAAATGTTAAGAAACTTGTTGGTGTTGTTTATGTTTAGATTTTTTAAAGAAACAGTACCCTTTGGTTGTCTACACTGAGCTCTTGGGAAAGGAAGCCACACAGTAGGAATTAGCTGGAATGAATGGAATCCTGTCCTCTTTAATATGTCTTCTGACTCAAGAACTTTCCTCTGTATCTGGAATAATGGCATGGTCTGAGGGGCTGTCTCCTAGTTTGAGTGGCAGAGCCCAGAAGAACTCTTGGTAAGGCAGGAAAGATGTTGGTCATCATAAAAACATAGAGTCCAAGCTCTGGGAGGCCCCAGGTCCTTGGAAGGCTTCAAGGCTGCATCAGCTTTACTCATCATTGTTGCTATTGCTGTTGGTGGTCCCATCCTGCAATTCTACAGTTGAAGAAACAGAGGCCCAGAGGAGTTAAACAGCCTTCCCAGGGCCACACAGTGAGTTAATGGAAGAGGCAGGATTGAAACCTGGGTCCCAACTCAAGACAACTTTCTTTGCCACCAAACTTGGGGTCGTGAGACCCATGTTGAAGAGCCAGCTTGACTAGGACAGGACCATGCGATAAAAGTCACTTCCTTTCTCTGAATCTATAAAATGGGGGGGGGGGTGGATTCTGAGGTCCCTTCTGGCTCTAAAGCTGTGTGCTCCACTGTGTTCTTATGGCCAGTTCTCATCTCAATGAGAAACACAGGCAGTCCACCTGTTTACATAGGTTGTGTCCCTGGTCACCCAGGAGTATGTGGGAGAACTGAACTTTGGACTCAGGTCCTTGGGCCCCCAGATCAGCATCCTTTACAGTATATTATTGCTTCCTCAATGCAAGTAGGTCATCAGTCCAAATTCCCGTCATTTTACCAATGAGAAACAAAGAAAGAAACAAACAAAGAATTTCAAGCTAAAAGCACTTGGTTCTCAACTTGAACAAGTCAGGGAAAAAGGTGACTTTGGGACCTGGATTGTCTGAATTGTCACTTTCAACTGTGACCCAACTTGTCCCTTGGCTTTGCCACAAACATTATGGTTGGGAACTTAACGACAGGCAGGCAGACAGCTGTGCAAGGTATAGGGTACTTTTGCACAGCTGCCCACAGCCATTAGTTACCATCTGGTCTAGGAAAAGGCATTAGCTCAGTGGTTCTCAACCTTCCTAATGCTGTGACCCTTTAATACAGTTCCTCATGTTGTGGTGACCCCCAACCATAAAATTATTTTTGTTGCTACTTAATAACTGTAATTTTGCTACTGTTATGAATCCATCTGATATGCAGGATGTATTTTCATTGTTACAAATTGAACATAACCCACAGGTTGAGAACCGCTGCATTAGTCCATGCTGGGGATCAGTGGGGTGGGTGCTAAAGAAGTTGGCCCTTGAGTGCTTGTGCCATAGGCTAGTATGGGGTGAAGACATGTTTGGTTTAAATGAATGATGCCAAGAATGAGAGAGCTGCAAGAATAAACGTGTTCACAAGTGGGGTAGGTTCACATGCGGGTTTTATTCCCCGGCAATGTGAGGTAGACATCTGAGTTTTATGGGCTGGGCCTCTGGAGAGTTAGTAGCTTCTTACATCTTCTCTCCCTGGAAAAATCCCATTTTATTAGAAAGCATGGGGAAATTGAGAATGAAAGCAGAGGGTCGAGGCAGTGGAACATTGAGGGATGGGACTGATTCTCACAGAATGACTAAAATCAGGGGCAGTGATGATGAGCCCTAACAGATGCGAAGGTTTGAAAAGCAGCACTTTGGGTCCTCAGTCATCAGAGGATCATAGATTTGGAGTAGAAGGGGCCTTAGAAGTCATTCGATCCACCCTCCATCATCATTTTACAGATGGAGAAACTGAGCCTCAGAGAAGTCCAAGGACGTTCTCAAAGTCAAGAGGAGAGTAAGTTAGCAGAACCAGGCTGATATTTGGACCTAGGTTCAACAATCCAAAAGCCAGTATTCTTCTCTACTCTATACCACAATGCCTCAAGAAGAGGATCCCACCTCATCATGGATTTGAACCCTGGACTTTCATATGAAAAGTCTAATGCTGTGACTGTGATAGCCAAGCTACTGATAGTATCCACCTGCCCTCAGGCCACAAAATGCCAGCAAATGCTGCTGAAAGGCAAAAAGGGGTCATGAGTAGAAAAAGTTTAAGAAGCCCTGCTCTAGACCACCAGACCTTCAGAGGTCACTCCCTGGGTGCCTTAATCTACCCACCCTGGAACCATTCCTCTGAGACTATGCTAATTGGTGAAGACAGGTGGTCAGTCATCCATGGCCCATTCTGTTGGTCAGCCCCTGCTTCAAGACCACATTTCAACATCTTCCCCCCTTCTGTATTTGTATCCCCAGTGCTAGGCACACAATAAGTAGTTAATACACACTTTTCCTCCACCTCAGAAAATCTCTCCTAAAGAATGGGTCAGAAGGTCCCAGGGAACAAGAGCAGGAAAGTAAAAAGGAAGAAAAAACACCTGTCAGTGGAGCAGCATTCTTTCTTCAAAGCAAATATTCCTATGTAGAAATGAACTCTTAAATTGGCCCTTATGTGCTTCCTACAGCAAGAAATGCAGGGATGTCACAGATTTGCTTTTGGAGTCTGGATTGTAGAATTTCTATTCTAGTCACCTTTTCCTGCCCACTCAGGTATGCGTTGAGACTCCTTTGTAATAATCGCGTTTTCACTGTGTGCTGGACTATATGCCAATGTCTTTGAGCTATGATCTCATCATAAGTATTTCTTTCTTTGTGCCTTGCCAACAGGACTCACTCTATTTCTTCGGGTAATGGAAATTCGAATTGCCAAAGCTATCCCATTTCTTTTCCAGTTGATCGAATTTGTTTTTAGACCGAAACAACACTTTCTTTCCTATTTACCTCATAGAGCTTTTACCTGGAAGTCCTGGGTGCATTTATCCTCAAAGGCTTTCAAGAGTCTCCAGGAATAAGATGTGACCCAAGGGTGAGTAAGCCTGGCTGAGTCTTGAAGTCTTGAGGAGAAACATTCCCACGATTTGAATGCTTTATCCTCTTAATTTGAACTCTTCTGAAACCTGCCTTCAGGTTTTCTTTGGGCAGACTTTCACCCACTTCACTGATGCTATTACCTGTCAAGTACAAGTGCATCCCACAGCTCCCTCATCAAAAGGGCTGGATGAATTTGGCCTTCAGAGTTAGTCCGTTTCTGGATTGTAGTCTACACTGAGGTCTCTTCATCCGTTTTCTTTTTTTCTTTCTTTTTGGAGGAGGGAAGGCAGGGCAATTGGGGTTAAGTGACTTGCCCAAGGTCACACAGGTAGTTTTCTTTCTTTCATGGACACTTGCTTTTTGTCTACTCCTCCCATGCATGGTTGATAAAGGGGCCTAAACTAGGTCATTCTTCCTCAAGTAAAATAAAGCAGAAGAGTCAAAACGAACAGTGGGATAATTCAAACTAAAAACCCATCTATGGAGACTTTTCTGGATAATGTAACATAAGACAGGTTTGGAGAGTTTTGCTTGTGCGACCAGGAGCTGCAGGAGGCAGTGGAAAGAGGGCTGTATTTGGAGTTAGGGGACATTGGTTTGAATCATCACTGTGACATACTCCCTGCATGACCTTGGACAAGTCACATTTAGTCCTCAGTTTCAAATATGAAAAGTGAGAGGGCTGGACAAGATGGTGTTCAAGTGCCTGCCCTACTTTATCGAGAAGGCTTTAGGATTCATCTAGCCTCATGCTTTTGTTTTACAGATGAAGAAACCAAGGCTAAGAGACTTTGGCAAAATTGCAGAGCAGATAAGCAGCCAAACTGGGATTTGAGCTTGGATCACAGACTCATGAAGAGATTCAGATGCCATTTAGTAAGGTGCCTTGATTTTATAGTTGAGGAAAGAGCCTTAGAGACAGGAAGGTGCTTGTTCAAGGACACATGGATACATAAAGAATATGTAGCAGAGCCAGGCATTGAACCTGGGTCACAGAATAAAAAAATCATGGCAACTGGCCATCTGATGACCTAGGTCTAAACCCAAATTTTTTCTACACCCTCTCCAACAAGCAAGTACCCAACATTCACTTGAAAGCTTCTGGGATTGAGGGAGGAGAGGGAGAATCTATTAGCTTCTAATGAAATCTATTCTGATTTTTTTTAATAGTTCCAATTGCTAGGAAGGTTTTCCTTATATCAAGCCCTAATTGGTCTTTACAATCAATGGATTGTAATAGATTGTAAAGGCAATGACCTTTCCTCATTGTCCTTGGTACTTCCCTTCAAGGCTGAACAGAATAAGCACAATACCTCTTTCATGTGAGACCCTCCAAAGACTTGGAGAAGCTCAGCTCATGTCTCTCAGAATCCTTCTCCTCTCAAGGGTCAACAGTCACTCTGTTCCTTCAACAGACCTTCTTACGGTAAGATTTCTAGGACCTTTGTCATCCTAGCTGAGTTCCTCTGGCTACTCTCTACATTATCATGTCATTTCCAAACTGGAGCATCCAGTACTGGGCACAATATTCTACCTGCAATCTGTTCAGGGTAGAGCCAAGCAAGACCATCTGATCTGCTCTCTACTCCAGGATACTATGTCTTTTCATGCAACCCAAAATGGCATTGACTTTCTTGGGTGCCATACTATGCTATTGACTCATTCAGAGCTTGAAGTCCACTAAAACCTGCAGATCTTTTAAGGACAAAATGCTAACTATATCTTCCCCAGCTTCTATTTGTGAAGTTGATTTTTGACCTTAAAAGCAATAGATGATGTAGATTTTAATGTTTCTATAGATCTATAATCACTCATTCCCTCTAACAGGGAAGATTGCAATCCATCCATCTCTTTTCATCCTGGGTGATGCTTACCCTCATCTTCCTACTAAAAGTCTCCCTTTAACATTCTTGACATCACATAGCTGCCAGTGGACCATGCCAGCTTTGTACTGGTTATCCTTTGATCTTGATAAGTGACTGACTCTCCTCCTCTTCTCAACATAACTCCTAATATCTCTAGGCCACTTTTCCTATATAATTTTTCATTTGTAACATGTTGCAGCCTAATCATGCCTGCCATATGCCTCTCCATTGCCCTCATAGGTGATCTGCAACTTTTTTTCCAAAGCATGATTTCCATGACTCCTAGAAGAAACATATTGGTGTCAAATGATCATTTCAGTGAGAATCATGGGACCCATTAAAAGACCTGTGTGACGTCCCAAGGATAATCTAGTTCACTCCTTTCCTCTCAAGATGGTGACCAACTAATTGACCTCCCATAGTGTGTGCCTAAGTTGTATATGATGATGTAACAGGTCTCTGGGTCATTAGATTGTAAGCCCCTTAAGGGTAGATAATGCCTTTTGCCTTTCTTTGGATGCTCAGTGATTACCACAGTACTTGGCACATAGTAAAGACTGACTAAATGCTTATTGACTAGCTGCATATCATAGTCTGAGTAACAGAAATGTGTCATCCACTTGGTTATCTTCTGTAGATAGCTACATTGAACTCTTTCAGGTGATTATGGATTCCATGTAGGAGGCTCTACAATAATGCAGGGCTTGATGAAGTTGTTACAATGTTATCTGAAAATAGGAACAACTCAGAATCTATAAGTAATCCTTAGAATTCTGTGTTTTATATTTGTTCTCCATCACTCCAGCAAAGACCAAGGGCAAGAATATCTTCTTGTTTTATTCATCACTTGATATTAAACAGTCACTGAACAAAGTCATCTCTGGTTTTATATCTTTGATGGAATTCATATATTTTTGTCATATGAACAGGAAGCTTTTCTTGAAGGACAGGCTTTGGGGCAGTATTTCAGAGTTTGGTTTTTTAATAGTCAACAAATACTAAGCCCAATGGGAGCTTGTATTTTCAATAGCTTCCAGTCATTTGTATGGTTGTGAGGATCTGCTGGTGAATATCATTTGCAAAAGCCTACCTAATTTCCTTTTCCTATTTTCATCAAGGATTCCCTTGATGTTTGTGTAGATTTTCCTAATGAAAAATTTTGTAGAGATGAGAAAGTTGCCATATCGATCAGCTATTGCTGGTCAGTTTTTTCCTGGTATTTGTAAGGTTTGCGGTTTTGATCTTGTCCCCTTTTTCTGATAATATGAGAACATATTCTTCAATGTCCTTGCAGTTGTGTTGTCTCCAGCACAGGACACAATTTTATCCTTGGTGCACACATTAGTTTAGACCATTCGCTTTTCTCATTTTTGAATTTTTAGTATCATTTCTACATTCTGAAGAAGCACATTGGAGACCATGTTTGTGAGCAAATTTGTTGAGTTCATTGTCACTGACAGAAAATAATGGTTTGTTACAGAAATATTTCTTTCTCAAATAATTTCTATTTTTGCATTCTGTTTATCTAAGCTTTTCCAAGTTTCACTAAGAACACTCTAAATTTCTTCCTTAAATCCCCTTTGTTTTAGTTGGGTCTCTTGCCAGACTTTCTTCAAATCTATTTTGCCTCTGTTGCTTCTCACTGCCAATCTGTTCTCTACTCAATCTTTTATCTTCCTCCAAAAGGTTTTTTAAAAAAAATTTTAGATTCTAAAATGGTGTTACCATTGACTGCCATCTCTTAACTTAGCAGGGAGATCAAATCGTGTTGGCTAGCTGAGGTGATTTCTAGGCTTCTTTGGTTTCCTTGTGTGAAGAGTAGTTCTCATACATCAATTTTCCTTAGTTAATGGTGATCACCTTATCTAAGTTACCTTGGTAACTTCCTTAGCTGCTGATATATCAGTGTCTGTTCTTATATCCATTTACCATTTTTGTCATTAATAGCTTATTTAAACAGGTCAGGTTGGCGTTGTCTCACATGTGATATCTCATTTAAAAAAATGGTTTTGATCTTTGCCTTAAAATTTGAAGGCAACTGATTTGAAAATCCCACATCAATAACCAATCATTTCCTGTCTGTTAAATATAATCAATTTCTTTTTTATGGGGGGGGGGGTTTATTTGGCACTTGTTATGTGTCAGCTTTCCTCTTTAAAAATATGATAAATTGAAATGAGCAGAACTAGCATGATATTGTACACAGTAACAGCAACATTGTATGATGATCAAATATGAATGACTTAGTTGTTCTCAGCAATATAGTGATCTAAGACAGCTCCAAAGGACTCGTGATGAGGAATGCTGTCCACCTCCAAAGAAACAACTAACAGAGTCTGAATGCAAATTGAAGCAGACTTTTTTTTACTAAATTTTTTTTGTCTGTATTTTCTTTTACAACATGACTAATATGGAAAGGTGTTTTGCGTGACTGTACATGTATAATCTATAACAAATTGCTTGCCTTCTCAAGGAAAGGAGGATGAGCCAAAGGGAGGGAGAGAATTTAGCATTCAATTTTTTTTAAAAAAATGTTACTTTTTTACATAAATTGGAAAAAATAAAATATTTGAAAAAACTTTCATGATATGACCACATATGTATAATCTATAGCAAATTGCTTCTCTTGTCAAGGAGGTGGAAAGGAAAAGAGGAAGGTAGGAGAGAATCTGGACCTCAAAATTTAAAAAAAATGAAAGTTAATTTTTGTTTACATGCAATTGAGAAAAATAAACATTTAATGTAAAAAAATAAAACCAATGTATAATATATAGTCAGGAAGCTTCTCTATATCCTAGAAAGCTTCATCTTCTTACACGTGGCCCAAATGTGTAGCCTATTAAGACTTTTTTGGATGTTGTTTTGACCACTTAAAGCCACAGCTATCACTCTTAGCTCTGTGATTTTATTGAAGTCATTGATCAAAATTTCAGGCAGCCAAAGACCTTCTAAGGCTAGTCCAGAGCTGATGGACAGACCCTCTTTCCAAGCTTACACTAAGCTATTAAATGGGTCAGCCATCATTACTGGAGTCCTGATATGAACAGGTTCCAAATGTATCTAAGTATATTATCCTAAGGACAGCATGAAAGAGATAAGACTCCAGATACCATATATTTATGTAACTACCACTTGCACAGCACCTTATGATTTGCAGAGTATTTTATGAATAATCTGATTTTATCCTCAACCTCCTGGGAGGTAGGTGCCATTAACATCTTTATGTTACAGATAGGGAAACTGATGCAGACAGAGGATAAATGACTTGCCCAGGATCACATAGTACATGTCTGAGGCAGGTTTTGGATTTGGGGCTTCCTCATCCCAAGATGAATGCTCTGTCTGCCATGGCACCCAATGCATAAGAACTACAGATTAAAGTCTGGGCAATGTCTTGACCTCCCCAGATGGACAGTTATGAAGTATTATTGTTCAACCAGTTAATCAGGGAGTATTTGTTGAGGGCCTATGTGCCAGGTGTTGGGGATACAAGTACAAAGAATGAAGCAGCCCCTGTTTGCAAGGATCTTACTTCTAATAGGGGAGAGAAGAAGTGCGTACAAAAATAAAAAAAAATAGTATAAAGTAATCAAGTCATATAAAAAGGAGTTCAATTCTGGGTAGGCTGGGAAGGAAGGCATCAGCCCTGGGTGAGTGGGGGGCTCAGAAAAGGCTTCATGGTGCCTAAGATGCTTGTATATGAGGCAGAAGTGAGGAGGAAATGTGTTTCAGGTGTGAGGGATGGCTAATGGAAAGACACAGGTATGGGAGACGGAGTGTCCTGTGTGAGGAGCAGAGAAAAGGACAGTTGGGCTAAATTCCAAAGGGTGGGAGTCAGAGGAATGTCCAACAAGGCTGGAATTCGCAGACTGGGGTCAAATTAGGAAGGATGTTGAAAGCTAATCAGAGAAGATGACATTTGGTCCTCGAGATAACAGGGAGCCACTGGAGGTGATTGAGGAGGGGAGTCAAAGAGTCAGATCCGTGCTTAAGGAAGGTGACTTTGGAAGCGGTGGAGAGGATGGACTGGTGTGGGGAGGGGTTTGATCTCAGGGCTCTGAAAGTTTCCTCATTTTCCCTGCTAGTCTGCTGTCAGCTCGAGGCCACAATGTCATCCATGTGGCTAGTGCCTCTTCCAACAGAAGTCACAACCTCCATGTCTTATGATTTCCATGAAGTCATTGTCTAATAGTCCCCCTTCTGCCAATGAGCCTCCCTAAGCTTGGCCAGGCTGTCTTCAGCTGGCAGGTGTATTAGCTATGGTTAGACATGAACCTAATGCTGCTCCAGTTTGGTAGAACGTGCCAGAGCTTGAACGTTTGCAGAACAACCCTTTGACCTCAGGGCCTTCTTCAACCATGATGAGGTATGGTACTAGGTAGAAGTCTTTACATTACAGTGGTTTCTAAAGATACAAAATTCTAAACGTAGCTTAAAATCTGAGAAAGCCAGTGCCCTCTGTCTTGTGTATCTCACATCTAGCCAAGTTTCTCTTTTGTGACTAATGAAGGAATAACTTGCACTTTTAAAGATTAATTGAATCCTATGACCACTACTTTGCAATAGCAGTAACACAGGGTTCCCAGGGACTCTGGCCCAGGGTAGCAATTTTAGAGGAAGCAACAGGGATCTCACCCCCTGTTGCTTAAGTAAAGTAAGCTTTCTGTGCCCTGTGGCAGTCAGCCAGGATCTAAGTCAAGGTAGGCTGGAAGGTGGCTGGGTCAAGGAAGACAAAAGAAATTACAAAGGGTAATTCTCTTCCTGCAAGGAGAAGCACACAGGCACATGGTCATAGTTTTGAGAAGGCATTTGGTGCCCATCCATCAGCTCTGAATGGGAGCCAATGACAGACCACCCAGATCATCCTGTAACGGGAGCTGTGCCATGGGGTTTGTGGGTCACTTCTTACACACAGCCAGGTTCTCACTGTCCCTGAATTCCCACTGGGAATTGGTGCTCAGTGGTGAGCATGGTTAATGGGGTGGGAACTCTGCAGAATTCAGCTTGACCTGCCAGGTGGGCTCACTGGGCCTTGTCAGACAGTCAGCTTGCTGTGGAGATGGAAAGAAGGCTCCAAGCCTCAGACTCTTTAGTAGATCCTCGTGCCCCTCCCCCACCCAAAAGAAAAGAAAAGAAAAGAAAAGGAAGGAAAAGAAAAGAAAAGGAAGGAAAAGAAGAGGAAAGAAAGGCACGGTCTTTGAAAGAAATCATTTCTATGAGTCAGGGAGGACATGCTTCCTTGGAAGCCATGCCTGAACGAGGATGACCACAGCTGACCCTCACGTGAGCTGTGTGATTTACAAAGTGCCTTGCACACCGTGATCTCACTGGCTCCTTCCTGTTATAGAAACTTCCTCTACCAAAGCCAATCACTTGGGGCTTTGTCCCAGGCACAGACAAGTTAAGTAATTTGACATCTGTATGAGTGCCAGTAAGGATTTGAATCCAGACTTCCCTTCCTTTAAGGTTGGTCATCTACTCATAATGCCACTCCAATCACCACAACAACCCTTCAAGATACAGAGGGGAAGTATGGGCCTTACAGTTCTGCAGACGAGGAAACTAAGGTTTACAGACAATAAGTGATTTGTCCAAGGTCCCAGAGAACCACAGGATCTCAGAGTTGGAAGACACTTTCAAGGTAACCCAACCTGTCCCTGAAGGAGGAAGCGGCATGTGCACTAAGCCTTGAACAGATCCAGGGATGGCAAGAGGCAGAAATGAGGAAGGACAGTGCTCCAGACACAGAGGACTGCCAGTGCAAAAGCCTAGAGGCAAGAGATGGACCATTGTATGTGAGGAAAATGGAGTAGAACAGTCTGACTGGATGAGAAACAGCCTGGGAGGAGTGGGGTGGACAGACTGCCTAGGACTCTAAAGGTCAAATAGAGGACTTTGCATTTTTTTCTTAGAGGCAGCAAGAGGGCTCTGATGCTTCATGAGCAGCAGAGTGACATAGTAGTTTGGTAGCTGTGTGGTAGATGGATTAGAGCTGAAGGAGACCAATTAGGAGGATATTCCCATAGTCTAGTCAAGAGGTGATCAGGGCTTGAACTAGGGTGGTGGCTGTGAGAGAAAATATTAATGACTGCCTTGTACAGGAAAGGAGTGTCTCTCTTCACGTGTGAATCAATGTCTCCTGTTATAGTTTCCAGAGCTATGAATTTACATACAAAGGGACCTGAAGAATCATGTCAAGGTAGCAGGCTGGGGGAAACAAGAGGAAAGGGTGAATTCCTGACCCTTTTAAGCAGTAATGGATTCATAGGGATTATAGGGATAGAAGAGAAGGTCAGAGAGAAGAAAAATTAGACTTCCATCTCCAAGGATTTTATCCTTATTTGAAAATCACAGACAATTTGGTTGTACAAAGACAGAAGTTGACACTCTGCTGCTGCTGCTGCTGCCTGTGGCATTGCCTTGGGTCCAGCAATCAGTTCAAGGTTTCATGGGTATAAAAGGGCATTTCTAAGGAGGTTGCCAGGTCTGTGATCAGGGAGGCTCCTCTACTCTGGGTTTGTCTATAACCTTCCCATCAAATCTTTTTCTCCTTTCCCTATCTGCTTAATGATAGTATACTGACACCTCAAGCCTAGCTCTGGTGGTGCCAGGATCTGATTTGAGGCTCCTTCTTCTGCACAGCCCAAGAAGACACATGTGAGTGGTTCCAGGGTTCTCCTTTGGAGACTCTAGACACCAAATGCTTTAAGCCTTCTGCAATCTCATGCTCTCTCCAAACATGTTTGCCTTTTTATACGAGACAACTCCTACCTGCGTCAACCTGTAAGTTCTCCATGGGGAGAGGTTGGGTGGGAGGGCCTCTCCAGTGTGCGGGCCCTTCTCAGGATCTTGACGTTACATAGGGATGGGTCATAGACATGGTGCCCGTCTGCCATCTCTCGCTCTTGCTGAATGACAGACCCACATTTTTCTCTTCTCAGACCTGAGAAGTGCAAAGATTAAGGACCGCCTTGTATGGGAAAGGAATGTCTCTCCTCACAGATGAATGTCGCTTTATGCCACTTCTTACAATTCTTTGTTGGCAACGTGACAGTCTGTTTGTACATGAATCTTTGGAAATTATGGTATTACAGCATGTGATTTGTAGCCAAACAGCTTTATTGGAAGAATATTGATGATAAAAAATTGGGTTTCTGTATGAGAGCTAAGTTAGGGGTCATCAAAAGCATTTTGCAATTTCCCAAAGGCCATTTAGCCCACCCTCTGCCTCCTATTCATTTCCAGGCATCCCACCAACTATCTTGTAGTATTTATAGGTGTGTGTCCAGATAGACGGGTGCAACAGGTCTGCCTATCCAACGTCATATAGTAATCTAAACATAGACCATTTTTTCATCCGCTTGGTTGTTCCTGTGTGGATAGTTTGACAAAATGCCTCCAAAAAGGAAACCAATAGAATGCCAAGACTTTCTTGAAGCATTTAGCCAAAAAGGGACTTTGGTCCTAAAATTCTCATAAGCCAAATTGTTAGTAATTCGTGACACATTACCCTGAAGATACATTATAAATGATCCCAAACTTAGCCTTCAAAAACCTCTGAGATTCATTCTCTTATTCACTCACCGAGCATTTATTAATACATGCCAAGCGCTGTGTTAGGTTCCAAGGATGCAAAGACAAAAATTCTGCCCTCATGGAGTTTATGTTCTATGGAAATGCCACTGTTCAGGAACATAGGAAGATATGAATTCAAATCTAACCTTAGACATATATTAGATTTGTGACCCTGGGCTACTCACTGAACCTGTTTGCCTGTTTCCTCTTCTGTAATACGGGGATGATAACAGTACCGACCTCTTGGAGTTGTGAGGATTGAATGAGATAATAATTATAAAGCATTCAGCACACAGTAGGGCCATGTAAATTGTCCCTGTTATCATCATAACATCCCAAAGTAGAAGGTTATCCTAGCCGCTCTATATAACCAGATCAATGAATGAATACATCAACAAGCTTTACATGCCTGCTCCATGTCAGGCACTGTACAAACTGTTAGGGATTCCAAGACAAAAGTCAGACAGCTTACAGTCTACTGAAAGAGGCTGCAGGCACATACATGATTCTTTTCAAAATATATGTAAATAAATATAGGGGAATGGGGAGGCAAGAGAGACACAAGCCTGGGGCTCAGGAAAGGCACATGTATAACATAGTATTTGAACTCGAAGAAAATTGGGGATTTCAGGAGGCACAGAATTGTGAGGACCTCCATGTGATTTCCATGAGGATTTAACAAGTGCAGAGCTGCAGTGTAGAGGAAGAGGTATGTCTCTCCCAAGCCCTGCAGTGAAGACTGACCCCTCGCCAAAACCCACCTGCCACAGGGTAAAAGAGAAAGGAGATTCTTCTAGCACCAAGTCATTGTGGAGATCTGCAGAGCCTATAGAGAGTGTAGGCTAGGAAGAGATAGAGGGTAAAGATGGTGACTTTGATGGAAGGAGGCAGAAGAGCAGTGGAGAGTTGGGGCCTCCTGCTGGGAGCCCCCCTTCAGTCTTGGTTTGCTCTATGCTCAGCCTCACCCACCTGTGCCTCCACAGGCCTGAGGGCCCAGACCAGCCATGCTTCACTCTCCTTACTTCAACTGCTTTCTCACTCCCCATCTGAGGCTCCATTCTCCCATTGGTGAATTTCTCCAACAACCTCCATTTTGAGGAAGGGTCCAGCTAGCCTCCATTCCCTGGATTTCCCCATTGAGGGCATCTTCTCCCCATTGCCTTTTTAGCTTTGCATTGGCTTCCCCTGTTAGAAAGTGAGCTCCCTGAGGGCAGGCACTGTCTTTTGCCCTCTCTTTGTAGCTCCAGAGCTTAGCACAGAGCCTAGCACATAGCAGGTTCTTAAGATATGCTCACTACCTGATCTGCTTTTTACCACCACTACCCTGCTATCCAAACTCCCACCCAAATATCTGCTCTCTGGCCCAGTGTGGAGCAGATTCTGGCCTCTCAGCTTTTCTTTTTCCTGTTCTTGAACCAAGCACACATAGACCTTACTTGGATTTTTATGAAGGTTTGTTTTTTTTTTTTTAACTTGGTGAGAATGGGAAATGGACCATTCATAAGGCCCCTCCTATCTATCCCCCTTCTTTGCCCTACCCCAGAGAAAGCTGCTTACTGCTGCTACTGGCTTACGAGATCTTTGGACGTCTATGCTAACTAGAGTGAGATTCCTCTTTCCTGGTTTTAGCCCAACCTGGGCATTTTAACACTGGAACTAAGGAGAGGTGTGTGAGGAAGAAGGGGAGGGGGCCAGTTGGGACAGGGCTGAGCAGACGGGAGGGAGCAACTTCAGGAGCCCTGCCAGACAAGCCCAGTGCTGGAGCTGGTGGGCAGGGGAGAGAGAGGAGTAGCCTGGGGATCACTTTCTCCTTTCTCCCACTGTCAGCTGCCCCCCCCCCTGCCCCCCACTGACCCTTAGAACATCTAGAAGTGAAGGAGAAGCGGTCCCAGGAAAAAGTGGGTTGGAAGGAAGGGGAGTCACAGAGGCAGGGTTTACACCAAATAGCAATGGAGAAAGGAGGAAACCTCTTGATTGTCTCACTACCTGGGCAGGACAGTTGTTTCACCAACGATGGCAGAATGGAAAAAGTCCTGGCTCCAAAGACAAAGAACCTGGGTTGAAACCCTGCCTCTGTGGTGGTACTGGGCCACGTAACTTTCCCTGGCCTCAGTTTCCTCACCTGCATAATGAGGGAGTTGGATTAGCTGACCTGGCTTTAAGCTATGCCCCTGAACCATGCTAGGACACAAGGGATGGACACACAACAGTTCCCCGGTAAGTGAGAGAGAGTGCCTGCCAGGCTGCAGACAATACACCTGCTTCCCTGCACTTCTTCCCATTTCAACTATTATTCTAGGATTCTGTCGGAAAGCACATTGCAGGTCAGAACAACCCAAAGCAGTGTGTTCTGTGGAAAGCACAAGGTACTTGGGAGGACAGGCACTCATCGCTCTGAAAGGACACCCTTGGTGACTCAGCGGTGCCTGTGCCTTCTGCACAGGTCAGAGGGACCTGTCAATGCAACTCCTACAATGGGCCACAGAGAGGGAATGGAAGTACAGCAGCACCCCAGGCTCAAAGCTCGCCCCTGAATGCAGTCACACCCACTGCACGGAGCAGGCAGCCTCTATCTGTCATCCAGACAAACAGGCATAGCAGACTCCTAAGAGGAGAGGGTCAAGGAGATGCAGGGGCAAAGTGCTCTCAAGTTCTGGCCACTTCACAACCTCTTCCTGTCCCATGTATCCCCTCCCACCCCTCGAAGAAAACAAAAGCGCATTCACAAATGGCTCCAAGAAGGATTTCTTTACATGTTAAAATAATTTGATTATGTTGAAAAGTGGAAAAACCATTCTCAGCTCATGGTTTGTACAAAAGCAAGTGACTGGCCAGATTTGACCTGGGCACCATGGTTTGCCAGTCTCTGTTCTGAAAAGTCCAAATCTTGGTGAATCCTAACTGTGAAATCCAATCTACTCACAGCCTTTTGTCATCGGAAAATCTGGCCAGCACTCTACCTCTGCCTTTCAGATCACTGATAAAATGTTAACTGATACAATATTTGGGGCTCTCTACTAGAGAACTCCCTCCCAACTAAAATGAAGCATTTACTAATGACAACTTTTGACGTCTGCTCACCTAGCCAGAATCCCAGAATTCCAGAACTGGGAGGAAGCTTGGCAACCATCGAGTCCAATTCATAGCCTAAAAACTGCTCTCCAGTATAGCACATCTGGCAAGTGGTCATCTAGCTCTTGGTTGAAGGTCTCAAGGGAAAGAAAACAAACACCCTTACCTTGGGAGGTAGCCCATCCCCCATTGGCACAGCTCTGTTAGGAAATGTCTAGACTTGCCTTTTCACCCACTATCCATGTTTCTGACTTCTGTCCAAAGCCACCTTACTTTACTGTCATGTAGTCCATCTCTCTCTTTGTCCATAGGGACACCAGTAGAGATTGTGAAATGTTTATCATCACAGTTTAAGAAGGACATTGATAAACTAGAGTATCCAGAAAAGAGAAACCAGCATGATCAAGGCCTTGAATCTAGATCACTTAAGGATTGGCCGAAGGAATTTGTAATGTTAGGTCTGGAGAAGAAGAGACTTAGGGTGCACCTGGGAGCTGTCTTTCAGAGTCTGAAGAAGGGATTATGCTTGTTCAACTTGACCTCAGAGGGCAGAACAAGGAACAGTGGGCAGAAGTTGCAAAGAGGTAAATGAGGCAGTGTGTCAGGAAAAAAAAAAACCCTTTTTACCAATTAGAGTTGTCCTAAAGGGGATTGGGCTGCCTGGAGAGATGGTAGGTTTCTGTCCTCGGAAGTCTTTAAGCAAGACTAGATGACCCTAATTGGATATGCTGTGGTGAGGCTTCCTTTGGGGTAGAGGTGGCACCAGAGAGCCAACAGGTTCTCCTCAAGTTGGCAATTCAGTGACTCATCTGAACTAGTCTGGAACAACAGATTTTAGTTCACTAAAAACCTTGGGGAGGGGTCCAGGTTGGCCAATTTTCATCCCCTTGTAGATGAGTCTCTTTATCCTGGACAACCCTTCTATCATGCCAACCCACTTCTCTCACTGGTGAGTTCCTCCTGGTTCCCCATCTTGGGAAAGGGCCAAGTCTGGCCAACCTTCATTCCCCCTTTCAGCTGGACTTTTTCTTTTTTTTTTTTTTTTGCTTTTTGGAGGGGAGAAGGCAGGGCACTTGGGGTTAAGTGACTTTCCTAAGATCACACGGCTAGTATGTGTTGAGTGTCTGAGGTCAGGTTTGAACTCAGGTCCTCCTGACTCCAGGGCTGCTGCTCTATTCACTGCGCCACCTACCCGCCCTCAATTGTACTTTTGGCTTTTGGGATTTCAATACCATGCCTCCATATGGTACGTTTCTCCTGCCCCTTCAATTTTCAGCTCCCTTTTGTGTGTGTATCAGAATGTAAGCTTCTGGAGGGCAGGAACTGTCTTTTTTACTGCTTGTAGTGCCTGGCACAAAGTAAACACTTAAGAGATGTTTGTAGCCTGCCTTGCCTGCCTGTCTGCCAGGGATCTGCTCTTACCCCTATCCTTCACATAGGTGAGTTGGTTTTGGTTTCTTGCAACAAGCTGGGATGATTGGAATCTAGTCACCTATTGATCTCTCTAAAACATTTATACAACACGCAAGCTTTATCTTCTTCCTGTTCTGAGTAGTTTAGATTTTGGTACAAGTTCTCATCCCAAAGATGGTGGCATCCCAGGGCTAGCGATGTGCTCTCCATTCTGACCTTGTGAGCCTACCAGGATGCTTTGATATCTTGGAGCACACGGATGAGTGAGTGGAGGACAAAACCTAGACCCTGCCCCTGGGAAATCCATGCATTCTTTCCACATGAACAGCTGAAGTCTAAGCCCACATTCCCAATCCTGGAACAGGATCTCCCCCTCCCTTCATCAGTCCCCATAATGGCATTTTAAGTCAGTATCTTTTACAGAGGGTGCCAAATTCTTACTTTGAGCTGCCGCTGCACTCTGGTCAGAAAGAACTTCCAACAATTTTCTCTTGTGTCTATGATGCCCAGGCCACGGACCTCATTACGAACTCCAGAAATTATCTTGTCCACGTCCTCATCAGTGAAGAGATCTGGGATTTCTCCTGGCCCCAAGAGAGTAACAAGAATCACCAAGAGGCCACCCCATATTTAATAACAGAAAAATGTGATCAAGTCAAGGAGTCACAGGATCATAGGGTGATACGGTCATAAGTTAGAGATGGAAAAGACCTCAGAGGCCATTGTAGGCCAGTCCCCCATTTTTAAAATGAGGAAACTGAGGAGCAGAATGAGGGAAGTGACTTTTTCTAAACCACACAGGTATCAAGAAGCAGAGACTGGATTCTCTGATCCCAAATATCACACACTTCCCATTGTATCAGAAATCCAATCTCTTGTCTTCTATAGCCTAGATTCTTTAAGTGTTGAGGGAGATGCTAGGGAATTAAAAATACACCTTACTTCATAGCATGTGCAAAACCTTCATGGAGAGGATAGCCCTACAGCTCACTTTCAACTTGCCCATTTGGAACGACTTTGACCCTGCTAAGGTTCTCTCTCAGAGGTTCAGATTCTGTAAGCAGTCTGAAAAATCCACACAGCCCAAGTTGCCTGGATTGGTAGGGTTCTCCCCAAGGACCACCCCCAGGGAACACAGCAAAGACAAATGATCTCTCCTTAAAGTTCACCAGCACCACAGATCATTTGTTATCAGGGAAGATCTTTCTGGGGATGTGTTGGTTTAATCACCTGATGCCAACAAGTCATTAATCAGCACGAGGAAGCGTTCGTCCAGAACCTGGGCATCTGTCAGCAGAAACACAACGGGCATGTTCTTGGCTCCTGTCTTGATGTACAAATTGGCAAGATCTACCTGTAAGGAAAGAAGACCATCAGTCATATTGGTTAAAAACTAGGGTTGACATTGGGGGTGAGGGGAGCCAGCATGGCGGTGATCATGACAGCATGGGCAAATTGTTAACCTCTCTGGACCTCTGTAAAGTACAGTCCACACAATTAAAACAATAGCACTTACCTCACAAGGTAGTTATGAGGTTCAAATGAGGCAACACTCATTAAGCATTTTTCAAACTTTAGAGCTTCATTATTGTTTTTGTTATTATTCTCCTCTCTTCTTTTTCTTCCATTAAGAGGAAGGGGTGACATATGCAGTAGCTAGCATACTGAGCTTGGGAACCAAAAATATCTGAGTTCAAATCTTGCCTCAGATACTTACTAGCTGTGACCCTGGGCAAGTCACCTAACTTGTCTGCTCATCTGTAAAATGGAGATATTAAGATGATCTTATGTCTTGGAGCAGGTTAGTTGTGAGAATCAAATGAGATAGTCTATTCAAAGCATTTGCCAACCTTAAAGCATTATATAAATGCTAGTTATTATTATTTTCTACATATATAGGTTTCTTTCAAGCTGAAGTAGCTTGGGATGCAGTAGCTGGGGTGCTGGGCTTGGGTACATTCTTCCAACCACAACCTCTCAGAATGTCAAGTGACTCTAGAACTTGTCTATTAAGTCTTGGGTTGGGATGGAGGAACTGTATCAGGGAGGGATTCCTTGTCTCTTGGCAACTCACTGGAAAGCAAGGAAACATCTCCACCTCAAACACACAACTATTTATAACGAAGTGATAAAAGGGTCAGTGAGAATTGACACAGAGGCCCCTGGAACAAGGAAATCCCTGAAAGGAACGTTGTCCTCAGTGCTGATCAGGCATCCCCTAGGCCCTCAGGTTCCATTTGCAGTGGTGCTAGAGACCATGCCATCCTTTCCTAACACTCCTTTCAAAATGCACATCACACTGGTATTTATATCTCCAATTAAGTCATTGAAATATGTAATGATTTCTGCCTAAAAGGAAATATACAGGGAAATGCATGCAATTTTCTAGAATTTGCTCATAGACCTGGGTCAGCTCTATCTCTACTAGACCACATTTTTAGGAAGTTAAAGTAATAAAGGGCTTTCGTGGTAGCAACAATGAAGGAAAAAAATGTAAGTCAAGCAAATGGGACAAGGTTCACCTTGGCTGGAAGACAACAGAAGAAACAGACAAATGAAAACTGTAATCAATTCTCTCCCCCAGCAGCCCAACAATACTAATGATAATGATAACAATAATGATAATGTTAATGTTAATGATGATATTAATACGTAAGGTCTGGGCTTGTGGTTACATTGGTACAAGTGACTCCCAGATGTGGAAATTCCCACTGTCAGCGCAAGTTAGCACCTTCTTGGGACCATATAGTCTTAGAGAATTGCCTGGAGCACTGAGAGGTTAGATGACTAGTCCAGGATCACACAACCAGCTCCTGTCAGAGATGGGACTTGAATCTAGGTGTTTCTGACTCTACTCACAGATAACAACAGCAAGGAACAGTAAATAAAGCCCAAACAATGAGCAGTTCTATTGCACTTTAAGGCTTTCAAAGGGCTTTACATTTGTAACCTCAGTGGGTAGGAGACTACAAGATAGTATTATCCCCCTCTGGAGGTAGGGAAACTGAGGCACAGAAGTCAAGGAGCTTGACCATGATCACACAGCTACTTAGGGGCTGAGCTTCAAGATGAGCCAAAGTCTTCCTAACTCTGCTCTAACTTTGAGAAGAGTAAGCATGGATGTTGAGTCAAATGATCTTGGGTTTAGGGTCTTGTGACAGAACAGTCAGAGGGTCCTGTACTTACCTTGAGGTCCGGGAGCCCATAGTCTTTCCTCAGTGTAATCTGGAACACCTCAAAGGAGCAGATGTAAGCCGCGAGCCGGGACAAGCTCTGTTTGCCGCTGCCTCCCACCCCAATCAGAAGAGAGTAGCCCTGCGAGGTGTGCAAGATCCTGCTGATGCGGCACCTGGGAAGGGATGAAAAGCCTCAGCCTCAGCTCTGATCAATCAGTCAATGTGGACTAAGGGTCTCCTCTGTGCCAGGCACTGTGCTAACAGCTGGGCATATGAAAAGAGAGCACGGGAATGCAACTTGTTGGCCAAGTAGCATTTAAATGTCTGTTTCTTTTTCAATATTTTAAATTTCAGCTTCAGAGATGGCACAAGTTAGGGACCAGAGTGAGCAGAAATCAGAGGATATTGGGGTTTGAAGCCGACCTCCAAAGCTGATTAGGCAGCTAGGGACAGAGTACCTAGATTGGGGGCTTGGAGTCAGGAAGGCCCGAGTTCAAATCCTGTGTGACCTTGGGCATGTGTCTGCCTCAGTTTCCTCAACTGTACGATACTAACACCTATTTTTCAGGGATCAAATGAGGTAATATTTGTAGTGTTCGGCACAATTCCTGGCATACAGAAAGCACTTAATAAATGCATGTTCCCTTCCTTCCAACCCGATGTGACCATGGACGAGTCAGCCAACTTTTTGGTGTTTTTTAAGTCGAATTTGTTCCAGTTATCAAAGATCGATTTCCCTTTCCAACTTAATTGATAAAAAGAAAAACCAAAACCAAACCCTTGTAAGAAATATGCAAAATCAAGTGAAAACCAATTCCTGTCCATCAGCTGGGTCCAACAACCCAAGTCTCAGTCTGCATCCAAGCCCATTGCTTTGCAGGTCGTGTTTCAAACTTTCAGGCTCCCCATCTGTAGAATAGGTACAGTGAAATCTGCACTACCCGCGGCAGTGGGCTGTTGTCAGGAGAGCAACTCACCCCTTTGAAAACCAAATGTGAGACAATATCCTGGAGGGTGGGAACTACTTTGTTATTTGCATTCAGCATTCAGCAGGCACTTAATAAATACTTCTGGTATCGTGTTCTGATTTACCTTTGTGAGCGTATCCCCGGTGTGCTCATGTGCAACTGCCTTTTCTATCCCAAGACAGAACCTGAGAATTTGGGTGCTTGAAGGGACCTTGTGGATCCTTTAATATTGATAGTTGGGACCTAGATAGGCCTTCTTTTCCTAAAGTTAATGTGCTTTCTATTCTCTGTGACTTTTAAGATCTCATAGCAACATGACTTTGAGCCATAGAATGACTTTGAGCTAACGTTTGCCCAAAGCAATCACAAAGTGGGATCTTTTGGTTGTGAATGTACCGCCCCCCCAGGCTTTTGCTAGGCTGGCCCCAGCTTTCAGAGGCCACATCACTTCCTTGGCCATCTGGGGTACTGAGAGGGCTCTGCCACAGACTGGGGGCTGTTCCCCAATCCCTGGTGGGAGACATGGTATGTCCTCATGGGCCACTGGGAACTCCACTGTCTTCTCTACCTCTTAGTGGTCCTCTATCAAAGCAGTCACAGGTTATCTTTGTACTCAAGTCATGACACAGGACATTCAGAGCATGCCTAGTGAGCTCAAGTTCATTCAAGTGGGACTGAACAATTGGTGCCATGTGTAAAAGATAGACGAGTCAGGGGACCATGGATTCAAAGCTGGAAGGAACCTCAAAGGCCACTGAGTTCAACCCTCTCATTTTTACAGATAAATACACTGTGACCCAGAGGGATCATAGCTCTAGAGTGGAAAGGGACCTCATGGGAAATCAAGCCCATCTTCTTCTTTTTACAGATTAGGAAACTGAGGCCTAGGGAGTCACTCTATGACATAGGCTAATGAATGGCAGAGCCAAGGTTTGAACCCAGAGGGCTATCATCACATATAGAACCAAAGCTGGGGACAGGAAGAGTGTAATGATGGCCGTAAAGAACACAGTCAATAGTTAGCCTGTTGCTGGGCGCAGGGGCCGGGGAGATGACGATCACTGGGTCTCAGAACAACCATGTCAACTTCACAGACTCATCATCTTAGACAAAAGTCAGGGCTCTAGGGGCAAAGCTTCTGATTCAAAGAGCCGTCAGTTACCTGATTCCAGGAAATGCTTACCTTTTTAAATTTTCTTTTGTTAAATTAACCATTTTATTAAAGTGCCTTTAATTTTTCTAATTTCCCATCATGATTTGGAGATAAGCCTGAGATTTTGAAGGTTACACAAGCCCCAGGAAGTCCTACCTAGTTGGAAGGGCTCCGAGTGCGGGCCCAATGATTGCCTATATTGTCTGAGGACCGGTCCAGTTCAACCTGGAGATGGGCATTATGAGGATGACCACAGTGGCCAGAATTTTTCAGCCACAGCAAATCTCAAAGACGATCCAATGAATGACTTACAGAGGGGTTGCAATTTGTGTGAGCGGAGGGAGTACCCACACAGAGAGATCAGGCATCCTTGAAGTACTGATTATCTCACACAAGGAACAGGTTTCAGTATGTCAAAGACCTGTGACTTAGCTGCTATGGGAATCTCAGGCATGGGAACTCCCTCCACTCATTTGTTGCAACCCGTTTACATCTCAGAGGGTTTTCTGGGGCTCAGAGAGTAAAGTGACTTGTCCAAGGTCAAACAGTTTGAAAGCGTCAGAGGTGGTATTTGAACCCGGACCTAACCAACAGCCCTGTACATACATGATGCTATGGAGTCAACAAGAACACTAACATTTACATAATGCTTTATGTATGTCCTCTTACTGGAGCCTAGCAACCCTGTAAAGTGGACATTATTGTTCCCTTTCCACAGATAAGAAAACTGAGGCTAAGACAGATGCCATGACCTGACCAGGTCACACAATCAGTAAACATAGCAGGCAGGATTTGAACTTAGCTCTTTCCAACCCCAAGTCCCAGATGGTCCACTTTGTCACCTAGCTGCCGTAAAGAGTTCCGATAAGCAGAATCTAGATCATGGAACATGACCTCGAAGCTAGAAGTTTGTTAGGAATTATATTGATTTGATTAATTGGTCAACGTACCAAAAAGCCCACACTAAAACAAAGAAAAACAACGGGCCTCATTTCTGTTCCTAATTGTAGGCTCCCAACTAAGTGAGGGACTCTAGGAGATGGCTAATTGGGAAATATTTTGTGTTTTATGTCAACAACTGCTTGAGATGTGACGATCCAGAAGATTTGATGTGACTAAGTCTTTCAAAAGTGTTAGCCCTTGGAAAAATAAAGAGAAGCACAGAATCACAGGCCCTCAGAGTAAGAAGGGACTTCAGTGAATGTCCAGAACACCTTGGACCACATACCTGGCAGCTGGCCCTCAACCTCTGGGAGAAGACCTTTGATCATGGAGAAGCCACTACCTCCTGAGGCAGCCCCATCCGCCTTTGGGCAGCTACAACTCTACTGGTCAAGCAGCCCCAGTTAGCAGGAAGCTTTCTGTGACATCATGTAGACATTTGTCTCTTACAAGTTCATTCATTGCTCCTGACTCTATCCTTTGTGGTTAAATAGAACAAGATCTATGGTTTCTCCAAAAACAGCCCTTCAAACATTTAAAGATGGTCTTGCGGTCCCTTCTGCTTTCTGTTCTGAAGGTTATACACGCCTGGGTCCTTTGACCAGTGCTCCTATGACATGGGCCATTTCTCCTTGTGATTTCCTCTCATTTTAATGGAAGATGTCATCATGTACCAACTTACACATGTTGCATGGCATCTTCAAAGAAAACCAGTGGCATGGCTGCATTTAGCTCATTATAGGTGTCCAGGGTCTCTGTCAGCACTGCCTTCAGTGTTTCCCAGTCCTTCACTGGCATGTAACAGGGGTCTCCAACACCATGGGCAAAGTGACAATAAATGAGGGGTTGCTGGAACAGAATGGACTCTTCTGTGCCCTGCTGGATGGAGGGAGAGAAGCAGTAACATCTGAGACCCAGGGAGGTCTCTGAGGAATGAGGGGAAATCATATGAGGAATGGAATGAGACGGAGGGGCTGCAGACCTCCCCACTGGCCAAGCACAGCCTCAGAAGGACAGTTCCTTCGTAGTCTCAACTGTTCCTCTGTGCCAATACTCCTGATATTGGGGAGGGCCCAGTGTTGATACACTTACTTCGAAATACCTGCGAGCAGTTTCTAGCAGTTTCTTCTGAAACAAATCACAGTCTTTTTTATCTATCAGCTTATCTCCATAAACTCGGGATGATTCATGAAGCCAAAGGCGTATGAGATCCAGGGGCACCTTTAAGCACTCAGGAGTGGCAAATAAGATTCCCTACAAGAAAAAAAGGTGGAAAAACTAGGCCAGGCCAGAGTTTGGTTTTTTTTTTTTAGTCATTAACATTTTCTCTTTTGGGGGAAATTTAAAGGAAAATTAAAAGGAATACATAAAATTTTACATACTTTAGTGCTACATTCATATATCTATGTACATAGATATTATATATAGTCATTAAATGTTTCCCAATTTCATATAAAACATTTTAACACTTGTTAACAAAATTGGTTCCAAATTCTCTCTCTAACCTCCTGCTTCTTCCATACCCCTTGCGAAGGCAAGCAATATGCTACTGAGTATGATATGGAGTCACGCAAAACATTTTCCCATGTTAGCCATACTGCAAAAGAAAACACACACACATACACACACACACACACACACAAGAAAAAAGAAGTTAAAAAAGTCTGCTTTAATTCACATTCAGAATCCATTGGTTCTCCCTCTGAAAGGAGAGAGTACTTCGCATCATGGGTCCTTTGGAATTGTCTTAGATCACTGTCTTGATTAGATTGACTAAGTCTTTCATAATTGATCATCCTACAGTATTGCTTTTACTGTGTACTGATCACTTCACTTTGTATCAGTTCATATAGGGCTTCACAGGTTTTTTCTGAAACCAGCCTGCTCATCACTTCTCACACAACAATAGTATTCCATCACAATCACATTCCACAACAATCATTCCCCAACTGACAAGCATCTACTTAAAATCCAATTCTTTGCCACCATGAAAAGAGCTGCTGAAAATATCTTTGTATGTATACATCCTTTACCCTTTTCTTTGTTCTCTTTGGGATACAGACCTAGGATGGAGTCAAAAGAATATGAACAATTTTGTAGCCCTTTAGGCAAAGTTCCAATTTTTCTCCAGAACAGTTAGACTAGTTCACAACTCTTGCCAGCAGTGCATTGTTGTCTCAGTTTTTCCACACCCCAGTAGCATTTGCAATTTTCTTGTTCTGTCACATTAACTAATCTGACAAGGGTGAGATGGTATCTCAGGATTGTTTTAATGTGCACTTCTCTAAACAACCATGACTTAGAGCATTTTTTCATGTGACTATTGATAGCTTTGATACCTTCTAAAAAACTGTTTTTTATATTCTTTGATCACTTAATCTGTCGAGGAATTTTTATATTTTTGCATTTTTTATATTTTTTATAAATTGGACTCATTTCCCTATATACTGGAGAAATGAGATCCTTATCAGAGAAACTTGTAATCCCCCCTTCCTCCATGTTAATTTTCCTTCTAATTTTGCTGCATTTTGTTTGTGCAAAATCTTTTAATTTCACGTAACCAACTCTTCCCTTATCCACAGATCTGACAGATACATTTTCCTTTGCTCCAGTAATTTTCTTATGATATCACTCTTTATGTCTAAGTCATTTATCTATTTTGATCTTATTGGGTGTGAGATGTTGGTCTATGCATAGTTTCTGTCAAACTGCTTTTCAGTTTTTGTTAAGTGGTGAGTTCTTATCCCCAAAGCTTGGATCTTTCGGTTTACCAACACTAGGTTACTGTGGTCATTTACTTCTGTATATTGTGTACATAATCTGATTCCACTGATCCACCTCTCTACTTCCTCCTTATCAGTACCAGTTTGCTGATCACCACTCTATAATGCAACTTGAGATCTGGTACTGAAGCTCCTTCCTTTTTTTATTGATTCCCTTGATATTCTTGATCTCTTGTTCTTCCTGATAAAGTTTCTTATTCTTTTTTTTCTAGCTCTATAAAGTAATTCTTTGGTAGTTTGGTTGGTATGGAAATGAATAAGTAAATTAACTTAGGCAGAATGATCAGTTTTATTATATTGCCTCAGCTTACTCATGAGCAATTAATATTTATCCATTTATTTAGATCTGTCTTTATTTGTGTGAAAAGCATTTTGCAGTTGTGTTCATATAATCTGGGTTTGTCTTGGCAGTTAGACTCCCAAGTATTTTATATCGTCTGCAGTTATTTTAAATGGAGTTTCTCAATCTCTTGCTGCTGGGTTTTGTTGGTAGTATATAGAAATGTGGATGATTTGTGTGGGTTTATTTTACATTCTACAACTTTGCTAAAGTTGTTAATTGGTTCAACTACTTTCTTAATTGACTCCCTAGTGTTTTCCAGTACACCATCATACCATCTGCAAAGAATGGTAGTTTGGTTTTCTCATTTATTTCTATTCTTTCAGTTCAATCTGGTTGGACCATGGTTGGGAGCTGTGCTGGGAGCCAAGCAGCCAGATAGCCATGATTTTGACACTTCCGTTCTGTTCCCTTTCAGTTGCCAATATGCACACACTTGTCTGCCAGGGTTCTCCTCTGGGTCTTCTCATTCCCTGAACCGCAGGATGATGAATTTTGCAGCCAGAGGACTTCCTGAATAGCATCTACATGTGACCTACCCAAAGGTTAGTGCCTTGCCTGCCTCTCAAACTGCTTTGTATGTATTCCCTTTCTATTTATTCATGACATATTATGCATCTACTCGTGTCTTTCCTGTTAAGATGTCAGGCTCCTTGAAAGTAATGCTTGTTTCATTCTTTTTATTTATATTGTAGCACAGTGTCTGGTATGCAGTAGGTACCTAATTAATGTTTGATGATTGATTTATCTACTAAGTCACCGAGAGATCAAAACCTGGTGTCAACAGAAAGAATATCTACAACAAAAAAATCATGGTTGCTGGGAATGTGGAAGTATGAATACCAGTGTGCCCATTTCATGGGAAGGTAAACTAAGGCAGTCATTGTTTTCCAGACTGTCATGGTAATTCAATGACCAATACAGAAACTAACACAGCATCTAACCCCCAATATTTGCTGTGTTTTAGTCTCCCAAACAATTCATTTGCAATTTTAATGAAACTTAAATGTCATCTGTCCTCACTCTGTAGGGAGGTACTTTGCTCTTTTTCAGCTCTGTGATTCTGTCATCTTCTCTTTCGGCTATCTCCCTATTACACTCTAGACAAGGTAAACATATTTGAGCATTTAAGAACAGAAAATGCCATCAAGCCAAGTTATTTGAGCAAATGTGTGAAGCAACAGCTCCTGTTTGAGTTAGACACACAGTAGGCTCTCAAGAAACATGTGCTGACTTCACTTCCGTAATGACAGGTGCTTGTTTTCAACCGCACACAAAGGACTTGTACTGTTCTGCAATCCCCGATGCTCACAGGGTCCTGGTTCTCCCGCTAACTCTGCTGGGTGACCTTAGGTACACTGAATATGTATAGCCTCAGCTTCCTGATCTATAGAATGGGAAGAATAAGATCTTCCCTGTCTACTTTCTGGATTCGTCCCAGGCTGCAATGATAATTCAAGGGGCTGTGGTTCAGCTGGGTGAGGGCTCTCTGCTGATGCTGTGGAAGGCTAACTCTTTGACCAATCATTTGCATATTCCTCAGGGGAAGGAATTTTGCTTCAGTCTTTGCGACAATAACAACCACCACAACCACAATCGGCATTCACACAGCACTATAAAGCTGGCAAAAGGAGGTATGTATGTGGCCTCATTTAATTCTTATAACCACCTTCAGGTAGGCAGATGAAGACCTCTGGGCGGCACATTGGGTAGAGCACTGGAACCAGAGTCAGCAAGACCTGAGTTCAGTCCCTTCCTGAGCACCTGTAGACCTCGTTTTCTCACTTGTAACATAGGCATCATCAGAACACTTGCCTCAGAGGGCTGTGGTGAGTATCAAATGAGATCATCTACGTCAAACCCTTTCCCAACCTTAAAATGCTATATGAGTGCTAGCTATGGTTATTATCACCATTTTACAGATGAGGAAACTAAGGCTGGCAAGTTCAGTGGTTTGTCCTCGGTCACATAGCTAATGAAATGTCTGAGGGGGGATTGGAATTCAAGTCTTAAGTCCAGTGCTCTACACATCCCCAACACCTGGTCCAGGGCTTTGAACATCACAGGCACTTAAGACGCTCATTGAATTGAACTGAATGCAGATGGCAGCTTCTTTGCAACTGAGACAGCTGGGTGGTGCAGTGGATGGAGTGCCAAGCCTGAAGTCAGGAAGACCTGAGTCAAATCTACATTTGGACACTGACTAGCTGTGTGACCTTGGACTAGTCATGTATCCTCCATCTGCCTCAATTTCCTCATCTGTAAAACGGGGATAAACTAGCACTTATTTCCCAGGGTGGTTCTGCGGAACAAATGAGATAATTGTGCAGTGCTTAGCATAGTGCCTGGACCATAGTAGGTGCTTTATAAATGTTAGCTACAGTTGGCAGATGGTGTCTGTGAGCTGTGGATGAAAACAAGGTCACATTCCAGTGTATGAAATTCCAAAAGGCCGACTCTCCCGCCCAGGGCCAAGACAACAGACAGTCCATTGGAAGACTAGCCTCAAAGCCTTACTAACTCATGGGAACCTCAATGTTCTGCTGCTGTCACTTTTGAGAGCCCAGGACCCTTCTAAGCCCCAGTGAGGAAGCAGGGGGAGATTTCAGGCAGCCTGGTGGTAGGGAAGATTATTGAAAAAGAAAGAAAGATAAGGGTTTTAAAAAATTGTGCTAAACTGTCCCAATACAAGGGTCAGTTTTTGCTGTCCTCAAATAGCCCCATCATTCCAGGTACCTGGAAGACGTTGGAGAGGTCTCTCAGATTGAAGATATAGTGGAATTTCATAGCAGTCGGGATAAAGTTGAGAATCATTGTCTGATGCAGGCTGATGGCTGCCTGGACCAGGGCTGGGCTGCTGCGGAGGAGGAAGGGAGCGCTGAAGGCTTGATGCTGGAAATGCAGTCTGAGCATCTGGCCGTAGATGGTGGTAAGTGAGTCCAGAGATGGGAAGTTGTAAGCAAACACTGAAAAGTGTCTCTGGAAGGGCAAACAAAGCCAGGATTTACAAACAAGGCAGAGGGAAGCCCTGTAGGTCTGGCCTAAAACAATGATGTCAGTTCTCTGCAATATCACATCAACAGGCATCAATGATGAAGATGGAGATGGAGATAATGATGGGGCAGACATGCCATGCTGGTACAGTTAAGAAGATCTGGGTTCAAGTCTCACCTACTAGATAGGTTATGTGACTTCTAGACCTCACCATGCCTTAATCCAGTTGCAAGGATAGTGGAGATCTGCTTTGGTAAAAGACGTTCTCTCACCTGGGAGCTCTCTATCTAAATGGACTGAAAGTGCTTTATCCTTATGAAGCACATATATCCATATGACCAAAACAACATTTATTATGTCTCTTTAAAGTTCACAAAAAGTCTTATGGATGGTTTTTCTTTTCAGAGTTTGAGATTTGCAACAATCCTGGGAGGTATATCCATTATGCCCAATCTTCAGAGGAGAAAACAGGCTTAGAGATGCCAAGAGACTTCCTTGGGCTCAGACAGTTAACAAGAGGCATAACTGAGAGGGTCTGAATTTTTTGGAGCATCTGCAACAAGCAGAGTCACCCCCAAAGCCTGTAAGGGCAAAAGCCAATGGGCTACTGAGATGACAAAGGCCATCAGCCCTTGGAGCACCCTGGGGAAAAGCTTTCAGTCTAAACATTCCATTTGGATGGAGAGCAGGCAGAGCTTCAGCCATACCTGCAGGCGAGGATTGATGGTGAAGCTGCCAACCAAGGGATTCATGCAGGCCACATACTGGCAGTTGTGAATTTCCTTTATTGTCACCTTCTGCCTGTCATACCTAGGGGCAGAAATAGAACTTTGTGTCTGACACACAGGAAAGATGAACTTCAAAGCATGTGGCGCTACAGGCTGCAGCAGGTTGTTGGTATGACCTGCATCCACATGGTCCATTTTGGGATAGACCTTGGTCCACTCCTACCCCCAAAATCAAAGGGCCACCATAGAGTGGGTTCATGTTGGGTGCCTGGAGATAGTGACACTAAGCTCCCCTGCTGAATCTGGAATCACTAATGTCTCAGTACTTGCTGAGCATGGAGATGGAAGTCTGGTTCCTTCAACCCTGAGGTCTACAGGAAGGTTATAGAAAATGGCAGCCTCCATTCCAGAGAACCATCACAATGCTGTCCTATTGTGCTCAACCAGGGCAAATCCTTATGGCCCCTGAGGGGAGCCGACATCCCTCTGTTTGAAAAGGCTTAGTAGGATTTCAGCTTAATGCTGCCAGGAAGCAGGGGGGAGCACAGAGCTCTCTCTAGCTTGTGATTCGATAGCTCCCCCTGCAGACTCTTCCAGAGCTGGTTCTACCACTAAACAAGAAATACTGGTGATAATGAATAATAATACAGGCTCACAAAGCACTTTACGAATCTTTTCTCACAATAACCCTGTGAGGCAGGTGCAATTATTCTCTTCTTTTTACAGACAAGGAAACTGATGTAAAGAGATGTGCAGTTACTGGCCCAGGGCCCCATGGCTAGTAAATGTTTGAGCCTAGATTTGATCTCAGCTCTTCCTGACTCCAGGTCCCATATTTTATCCACTATACCAAGTCCATCCTTTTATAACAAGGATGATTTCTATTGGGGGAAGGAGGGGAGGAGGGGAGGTGCAGGAGGCAGAGAGTCCAGACTACATGGAGAACTTCCAGTGCACAAACTCCTTACAAAGATGCAGACAGAAAACTCCTCTGTACCTTGGGATTAGAACATTGCCTGAGGCACAGAGTTAAAAGATTTACTTGTCTGGGCCATACAGTCAGGATATGTCAGACAAGAAAGGCTTTCAATACAAAACAGAGATTTTTAGGTCATTTTTTGTAGTTTTCATGAGAGATCACGGGAAATTTTTTGGCAAGATCAGAGAGGTTACCAAGAGATTGTTGCTGGTCATTATTGGCTTGGGGCAGAGAACAAAATCACGGAGATATACTCACCAGTGTCCATAATCTATGTGCTGTCGAATCAGTGTGTGAGGCTGGACTGTGCCGTATACATCCACTTCAGGCATGTTCATATCATCAATGAAATAAATCAGCTTCTTATTTCCTACTGGACCATACGTACGCCCTGCTTTTTTCTCTAGTGGCTTCTCGAGAATCCCTGAAACAAGGATATCATCATTGGTCCCTATCATGTACTCAATTAATCAATCAATCACTAATTGATGAGTGTTTATTAAGTGAATTCCCTGGGTCAGGCACTTACTTTGCAGAACGGCTGAAGTTGTATAGTAGTTGAAAGGAACCTTGGATATCATGTAATCTTCAGAAAGGCCAGCAAGTGTGTCACTCACAAAGATGGTTTTCCCCACTCCTGCAGCTCCAACAAGCATTAATGGCTTTCCTTTTGCCAGCAGCAAATTAGCAAAATATCGGAGACGTGTTGTCTCCTGAGTGGGGACGAGGACTGTCTGGAAAAAGATAGAAGAGAGAGTTGGCAATGGGAGGAGAGACAGGGTATCCTTCAGCTGGATGGATCATCTCATCAAACCCACTCATCTTACAGGTAAGGAAATCGAGGTCTGAAGATTGGAGAAGGGGCAGGCAGTGACTTCGGAAATTCTGCATGATTTATAGTTCAAATACAAGAAGATCCTGACACAGGACACACATGGAAGGTAGCAGAGATTGCGTATAATGGTACAAGTCATCCAGGTGCCATACTCCAAGCCAACAAGCAACAATTTAGGCTGAAATGTGAGGTGATAGAAATCACACTTGGCTTAGAGTAAGGGAGACCAGGGCTCCACCTCTGACTGATTTGTACCAGCTGTATGGTTTCCAGTAAGGCCCTTCTCCTTCCAGAGGCATCTTCAAAATGGTGACAACAAGCCCCTTGAAAGGTTATGTTAAGGAAAGTATTTCGCAAACCTGAGAGTGCTATCCAAATGGGTTAGGATTTTTCAATTTGGGTACAGGTACAACTACCACGTGTACCATGGCTAAAGTGCTAAAGATTTAGGACAAAAAGAGAGCTTAGAAAGCATCTAGTCAAACCCCTTATTTATCTTTTTTCTTTTTTAATGTTTCTAATATGTTTTATGTATTTCATTAAATCTTTCCCAATTAATTAGCCAAAAATTTTCACAATCATTAAAAAAAAATTCTGAGTTCCAAATTCTCTCCTTCCAGTTTGAGAAGGTGAGCAATTAGCTATCAATTACACAAGTTCAGTCATGCAAAATATATTTCCTTATTAGCCGTGTTGCAAAAGATAACACAGAAAATAAAAAACCCAAGAAGAAAAATTAGGAAACTAAAAACTGTATGCTTTAATCTGCACTCAGAGTGAATTAGCTCTCTCTCTGGAAGTGGATAGATAGCATTTTTCACCATGGGTTCTTTGGAATTTTCTTGAATCATTGTCTTGATCAAAACAGCTAAGTCTTTCACAGTTGATCCTTGTACAATATTGCTGTTACTGTACACAATGTTCTTCTGGTTCTGTTCACTTTTCGTGTGTTTCTGAAACCGTTCTGCTCACGCTATCTTATGGTATAACAGTATTCCATCACAATTATGTTCTACAACTCATTCGGTCATTCCCCAACTGATGGGCATCCCTTTGATTTCTGATTCTTTGCTGCCACAAAAAGAGCTGCTAAAATATTTTTTCTACAGATAAATCCTTTCCCTCCTTTTCTTTGATCTTTTTGAGGTTGGATTAGTTCACAACTCTATTAACAGTGCATTAGTGTCCGAATCTTTGCATATCCCCTCTAGTATTTGCCATGTTCATTCTCTATCATGTTAGCTAATGTGAGAGGTGTGAAGTGGCACTTCAAAGAAAGACTAGGAAAGAAGCAATCCCTGTCTGTAATAAGCTTACATTCAACTGGGGTGGGGAAGGGACAGATCGCTTACTTACACAGACAAGTAGATACAAAATCATTCTAGTGGGGAGAGAGAGCACAATTTAGGGTAACAAGAAGGGCCTGATTTGGAAACTGGCACTTGAGCTGGTTTCAGGAGGCCAAAGTGAGGAAGGAGGAAATGCTAGACATTGACTGGGATCCTGTAAATTGTCTTTATGTAGATCTGAGAAAAAAACAGTAGCTCAAGAAAACGGTACATGAATGAAAGAAAGAGACACTGGAATGTGACCCATATAACTGATGTCCAGGAGAATATTTCCATGAGTTGGTCACAGAATCCCAGAGTTGCAAGGGACCCAGAGACCCTGTAGTTCAAACCATATATGACCAAGAACATTCTCCACACCAGAAGTGTCAACTGAGCAGCCCATGGGCCGTGAAGCCAACAACCCTCCCTAGTGTGACCGAACCAGATTAAAATGTAATTGGGAAATATTAAAAAAAAAATCCAATAAGAAGAAATGATGTATGTTAAAAGCATGTCAACATGTGGTGTGCAAGAGCCTTATATACAGTTTAGAGGCATCCATTTCTCTGAGTTTGACACTGAAGTTATCTAACACATCTGATATAGGGACCATCCAGCCTTTATCTCAGGGGTAGGAAACCTGCACCTCAAGATCATGTGTGGCCCTCTAGGTCCTCAAATGCTTAGAAATTTGGATTCAAAAGGCTGTACTTGAGGACCTAGAAGGCTACACATGGCCTCAAGGCTGCAGGTTCCCCACCCTTCAAAATCTATCTGAAGACCTCCAGGGATCCCTCTCTTATCTCACAAGGTATTCCGTGCCACTGTTGGACAGCTCCAAATGTTAGGACAGGTATCTTGCCTTAAAACCATCAAATCATGCAAATGAAACACTTTTTTTTTTAAATTTGGGGAGGCACAGAAAGAAAGAGGGCTGGGGAAGGGTAGTTATATAATATGCAATAATGACGGAAATTTTAATTTCCGGAGTCTTTGGAAAGTAGCAGCACCAGTCTTAGCAAAGCCTCAACATGTTTAGAAGAAAACAGGCAAAAAGACATTATCATAGAATTAAGCTCTAAGGAGAAGATGTGTCCCAAACACAAAAAGACCCCATAATGAGAGGACCTGCCTTCATCTGAGATCCTTCACATTCAGGAAAACTGCCCTTGCTGTGGACATCAGAACAAGTTGGATGTTTCTTGTATACTAAAAGTACCTCTCCACCTCAAAAAAAATTCTACCTGTAGGGTGCTCTAAGAAGAAGAGCCCTGAGGACTCCAGTCTAACCCGAACCTTAAGCAAGAGGCTCCTCTAGGGTGTCTTCACCAGGAGCTCATGAAGTTCTTGAGGCACTTCTGTGACAGGGAACTCATTACCACCCAAGGTACCCCATGCAAGTCCCATAAGCAGTAATTGTTAAGGAGTTTTCCCTTATATTGAATCACAATATTCATTCTCTGCAACTTCTCACCATTTCTCCAAGTTCTGCCTTTGGGGCCAAGTGTCCATATGACACTTTCAAAAACCTGGAGAGCCTCATGGCATACCCCGAATCCCTTGCCACCCTTTCTTCTCTTCTAAAGACTGAATGCCCCTACTTTCCTCAATGAATTCCAGGTCCCTCATCATCCTATTTACCATCCTTGGGAGACATTCCAGCTTCTCAATGTCTTTACTGAAACCTGGTATCTAGAACTGGAAACACCCCTGTTGTGCTCTAGCACAGTATACAAGAGGGACAGTCGTCTCTCTCATTCTGGATACCATAACCAGTCAATGCATCACAAGTTTGTGCTCATCTTCTAGAACTCCAATTACAATAGTAATGACTGTAAGTACAAAAATATACCTTTGAAAGTTGACACATTTCATGCACCTACCTGTAAAGGTATATCTGGAGTCATAGTCAATTTGGGAACTTTATCAAGCCAAGGCAAAAACTTCCTGGTCTCGGGGTCAAGATAATAATCAAAAATTGTCCCCTGGGATGGAAACTTGATGGCTTTCATCTGTTTGAGCCACCAGTGACTAAATTCAGTTGGATAATCTGAAAGCTAAGAAGAATAAATACAAAGGGTCATTGGGTTGGCTAATGTGACATTATGACAGTTTCACATGAATGAATGAATGAAGTAGGTTTCAACTTCTCTGGACTCCTAAATCCTATGTGACATGCAAAGTTTTTACTGAGTAGTCAACTCGCAATCACCAGTGAAACCTCTAGCACCAATTCCAACAATTCTTTTTTTTTTTTTGCTATTTTTTTTGGAGGGGCTATTGGAGTTAAGTGACTTGTTCAAGGGCACATGGTTAGTAAGTGTTAAGTGTTTGAGGCTGAATATGAACTCAGGTCCTCCTGACTCTAGGGCCAGTGCTCTATTCACTGTGCTACCTAGCCACTCCCATCAATTCTTTATATGTGTAGATTTAAGGGGGCAAACAAGTCATGAAAAGAGCATATATGGGCAAGAGTGAGTTTGGAATGTAGCCAAGGTAACTTCTCCCAAGGAAACATTTCCCTGACTCAGAATCATGGAATCTCAAAGTTGGAAGGTACACTAGAGGCCATCTAGTCCAAATTGGAAATATCCATGAATGTTCTACAACATTCCAAACAAGTTATCATCTCGAATTTACTTCAAGGCCTGGAGGCCGGGACACAACCCTTCCTGGAAGAAGGGAAGATGGAATTCTCAGTGGCATCACAGGTGTGTGACAGGGAGCTAGAGCTTGGAAATTCTGCTGCATGGTCGCCCTTTTACAGGTAAGGAAAATGAGGCTCCAAGTGGTGAGGTGAATGGCCCATATTCACATAGCTAGTGCCAGAGGTGGAGTTCATACCAACTCAGATCTCTTCTGACTCTTGTCTCCAATGTCTCCTGCCAAATAAAGGAAAACAGGGAAGAAGTAGGGAAAGGGGAAAAAAAAGAGGGAGAGAGGAAGGGAGAAGGGAGAAAGAAAGAAAAGAAGAAAGAAAGGAAGGAAGAAAAAAGAGAGGAAGGAAGGAAGGAAAGAAAGAAAGAAAGAAGGAAGAAAATCTTATCTTTCCCAGTTATCCATCTTCTGCCTTCTTGCATTCATGCTTTCCCCACCCCCAGTCATCTGGTCTCCTTTTCATCATGTCCCCTATAATCTCCTTCTCTGCTTCCAGGTTAGAGTACAAGAGGGTTAGAGTACAAGCATGACCAGCATGTAAAGGTCCATAGTAGAAGTAAAAGCCTTCCAGCAGCTTAATGGAGAAGAGCAAAGTCTGGGTAGTGACTATTTGACATCAGTTCCCAGCCTGCCACAGTTCAAGAGTCTGGACATAGAGATTTTGGTCAGTAGTGAACAACTCTGAGGCTCATGTGAATCTTACTAAGAAAGAGTGGCCTTGAGTTGGACATCTCCACTTAAGCTGCTTTGAAGAATGTTCCATTCAGAGGACATTGGCCCCATACCCCTGTCTCAGGCAGCCTCGATAGAGAATTCTCATCTCTTTGGGGGCCTGTGCTCCTCCTCTTGGAGTCATCCAAGTGTCAGGTCCTGCTCCACCCTGAAGTCCCAGTAATGACATCCAGGCCCTCTCCCCAGGGCAGGGGGGAGAGTCACACTTGAGTCAGAGCCCCAGTGATCAAGATCTTTCCTTGTCTAATGCAAATGAACTGGAAGATATCAAGGTCATCTAGCCCAGCCCTTAATTTTACAGAGGAGGAACGTAAGACCCAAAGAACCCAAGTGGTGCCCAAGACCAAAGGGATTCTAATTAGAATGAAAGAATTTGATCTGGAAGGTACCACAGTGCCAACATCTTGCCCAAGCCCTCACTAAGTACCAGAACCTGAACTGATGCCCAGCCTGCTGTTCAAATGTAGAGTTCTTTCCTCTGTGCCTTCTTCATCCCACTCTGAATGCACAAAATCCACAGGAAGAATCAACTAATTGGTTGACAAGAGGCAATGTCCTCTACCCAAAAGAGAATAAAGCACTTTTGTGCACGTGATCGTGGGAAGGAAATCACACCTGGTACCCGGATGGGAGAAGATGATGGTCTCTACAGGAAGGTGGCCATCCATGAAACCCACCTCCATCCCCAGGCTATACAGAGGCCCTTTGTCAGTAAAGCACTAGAACGGTCCTGCAATCCAATCTGCATTTATTAATCACCTCCTGTGTACAAGGCACCTGGGCCAGGCCCCTGGGATACAAAGGGAAGATAGCCACTGGCCAAATGAGAGACTGTCTCTCGCTGTCAATTTGGTTACCAGGAAGAGGCTCTCTGGGATTTGCGAGGATTACTGCTAGAACCAAGTTAATTATAGAACATAGCTCTGGTAACCTAGTGACAAGGAGAGGAGCCCCACAGGGGCATGAGTGACCTCATCATGCTATTTCAGGCTCTTGCCTCATCTCAGTCAGCCTGAAGCCAAGATAAGGGAACCTTCAAGGAGAGATTCCTTTTCCTGCATCCTCTCCCAGGTTCTGGGGGTTCTGGGCAAGGAGGCTGAACACAGTCACAATCTACTGGCAAGAACCTAATGAAGCGAAGGAAGGAAAGGAGAAGAGGGGCAGAGGATATTTTACACAAACCCTGTGACCGACCAGGAGGCAGCAAAGATATCCAATTCTTCTGTGAATATCTCATACATACTCTTTAGGAGCATGCTGTCTCTCCCATTAGAACATGAATTAGAACCTCCTTAAGGGCAAGGACTTAGCCTGGCATCGAGTAAGGGTTTAAGAAAAGCTTGAAGGATTGCCAGCTGGGTAGCAGAGTGGATAGAGTGCCGGACTTGGAATCAAGGAGCCCTGAGTTCTAATCCTCCCTCCTATTTCCTAGCTGTCTGACTCCAGGCAAGTCCTTTTACTTTTCTCAGACTCGGTTTCCCCATCTGTAAAGCTGAGATTCTACAGCAAGTTGGACCACAGGGTTTTTGTAAGTATCAAATACGTAAGAGGTTTACAGATATAGGAGCTTTGCAATCCTTAAGACATTAAATAAATATTGACCATGATTATCATGATACTTATATGCTCAGGGAGTAGCAAAGGGGCAGTTGAAGACAGTGACTCTGGATTTGGGGCAGGCTCTAGGGCCAATGCCCAGCCCCCCCTTCCCCCATCACTTCCTAGGAGGAACTCTGGCCACACCCTTCTATCTCTTGGGGGCTCAGTTTACTCATCATAAAATGAACAGGAGGGTGAGAACTGTGCCCATGGGTCTATCTGGTAAACATCAAAGGCAGGAGTTGGACCCATGTCTGTACTGGTGCCACAATTCATTGTCCCTCCAATATGTTGTCCTCTGCAGTAATGGCTAAAGGGTGATATGACCTAGAAGATGGTCATTGGACTTGGAGTAAGAAGCATCTGGGCTCAAATACTGACTCAGACACTTGCAAGTTGACCCTGGGCATTTCTCTTAACCTCTCTGGTCCTCAGTTTCCTCATCTATAAAAAGAAAGGGTTGGTCTCCAAGGCTTTACAGGCCCTTCCAGCTCTAGAGCTGTGATCTTAGAGCCCCATAGAATGCGTGATGGGATTATAGTTCTAGAGTCAGAAGGGAGCTTGGAGGTCATCTGGTCCAACTGCTACATTGTCCAAATGAGGACTGGGTCCAGAGAGATTATGACTTATGTAGGTAGTGAGTGACAGAATCAGGATTTGGATCCATACCCTCAGACTCTAAAACCAGGTCACTTTCCATTGTGCAGATTTGAATCAATGATTAAGGGTCTGGTGCCTTTTATCAGAAAAAAAGGCATGGTGTCAAAAAAAGTGTGTGTGGAGGAGAATGAGGAAGGGAGAGAGGGAAGATAAGGGGAGGGAGAGAGAAAGAAGGGAAGAAAGGAAGCCAGTAAAGGAGGGGAGAGAAGAAGGGAAGGAGGGAAGAGAAAAGGGGAAATGAGAAAGGGAAAAGAGGAAGGAGAAGGGGAAGAGGCAAGGTGAGAGACGAGGGAGGAGAGGGAAGGAGAAGGGAGAGAAACTCATTTTGAAATAGTTTACAAATCCACCACTGACTCTCCCTTCATCCTAGGGTTGTGATACAGAAATACTGCTGTATGATCCCAGAGATGAGAGTCCTGGACCCCTTGTCCTGATCTCCCAGTCTTCTCAAAAGCAGAGAAGTGGCCCATCTGCACAATGCCCTTCACTCAGCTGTCTAAGAAGAAAGAGGAGAGCAGGTGAAGCGTGATTCAGATTCTTCCTCCTCTTGTCTACATGCTGAGAGCTCCCCACTAAGGCCGTCAGCAGCTTTGGCATCTCTCCATTTCTGTCTGAGCTTGGACAGCAGCTGCCACGCTGAAGGGCAAGGGAAGGGAGCTCATGACACAGGCTTCTCCCTTTCCCCCCTCCTTTGTGTGTGTTTACAAGAGAGGGCAGTAGCTTGAAGGGTGATGAACTGGGTGATAGCGTGGAGCTGAATTAGAATCTTGCTTCCAATGCTTAGGGGCTGGATGACCCCCAGAAGGTCCTTACCCCTTCTTCTGAGCCTCACTTTTCTCTTCTGAACAATGTGACCAGCCCTGTAGCTACACCTAACAGGCTCACCTTGAGGATCAAGTGAGATTTTTGGTCTTACAAATATCCGTTGTCCTTTCCTCTTCATCATCTTGAAATCAGACTTCCCTATTTCCCCCAGGCTGAATGTGCAGCAGTCACCCAATGGCCCAATCCCACTGCTGATCACAACAGATGCTTTAATCTGCTTCCTTTTCCCAGCTTGAGTCCATTTGCTCCTTTGCTTAGGTAGCCTTCTAACCCTCTGCTCCTGAGAGCCACCATATTGATGGAAGGTTTTGTGAGGATACATACTTGGCTTTAGCTCTGCTCTAACTCAGAACTCCTGTTTTCAAGTATTCTACTCACCTCACTCTCTCCTAGACATGTGCTGCCACAATCAGTAATTATTATAGCTGGAAGGGAAGCTCACTGATTTAATTTGTTTTACAAGCTCGAAACTCCTCAGTGATAATGCATGGGCACCAAGGAAGTCATAGACAAAAAGAAAGGCTCCAGAGACATCAAAATTTATAGCAGCCCTTTTTATGGTAGTGAAGAATTTGGAAACAAAGTCAATGCCTATCATTTGGGAATGGCCAAATTGTGGTACATGTATGTGTCACTGTATTGTGAGAAACAATGAACATGATGACTACAGAGAAACCTGGGCAGACTTATATGAACTGATAAAAAATGAAATGAGAAGATCCAGGAAAACACCATACACAATGGCTGAAACAACATGGAAGACAACCATCACAACATAACTGAAGCTGAATGCTGTGAAAGTTTGAAGAAGGACATGACCCAAAAGAAGAGAGATGTGAGGACTTCTGCCCTGACTCCTTGGCTTGGCAGGGGGCCATAGGTGCAACACTTAATGTAACAGCAGATTGTTTTTCAATGTGTTAAAACAATTTTGATAATTTTTTTCTCTTCCACTTAGGAAAAAAAAAAACAATCCTTGTAATAAAGGATAAGAAGGAGTAGAAGGGAAGGATAGAGGGGAAAATACACATGGTATAAAAATGATAAAATCTACTATTTTATTTTAAAAGAAACGTAACGCAGAGTTATCATCAGATTCTAAAATCATCTGACTAAACTACGAACTCATTCTCAGTGGGGCTGAGGCCAATAGTTCTGGCCACAGAATCACATCCTTGTTCAGGTGGCCCAATATAGTAAAGGATTGTACTCAGAAGGGTACAAACTCTTTTACTTAAATGGCCACAGAACAGTATGAGCAGACTATACTTTCATTGAGGGATGGGAACCAGTCTGTGGTGCCCCAAATTCCAGGTTAAGGGGTCTATTTTGTCTCCTAGAGGCAATGGGAAGCATCTAAAGGTTATTGAGGAGGGGAGAGACATTTTGGACTTTTGAATTATCACCCTGGCTATTGTGGGCAGGATGGATAAGTAAGTGGTGGGAGACCAGAGGCTAGGAGGCTGTCATAACAGCCAAGATGAGAGGGGATGAGGTATAGTGCTACCTGAGGGGAGGACCCCAGTGCAGGTCCTTTGCAAATCTGTATGTCGTAGCTTAATGCATCTCATGGTCTACTTCTCCCACGTTTGTTCCCCACTTGTACCTGATCTTGAAGCAGGGCTCCCCCGAAGGCCCAGATACATGCAAAGACAAAGTAGATCTCATAGACTTCCCTTGGGCTTTCTGGAGGCACATTTTCAGGGGTCAGCAGACAATCCAAAAGAGAGCAAAGATTCTGAAAGAAAATTTAAAAAAGAAAGAGCTGTCATGAGATAGGGTTTTAAGCTTAGAATTGTAAGAGGATGCTTGGAAAAAAAAACATAAACAATGTGTTGTGTGGCTGAGAAACTTGTTACATTGAAACCTTGTCATGCTGGAGCCCTCTGGAGAATCAAGATCATGGCCAACTGAAGCGACCATGGAGAGCTACCTGGTAGATGTGAGTGGACAGCAGCATAACAATTTGGGAGTGCTAAAGGGATTTGCAAATCACTTTATATACATTGTCTCATTTGAGCCTCAAAACAATCCTGTGAGATGGTAGCACAGTGGAAGGAATGTTGGACTGGTGTCAGGAAGTCCCGAGTTCAAAGCCAGTCCTATACATTTGCCAGGTGTATGAGCCTGAGCAAGTCACTTAACCTGTCTGCCTCAGTAGCCTCATCTATAAAATGGAGTTAATACTAGCACCTAATCCCCAAGGTGGTCACGAGGATAAAACGTGATAACATCTGCACAGTACTTTTCAAACTTAAAGGTGTCATGTGCAGGCTGGCTATTGTGTTAACTATAATACACAGTTACGGATTACATCAGCATTGGTGCCCACCAGCTGTGGGAAGCTGGGCAAGGTACTTTTCTGGGCTTCTATTTGATCATAGGCTCATTAAAGGAAAAAAACTAAATCTATGATTTCCTTAGTATAGGCCTCTCCCGGTAAGGACTACCCCCTCCCCCAATCTTTCACCAACGCAGACTGATTGTTGTTGTTCAGTCATTCCATTGTGTATAACTCTTCATGGACCCATTTGGGGTTTTCTTGGCAAAGATACTGGAGTGGTTTGCCCTTTCCTTCTCCAGCTCATTTTACAGATGAGGAAACTGAGGCAAACTGGGTGAAATGATTTGCCCAGGATCACACAGTTAAGAAGTGTCTGAGGCTGGATTTGAACTCAGAAAAATGAGTCTTCCAGACTCCAGCCCGTGCTCTGTGCTCTGTGGCGCCCCCTAGCACCCCTAATATATTAATGCAGACTGCTACACATATTCAAAGTCTTAGAGGCACTCAGGGCATTCTCAGGGCACCAATATGGTAAATGATTTGCTTAGATTCTCTAAGACCATGACAAGAATACTGCTTTAGGGTTGCATGGAGTTCAATAGGTAGAGTCCCATGCAAGTTATATTGCCTGCAGTTAATTTAAATGACATTTCCCTTTTGGGGGAGATTTAATTTTTTTTTTTTTAATTTATGGAACAAAACAAGCATTTCCATAACATAGCATAATAAAGAAGATGGTTGAATATGAAACTGAAAATCTGTTATGTACAACTTGTTATTCCTTTGAAATATATATGTATGTATGTATGTATGTATATATATGTAATAAAGCAATCACATAATTTTTTTTCTTCCTTTCCCCTCCCCCCAAGACACGATTACCATTAGACCCAAACATGTAGGATTCTCTAAGTATACTATAATATCATCTGCAAAGAATGATCGTTTTGTTTCCTTGTTGCCTATTTTTATTCCTTCAATTTCTTTTCTTTGTAGTACAGTATGGAATCACAGTGATGATAATGGATATCTTTGCTTTATCTGTAATCTTATTGGGAAGACTTTGAGTCCATCCCCATCATAGAAAACGTTTGTTCTTGGTTTCGGACGCTACCTATCATTTTCAAGAAAGGCCCCGTTAATTCCTGTGCTTTCTAGTGTTTCTAAGAGGAATGGGTTTTGCATTTTGTCAGACCTTTTTTGCATCTGTTGATATAATCACACTATTTTTGTGGGGTTTGTTACCGATGGGACCAATTAGACTAACGGTTTTCCTCATATCGAACTAGCCCCGTATTCCTGCTCATAGTGCATGACCTTTGTGAAATATGGCTATAATCTCCTTGTGAGTATTTTATTTAAAAATTTTGCATTGATATTTACTAAGAAAATTGGTCTATTGTTCTCTTTCTCTGTTTTTGTTTCTTTTGTTGAGGTATCAAAACCATATTTGGGTCATAAAAATGAATTTGGTAAGACTCCTTTACCTATTTTTTTCAAATAGTATATATACTATTGAGATTAATTGATCCTTAAGTGTTTGTTAGAATTCATTTATAAATCTATCTGATCCATGGGATTTTTTTTCCCCTTAGGGAGCTCATTTGTAACTTATTCAATTTCCCTTTTTCTAAAATAAGGTTAAGTATTTTTCCTTTTCTGTTAATATAGGCAGTTTGTATATTTTTATAAATATTCATCCATTTCACTTAGAGTGTCAATTTCACTGGCAATATAATTAGGCAAAATAACTCCATTAATTGCTTTAATTTCATCATCAATGGCATGAATTCACCCTCTTCATTTTTGATACTGGCAATTTGGTTTTCTTCTTTTTAAAAAATAAAATTAACCACTGGTCTATCTATTTTATTGGTTTCCCCTCCCAATAAAACCATTTCTAAGTTTTATTAGCTCAATGTTTTTTGTACTTCAAGATTTATTAACCTCCCCTTTTATTTTCAGGATTTTCATTTTGGTGTTTAATTGGGAATTTAAAGTTTGTTATAGTTTTTTTTTTTTAAATTGCACATCCAATTCATTGATCTGCTCTTTGTTTCTTCATTAATGTACTTGCTTAGCAATATAAAATTTCCCCTTTGACTGCAACCCACAAATTTTGGAGTGTTGCCTCATTGCAATTCTCCTTAATGATTGTTTCTATGATTTGTTCTTTGAGCCACTCATTCTTGAGGACTATTTAGTTTGCAATTGATTTTTAATCTATGCTTTCATGCTCTTTTATTGAATGTAATTTTTATTGCATTATGATCTGAAAAGGGTGTGTTTAGTTTTTCTACTTTTGACTGTGAGGATTTGATGCACTAATACATGATCAATTTTTGTGAAGGTGGCATGTACAGCTGAGAAAAAGGTATACTCCTTTCCACTTCCATTCAATTTTTTCCAGAGGTCTATCATATCTAATTTTTCTAAGATTCAATTCATCTTGATTCTTTTTATTTATTTCATGGTTAAATATATCTAGCTCTGAGAGGGGAAAGTTGAGTTCCCTCAGTAGTATGGTTTTATTGTCTATTTCCTCCTATAATTAATTTAGCTTTCCCTTTACAAATTTGGATGCTATTATATTTGATGCCAATATGTTTAATATTGATATTACTTCATTTTCTATGGTGTCTTTTAGCAAGATGTACTTTCCCAGATTTTGTCTTTTAATTAGGTCTATTTTTGCTTTTGTTTTGTTGGAGATCATGATTGCTACCCTTGTGGGATTTTAAAAAAATAGTTCTTCTCCAGTCCTTTATTTAACTCTCCATGTGTCTCCCTGTTTTAAGTGTGTTTTCTATAAAAATGGTTGGATTCTGGCATCTAATCCATTCTGTTTCCATTTCATGGACAACTTCATGCCATGATCATGACCTGTACATCTCCTTCCATTTTCTTCCATTTATCCTTTTTTCTCACTTTTTATCTTGTCTCTCCTCTTAAGCTTTTTTTTTTTTTTTTTTTTTTTTGCTTCTGGACACCACCCTCTTTTACCTACCCTCCCTTTTATCTTCTCCTTTCTTTTATCCCCTTCCCCTCCTACTTCTCTGTTGGATAAGATAGAATCCTATTACCAATTGATTATACACACATATTTTCCCTCTTTGAATCAATTTAGATGTGAGTGAGATTCAAGCGTTTCCTGCCGTCCCACCATTTTACCTCCACTGTTAAATCTCTTCCTTGTGTACTTTTTATATTAGAGGACTTTCCCCTCACTCTTCTTCTCCCTTTCTCCTTCTCCCAGGGCATCCCTCTTTTTTATTTATCCATTTTTAACATCATTCTAACATCATTGAATCACTCACTTATCTTCTTTCTATGTAGAATCCTTCTAACATGTCTTCTAAAGTTTTCACAAGTTACATGTATCATCTTTCCACATGGAAAGGTAAACAGTTGAACCTTATTGAGTCCCTTATGATTTCCCTTTCATATTTACCTTTTAATGCTTCCCTTGTGTCTGTATTTGAAAGACAATTTTTTTTTTTTATTCAGCTCTGGTCTGTTTATCAGGAGTGCTTGAAATTCCTCTATTTCATTAAATATCCATTTTTTTCTCCTTCAAGTATTATACTCTGTTTTTCTGGGTAGGTTTTCCTTGGTTATAATCCCAGCTCATTTGTCTTGTAGTACATCATATTACAAGCTTTCTGAATCTTAAATGTGGTAGCTTCTAAGGCTTGTGTGACTTCATGATATTTGAATGATTCCTTTCTGGCTGCTTGAAGTATTTTCTCTCTGACCTGGGAGCTCTGGATTTTGGTAATAATATTTCTTGGAATTTTCATTTTGTGATCTCTTTAAGGTAGAGATCACTGGATTCTTAAAATATCCATTTTACTTTCTGCTTCCTGGATTATTGGGTCAATTTTCCTTTATAATTTCTTGAAATTTGATATCTAGGATCTTTCTTTGATCATGGCTTTCAGATTGTCCAACAATTCTTAAAATATCTCTCCTCAATCTGTTTTCCAGGTCAATTCTTTTTCCAATGAAATATTTCACATTTTTCCTACTCTTTCACTCTTTTGACTTTGTTTTATTGTTTCTTGATGTCTTATGGAGTCATTAGCTTCCAGTTGCCCATTTCCAATTTTAAAGGAATTATTTACTTCAGTGAATTTTTGTATCCTTTTTCCATATGGCCAAATCAACTTTTTAAGGAGTTATTTTCTTTTTTTTTAATTTCACTTTTATTTGCACTCTAATGTCATATTTACTCCCATGCCATAAGCTTTTATTTCTTCAGTTTCTTCTGGGATATCTTTTTCTTTTGAGCAACTTCCTCTTCTGGTTTAGGAACAATTTGTTCCTTTTCATTAAGAATCATCTCAATATGGCAAGGAGAACTCATGTATGGGTTGATTCGACCATGAGCCCTGCAAGTACGCCCGTCGCATTTTGGGAGCCTTGTTAACCTGGATATACTCAATGACAAGAGAATCCACATCCAAAATCTTTAGTTCTGCATTACTCTCTGCATTTTTAAGCATATACAGCAAGAATTCAGTGCTCTTTTTGGGCCACCGACCCTGTGTCCAACCCCATTGCTTAGCCTGGGCACACCTGCCAATTCCACCATTACATCGATGGAAAGGAACACATTGTTTCTTCAATGTGACATCTTTCAAATACTTGGTAGCTTTTTGGATATGCTTGCCCTTGATAGCCTGGGCTGTTTCACGGGTGTTCTTGAAGTGGACCCGAAGATTTGAACTCCTTGACTTGCATGATTTTATGGGTTCTCTGGATCAAGAGAGTACCTCACCATTTTAAATGATTACCTAGGATGGCTCAAGGCTTAAGGAATTATTTTCTTTCATGTTTTTTTTTTTTGTGCCTCTCTTACTAAGCTGTTAATTGTCTTTTATGATTTTCTTCCTTTGCTTTCATTTCTTTACCTAACTTTTCCTCTACCACTTTGATTTTGAAAATCAATTTATAGATCTTTCAGGAATTCTTGTTGGGGCTTGTATCTAACTCATACCTTTTCTTTGTGGCTTTTCTTGCAGTTGTTTTGACTTCATTGTCTTTTTTTCTGAATTTGTGTCTTATTCTTCCTTGTCAGCATAGTTGTTTTTATGGTCAGCTTCTTTTTGGTGTTTTTTTGCCCATTTTTTCCTCCCATGGTATTTCTTGATTTGGAGCTTTATGTTCAAATTGGGCTCTATTTCCTGGGTGAGTAGGGAAAGGCACTGTCTCAAACGTCAGGCTTTTTCATGCTGTTGTTTTCAGAGCTAGTTCTGGGAGTTTGGAAGTTTTTGGTGTTTCCAAGGCAGTATGACTTAAGGTAAGGTGTGGTCACTGTTCTCCTGGCCTGCACTCTGGTCTTTACCTGGGAAAGGCCTCTGATTCTTTGGAATTGCAATCTATTGCTCCTCAGGATTCCTGATCATTTGTGACCAAAAGCAATACTTCTCCTCAGGGTTGCCGCTTCCTCCAGAATGAAAGTGTTCCTTTTTACTTAGAAGATATATTAGGGGTAGGGAACCTGTGGCCTTAAGGTCACATGTAGCTCTCTAGGTCCTTAACTGCTGCCCTTTGACTGAAGTCTGTGAAGCCTTGGGTTCAAAGCCCAATGCTCCAACTTATGCGCTTGAGCAAACCACTGAACTTTGAGCCTTGGTTTCCCCATCTATGAAATATTGTGAGGAATATCTGAAGTACCAGCCTCACAGGGCTATTAGGAGGAATATACATTATAATCTTTGTTTACACATATTGTTGAGTATTGTTATTAACATTATTATAATAAATTATATGGTTGCAAAACAAGGTTGGGAGGAAAGTCTGAAGGGAAGCATGCATTTTATTAAAGTCATTCTCTTTTCTCTAAACTTTTTTTTTTTTAGCAATAATAATAATAATGACAGTGATTTCTACATCACTTTAAAGCTTGCAAAACTCACTACATTTGTTAACTCATTTGATTTCTTTACAACTGCCCTAAGGGAAGGCACCAGGCTCTGAAGTGGGGGAATGGTGGAAACTCAGTAAAACTCCCAGGAGCTCAGAAGGCACTAACTTGTTCCTAATACAGAACTGTAAAACCAGAATCATCTTCCTTCCCACTGACCTATTTTCACACTATTCTTGAATGAAAATGTTAACACCAGAAAGAATCACACAAGATACCAAGTCAACCTGAGAAGAATGTCATCTTGCTTTTAACAAGTATAAAACCAGAGGAAGACTAATTAGATCAGTCTCATAATGAATGCATTATGAATAAATTCAGACCGACATTCAACACTAAATTACACCTTGAATAATAACTGCTGAAGGCTGCTGTTGATTTAATTGGTGTGTGAAGTAGCCTAAACCTCTGAGTTGGAGGTTAGGGCTTTTTTTTTTTTTTTTTTGGTTTATATGAAATAATTTTCAATTTAACTTCATTGTAATTCAGTCACTCTCACTTACTGAAAAGTAACAATGGACTCATGTCATGTTGACTAAATTGTGTGATTTCCAAGTCAAAAATGATTAAATTAAATTAAAGTATCAAAAATGATACTTTTCTGCTACTCATTGTATGATGGCTGAAATTTTACTATTTGAGCAGCATTTCTTTAGCTTCAAATATTTATTCTCTTTCCCCCCTCCTCTTCCCTTTCCTCCTGCTACCAGTTCCTTCCTTCTGAGATCTTGTTACGCTGTATCTACCTTGTGTGTGTATTTTATCCATGTTGTTCCCCATCAGGATCAGAACTTGAAGACAGGGACTGTATTTTTGTCTTTCGTTGTATCCCCAGCACTGAGTACCGTGCCGGGCTCACAGTGCTTACTGACTTACGGATTTATCCTTACTCTAATGCAAATACTCCTAGATGACATACATATGTACCAGATGATATTTGTAGCGCAATGTGAGGTTTTGACTTTGTTGTCTTTGACAAACTCGGAAATGACACTTGAAGTTGCCTCCCTGACCACCCCTTTCTATGAAGCAGCCAAAGCTCCCAGGCAGGAGAGGATCTTGTGTAGGGTCACTCAATGAATAAGTGCTGGGTAGGATTTGAATCCACATGCTTAGCACCCTCTCCCCAGAGTCACCCTGCCTGCAGGTCACAGTGAGTCAGAGGGCAGTTTGGCACTTTTAAATCAACAGCAAGCTGTCTTGGTGAAGACTTGGCCAGACCTTGACACAGTAGCCAACTCTGTGATATTCAGGAAGCTTTCTCATTTCCCTGAGCTATGAAAGCAGGGCATCGGCCTCAGGGGTGGGGGACTTGCAGCCTTGAGGCCACATGTGGCCTTCTAGGTCCTTGGGTGCGCCCTTTTGATTGAATCCAAGTTTTATGGGACAAATTCTTTTATTACAGGGATTTGTTCTGTGGAGTCTGGATTCAGTCAAAGGCCTTATATCATCATTGTAATTTCTTTTAACTCTCAGATTTTCACTCTATGTGAAGGGCCAATAGCTATGGCTGGGGCCAGTCTGAAGATCAGGGATTGGAGAGGCCACACAGCATAGTGGAAGCAGCTGACTGCAATAGAGAGGATGCTACACTTAGAGTCAGAAAAAGCTGGGTGTGAATCCTGCCCAGAAACACTTAACCAGCTATATGAGTGACTCTGGATGAGTCACCTAAGCTCTCAGCTTCAGTTTCCTCCTGTGTAAAATGAAGATAATATAATGAATGTTGTTCCTAACTCTCTGGACTCTGCCGCCTCGGTCCCAGCAGCCTTCTCCCCCATATATGCCTCCACCCTTGTGGCTCCCTCCTCTGACCCCATGAGTTCTCTCCTGAGTCCTCCCACCCCTGTGCTTCTGATTCTCCAGACCTTTACCCCTTGCCCTTGGCCATAGCCCCTTTAGCTTTTACGTAGACTCTCTCGTATAGGCTGCCTTTCCCCCTTAGAATGGAGGGTCCCTGAGGTCAGTGTCTCTTTTCTTGCTGGAATTTCTAACTCCAGTCCTTGGCCTGAATGCTGTCTGCCTAGCTGTCTATCTGTCTGCAGCCTGTCTCACAAGGATGTCATATTATTAAATGGGGTAGCACACATTAAGCAGAATGTGAAAGTCAATTATTATTAGTCATCCTTTTCTGAGAAAAGTAATTTTCAAATATTTTCTACAAACCTTCAGCTAAATAGGAAAGAGAGCAGTTCAGAAAGAGGGCATTGTCTTTCTGAGCAAGAGGCTGAGACTAACCCGGGGAAAGGCTGGGAAAACCAGTACCAGAGAAAGAGAGAAAGAGGCTGGTGGTCTGCACTGGAGGGAGAGACACAAACCTGAACCAGGCTGTTCTCAGGAATCAAAGTGATGGTTTTAAAACTTGTCCTCAGTTTATCCAAGCACGGGGGAACATATTTATCAAAAAGGATTGTCAGATTGGCCTTTTCGGACTGATGGCTTCTCTTGTCAATCCAGCTAGCCACATACCTGGAGGAGAGGAGAGCAGGAAGATTTGACTGGATCCTGGCTCTGTCACATCTTGGTACAAACATTTTAGAGATATCCTAGTCCCCTTATCAATCTGTAAAAGTTTTGCTTCCCCCCCCCCCCAACTTTGAGTGTTTCTCTCTCTCTGTCTCTCTCTGTCTCTCTCTCTGTCTCTCTCTCATTCTCTCTCTCTTCTCTGTCTCTGTTTCTCTCTTCTTTCTCTCTCCTCTCTCTCACCCTCCTCTCTCTCTCTTTCTCTCTCTCTCCCCTCCTTCCCTCCCTCCCCTTCCTCTTTCCTTCTCTCTCTCTGTCTTTGTTCTCATATATACACATTTTTAAATAGATACATATACATACATAATAGAAAGATATTGAGATAATCAGTATCAGTCATGCTTTACAAGACAGAATGAAAAAGAGGAGAAAATAGTTCCACCAAGCTAATGAAGTTATTCATCACATTTGACAGAGTATTCAGTGCTCCCTATCCCTAGTCCCCCACCTCTGAATAGAAGGGAAGAGGCTGCCATTTTGTGATAACTCATAGAATCTCAGTGTTGGGAAGGACCTCAGATAATATTCAGTCTAACTCTTACATGAAAAACCACTCCTGGTACTGTATCCTCAACAATTTCTCATTTTGCATCTGCTGAAAGGCCTCGAAATAGGACCTTGCAAGCTCCCCAAGCAGCCCCTTGTACTGAAGGCCGTCTCTCCTAACCCCAAGCCCTAGTCTGCATCTATGTACTGCTCTCCAGGGCCAAACAAAGAAGGTCTAATCCATTTTCCATAAGAAATCCCTTCAAAGGCAGTTACCTTGGCCCTCCCACATCCCCATCTTCAGTCTGCTCTTCTTTCACCTGAATATTCCCATGTCATTGAACCTGTGGTCCTACAACAGACTGACCTTTCACCAGATTGGTTGCCACCCTGTGGATGCTCTCTGGTCTGTCGGCATGCTTCCTTGAGGTCAGGGTCCACATGGGGCCTGGTCAGTCAGGCACAAAGGGTCCAACACTTGCTCATTCCCAGAAGTCAGGTTTTTCTTAAAACATCCAAAGCTTCCAACAACTTTCTCAGACTCTAAGCCATATTGCCGACTCATGGGGAGTGGATAGTTCACTAAAATCCTCAGCTTTTTTCTTTCAAGAATAATTATGGTCTAACCACATTTCTCTCGTATCTCCTACTCCTTAGGAACTTTTATTCTGTTTTGTTCTTCTTATATGAGGTTGTGTAGGATCTTGTATGGCAGCTGAGAGGGACCCTAGAAGTCATCTGAACTCAAATGAAACCTCAGAAACTGTAGCAGCAACCATACTGGCATTCCCAGTATGGCTGCAGGCACAGGCTCTTAGATCTGCTTTACTAGGAAAGATAGCTGTTCAAGGGAACAACGATCTTTTTTAAAATTACATCCACTCATTCAGGGGAAAAGTCAGCACCCTGAACTTCAGAGAAAATATGAGCAAAGAAATAAAGACCAACAGACAGGGTTCTGACTTCCTCAATCAACTATACACTTTACATGCATCCCTGGATGGAGAGAGCCTTTACATCTGAGCAAGTGGGGAGCTCTGAACATGTGGTCACTGAGAATCTTGACCAGGGAGTCACAAGTTCCTTCTCATAAGCGAGCCCCCAAAGCAAAATACCAACTCAGAATATATGTATGTATATGTATATATATGTGTATATATATATATATATATATATACATATATATATATATATATATATATATATATATGTAGATATGTATACATTTCTCAAAACCAGAAGGCATCACAACCTTCTTGACTCAGTGCCTAATTAGAAATTAGCAAAAGGGGTGTAAACCTTCCTACAAGCAAGCCTCCCCTAAGCAAGCTTCCCTTAATGGACTCCAGTGAGGCCTATTAATGGGTGGGGAAGATCTTATACCCCATTAACTTTACAGAAACAGAAATGACTAGCTCAGTCACACTGAGCAGGACTCACACTTGAATCCTCTGTCTCCATATATAGCACCTTATCTACCTCACCTTCCCTTTCATTTCCAAAAATGCTCAAACTCTTTTCTCAAAGTATGCCAAATTTATGGAAGTAATTCAGGATTGCTCTTGAAGGTTCTGACCCCAGTTATTTTCAGATCTGAAATGAGGTTCATAATATACTGATATAACTCCTGGCAATGACCCTCTGATTACTAATGTCTTTCAGGGTTACAACCCAGAGTAACTTGTAACTCCAAAGGGCACAAAGTTGCCTACTCATTATTGTACATACAGAACTCTCCATTTCCTGCCCGTGAGACTTTGCCTATGCTGTGCCCCCTGCCTGGAACGCTCTCCTTCTTCCAATTTGTCTTTCAGAGTCCCTCATCTTCTTTAAGGTACTGCTGAAGTGCCAATCTACTTAAGGCCTTTCCCAATTTTCCCAGATGGGAGTTCCCTCCCCATTTATATTTTGTTGACACTTTAATGCATCAGTCAACAAACATTTATTAAGTCCCTCCTATGGGTCAGGTTCTGGTGATGGGAAGAATAAAACAATCCTTGTCCTCAGGGACCTTTCGTTCAACCAGCAGAGACATGCTTATGTGTGTGTGTGGGGGGGAGGGGCCTGTTTCATTTCTCTCTGTCACTAGGGTCTGCACACAGTAGGCATTTAATAAATGCCTGCTAAATTTTGCTTCACTTTATAGTGAGGATTAGAATGGATTGAATTAAAAGTAACAGCAACAAAAAAGCTTTATCAGGAAAGGCAAGTCCTCTAGGGAAGAGAGTGTACAGGTGAGGAGCCAGGGTGATGTGAGCAGGGAGATGCAGGCATCTTCTATCTTTGGTGGGCTATGGTGGCAGAAACATGTAAAGTCAGGCCACAGAATATTTAATCACATCCTTACATGGAGGTATTGTCCACCTTTTTCCATCCCTCTTGAGAAGAGGCCAGTTATGATTGTCCTCTATCCTGCCCTTGTGAAGGCACAAGTGTGCTGGAGTGGGGGGTGCCGGGCCCATCCAGCTGCAGCGAGGGCTGCCAAGACCACCGAGGACCCCTCTCTTGCCACAGCAATGCTCCCACATCTGAGCATTCCCCAGCTCTGGTTCAAGGCATTTACAAAAGGCCTCACTGGAGTCCTCATGCTGCTCCTCCCTCAGACAAAAGGACCCCAGATGTTCACTCTGGGAATCCTGGGCCGCATCACCCCCATCACCAAAGCTGGCAGGTCTGGGTCACTCTGGGGCAGAGAACCACAGCCAACAGAGCTTGGTCTATAATCCCGGGGCTGCTGCGATGTGTCCCGCCCCACTGATCTCCTCTGCATCTCAAGCTTCCTCATCACTGCAGGCGGCAAATTCTATGTCAATCACGGTGATCCACATACAGATGAAATCAGGAAGAACTGTGAAGCAAAGAGCAGGGCAGCTACAGCCAATTTGTGTCTTCTAAGGGAGAAGATGGACAATCCCCGGCCCCAGCTGGAAGGGACAGAAGAGGAAGGGTGATAGGTCCCAGTGGGAGGTGGCAGTGATGTAAGGTTTGGCAGGGACAAGAGGAAGTCCCAAAGTCTTCCAAAAGAAAATTGAAAGAAAGAAAGATAGCATGGTGTGCCCCTGGGAAGGAGTTCTCCAGCCTTTTCCACCATCAGGCTCTGGGGCAGCCCAAGATTCCAAAGACACCCTTCTCGTCTCTGCTCTCAGACATCTGGTCAGCTCCATTTGAAGCTAATGGCCATTGCACTGACATCTGAGGCACCATGCCGCCATTTCCCCTTTGCACATGTTTTCTTAGTATCTTGGTCCCAAATAAACTTCCTCCCACCTCCCCCATCTCCTTATTCCTCTAGTCTAACACTAATAGGATCACAGGAGCATAAATTTAGAGCTGGGAGGGGTCTTGGAGGCCACTGAACACACCCGCCTAGTTTTACAGATTGGGAAACTGAGGCAAAAAGGTTAAGCCACTTGCACAGGGTCACACAGACAGCATGGCCAGTACAGAGGACGATGGGTAGTGTGAGTTCTCGGCCCAGAGGTCACTCTCCATCTATCATTCCACTCATACGTATATCCACAGGTCACCCCACAGGCGCATTCACCCAGCTAACCTGCCACCTCCTCCACCAATGTACACATTGTGCTGCCCCCTCCTGCCCGACTTGAGGCAAGTCTCAAAGGATTATCTCATCACCTGCCATCAAAGAAGTACCTGTGGTGTTCAAAGCCCCTCACAGCCTGGCCCCCTCCTACCTTAACACCTCACCCCCTTATGTCCTTGTTCAGTCATTTCAGCCGTGTCTGACTCACTGTGACCCCATTGGGAACTTTCTTGGCAAAGATCCTGGAGCAGTTCACTCTTTCCTTCTCCAGCTCACTTTACAGATGAGGAAATTGAGGCAAACAGGGAGAAGTGACTTGCCGAGGGTCACACAGCTAAGTGTCCAAGGCTGGATTTGAACTCAGGAAGATGAATCTTCTCAGGCGTGGAGGTCTGTGTACTCTGATGCCCCCAGCTCCCTGCGGTCCAGTGGCACTGGTCTCCTGGCTGTTCCTCCTGCCAGGGATGCTCTCCCTCCTCATCTCTGTTCCTGACTTCTGTGCCTTCCCTCAAGTTCTCTTGTGAAGGAAGCCTTTCCCAGCTCCCTTCCCTCAGTGGCTCTCTCCATGGTGTCTTGCACAGGCCTGTTGGCTCCCTTATTAGCTGGAGCTCTGAGACCAGGTGCTGTTGCCTCTTGCCTTTCTTGCCTAGCATGCCTAGGTGCTTAATAAATGCTTTCTGACTGACTGATCCCCTCTTTCTCCATCACTAGAGCTGAGCTCAGGCCATTTGTGGGGAGAATCTGAGGACCTGGATGTAGTGATTACTTATGCCCTGGACTTCCTAGTTAGCAAGGTCACTAGACCAGTCCATCAGTGAACGTTAATCAGGCACCTGCTGTGTGCCAGGTACTGAGATAATGGAGGTAAGTCACTCTGCAAACTCCACATCCTGACTGGTCAGCGCCGTGGTCCTTGGGACACCAAGGCACAGTGGACAGCCAGGACGCTAACTCTGCCTCTTCATATCCCCATCATGCCTGAAGAAGGCATACTCACGGATTCCAGCCCAAGTCTTGGGGGTTCACATATAGAATCCCAGCTCTGGACACGGTTGCAGGCGTTGCCGTCCGTAAGTGGCTAATCTCAAACAGGAGCCTCATGTGAGGGGTGAGGGCCACCCGCTCGTTACTGGCCAGCGTCAGGACCTGGATGGGAAATGGCCACAGTCATTCCAGGGTGTGGGATGGTGTTCAAGCACGAGAGCCAGAGACAAAACAGGACAGTGTCCAAGTAGGGGAGCCTGAGGTGTGAGGTGGCCAGCCCTGGTCAGAGGTCCAGGTGGAGTGAGGTCTGAAACCACAGCCTTGGCTGGTATCAGTGCTGGGTGCTAACTGAAATGACCAACCCCTGGGAGTTTACCAGTTCACCAGTGGGAGACTCCCTTCACTGATGGAGGCTGGCAACTCTCTAGGGAGAGTGAAAACTTCTTAGGCAGTTTTGGATTAACTCCTCCCCCCTCCCCAATACTGCTGTCAATTGGCAGCAAGCCCTTTCTGATTTCCTGTCTTTGTGGGCTCCTCCTCCCTGCCCGTGGGAGTCAGGGACAGCCTGAGCTCACTCTTCCTCCCTTGCTTTGGGACCCTTCCTCTGTTTCCCTTGCTGTCAATCAGCATCCTTGTTCTTTGTAAACCTATTTCCCAGTCACTGGGAGATACTGGTGGGCTCCGTTGTGACCTGCCATTGGTGAAGATTTTGGTGCTGAGACTTGAGTCTACCTCTCAGCCAATGAGAGAGGAGACAGTTGGGGAAGGAGGCTTGACTGTGTTAGGGTTTAAAACCCTGCTCCCTCCATATTGCCTTGTCTCTTCTTCATGCTCAGTCATGGGGAAGATTGCCCTCTTCTCCCGGGGAAGAGAATAAACTCCTGTTTTTATCCTAAGAGATCTCCGCATTTTTAATTAAATTTTTGGATGGGGTTTTTCATCCCAAGCACACCTCATCTCCACCCTAAAGTCTCAAGAGAGTCTGACACACAGAGGAGCAGCATCAAATGCCTGGAGTTTGCACTCAATATGTGTTAGGGGCAGGATATGAACCGAGTCTTCCTGAACCTAAGGTCCTCTATCTACTACAAATAGCTACCTCTCCACCAAAACCTTATTCATTATATCCGGAAAGTCAATCATTTTCCCAGTTGTTAATCTTTTACTTCACCTGGACCAATTCTTCCATTTTACAGATGAGGAAATGGTAGTCCAGAGGGGAAGTGACTTGCCCAGGGTCATACCTAGTGAGGGTCAGAGACAGAATTTGAACTCAGATCCTCTGACTCCAGGTCAGTGCTCTGTCCATGACTAGAGACTGACTTTGTATTTTGTACTTTCTGAGTCAAGAATGTGAATGGGGAGAGCTTTTAAGTTGAGACTCTCCAAAGGCTGTATTAGAATGCAAATCAGAACTTTTGTTTAGAGTGGGCTAGAGGCAGACCGGTCTTATTTAATTACCGGAATGCAGACAGGAATTTTTGTTTCGGGAACAGGCTGGGAGAAGCAGGTCGGAACTTTTGTTTGGGAATAGGGTGGGGACAAATCAATAGCAGACGGGAGTTGCCTCCCTACGTAAGATTGTGCGCCCCACCTTTTGCTCAAGCAGAAGCAAAGGATAGCGGGACAGAGGGACGAATTTTTCTTTGTTTAAATTCGCGCTGAAATGAGACTCTGCCCCTCCTCCAATGAGAAGTCAGGAACGCCTTGGTCTATCCCTGCGCTGAGTCTGTACCCCCGTTCTCACCCAATAGAAGTTAGGTACGACAAAAAGAATGTACTTTTTATGACTTTTTATGACTCTCAGGTTTTTTTTAAAAGAGGGCACCTGGAGAGGCTCTCTCTTTTTTTTCTTCGGACATGCATCGGGGAGGGGTCCCTCCCTGCTTCCAGGGTATTTAAAAAAATAAATATTCCTGTCCACCGCAAGTGCTCTTCTGCATTTCCTTTGATTGGGTAAGTGGGATTTCTGACGCACACAAATGGATGCCCCTTGAGGGCAGAGATGCCTCAGTTTCTGCCTCTATATTCCCAGCACCTCACACAATGCAGTAGAAGGCAGGAGGCCCTTAATGCTTGTTTGATGGAGCTGAAATGACATAAAAGAGGCCACGCTGCCCCTCCTAAGTCAGTGCTTCCAAGATGCCTGCTTTCACTGCTACAGATATTCCTTAATGGGTCCCTGGCTGCCTCATCAAGGGTGTGTTAGAAGCTGCCAAGGCCAGAAAACTTTGGCCTGGTGGCTGATGGCAGCCACTCTTCCTCCATGTCCACACTCATGAAACCCTAATGTAGCCAGGGTGGTCCTCAAAGGACAGGCATGCCCTGGCTCCACTGCCAGGGTCGATTCACCTCTGTTAAGTGCCTACTCTGTGCCAAGCCTGGTGGCTGAGGACACATTGACAAAAGTACCAAGCACCTGCCTCCAAGGACCCTGCCTATTAAGGGAAGAGACCATGTACGCTGGTCCACAAATAGATTTTGGAGGGCATCAGGCTAATTGAATCTAATTTGATAAACTACAGGAGCCAAGGAAGACTTTAGAGTAAGGGTGTGAGGTGATCAGAATGGTCCATTCAGGGACAGGCTTTGGAGCGGAGGGGAGGATGGATCAGAGAAGGGACAGACTAGAGACCCAGGCAGGGAGGAGAGACTCAAATGAGGAGGAACAGGAAGGAGGGGGTGGGTGGGGAGGCCCCTGGCAGGGAGGGACAGTCCTGAGAATGCTTGAGTGATTGATGTGGGAGAGGGAGGCCTTGAGGAACAATGCAGTTTGGAGCCTCCATGGGGGTGGAGATGATGCTAGTGTTCATATACGGCTTCAAGGTCTACAGGGTACTTTATAGATTTGATCTCACTGAACATCACAGCCCTGTGAGGCAGATGCTATGATCATGCTCACTTTACAGAGAAGGAAACTGAGTCTGAGGGATTTGCTGGGGCAGGAAGGGGGGGTATCACCCAGCTACTAAGCCTGAGGCAAGATCTAAATCCAATACTCCATCCACCGAACCATTTAGCAGCTATTTAAATTATGTCTATGTGATTTGAGAAGCTTTAGCACTTGAGGCATAGTAATCTATGCCAGTTAATAGCTGGGTTCCTCCATTCTTACGGGGACAAAGGCACTCCATTCTTCCCGAGAAAAAGCAGTTATCCATTTTCCACAAGACTTATAGCCCAGAGATGGAGCTAAAGCAATGTTTACTTGAAGATGAGGACTAGGTGTAAGGGTGGGAGAATGCAGCTCCTCTTGTGGGGGAGAGAAGAGCACTCTGGGACATCTAGAGGATTCCATTCAATTGTGGCTACCACTGGGAGCACGGTGCCATGCCCTTGAGGATTGGGTCGAACAAAGGAAGGCATGCCCCAGGGCCAGGAGGGGGGGATGGGCAGTGAAAGAAGGATGCAGGTAGATTAGGCTGCCATCAGGGACTGGGGAGGCTCAGGAGGAAATGCCACCAGGAAGGTGTTGTCCGCTGTCTTCAGATGACCTACCCTGAAGCAAAGACCAACAGACCGGCTCAGGTTCTGGTTTTCTAATGCTATGATGCTGGCTTGTGAAAAACATGGCCCCCACAGTCTTTCTGGGCTGCTTTCTTTGATATGAGGGAGAGTGTGGGTATTGAGAGTAGTGGAGAAGGGTGCTATGTTGGGGCATCATTGGTGTGAAAAAGCAAAAAGTTTTGATGAACTTTTTTTACAGAAAGAGAGAGGGAAAGGGAGAGAGAGGAAAAGGGAGAGAAAGAGGGAGACGGAGAGAGAGGAAGAGAGGGAGGGAGGGGAAGAGAAGGAGAGAGAGAGAGAGGTTTCTAGCTTCCATCTATATTAATAAGCATTATATGGGTGCTGAAGGAGCACCCCAAAGGACCTTGAGTCATAATGGCGCCCCAACAAAAAACCCAGGGTCAAAGACAAGAAAGTGAAACTGAGCTTAGTGAAGGAAAGCGTTCTTTGAACAGAGGAGACTCAAGCAAAACAAAAGTCAGCCCAGAAGGGCAGCTCACCTGGTTATCATCCATCACTGTGTTGAGTGACTCAATCCACATGGGATCAATGTCTCCATCCAGAACTATCCATTTGGGCCCATCATGCAGAAGACTGGCTTGCTCTCTCAGGAGTGACGAAAAGAGGCCTATAACAAAGGATGTTTAAAATTCTAGTGCGATTCTAAATCCGTCTGTGGCAATGAAATGATACAAAATGATAATGACCAAGCTTGATCCCAAAGAACTGATTGGAAGAGAACGGTCTCCCTGCCTCTGCAGATGTGGGGGTTTAGGGACGTGGAACACTGCATGTAATGTCAAGCTTTTTCTTTCCAGTCATCTTTGCTGATTTCTCCTGTCCCTGGATCCCTTTCCCTCCTCATCTCCCACCTCTTGGCTTCCCAGCCTTCCTCCTAATACCAACTAACATCCTGCATTCTGCAGATGTCTCTCCTGGTCTTCCTTAATCTAGGAGCCTTCTAAGATTCCCTCCAAGTTAGCCTGCTTGTATTTTGTTTGTAGGTAGCAGTTTAACAGTTGTCGTCCCTATTAGACTGGGAGCTCCTTGAGGACAGGGATTGTCTTTATCCCAGTGCTTACCAGTACTCGGTACACAGTAGGTGCTTAATCCATGCTTGCTTTTGTGATATATTGGTTAGTTTTGTTGATCTGTTTTCTTCCATTAAAATTTTTTCATTAGAGCTAGCTCTTGGGGTAGGTGCAGGGGAAAGGCTAGATTAGGACATGTAGGTGGTGTTCAATGATCAATAAAAATTTATTTCAAAAAGTTCAAATGTAGCATTTTTACCTGAAAAGATTTTTAGAAATAAATTATATGTACTGAGATTATTCCTTCCATATCCTCATTAAGGGAAAACAGCTCAGTGACAAAGTTTTGCTTGGCTCTATGGTCGAGGGCACTGTCACCATATATTTATGTAAATATAATTTAAGTGGGATAAATACATTTATGTTAAAAAGGGAATATGTATTTCAAACTTGATTTTTCTTAAAGGAAAGGAGGACAGAGAGGAAGAAAAGAAAATACTCCTTTATTACTTTGTGGCACAAAATCCTACTCTGATGTTTTAAGATAGCAGCAATGCAGGGTTCTTGAAGGCTGTGCCAGCAGAGTGGCCAGTCCTACCTTGCTGGAAGGGCTTGGAAGACTATCCCAGCAACAGACTGGGTCTGCTTCTTCAGAACCAGGTCAGCTAATGACAGAGAGAGGCTCATTCCCATGAAGCTGGCCACGGGGTAATTAATTCTTTGGCCATAACAGCCCATGAAACAGTGAAAAATATAAAATGGGCCTCAGTCCTGGGTGGCCCCATTTTTGCTGCTGCAGTGAAAAAGGAAGTAGCTGAGAAGTTGTTATAGGAAGATCTTCCCTGCCCCCAGGCCCTTTGCTTAAGTGGCTTAAGTGGCTCTGAGAACCTTCCCCTATTTGAAAGTATACTCTGCCCCCTAATAGGCTGCATGTGGTCACATGGAGCCTGTGGCAGGAGGCTTGTTTTTCGGGAATGCCCACACCTTATTACTTTGCAATTGGGCAGTGAGTCAAGAGGGCTGTGACAGTCTCCAAGCCAGGAGAAGGCTATATACACGCCCTGATGTGAGGTTTTGCTTTGGGGCTCACTTTGAGAAGAGTTGTGTGGTTTGGCCAGACAAGACTCTGGGAAGCCATTGAGCACCCCCTTCCCTGTCCCGCTTTGAAAATGGTTGGTGCTTCCCTCTCTGGTAACTGAATAGGTATGGATGTAATGGTCAGACGCTGGAAGCCGTCTGCTGATCTGTTTCTCTATCTGCTTGTAATTTGTGTTTTGTATTCTATTTGCATTCTCTGAAGTTCAGGTGCTGACTTTTCCCCCTGAACTAGGTAAATGATATGTTTGATTAAAGTAAGATGGTTAACCCATTTTGAGTTGCTTTCCTTTAGAAAAGCAGATCTAAGAACCTGTGCTAGCAGCCATCCTGGGTATGCTAGGGTGCTTGCTGCTACAGAAGTACAAAGTTTTTTTTTTTGCTTTTTTTTTTGGAGGGGGGAAGGCACGCAATTGGAATTAAGTGACTTGCCTGAGGTCACATGGCTAGTGTGTGTTAAATGTCTGAGGCTGGATTTGAACTCAGATCCTCCTGACTCCAGGACCAGTGCTCTATTCACTGTGCCACCTAGCTGCCCCTAAGTACAAAGTTTTTAGGCCATCTTTCAGCCTTAACTTAGTTGTTGATACCCTACAATGAGAGCCTTGTTCAATAACCAGTTAGTAGACCTTCTCCTGGAGGGACTAAATTGTATCGGTCTTGGCATTTTCATTATCATCAAAACCAGAAGACAGAAGGATATTTCAGCTCAGTAGAGAACTCTGGCTCCTTTTGGAGAGGTGAATAAAGAAATCAGTGGAGATGGAGTTGAAGGCAGCATTGGTCCTGGATGGGCTGTGTCAATCTACTCTTCTATGACTTCACTCACCATCCCATAGATTTCCCTGGTCATCACTCCCCTATGTGCATTGTCATCCACATTTGGATATAAACTCCTTGAGGGCAAGGTTTGTCTTTGCTTCTACATGTATAATCTCCATACTCTTGGCACATAGCGAGCATTTGGTAAATGATGTTTTCGTTCATCCATTTCATAGGATTGGATTAGAAAGGTCACCTATTCCAATCCCCTCAATCTGGAAATTTTCCCACAAGTTAAAGTATTTTCTAGTCTTCACTCAATCTTGATTTTTTTCCTCCCATCCTGCCTATCCCTCTCAAAATGATGTGTTCATTTAATTGGTCCAGATAAGTAGCCTGATGATTGCTTAAAAGTTATTGGCTGGTACATGGGAGAACCAGCTGCACCCCAAAATCTTGGGTGATCATGGGCAAATTTCCCTGGGCCTATAAATCATTCTCTCATAAAATTCTAAAATCCCAGGGGCCTGTGATTTTATGACATGGCTTTATGTTGGCTCTGTATGTAATTCTGAGAGAAGAGTTTTGAGCATAGCAATAGTACTAGAAGAGTGTTGGTCCCAAAGGGACAACTATCAAGTGGAACAATCTTTTGGAGAGAAAAGTTTGGGTCTATTGGGGGTTCTGTTAATCTTCCCTGTCATACCTTATGATCCAGAAGAGGTAAAGCCTGAGATAATGACAGATGAAAGGGAAGGAGGGAGAGAAGATGGAGACCACCAAAGAAGGGAGGCTCTCTCCATCCCTTAGAGCTCAGACTTGTGTGCTGGTCTCTGGGCAGGTGGGGTATGACATCTGTAAAACTCCATGAATATCAATGAAATGCACCAAATTCATCTTATCCTCACTTGAATTCAATCCAATAGCCCCTATTAAGTACCTACTATGTACCAAGCATGGAATATTCAAAGACCAAAAGGAAGTATCTTCCCTGTCTTCAAGAAGCTTACATTGTATTGGTGGGATACACCATGTAAATAAGCCAGCATATACATGACAATTTGATGGGGGAGATAGCTCAGATAACTAAGGGGGGAGGGAGAGGTGGAATCAGGGAAGGCTTCCTATGAGAGGTGACACCTCTGCTAAACCTTGGAATAAGCTCATGATTCTCCAACATAAAGATAATTCAGTCTTGGGGAACAGTATGTTCAAAGAAATGGAAATGGGATGCCCCCAGGGCAGAGGATGGGTTGGAGAGGGGAGGGACTGGGACATGAGAGAGAACCCAGGACTCACCATCTTTCCATTCTCGAGTGGCATGATGGATGAAGCCAAAGAGCTCATCTGTTGTCACAGCCTTGGGGTTTAAGTCGTTCCAAACGGGCTTCTGTTTCATGTTAACGTAAGTTTGATTCAGAGTCCTCAAAATCTAGAGAGAAAAGGCAAAAGATTTAAGATCATTTATTTTTATTTTTCATATATACTCACAAAAAGGAGTCATTTTCCTCAGTTTTTCCAACTTTGAGTCTCACAGAATGTAGCATCATGGGATAGCCGATTCAGAGCTAGAAAGAACCTTACAAGTCACTGCGAGCACTCCCCTAATTTTACAGGCTAGGAAACGAAGCACGTTCACCTAGAAGATGGTGTTCAAATGTAGGGCTTCCAGAGTCCAAGTCCAGTGCTCTGCTCACCACGCTGAACTGCCTCGCAACAAAGGCAACATCCGCACCCACAGTCACCTTCTCTACAGTTTCATTTTGTGTTCTTCGTGACAGGCAGCTATTGCTTTTAACTCAGGTTCAGCATCAATGTTTTTACATGACTAGTTATTGTATAGATGTTCTCTTGGCCCTGCTATCTTTGCCTCACTCAAGGCAATTTAATAATTGTGGTTCAGTCATTTTCAGTTGTGTCTGACTCTACATGACCCCATTTGAGGTTTTCTTTTCTTCAGCTCATTTTACAGATGAAGAAATTGAGGCAAAGAGGGGTAAGTGGCTGGCCCAGGGTGACATAGCTAGTAAGTGTCTGAGACCAGATTTGAACTCATGAAGATAAGTCTTTCTGATTCCAAGCCCAGCGTTTTATCCACTGCACCCCTTAACAATGAACAGAGCCAAAGGGAAACAAAGTTTTCTTAAACTTTTCTTTGTTACCCATCATATACCGTGCTTTGTATTATTCACTTCTGAAAGTGGAAAAAATAATCTTTGCACAACCATCATAAAACATCTGTCCTCCACACACATTCTTTACTCCTTGGAGCAAAGTAAAAGGCAAGAGATCTAGAGAGTAGACCACAAGCCATGGAGATGGTGCCACATCAGACCCTGTGATCAAGAGAAAAGTGCTCTATTTGGAGTTCCTGGAAGACCCGGGTCCAATCCAGGTTCTACTGCTTGGGGGGCCTCAGGCAGAGACATTCCCTCTCTGGACCTCAATTTCCTCGGTTATAAATATATAGACCATTGAGCTGTTTCGCCACACGAGCAAGAGGAGTTTCTTCATCTTTGATGGATGAGGACTAACTGGGGCAAGTGCAGCAAGGAGAAGGATCAGCAATTCTAGTGAAGGGGGACACTTCATTGCAGAATCCAGATGGCAGCTTCCTGAGCCACCCAGTCTGTCTGCCTGTGCTTCATTGTCCTCCCAGGCTGCGGTAAGGGACGCAGAGGTAACTGCCTGCCCCCTTTGGGAAAACAAGGAACCGAATCATGGGTTCTTTACGTTGGTCGTGTCTGGACCCCTCTGGCAGTCAAGACAGGGGAAGCCTTTAGGTCCCTCCTCAGGATCACGTGTTAAACGTGTAAAAGTGTCAAAGGCAAACAATTATATTGACAGCCTCACAACGTTTTAAAAAAGTCAAGCTCACGGACCTCTGGCTAAGAAGCCCTGAGCTAAATGCCTACAGGCTTCCCCGGGGGTGTCGTGAGCACTGAGCACTTCGGTGAACTGTGGAGAGACAGGAACGATGATGAACAGGTGAGCAGCCCCGTGGCTGAGGGAGACTCAAGAATTATTCTTAGCAACTCCAAATCAGATAAAAACCATAGGATTGAATTTTGTTTTTCTTTCTTGGCTCGTTTCTGAAACTCATTGGGACGTCATCCTGGGCCTGGGAGAGAGCTCCTGGCTTGTTTCCCTTCTGTGGTTTTTCCCCAGCAGAGGAGTCCTTTTGCAGGCCTTCCCCTTTGCTGAGGCATTTCTGATTTAATTCTTCAGCTAAGCAAGCGTAGGGAAAGATGCACAAGCCAGTGGTCGCCCATCCAGTCCTATTATTTTTACTTGTTGACCTTTAAATGCGTGCCAGCCTAATGACCAAGAAATCCAAGCCACGCGATGGTATGAAGACCATGCACTTTGGGGTGACGGGGTGAGTCCCCTGGTCTTGGAAGAAAGTAAAACCTGGGAAGATGAGCCCTACAGAGGAACCTTGAAGATGCTGCTTTCTCTCTCATTCCTTTTAGCTTTGGGCTCAATTCACTTCCATCCAGCAAACATATAAAGCATCTACTGCATGCCAGTCACCATCCAGGTTACTGAGGACACAATGACAAAAGAGAAAAGCTTCCTGCTCTGGAGGAGGGTACATTCGATGGGGGAATGGGCTCTAACAGACCCGGTATGTCCACAGATAAAAGTAACACAAAGGAGACAGAGAGAGCAAAGAAGACATCCAGACAAAACGCTTGAGGAGCGCTTGACCTGTATTTATGGACAAAGACCAAATCATTCTTTCATTGTTCAATCAATCAACAACCATTCATTAAGTGCCTATTGTGTGCTGAGACAGAGAGCATGGTAGAGAGTCAGCTTTGACTCCACAGAGATCTGGGTTCGAGACCCAACTTTTGACACGTTGTCTGGGTGACCCCGGGCCAGTCACTTGACTTCTAAGTTGCAGAGAGGATGTTAACTTGCGCTGTACAGGGAGTTTGCTCACCAAGTTCCCTCTCACAAGTCTGGTCCCTGTCCCTACCTGATTGTGGGTCAGAGCCTGGGCTTGATATCAGGACTACAGACAAGGTTAGGAAACTTCCTTCCTTTTAAGAGTTTCTTGCAGGTGCCTTCCTAGTGTTCAGACAGCCCTTGATTTAAAACTGGCAAGAGCTCAGATATCACTGGTTGACCTGTAGGGGCCCTTCTTGGTCTAAATCCATGATTTTCTATTCATCTAGTTCAACCCTCGAAACAATACACTTTGCAAAACAATACACTGAATATTGTTAAATACCTTCTATGAGATTTTATGTGCCTTGATTTACAAGTGAGGGTGCTGAAAGTTCCAGAAGTGACTAATGTGGGCAGGGGTAGGACCTGAACCCAGGACCTATGACTTTAAATACTAATGTTTTTTTCCATTATAGTATGTTCCCACTTGTATGGAGAATAGAAATGGAGATGGCAGGAAGGAGAGGGAATAAGCATTTATGTGGCACCTACTATGTGCAGGCCCTTGTGCTGACCACTTTTAAAAAAAATAAATTTTGTCTCCCTGGATCCTGATTTAATTTAAGATGGCCAAGGGAGGCAAAGACTTGACAAAATAAGGCAAAAATCAGATGCTGGGAGCCAGACTTTTTTTTCCTAATAGCTTTTGAATGCTCTGTTTGTCTTATACAAAAAATACCAAAACTTAAAAAAAAAAAGTGAAAATGTTTAAGACAAAGCGTGAAAGAGCTGCGGTCATTCTAAGTTTGCTTTTTACTTAAATTTTACTTTTTACCAAAAGAGGAGTTGATGCTTAATTTTCCCCTCAGTGCACCAACTGCGCCTCTAAATAGGGCTCTTATCCTGATAATGCACGAGAGAGAATTTTTGTGATTTTAATATGCAAATACAATGCAATAAATGCACACAATCCAATGAGCCTCCTGTTCTGAGGCCATGAACTATAATCAAATAAAATTTGATATTCCTGGATGGGCTGTGTCAGCCTACTCTCTAGGGCCCCACTCACCAGCCTAATAACATTCAAAACCAAATCCCTCCCTGGCTGACCATTGGGTAGCTACATTTCTATCTACTAGAATGGCTTCCCCAGCTAGGATGGAGATTGACATATAGTAAGTGCTTGAGAAATGCCTTTTTTCTTCATTCATATGAATTAAGAAGAAAAACTATTCTTTACAGGCAAAAAATTTTTAAAAAATCTTTGTGTAGTCATGAAAAAATCTGACCCTAATACAATTGCTCTTCCCCTTAAGAGCAGAAAAAGATCTTGTGAGTAGCCCACAAGCCAATTTGCCATACCTTGCTCTTCCCTGTCCCTGCATTTCCTACCACAAAGACTGAGTGCCGCACAGCTAACAGCTCCTCCAGTTGAACTACCTGCAAAATCAAAAGAACAATCATTATTTTCTTTTAATGGTATGATAATGAAAAGATGACGGGTAAACATTTCTAACCACTGCTTACAAAGGAGCCTCCCCCATCTTCACTGATCATCTATTCATCTCTCCCTGTTTTCATTCCCTTTCTCTCCTCTCTTTAGTGATTTAAAGCCTTGAAAAGCCCATCTATGATCTGTGTGCCTGTGTCCTCTCCTCTCTATTGTCTGGCTCCTGATCTCATCATTCCACCCAAGCTGCTCCTACATTAGTAACTTACATCTCTACAATGCCCAATTTAATGGTCCTTGCTCAACTCTCATTCTCCTTGGCCTCTCTGCAGCCAGACACTGCTGGACACTCTTCCTTCCTTGGCATTCTCTTCTCTCTAGGTTTTTGGGACATCTCTCTCTCCTGGGTCTCCTCCTACCTCTCTGACTGCTCCTTCTCTGTCTCCTTTGCTAGATCCTCCTCTAGATCATGCCTCCTAACAATGGGTGTCCCACAGGGTTCTGTCCTGGGTCCTTTCCTCTTCTCCCTCTAGACTATTTTGCTTGGTGATCTCATTAGCTCCCTTGGTTTTAATCACCATCTTTATGTGAATGATTCTAAAACCTACCTTTTCTGCCCCAATCTCTGTGCTGACCTAAGTCTTGCATCTCCAGCTGCCCAATAGACAGCTTGAACTAAATTTCCCAAAGACATCATAAACTCAATGTATCCCAAGCTGAACCCAGGGTCTTTCTCCAAAAATCACAGCAGCTGCCAATCATGTCTTGTACTGTAGAGGGCACCACCAAATCACCTAAACACTCAGCCTCAGTTTCCTTCGCTACAGAATAAGTGTGATAATAGCACCTACTTCACAGGGTTATGATGAGGATTGTATAGTCATAGATTCAGAGGCGGGAGGCCCTTTGGAGGCCATTTAATCCAAATGCTTCATTTTTTAGAGGAAACTGAGGCTGACAGAGATTAAAAGTCTTGTTTAAAGAAGGACACGAAGGACATAAAAGGAACAGGATTCAAATCGAGTCCTCAGCCTCTAAATGTAACACACTTTCTACTCGCCACCAAGTCTTGAGGCTCTCCATGGATGTCAACCTTATGAACCACTGTGGTGTGAGCTCAGAAAGTAGTTACTATTCTAGAAAATCTAAAGGGATCGCTTCATAAGCAATCTACATATCTGGGGTGTGTTGGAACCAGCTCATGAAAGTCAATTGTTAAATTTTCAGTGGGAGGATTCATACCTTGGAAATCAGCAAATGCTACAGATTAGAACTTGACATATTCTTCTGTTGATTGTCTAGCCTTTTTTTTGGGAAGGCAGTTGGGGTTAAGTGGCTTGCCCAAGGTCACATGGCTAGCTTTTTTGTGTTAAGTGTCTGAGTGCTGGATTTGAACCCAGGTCCTCCTGACTCCAGGGCTGGTGCTCTATTCACTGCATCACCTAGCCGCCCCTGATAGTCTAGACTTAAAGAGATGGAGAAAATCTTAGGGATATAGATTAAAATTAAAAGTGTGTTGTGCATATGCTTTTTAAAGAGAGCTGATTGTTAAACATTTATTAACACACTGCTATGGCATATGTATTTATATTCTATGGCATCTATATTTATATTCTATATATTACATATGTATATATTCTATATTGATACATGCATAAATATTTAATATTTAAAATATGTGCATATGAACACATTTGCATGTAGGTACATATGCACATATATGTATATATAATAAACCTTCATATAAATCTTTAATTTTTAAAATCTATGTCTATGAATGTGTGTGTTTTTATAGGCACATGTGCCTGTGTTTTTACTTTGAGGATAAAGCTCTCTTCGGGCTGCAGGCAGAGTTCCAGGGTAGACTGGCGAACCATTTGCTCGAACTGTATTTCCTTCTTCCTGGGAACATCCAGGGCTGGAAACAGGTCACTGATCAGCCCCATGAACACAGGAATGTCGTCTGTCACAATTTTGGGCAGGTTGAAGTCTCTGAGTGCCCTCATCAGTACCTAGGAGAGGGGTCAAAGGCCCACATGTCAAAAGCAGATGCAGTCACACCTGTCTGGGCTTAGGCAATCATTTCAGAGACCAGAGGCTCTTGCCCCATTCTGGGCTGGGGTGCCCTTTGTTTGGGGAGTTTGAATACTGCTCAGCTCATTGGGAGAATCCCAGTTCACACCTGACCAACACACATCAGTGAGAGAGAATGTGCAGAGATGGCCCCAAATGTCTCCTTCCTCTGCTGTCCCTAACCACCTTTGGATCATGCCAGAGATCTCCCATTTCTCAGCTTGTAAAGCATCAGTGGTGGCCGATGCTGGCTGCAACAAGCTCCCTGGACACAGATACTCCAGTAGAACTCTCCCTGACGCCCCTGGTCAGGGCAAAGGGGGACCACAATGTCCTTGACGAAAGCGGGGCCTCTAGAAGGAGCATAGGCTACAGTGAAAAGAGCACTGGCTTTGGCATTCAAGGCTTAGATCTCCCTGGGCTGCATGCACCCTCTCTCAGCTCAGTTTCCTCATATCTAAAATGAGGGAGCCCTAGACACCTTTTGGGATTCCCTCCAGCTTTAGCTCTTCAAGTCAACAGCGTCCTACATACTCAAATGGAAGAGAAGTGACATGTGAGAAGTCTGAAGGAGAAAAGCTAGAAATACCCTAAAATCTGGTCAGGAAATGTCCACTGCAGCCAGGCTGGCTTGATCACTCAGGTCAGGACACACCCGTGGAAATAAAGAGCCACAATGGTGTTCTCGCTGTTCTCCCCGGAGCATGGGAAGCCCACAGTAGGCACCAGCATTACCGTGGCATGGAGAAAGAGAAGGCTTGTTCTCCAGCTGTTCTGAGGGGACGGGGGCAGGGCAGTGGGGGGTGGAACAGTTCATTGGTATCATTGTTCAAGGCCCTCTGGCCTACTGATGCCAGTCATGTAGCATGAAGGAAATAAGATGAGAAGTACAAGTAGCAAGAGGCCCAGACCTCAGAGCTGTAAGGGGCTTCAGAAACCATCAGACAGAAGGACGGCAGGAGCTTGGAGAGAGGGCAGCGAGCACTGGCAGAGCCCAGCCCATTCGCCTTCTCATTTCAGAGCAGAGGACGCGGAGCTGAAGAGATCTGCTCACTGAGGTCTCAGAGGCAGCGAGCACCGGCCCTGGAGGCTGAACCGGGCCTCAACTCTGGAGCTCACTCTCTCGCTGGGTTGTACCCTCCTCCAAATACTTCTAGGCCTGCTCCTTGTCTGTCAATGAGGGGACTGGGCTGGCTGATAATAACAGAACCTGCCTCCCAGGGTTGTGGTGAGGAACAAGCGAGCTAAAATCTGCAAAGTGCTCGGCATGGCTCCTCGTACGCAGTAGGTACTTAATAAATTCTTGTTCCCTTCCCTCCCCCGTAGGATGACTTCAAGTTCCAAATCTATGATTTTATCAGCCAAAATCTGACCCACCACTACAGCTGCTCCAAGACGTTCTCATTCATCCTTGGCTTGAGCATTGAATTAAAAAAAACAAGATAAAAGCATTTATATGAGCACTTTTTGGTTTACAAGGTGATTTGTGGATGTGTATAAATAATCTCATTGTATCCTCAGAACAACCCTATGAAGGTAAGTGCTTCATTAACCCCATTTTACAGATGGGGAAATTGAGGCTGAGAGGTTGTAAGTGCCTGAGTCAGAATTTGAACTCAGGTCTTCTAGATTACAAGTCCAGCCCTCTCTCCACTATGCTACACAGCTGCTTGCTGTCAGTTTTCTTTAAGATTTCTAAAATGCTGTTCAATTATAAAGCATGGCTGGCTTCCAATTTCCTTTCCTCAAACCATAGCCTTCATCCGAGGAGCATTGGGACCTGTTTATCCAATAAAAACCTCACTAGCCTTCCAAATACCCAAACACATTAAATATATATTAAATATATACATGCATATACACACGTGTACAAACATACACACACGTGTAACATGTACACGTGTATATTTAAAGCCAAGCAGACTGCACCCAGTTCGGGGCCAAAGTGCTTCTACACAGAGCACTTAATGAAACTCCTCCAAATCCCTCTTTGACAACGCGGTACCTGGTCCTCAGGACGATTTTTATCCCCTCGTTTCAGGGAACCAGCTACAACCAAGACCGATTTCACTGCGCGAAGTCCCCAGTCATAATGATCCTACAACCAAGCAGAGAGAAATTTCCTGAAATAAAGACAACAAACAGCATGGGCAAAGATCCCATTGGGCATACGTATTGGACAAAAGTATTATGGTTCCTTCTGTCAGTGATGAGTTATGAGTTATAAAGATGGGAAGGAAAACTTCCTAACAATTAGAGCTATTCACGAGTGGAAGGGGCTGCCTCAGGAGAGAGTGTACTGTCCCCTCAGTGCAAGCAAAGGTTTAGGACCACTTGTCATCCATGAGGCATACAGCAGGGATTCTTTGTATAATGTAGGTTGGCTCAAATGGCCACTAAAGGCCATAGAATTAGAGATTCATCATTGAAAAAGATCTCAGACACCTTCTAGTTCAACTGCTTTATTTTGCACATGAGAAAATAGGTGCAAGAAAGTTAAATGACTTGACCACAGGCATTCAGGCAATAAGTGTCAGAAATGGGATTAGAACTCGGATTTTCTGACCATAGAGCCCACACTCTTTCCATCTCTTCTTCTATTATGACCTTGACAAGTTTACACTCTACTGTTTTCTTCCTCCCTTTTGCTTTCCTTTGTATCCTTAACACTCAGGTTGGTACTTGGTGCATAAGGGCTTAATGAAAGTTGACTGACTAACAGACCAACTGAGGGATTCTAGAGGGTACCAGATTTGTCTGACTACTAGTCTACCATTCTCTCTCCTACATCATCCTGCCTCTCAGAAGGTTCATATTCTTCAGTTGGAATTGTACATGAAGGGATGGAGAGAATTGGGGAATCTCACTATTGTTTGAACCCTAGTGCTTATGACTGGAGTCTCTCCCCCCCCCCCCGGAACAACTTTGACCCCTCATACTGAAGTCAGAATCTGAAGGGTCAGCATCAATCATGAAACTGTCATTTCCTTACCCAGTCCTGGCCTCTGTCCTTCACACAAATCCCAGCTTAGTATAGAGAAACAAATGTGTAATGAAAAACACCCAGAGCATTTCTAAAGACCAATATCATTCCAATACATAAAGAATCTATAAGAACTCCAGTGCAGAAAATCCTCATTGTGGGCAAGCCTTCCAAGAAGACAATTTGCAACCCATGGCTGAATTAGCAGATAAACCCCCACCTAGGAAGTTATTTGAGGTATAAGTGACTTGCTCAGGGTCACAAAACTAGTATGTGTCAGAGGCAGGATTTGAACCCAGTTTTTCTGACTGCAAATGCATCACTGTATTCCTTGTGCTAATGTGACTTCTACAACTGAACACTGAGGTTGTTTAGCCATTTTCAGTTGTATTTAATTTCATGATGCCTTCTGGGGATTTCCTTGATAAAACTGCTGGAGTGGTTTACTATTTCCTTCTTCATCTAATTTTACAGATGAGGAAACTGAGACAAACAGGGTAAAGTGCCTTGCCCAGATTCACATAGCTAGTGATTATCTGAAACTGAATTTGAATTCAGGTCTTTCTGACTCCAGGCCTGGAACTCTATCCACTGTTCTACCTGGCTGTCTATCAGTGTTGAGGACAGATAAAGAAATGTATGGCCAAAAAAAGATGAACCCAACATTTAGTGAGAGCAAGCAACAGCTCACATGCCTCCCAAGAGAAAGCAAGAAGGGTCCCCTTTATAGAGGGTACCTCCCTCCATTGCAGAAATAGGAAAGATTCTGGACAAGACTGGCTGGTATGGATTAGGTTGTGATCAATATTGGTGAAAGATTCTCCATCAATTAAAATAGTGATTAATATTAGGACTTTTAAAATCTAAGACAGAAAAGTGAGAGTAAACACACTATATAATAAAACCCAATGTTGTCTCATGAATTACTTGTTATTAAAAAAAAAAAATTTGGAAATACAGCTGAAGGCCATTCTTTTCCACTTCCCCACAAAGGGAATTCAAATGATCTGTTACTGAGCCTTGGCATTTCCAAATGGATTTCATTCACAGAAGCAAAGGTTTCCCAGATCCCCCTCATGCCCCTCACCTGCTTGGAAAGCAGCTCCTGGCAAAGAGTGTACAAGGTGATGAACTTGCGAGCTAAGAGGCGGGCATCCACAAAGCCCTCTGCCACCAGCAGGATTTCACAGATCAGTTCAATGTCAGGGGCTACCATGGCACAAGGTCTAAGAAAGAAACATACAGAGCTTCTTTTCTTAAACGGGAGAAGGACAAATTGCTTAAATCCAGGGATTAGTTTGTACCAACATTCTAACAAGCCCCAAGAGAGGCACCAATTATATGTGTCAATCAGAACTATTGAGAAAGTCTTTACTTTGAATAAAAAATTCACAATGGCTCAAGGCTGAAAAGCATAGATCCTTTCCAGCTGGACCCCATGGAAGACTCACAGCAATATCCCTTAAAATTGTGGGATACACAGGAAACTGTCATAGGATTACAGCTTTAGAAACAGGAGCGTCCTTCATGGCCGTGTAGTCTAACCCCCACGTTTTGCAGCTGGCATAATGGGACCCACAGAGGCTACTGACTTACCCAGGGTCATACAGATAGTAAGTGGCAGAAACAATATTTGAACCCAGACCTAGAGAGATACTATCACCCTCTTATAAGGAACCTCTGTTTAAGGTTTTCTTTTAGATGAAAATCTTTATGTAAAAGTTTGGGATTAAAGAATGTTAATTTTTTTCTTCTTTATAAAATGACCTCTCACCCTCCCTCTCTTGTCTGTTTGGTTTTCAAGTCATTTATGGGACCTTTGGAAAATCTGTTTAATGCTGAACTGAGAAAGGTTATCCGTGATTTCACTGACATCCAGATGAGGAAGCTCTCTGATGGAGACAGGTAAACACTTGCTCTAGAATTTATGGCTGTAAAAATTGGACTGGGGCACTGACTTGCTCAGGGTCACACAGTCAGTATTTGCCCCAGGCAGGACTTGAATCAAGTTCTTTCTAGCTTTGAGGCCACTACACCAGGTTGACTCTTGGTATCAGAAGAACTCTATTTTATTCCCAATTCTGACTCTAATTAACTTAGGCAAATTGCTTCCCCTCTCTGGCTCTGTTCCTGACTTTCCCCATTTCTTTCTCACTACGTCCCACAGACTTCCTTCCCCCTTGACAATGCTAGGGAGAACACCAACAGAAGAGCCCAGAGGAACCAAGTCTAGAAATTGCCCAGTGGTGCCTGTCAGCATGGGAACATTGGGGTCACTGGATTTGGAAGCAAAGAGGCCATCCCAATGAGGCCACACTAGAGCACTTGCCTGAAAAGGGCTTTGAGATTCTCAGGCAGTTCTGTCCGGCCAGCATAGCCAGGGTTCATTGTGATGAAGATGCCAACTGAGGGTTTCAGCTGAATGTCTTCACCCAGGAACATGAATCTACAGGATAAAAGCGTAACACAGTATGAAACACACATAGGCACTGCTTGTTCATCATTTGGAGGGTCTAAAATCCATGCTCTTCCTCAGAAGGGGAAGTGGATGATTAATTGGGAAGGTCGAGGCAGAGAGCAGAGAAGTCCAAGAGAGGCAAAGTGTTGAGGAAGGCTATGAGGGATTTGGGAAGTCTGAAAGCAGTAGGAAGGCCCTTTTACTTTTGCAAATATATTGGCACAACCAGGAGAGGAACAATGGAAAGGGAGAGGCCAACTGGACCTAGAGGAGGGAGGAGGGAGGAAGGGGAGAAAAAAAAGGAAGAAAAAATGAGATGGGAAAGTGGGTGGGTGTAGAAGAAAGGGGAAGTAGAAGAGAGGAAGAGGAGGAAACAAAACGTGTTCAGCTGAACCTTGTCTATAGTCTTAGCCTTGGACAGCTACTGGAGGCACTAACAATGGTGCTCAAGTATTTGGGTTAGTCCCATGACTGCTTCTTAGAAATCATTGAGGAACTACACACACACACACACACACACACACACACACACACACTTTTGTTTATGTAAGTTATATCTATCAATATTAGAAATTAAAACATTTTAGTATTATTATAAAAATAATTTTGACCACAAATGATCCAACTTTATGGAACAAATTGGTTAAAAGAGTAAAATGCTTACTGACTTTGGGAGTTCAAAATACTTTAAGCTTTATTGGAAGACAACTGCTCAGACAAAAGTTCAAGTCTGAAAAATGAATGGCACTGGACTTGGCATCAGAAAAGCTAGGTTCTAGTCTTGGGTCAGACACTTCCTAGCTATGTGACCCTGAACAAGACACAACCTCTGCCTCAGCTTCTTCACTTGTGAAGTAAGGATAATAATAATGACACCTCACTCTCAGGGTTGTTGTGAAGATTGAATGAGGTAATAATTGCCAAATACTTATATTAAGTGCTATATAAATGTTAGCAATTATTCTTATTGTTATCCTCTGAGTTACCCAGGATCTCACAGCTAGTATGTGTCAAAAGGCAAGACCTAGACCTGGGTTACTGTGACTTTGAGGTTGGCCCTTTATCCGTGCCATTATACTACTTGTCATAATGGAGGTCACCTAAGATAATCATGATGGGAAAAAGGAGATCAGCCAACAGTGCAGGGAAAGTAAGGGTTAATGACAGAGTCTGACATTGCTTGGGTAGCACAGAATCTTGACAGAGTCTGGGAAGAGGCCCCCGAGGGATAGGGTATGATTTTTGTAGAGAATCTACAAGAATCGCCCAGAATGAGAAGGTGCCCATACGGTCTAATCAGCACCAAGGACAGAGCACCCATACCAAAAATGCAATAAAACAGACTACAGAAGACAGGCCAAGGACCACACTGGCCCTTCAAACACTGGAATATGTTGAACACCAAAAGACCAACAGAGAAGGTGGGGGCCAAGGGGCATAGCTGGTCTTTGCTATTAATCTGACTCCTTTTGTGGGAGCATAGAATGCCAGAGCTGGAAGGGCCCTTGGAAGTCATCTTATCCAACAGATGAGATCTTAAAGGAATCCAAGAGACTGATTTGTTGGAGGTCACACAGGAGATAAATGTAGAGTTGAGAATGAACAGAGGTTCTCTGAGTCCAGCTCTGACATCTTTTCTGGTACCTCTTCAGCAAGGAGAGGGTAACTTCTGCTTCATTCTATATCTCTTTGTATTTGGGATATTCTGAGGGGAGGGGAGAAGAAAACCACCATGAAGGCATTACACACACACCTCTTTCTCTTGTTCCTGATGGCATCGTGTATCATCTTTACTTGTACGGCTACCACTGACAGAACCTCGACCGCCATCCGATTGAATTCATCAAAACACCCCCAGGCTCCCGTCTGGACCAAGCCTTTGTAAATATTGCCTATGGACTGAATGACACAGTCAGAGCCTAGATGTGAAATCTTCTTAGAGTGGGATTTTTTAATACTTATTCCCTCTTATGAGACACTCCCCACTTTACCTTATAATCCATCTGCTCGGAACAGTTGAATACATAAACCATCATGCCAAGGGCATGTCCCAGGTCCTTGGTTGTCTCAGTCTTGCCTGTGCCAGCTGGACCGGCAGGAGCCCCACTCATAGTGAGGTGGAGAGACTGGGTTAAGGTGATGTAACACCTTGAAATAATAGAAGACAGCACTTTTGTTAATAGATAACCAAGTACATCAACTACTAAGACCTGTCAACATGTGGACTTAGGCAAGAAGATTCTATCTAGTTCACTTTGTATGCATTTGTTTGCTTGTTGTCTCCCCCATTAGACTTGAGGGTACAGATTGACTTTTGCCTCTTTTTCTATCCCCAGTGCTTAGAATACTGCCCAGCACACAGTAAATACTTAACAAATATTCACTGATGGATTGATTCTAATCAGACCAATAGCATAAAGCCAGGGAGCCATTCCATTTTTGGTTGATGTGACTATTAATTATGATGCCCAAGGCAGCTAATTCCAAAGCTCCTTCAAATCAACTTGTGAAAACAATATAGGAAGTAGTAAAGACATATTCATTTGGGTGATGTGAATAAATTATTATGGTTACTAGATTTTATTTTATTTTATTTTTTTGCTTTTTTTTTTTGGAGGGCAATTGGGGTTAAGTGACTTGCCCAAAGTCACAAGGCTAGTAAGTGTGTCAAGTGTCTGAGGCCAGATTTGAACTCAGGTCCTCCTGACTCCAGAGCCAGTGCTCTATTCACTGTGCCACCTAGCCACCCTGATTACTAGATTTTATATCCTCCAAATTTTTACGCCTTGGAGGAAGAGCATTGGTAGCCCCACCCTAATCAGTATATTGATATAACTGAAATATTGCAGTAACCAACTTTCTTTAAAAAACAACCCCAAAAGCTTTAAAAGATGATTGAGAATAAAGGGATGCTTCATTAATTCCACTATCCGCTAGGAGCTGGGACTTTGGGTAGGAATATTGTGCAGCTTTCATGCCTATAGATGCTAGATCTTCCCTCCTACAGCTCTTATATGATTAATTCACATATTCATGTTCTGTATATATCTATGTGCACATATGATCTTCTCCAATATAATGTAAACCTCACAAGTATGGAGATTTTCATTTTTATTTTTGTATTTCCAGTGCCTGATACGTAGTAGCCACTTAATAAATGTTTATTCATTCATTGGTTGGTTAACACCCCTTGATGTATATTTAAAATGTTCTCACTTTCCCAAGAAAAGACTACTAATTAGCTGGTAATTTTTAAAAGATTATGGTTTATAAGGAAAACTCAGACTGACATCTGGGTGATGGAATAAATAGCTAAGAATTTACTTTGCCAAGTTGCTAATACATTTAGACATTTAAAAATGCAACAAATATATAAAACAAGAACAAGTTCAATTAAAATGGAATTTAGGACCTCAGTTTACCTATGGTGTTACATCTAATTGCATTACCATAATGATATTTTTGTGGGGGACATGGTAAATCAGGAGAAAGCAGAAGAAAAGACCCCAGTTTGAATCTTGTCTCTCCTTCTTTATACCTTGGAGAGAGACCTTGGAAGGAGAATTTTATCATGCTGAGCCTCAGTTTATCTGTAAACTGAAGAAGCTGGAATAGATATTATGTCTAAGTTCTAGTCTTCCAGTTCTAGTGCCCTTGGGAGAGCCCTTGGTATCTCTAGACCTTGATTTCCTTATCTGTAAAATTGGGGCGAGGCAGCTAGGGGGCGCCATGGTGCACAGAGCACTGGCCTGGAGTCAGGAAGACTTTCTTCCTAAATTCAAAGCTGAGCACAGCAAAATCAATGCCTTTGAATTGTGGTATTGGAGAAGATATGTGAGAGTTCTTTGGACAGCAAGGAGGTCAAGTTAGTCAACACTTAAATTAATTCAGACTCTTCACTAGAAGGAGAAATACTGAAACTGAAGCTTGAATACTTTGACCACATAATGAGAAGTGGGACTCATTAGCCCTAATGTTGGGAAAGATTGAAGGCAAAAGGCAATGGGAATGGCAGAAGACGAGATGGAAAGAGAGTGGCAGGGAAGCAACGAACGAGCTCGGACAGACTTGGGGAGACAGTGGAGCAGAGGAGGGCTGCCGTGTCTTTGGAGTCATGAAGAGCTGGACACACCTGAATGACTGAACAACAACAAAATTGGGGGTTGGGTAGGTAGGACCAGAACATGGCCTGAAAAATCCTGAGATTCTGATTCTTTGTAGCATGTATTGCTTATTGGTGATTCAGAGTCAGGAGGAGGCTTAAGGAGGAAGAATGAGATCATTTGAGTCCTGCCTCTGAGAAGGTGCCCATAGCCATGATCTGGTGAGGCAGGGAGGCTTCTGGGTAAGGCTCACCCTCTGGTCAGTATCAGAGCCAGATAGATGGATTTACCCCATTTCTTTCATGGTTAAATTTCCTCAATTTAGATAATTTCCTATTTTTAGAGCTTTTATAGGTTTGGGTTTTTCCTTATCATTTTTCTTCATGTTTCTTTTACCCTAAAGGCATCTACCCATACCCTTGGTAATTTTTTTTTCTAGCATTACTGTTATCCAATTTCTCTTTTTTCCCTAACTGGGGCTTTTCCCCAGGGTAGAAGATTTAGAGGTCACATACATAGCTCTGCTCTCCCACCACTATGGCCCATCCTGGGACCTATTCCCTCCTTTTTTTTTTAGGATAGAAATATCCCATTATCCCAGAGCCAGTTTCTCCTCCCAGAGCTTAGACGCTTAGTTTACCCTTTGAGGGAACTAGGACAACAAGTGGTTAATTGTGGGAATTGACTGAACCACACTGACTCCATCTTGTTACTCAATTCTAGAGCTAGCTCAGTTCAATTTCTATCCAATTATGGGCTAAGTCCAAATTCTCTCTTGTGAGAAAAATTAATTCAGTTGTGGGAATTGGGAGAAAACCTTATTGCATTGTTTGAACCTCGCCCTGTGGGGCTGGGAAGCTGGACCATCTCTATGGGCTGCTTAAAGAGCCTTGACCAAGGACCTCAGTTATGCTGTCCAGAAGCCCAGTCAGATTCAACAGCTGATACAAGGCGTTTTCTCACAATTGGACAGTTTAAGCAACCCATGTCTTATTTGAAAACTGGTTACATACTGACTGATCAGTTGCTTCTATTTCCCCTTTGACTGCTCAAAGACATGGGGAGAATGGGACATTTTTTCTGAATTAAAGAAATTGCATCTATTCACTCTCCCTCTCCCAACTTGGAAAGTCCCTAATATTTCATCCAAATAGAAATCAGATTACCTAATGCTGTATTGTTCCCTTTTAATTAAGTGACCTCATCTGATTGTTTTTATTGTATAAAAAGTCTATCTCCCCCTGTATTTGGAGTCCAGGCTTAAGCTGAGGAGGTCTGGTTCTGCTTCGGTGGGTAATCCCCATGCATTGCTTAATAAATTGATATGCTTGGAAGACTGAACCTTTCTTTCCTCAGTCATTTCATCTTTCAGCCATCACAGTTTTGAAGAGCCAGCTAGCCATCATTGGCCAGTCCTTCAGCAATGTAGACTGCTGATTTGGGAAGAGGGCTTTTCCTCCTCCGGGACCACACTCCAGGGAAACTCCCACAGGGCCACCCTTAGCACCTGTCCCAGACACAAAATTCATGAGGGACAACTCAGCCCTCTGTCCCATTCACCATCCAGCCTAAACCACTGTAAAGGGGCTTCCCTCCCACCTCCAACTCTTACCCATGATGAAAATGTAAAGTTATAAATATGTATGTGTATATATATATATATATATATAATTATTATTATTAACTACATCCAACTGGGAATTAAGATATACAGGCACTGGGGTAGGGAGACCCATCTTGCCCTACTGGAAAGTCAGAGGGGAGGGGGAGGACATAGGAGAGAGCAGATTAGGGGAGGGGTTATACAGTGGGATGGCTGTTTTGGGGTGGTGGGTAGGGGAAAGATGGGGAGAAAATTTGTAACTCAAAATCTCATGGAAATGAATAATGTAAACAAGAAAATAAATAAATAAATTTATTTTTTAAAAAAAGAAAATGTAAAGTTATTACCTGTCAGTTAGAGGAGTAATAACAAGGCGAGAACTGTTTCCCAAGTATTCATAAAAGTATTGGAACTGAGCATCACAGATATTGACAAAGCAATGCTTCTGAGCATCATCCCATCGGTGCCGGAGCTGGGACAGCCATGCAAAAGCCTGGGAACTGATGACCTAAGGACATGGTACAGGGAATCTGAGGTTACAGGTTGTTGTTGGTGTTTGAGGAAAGTGGACCTTCAAAAGTCAACTTTACTGACAGGCATGTCACAACAAAGACACTCATCGATAAAAAGTTCTTTTTAGTTACTGCAAATTACAATCACATACAAAGAGATGACAATTGTGGCCCAGTGTCTAGAGAATTAATTGACCCTGGAGCCAGGAAGACCTGTGTGCTAGGCCTGCCTGGACATGAGCTGACTGTGTGACCGAGGAAAAGTCACTTAACTTCTCAGTGAAGTAGGCAACTAAGACTTTAAGTAGTAGAGAATCAATCAATCAATCAGGCATTCACTGTGTGCCAAATGCTGAGAATACAAAGACACAAATAGTTCCTTCCCTTAAGGAGGTCGCATCACAACGAAGGAGACAACGTGCAAAAGCAATTGTTTATATACAAGGTATATACAACATAAATGGGAAGTAATCTCAGAGAGAAGGCACGCAGCATTCAATGGAGGTGGGATTACTACTTTATATTGGTAGAAAGAGTTTCCTCAACTGGGAGGTCACAGTGCTAATAAACTCACATGTTCAAGTCTTTGCCCCATCCCTATAGAGAGTTGAGTGTGTGTGTGTGTGTGTGTGTGTGTGTGTGTGTGTGGTGGTGGTGGTGGTGGTGGTAGGGCATTATTTTAATGGCACTTTTAATCCAGGACTGGTCATCCATTTGTTCAAGCAATCCCTTCCATCATCTAAGGACCCTCAAGGAATCTAACCATTTTGCAAAGTTTTTCTGGGGGACCTGAAGCCAGATGAGCTCAGTCAGGGTTAGTTATAGACTGGATTAAGAATCCTGGAAGGTCTAACATTCCTGTGTGCTCAGGATGACAATTTCAGTGGGAAAGATTCACATAAACCAATGCAGTTAGACCTTAAAGTGAGTCTGCTTTCTGCCTTGGCATGAGAGCTTCATTCTTTATTAAAATGGATTAAAATAATTGATCAGAAAGATGTTTGGCCTCTTCTCTCTTTATAAACAGCTTGGATCCTGATACCTTTCAGAAGCGGCTTGATCTTACTCACCAAAGTTATGACCTATTTTTATTTGACAGAATGAGAAAAACAAGCTACAAGGACCTTCTGGGTTGGTAAGGGCTCAGAACTGAGGACATATGACCATATTTTAAAATAGGAAAGGAAGAAACCTAACAATTTCACTGCTTTCTCTAAAGGGAGAGGGAGTGTGGCATACTGGCTAGAGGGCTGGCCTTGAGCTAGGAAGACCTGACTTCAAGTGCTGTCCCTGACACTGCCAGTTGGGTGATGCTGGGCATGTTGCTCAATGCATTAGGAGAAAGAGATTTCTGAATAGAACCTCTCTATGCCAATGCAATACAGTCTGGAGCCAAAACACACATATGAAGAATCAAGAGCATCTCATGCCTGGAAGACAGTAGATGCTTAATAAATGCTTTTTATTAAATCATTTGTTCATTTATCCCATAAAAATTGAGTAGTCCTGCCTAAAGAAAGAGAGGGGAACCCACAGTTATTGTATGTGTAAGGGGAGCCAGGGCTTGGGGATCTAGGGGTCTGGGATTCTGGCATGGACACTTTCTCCGTTGGTACAATCCACCCTCTCTCTTCTGAGGTGACTTGTCCACAGTTTCCCACGCACTCTCTGCAGAAGGTCAACAACTATGTGGGACCTTTCTCCTAGTCCCCTCGGTGCATGGAGGTGGTCCTATGACTGTTCCCATTCTGCTGTGGGTGGGCTGCCTCCAGTTCAGGGCCCACATAAATCATTGTTGGTAGTGAATTGGAGCTTTTTTGTGGCCAATGTGCTGACTTGCATTGATGGAGGGAGTTTCTTCACCTGGGAGTTCCCTAGAGGTGAGAGGCAGCCCCCATTCCATCATCCATCATTCACAGCAATAGAGTGTCCCTGGAATAGCATTTGTGGTTAAAATAGATGGACTTTTGTTTCAGGGAGCTTCTTAGAGCTCACTGAAAATGTGATCTCACAGAACAAATTCCAACTCCTCTCTTTCTCCCATTCAATCTTCCAAGATGACTAAACTAATCAGCCAGCTTTACTGGCTCCCCATCCACTTGTGAGTCAATCTGGACACTGGGCCTTCTTCCTTCACTTTGTTTTTCCATAACTAGTTAGAAGGCAAATCTCTGATGAAACATCGAACTTACTTAGGATGCTCTGCAGACCTCTGGGGCTCACTGAAATCCTCATGAACCCCTCTCTAAACCCATGAGAGCCTCTGGAGGACCTCACTATCCACAGAGGACCCCTCTTTGATTTGGGCTGCACTCGACACTCTCCACACCAGTGACCGGCATGTCTGGCAAGTGTTTGCCCCTATCAGTGGATGCCTTGGCTTGATATCAATTATCAGGGCCCTGAACAAAAATGCACCTGTTGTGACATCATTCAAGGACTCTTAGAAAAAATATCCCTGGGATTCACCCTGTTGGATGAGGGCCCTTAGGGTGGTACTTTGCTCTACTGAATCCAATTTTACAGTCAACCAACAAAAAGTGCAATGAGATCATTTGTTCTCCGTGTACTGTCAGGATGTGGCCTGCTGCAGAATCACATTCAGAAAGGCCTGGCTGTTGCTCCAGCAACCCTTCTGTGGTCTTTCTGCTTATTATCCAAAGCCCAGCCCAGTTATGTGCAGATAGGCTTAATATCTGAGGCCTGGTAACAGGATGGTAGCAAGTTTTTGCCCACAGCTACTCATGAAGATGGTTTGCTATGATGTGATGGTTGGTGAACTGCCCCATGGATGGAGGGCCTGTGCGGAGACCATGATCAGAAAATAGAAATTCTTTGAGTCAGGGGTGAGGAAGGAGCATGAGGTAATGAATAGAGGGATGGTATAAGTCCCTAAGGACTCCAAGAATTAGAATAAACAAAACTTGGTGACCTATTGGAGGCAGTGTAAGGAAAGAGTCTAGAATGCATTGAAGGTTGCAAACTAGGTCACTGGAATGATGATGGTGCCCTCAATAGAAATAGAGAACTCTAGAAGACAGGAAGAAAGAGAAAAAAAAGATGATGAATTTCCTTCTGGACATGTTGAGTTTGAGATATTTATGGGACAGTCAAGGGCAAAGTTGCCCAGTGGGCAGTTGGTGATGTGGAGCTAAAGCTTAGAAGAGAGATGAACCCTGGGGATGGAGATGTCAGGGTCATCTGCCTAGAGATGTTGTAGGAGGGCACAAGTCTATGAGGTACCAGAGTAAGGGGATAACAATTCGGATCAAGAAAGTCTCCTTTTAATGCAAAATGCTGGGCAGGGGAGAGTGCATTCAGTGTGTCCATCTGTGTATACATCCACTTAGGATAATTTACCTTGACTCAAGCAAGGCTTTCATGGTGTCCCACACTGCATACAAATGATCAAACTGAGAAAGCAGTGAACCCAATGACCCTGCGCAGCTGAGCTGACTGCCGGGTCAGAGTCACAGAATAATGATCAATTTTCATCAATAATCCTGGGGATGGCATTGCAAACATGCTCATTAAGTGTCTGGATGCTACTGAACTAGGAATGGCTTGCATCTCAAGGTGAGCATTATAACTTACTCTGACATTCCTGATGTGCAGAAAGAGCCCCAGACAGGAATGAAGGACAACAGAGATATTGTCACATTAGTTCATCTAAAGAGGAAACAAAAGACCTGCAAAGAGACCTCAGGAACCATAGGCTAGACTATGGCAAAGAAGAAAAGGATTCTAAGGTGATAGTGGTCACATGCTGAAGGACCCATCAATGTCACGCACTCTCTCCTTATGTCCATTTGGCAGGATTCTCTTCCTTCTAGGCTCATCTCAAGGGCTACTTCCTCCATGGAGTCTTCCCCATTCTCTGGTTATCATTCCTTCCTCCCTACGCAAATCACATTAAATTTGCTTATCTGTATTCATCACATCATAGACTGGGAGTAGGAAGAGGCCTTAGCTATCTAATTCAAGGTGCTCATTTTGAAGAAACTGAAGCCAAGAGTAGTAAAGTGACTTGGCTAAGGTCATGGAGCTGGAAGTGGGACCATCAGTCCTTTGACTCCAAGTCTAGGCGGCTTGTCCACTGCACTATACCCTGATAGAATATAAGCCCCCAGAGGGCAGGTGTGGGTCATTTCAGTGCCTGGCAGAGAGCAAGCACTCCTTAAATGCTTGTTGATGTCTTCACTGAAAAGACAAGCACAACATGGAGGTGGACAAATAGAAGGAATCTCCATAAAAACTGATCAGTCTTCTCATGTTCAAAGTGAAGTCACTTTCTTAGTTCTAACATTTAAGAGGAAAAACAGGAACTTGGACAGAGAATGGGAAAAAAGTCCATCAATCAAATTAAAGGGTTATCAAAGAAAGACCTACTTAGGAAACCAGAATTATTTAGCCAAGAAAAGGGCAAATTATAGGTGACCTTGTAATGGTTTTTCAATTATATGAATGACTCCTTACTACACAGGCAGCCACAATGGGCTTTTCTCAATGCATGATGAGACCATCCTTGAAGAAATGGGCTATTACTCCCCTGAGGAATATTGAAGTGAGTGAAAGAGAAGAAGTTACTGATATCCAAGTGGTTAACAAGAGGCGGAGTAGCACAATGGGTTAAGGACTGGCCTTGGAGTCAGGAAGGCTTAGGTTCAAGTTTTGCTTCTGACTCATGTTGGGTGTGCGACTCCAGGCAAGTGACTGAACTTCTCAGTGCCTCCAGAGACTCTCTAAGACTAGAACACAGGTGCCAATTTGCTTTGGTGGAAGGTTTCTACCCTGGGAGTTCCCCATTTCCCCAAAATCACAAGTGTGTACAAAAAAAAGTCAAGGAGTTTGTAGTTAAACACATTTGGCAATCTAATTATTTGGAAGTTTGTCCTCAATGTAAGGAAAACTTCCTAACAATTAGAGCTACAGAAAAATGGAATGAGCTTTTTCAGAGTTGTGAGCTCTTCCTCCTTAGCTGAGGTCTTTAACTGAAGCCAGGTGGCCAATGACTATATTGGAGCAAGGATTATTGATCTTGCCTAGATTGGACTGACTGGACTCTGAGGTTCTTTCCAGGTCTGACATTCTAGGATTCTGGGGAAATGCATACCCTGAAATGCTGTAGATTATAAAGATGGAGGTTCAAAGAGACCGTGTGACATCACCACCAGGAGTAAATCAATGAATGAGCTGGCCTCTTTGAGCCCCAGATGTTTTTTATTTTTCTGGCAATTCATGAATGAAGAGATTGGAGGACATTAAAAAGGTACTTTGAATAGGAAAACTCCACAGATGATTACAATTTTTTAAACCCAAACATCTCTGAGAAGCTTAGAACTTCACACTTACACCCCCTTGCACTCGGAGGCTGACTCAACATTTGTTGAATCATTATTGAACCATTTTGAAAGGGGAAAAATACTCTGTGAAATGTACCCTGGACACATCTAGACCCCAAAAGCCCTTGAACATAATTACCTTCTGGGAAACCAGCTTGGCCACAACATCCCGGGCATGGACATCAATAGTACAGATGGTCATGATCTTCTGTCGCTCTCCTGGGGTGAGCTCACCCAGCAGCAGGGCAATCAGTGCATTCAGCTGAGAGATCTTAACAGATAAAAAGAGTTCTATTCAATAAACCCATTTGACCGACTCCATCTGCCCTGTCTCTCTGAGAGATGATTGAGGCACCCCAGTTAACTATGGGAAAAGACTTAAGGGGACAAAACAGAAAAGAATAAAGCTGATATGAGAAGAAAGAAACAATCACACTCACTTTAAGCTGAGTAATCCTCTCAGAAGAAAAAAGAAGATTAACAATAGGAATCCCAAGGTTTCTGATTTGCTTTACTTATATTGCCTACTTGATCTTCACAATAATCCTGTGGGGTGGTACTGTTATTATTCCCTTGTTATATGTGAGGAAACTGACACTCCAAGATGTAATACAGTTTGTTCAAAGTAAAAAAAAAAACAACAAATAAGTGTTAGACATGAGAATCAAATTCAGGCTTCATGTAAATATATTTAGCCTTCCGTCTGCCATATCTCAGGAATGTGGTTGACCAAAGACAATATGGCACAGCAGAGAGCACACTAAATTTGGAGCCATGAGATCATAGGCCACCTAGTCCTCCTTTCTCATAGATAAGGAAATGGAGGCTCAAGCTTTAAGTGACTCACATGGTCACCCAGGTTGGTATCAGAGGCAGTATTGGAACCCAGTTCTCTTTGGGTTACAGTCCTGTGGTTCTTGTTCAGTTGTTTTTAAGTTGTGTCCAACTCTTCATGACCCTATTTGGGGTTTTCTTGGCAAAGATACTGGAGTGGGGTTTGCTATTTCTTCCTCTAGCTTTTTTTTTTGCAGATGAGGAAACAGAGGCAAACAGGGTTGAGTGACGTGCCCATAAGTAGTATGTATTTAAAGTAGTATGTATCTAAAATCATCAGAGTCACTGGTCTTTTTGATGGAGTAAACTCTACCAGGCTTCGACACCTGCATTGAGATCCATCTCAAGAGTGAAATATTGTAGAAATGAGACAGTGGCCACAGGTAGTGTCTGAGGCTAGATTTGAACTCAGAAAGAGGAGTCTTCCTAACTTCTGGATCAGCACTGTGCCACTTAGCTGCCTCAGGGTAGAGATCTAGCATTACTATTTACTTCTCTGTGTGATGTGGAGGAAATCAGTTCATCCTTTGGCACTCAGTTCTTAAATCTCAACCGTGAGATCCTATGGCTTGCAAATTGACAGAAGACCACAAGCCAATTCTTGGCCACTGTCTCATTTCTACAATATTTCACTCTTGAGATGGATCTCAATGCAGGTGTCGAAGCCTGGTAGAGTTTACTCCATCAAAAAGACCAGTGACTCTGATGATTTTAGATACATACTACTTTAAATACATACTACTTATCCTTTTAAGGAAAATTCCATTTGTTCCTATTTTCTAGTGTTTTTAATAGGAATGAGTGTTGTATTTTGTTTAAAAGCTTTTTCTGCATCTTTTTAAGGGCTAAAAGTTTATTAGAAAGTAAAACCTCAAACATTCTACCAGCATAAGTAAGAATAATGCTAATTAGAAAAGCCCCCTAGCAGATCTTCCCTTTTCAAATCAAACAGCAGGTAGTATCCACTTTCCAGAGCTCCACTGAAGGATGCATCGATCTGTGGGCTCCCACTTTCCTGGCAGACCAGTGTGAGGTAGAACAGGCAGCCCTGATGGATTCCAGCTTCTCTGCTGTGGCAGAGGCACTACTGATATTGCCAGAGGAGAAGGCTTCACTCAGAGATGTGGATGGGGATCATTCTATTAAGAGACACCCAGGGGCTCTGGAAGAGCCTCCCTCCACCTGATATGCTATGTCCAACAACTGAATGAAGGGGATACTTTTTAAGCCAAACGCTTCAAATGTTCAGAGAAGAAGGGAGAAGCAAACACCTCCAATCGAAGGCCGCTTAAGGAAGCTGGAAACATGAGAACCTAGATTCAAATCCTGCCCCAGACACATCCTGGGGAGTTGGTGATGCTGCTGGGCAGGTCACTTCCCTGAGACTCAGTTTCCTTCTTAGTCTTTATTGACCACCATGCTGGTAGGAAGCCCTGGTGAAATGTGTAGGGTAAGGGTTTCAGAAATTAGAAAGCACCGTGCAAATGTCAGTAACTCATCGTGAAAGGAAGAATGCATCCTGAGCCAGCCTAAGACCTGAGGCTGAGTCCTGCCCTGGACTTGGAGCTGTGAGCAAATCACTTCATCTCTAGGTACAAATCCTGAAGACCAGAGATTACACAGTAACTCCCAGTTTGCACTTGCGGAGGGAGCTTCCCCATTAATGTCCAATCAGATCATAGGTCTAGTTGAAAAAATCATAATATAATAATATGCTGTGTAATAATAGAAGTATTATATAGAATGATGTAATTATTATTACTGTCAGGCAGCTGGATGGTGCAGTAGATAGCACACTGGGCCTGGAGTCAGAAAGACCCAAGTTCAAATCCTGTCTCAGACACCGACTAGCTGAGCGACCCTGGACAAATCAGTTAAGCTGCCTCATTTTCCTTTGGGATAATGATAAGCACTTACTTCTCAGGGTTGTTTGTGAGGATCAAGTGAGAAAACATTTGTAAAGCATTTTGTCAACCTTAAGGTGCTAAGTAAAGCTAGTTGTTGTTATTAAGAGTTCCTGTGTGATGACTTCCATCTTCACAAGATCTAATACCATCAGCTTGGAGTAGATGAAGAATAGCTTCATTTATATTTACACATGCTGACTCCTTGGATAGAATGTAAGCTACTGGAGAACAGGAACAATTTTGCTTTCATTTCTGTACCCCCAGCACCCAGTGGGTCCGTGGCACCCAGTAGATATATAATAAATGCCTATGGGTTGATTGGCTGGCAGATGAGCAAGAGCTTAAGTGAGTTTCCCCTGAAGGTCCCTCCTGAGCTATAATTTTATGAGAATGAAATACAACAAGATTTAAAGGAGCTGTGATTTCCTTAGCATATATATTCCCTTTCCTGTCACAGATTGTAAGCCTTCTATGATACAGTAGATGCTCCCTGAGTCTTAAAATGGAAGGAAAATGCATCTCCCTTAGCTTGCTTGGTGTTGAGGCTCTTGGCTGGTCCTCGGGTGCCAGACATTTACCTGGTAAAGCCTTTCTACCTTGGCAAGACTTTCCTGAGCTTGCTCTTAATTGGATCAGACTTTAAGACCCCAGGTCCCAACTAGACAATCAAGAGTTGGAATTGGGGGCAGGGATTCTGAGGCATACCTGTTTTTTATTGTAATCCTTTAAGGCTGTTTCATATCCTTCTTCCAATCTACCGAAGGCTATCCCCACATCAGTGGCCCACCAAATCTGTGAGCTGGTCAGTGCAACTTGGGCTGGGAAATCCAAAATCCACTGCTCCCTGGGCTTCTCCTCAAAGGCAGACGTAGCATCCATGATGGAATAGCGCACTGTTTCCTGCATGGCTTCTTCAAGACCCTGGAGCCATGTTTCCACCTTTTGAAAATAGAAATATTTTACTACTGACTTAATGCGTAAAGTTCAAGAATACCAGCACTAGCATATTCTGCCAATGCTCTGAAGGGACTAAGGCAGTATCCCTACCTAGAAGACTGCAACACATTACTGAAAGTCAATTAAGTATTGCACAGTGTAGTATACTGAATATGGAGTCAGGAGGATCCTGGGGTCCTGACCTGCCTCTGAGCCTATCTACTTGGGCCTCTTCTCTATCTTTATTCTCTCCCTGGGTACTCAGATCCACTCTCAGGGCCTCAATTATCACTTCAATGCTGACGATTCCCCAAGTTGTAGCTCTACTCACAACGTTTCCCCAGAACTCCAAACCTAGATTTCCCCTTGCTTGCTGCCTATTCTCACCTGGGCATTCCTCTTGTCCCTCAAAGGCATCAAGCTCAGAAATGAACTCCCCCTAAAACTCTCTCTTTCCTAATTTCCTTATTTCTATTTATGTCTGCACTATCATCCCAGTCACCTAGACCCTCCACCCAATAGACTTTTGCTGTTCCCTCACCCCCAAATACGATCATTTGTCAATTCCTGTTGATGCTACCTCACTAATATTTCTTGCATCTTCCTTCCTTTCTATTCATGCTACAATCAGCCTAGCTCAGATCCTCACTTCTTTTTTTTAAAATATATTTTCATTTACTTCATTAGCTATTCCTGATTACATATAAATATTAATATTCATTTAAATTTTTAATTTACATTTTTTAAAATTTTGAGTTCAAACACTGTCTCCACCTGAACCCTCCCTGCTCTTTGAGAAGACAATTTGAGATTGATTATACATGTCATGTCCTCACCTCTTCCTCAAATTATGGTAACCTTGCAACTCCTGGTCACCCTACCTCCTGTTTATCTTTTCCTCAAATTTATTCTCAACAGTTCTCCCCTAGTTATCTTCTCATTGTACTGTTCTTGTCAAATCATTCCTCTACTTAAAAAACATGTAGATACTCCCTATTACCTACCAAATAAAATACAATATTCTGATCATGGTATTCAACTGGAACTAACTACCTTTCCAGCCCTGACATTGATCCTTGGAACTTCTTTTCTGCCTGTATTTGTTTACTCTCTATGTCCTAGATCCATTCTGCCTTTGCCCTCTCTTCATGCTTCCAATAATGCCAGTATAGACTCCTCTCTTTCCTAATCTGTTATAGCTCCTCCCTTCCCTTTTTGCTCCAAACCATTTTCTCAGCTCATAAGTGATTTTTCAAAAGTGCAAATCTGACCACATTAGTCCTCTCCCTACTCGATAAATTCCAAAGGCTCCTTATTATCCCTAGGTTCACATAGAGACCCTGTTCAGTTTCTGAAGCCCTTCATAAACTGGACCCTTTTTTATTCTTTTTACACTTTCCTTCTCTCCATATACTCTATGATTGAGCCATATCAGCCCATTCTCACACAGAGCATTTCATTTCCTTTCTCTGTGTGCTGCATCAATGTTCTTCCCCCCCTTACCTTTCCTCTTAAAATCTCTGACTTTCTTCAAGACTCAATTCAATTACCAGATTCTGCGAAAGGTCTTTCCATCTTTCTTGTATCATGACTGTATCCATGCCTCCCTCCACCCACACTCCCATTTAGATGGCAAGCTCCTTGAGGACAAGTACCGTCACATTTTTATCTTTGTACCACCAGGGTCCTAAGTACAGTGATGGGCCCAGAGTAGATAACGCTTAATAATTTTTTGATGGATTTATTTGGACTTGGTCGAATTTAGTTGACTTAACACCAACAAACATTTATTAAGCTTCTACTATAAGGCAGTTGCACATGCCAGAGGCATCAGAGTCTACTTGATAGAGAGCATGTCTGGGAGGAAGAAGAAAGAAAGAAAGAAGGAGAAACAAATAAGGAGAAGAAGAAAGAATCTATAAGAAATCATAAAAGAAAACTGGCCAGATCTCTTAGCACCAGAAGACAAAGTAGAAACAGAAACTACCACGCAGCTCTTGAAAAAATCCCCCAAATGAAAACTCCGAGAAATATGACAGTAAAAATCCAGAACTTTCATGTCTAAGAGAAATACTACAAGCAGTTAGAAAAAATTCAAGTATTGAACAGCCAACATCATCAACATTTAGCAAACACTTTAAAAAGAGTAGAAAGCTTAGAGTACAATATTCCATGAGGCATGAGATATAGATTTATAGCCAAGAATAGCTTTCTCAGTAAAACTGGATATAACCCCACAGAGGAAAAAAAAAATGGGTCCTTAATGAAACAGAGGACTTCTAAGCATTCCTGATGAAAAGACATGAACTGCACAGACACTTTAAAATACAAACATAGGAGTCATGGGAAACATAAAAATAAACCATAAGAGAAACTTTTCATTTTAATATAGGGAGATGATATGTGTATTCTCTTAAAACTCTGCCATTTTTAGTCTGGGAGTGGTTTCGTTATGTTTTGATGATCTTGAAAGGAGAATGGTAAAGGAGGGGAAGAGGAATACACTGTATGTGTGGGGAGGGAGAAGAACGAGGAAATCCATCTTACATTACAGAGGTGTGAAAGTAAGAAGTGTACACAAGCAAGGAGGATGGGATTGGGGAGGAGACACTTGGACCTTGCTCTCATTGAACACATCAAATTATGGTAGAGTACACTTCCATATAGAGAGAACTGAGTACAGGAAAAAACATTTCACTCAACAGAGAAACATGCAGGAAAGTGAACATTAGAAAAGAAGGAATAGGCTGGAGGATATATTAACAGTGGTATTAGCCTTAAGCAAAACAAAAGAGGGTAGATTTCAAAGAAAGGCTTAAAGATGAATAAAGGTTACCCTTTAGAACTTACCAGACTCCAAGTGAGGAAAAGAGAAGACAGGAAGAAGAGCAGAAACATTTTATCAAACCTAGAGCACTGGTGCTTTTCTCTCTTCTTTATAAGTAAAGAGGCAAAAAAACAGAGAGGGAAAAGTATAAAAGAATAAGATGAAGAGAAATACACAATTAACTATCCTAATTGTAAATGTGAAAAAGATGGGGAGAGAATTCTGGGAAGATGGCAGAATAGAAAACTTTTGACTCTCCAAATTTCCTCTGCAAAAAAGTCAGACCATTGCTTCAAGGTGAATGTAAAGCAGCAGAAGTAAACAAGAGTGAGAGTAAAGAAGTTGCCTTCCTAAAACAACTTGAGAAGACTCCAGGAAAGACTCAGCACCCAGGGGAGGGCATTCTGTGTGAGTGAAGTACAAACACTTCCAGGCCAACTGCACTGAATCAACAAACAACAAGCTCTGGTGCAGCTTGGGTGGGAGGCAGCCTCAGTCAGCCTCAGGAACTTCCACCTCACAGAGAGTGTGCGGGTCAGACAACTGAGTAGGAGGACATTGAAGGACTTACCACTATTGAGGGATGCCAAGCACAGCTGGAATGACCTGATCTAGTGCTGGTTCTGAGCTGCAGCTACAGGGGAGAAAGATCTATCTAGCACATACCTGATGAATATGGTAGCAGATTCCCTAACCCTAAATGCCTCTGACTCTAACTCTAACCCTGCAGGCTGTGGGTATTTGTAGAAGAGCAGAGTTCCTGATTTCAGTTCCAGGGCAGAGAAGATAGCTGTAGTTTACAGTCACAAAATGGACCACAAAAGGGAGCAAGGGTTTCTTTGGGACAGTGTGGCTGGGGGCCCTAGCTGTGGCTTTAGGGATGGAGAGGAGTGCCCAAGGTTGAGCCTGGGACAGAGCTTAGAAAATAACAGTTAGAAGGACCTGGGGCTTGGGGTGTCATTCCCCATGCCTTGGGACTAGAACTTGATTATTATAATAGCAGGCAAAACAAAATGAAAAAAATAAAAATGAGTAAGCACAGGAGAAAGACACAAGCATAGAGAGCTAGCTACTATGGGGATAGAGAAAAATCTGGATTCATGTTCACAGGAAAATAGTGGACCCAAAAAAGTCACTTTTTTAAAAAAAATGATAAATGTCGAAGAGTTCCAAGTCCAAAAAGAGTTCTTGGAAGAACTTAAAAAGGACTTTATCAAATAAGAGAGATAGATGAAAAATTAGGGAAAAAATAAGACCAAGTCAATAAAATCAAGGAAATTATGAAAAGAAAGTCAACCAACTGGAAATAGAGAATCAAAAACCTAAGGAACAAAATAATTCCTTGAAAACTAGAATTGAGCAAGGGGAAATTAATGACATCATAATACACCAAGAAATAATTAAACAAATTGTAAATAACAAAAAAGAGAAAAGAATGTGAAATATCTCATCAGAAAAATAAGCAATCTGGAGAACAGATCAAGAAGAGCCAATATTAGTCAGACTACCAAAAGTTATGATTAAAAAAGAATCCTGATACAATATATTATAAGAAATGATCAAGGAAAATTGAGTGAAGTTCTCTAGAACAAGAAGGCAAAGCAGAAATAGAAAAATAAAATCCACTGATCACCACCTGAAAGAGATACCAGGAGGAAAACCTACAGAAATACCATAGCCAAGTTTCAAAATTCCTAGGTTAAGGAGAAAATATTGAAAGCAACAAGAAAACAATTTAAATATCATGGAGTTATAATAAGAAATTAACAAGACCTAGCAGAAGGACCATAGGTCTCTGAACAGTATATTTCATAGAGCAAAAGAGCTGGGGTTTCAAATTAGGGCAACTTATCCAGTAAAGTATAATCCTGAATGGGAAAAAAAAGCATTTAATGAACTGAAAGACTTTATAATGAAAACAACAGAATTTAATGGAAAATTTTACATATAAGAACCAGGAGAAATATAATGAATCCATTAAAGACCAATTATTGGGGGCTTAAGTTCAACTTGTTTACTTTTTATATGCAAAAATGTTATCAGTACTCTTATGGGCTGAGCTGTGTATGATGGGGTGATTCTTAAAAAAAACTATAGGGAGAGATAAAAACGGGATAATTATCTCATACAAAAGAGGCATGAAAAGAAGAATTGATATGGAAGAAGCAAGTGGCAGGTAGGTAGAGGGCAAGGAAACTACATTTTGCAAAAAGTCACTATAGATAATGAAGTAATATCTATGCTAAACATATATGCTTCAAAAGGTATAGTATTTAAATCCTTAAAGGAAAAATTAAATGAGTTATAGGAGGAAACAGACAGTGAAAGAATACTTATGGGGGAAATTCAACTTTCCCTTTAATAGTTAAATAAATGAAAAAAATTAAGGAAATTAATAAAATCTTAGGAAAGTTAGATAGTATAGACCTCTGGAGAAAACTGAATGGAGATAGAAAGGAGTGTGCCTTTCTCAGCAGTACATGACACCATCACAAAAACTGACCATGTATTATGGCAAAAAAACAACAACTTCATAACCAAATGCAGAAAAACAGAAATAATAAATGCACTCTTTTCAGGCTATAATGCAAAATAAGATCGGATTCAATAAAGGGCCATGGAAATATAGATTAACTATGTGAATGAATTTGCAAATCTAGTCCCTATGTCTATCTTTACATAAAAACAATAAACAAAAATTAGAAGGTAAATAAGTTCAGAAATCCTTAATCCAACAGAGATAGGGGTGAATAACTTGAAATTACACATACACAGGTGGAAAGTAGTAGAACTTCACTTTGAAGTCAGACCCTGCAACTCACAACCCTTCTCCCTTTCCACTGCCACAGTAGCACTTTTTATTTCAGCCTGTGGGAAGCTGGGGGCAGCATTCCCTCTAGAACAATTCCTGAATGTTTGCTTACATGGCCTATGCATTCACATCCAGTGTGGAGGGGGACATGCTCCTTTTCCTTGCTGTACATCCCAATGGCTCTGCTGGCTGCTTGCCACTGGCTATCTTCAAACTGCAGATCTGCGATGCTGTCAAAGAGTTTGGTCAAGTGTCTCATGACCTAGAACAAAGCAAAGAAGGCATTTTTTTTTTTTTTACTAAAGACTCTAGTATTCTAAAATAATAAGGGAAGGGGAGAAAGGGAGATAACAGCATTTTTCTTAAAATGATTTGTTAAAACAAACCAGAGTCAAAATGATGCCTTAGAAAGAGAACAGGATTTAGAGTCAGAGAATCTGGGTTCAAATCCTGATTCATTGACATGACCTTGGATAAGTCACGTTCCATCTCTTAAGGCCTGTGTTGCCTTATCTACAAAATGAGGAGGCTGAGATCTTAGAGGCCACTGAGTACCTTCTAGCTTCCAAATCTATAATCCTAACATCTGCCACGATGTCCCAGGAATAAGAAAGCCCCTGGACAGGAAGGACTATGACATTTTTGGCTTGGGGCCTCCAGTCTCCAGGCTCACCTCATTTACCCCAAAACGTCTTCCACACAGCTGCCAAAGGGGTTCTCTGAAAGCTCTGGCCTGATCATGTCATTCCTGTGCTCAAAGTCCTTTGACTCCTTATCACCTCTAAAGTCAAATACATAGTCCTTGGTGCGGCATTGAATGCCCTTCACCACCTGCCCCAATTTATCTTCCCAGCCTTATCACACATTTCTCCCCTTCTCACAATCTATGGTCCAGCTGAACTGGCTTTGTTTTGATCCACGAAACTCCATCTCCAGGCCTGAAACATACTCTTTCCTCAGCCCTAATTCTTAGAATCTCAAGTTTCCTTCCATTGTCAGCTCAGAGGCCACCTTCTTCATGAAACTTCCTGACCCTTTCCCAGCTGCATCAATCATATTCACGTTTCTATACGTGCACTTGCTGCTCTCCCTCTGTACAATGGAAGCCCCCTAAGGGCAGGGAGTACTTACCTTTGGTCTTTGGGTCCTTAGTGTCCACCACATTGATTATTGATTGATTAAAGCCCAGAATCCAGCCCTATGCCTGGTAAGGACTCAATCAATGTTGAAATAGTCATTTTTTCCAGGTCAGTTGAATCAGTTAAAGAACCAACAAAAGTTGTAAATGAACATCAAACCTCTGAGGTTTCCCTTCTGTAAAATGTCTGTATCCTTCATAAAGTTCTTAGAATGATGAGGTAATAGGTTTTAGGGCTCGAAGCAGGATTTGAGGTTATCTAATTTAGCCCTCTAGTTTTACCACTGAAGAAACTGAGGCCCAGAGAGGTAAAGGGAGTTACCATAAGTCACACAGCTAGTAAGTGGCAGAGGCTGGATTTGAACTCTGCTCCTCTGACCCCTTCTACTGTACTACTACTATAAAATATTGTATGAATGTTGGCTATAATTACAGTAAGTAGAAATCATATTAACAGAATCTCCTCATAAGTCCTTGTCTTTTTCCCCTTCCCTGGTCTGTGGTTGCATCCCCAACTGGTAACCTCTACTGCCTTGACTTGGTATGTGAGTTTGAGCCAAGGTATGGTGACTCTAGTCTCTGATCTATCCTGAGCTCAATATACACTCTAGCTCTGCCTCCTGGCTTCACCACCAGCTTTCCATTCAGGTAGTGACTCCCTGGCATTGGCTAACCACCACCAATAATAAGAGTTGGTCCAACCCTCTGCCTCTAGGGTGGTGAATATTAAAACCCTCCAGATTATCTATTCTCCCCTTAAAGACCTCAAGGATGGAAACTCTCCACCTGTACTGGGTATTTTCTCACATTTCCTCCTGTACTGTTGTACAAAAAAAACCAAAACAACAAAACACACTTATGATTTAGCAATGAGTGAACCTGCTAAAATAATACCTTTCCTAAAGCTTGATGCTGCTCTAAGATCAGATCTCTGGGACCTTCTTCTTCCTGGACCCTACTATGCCTGAGCAGGAGAAGTATACATTCATACCTAATTCCCACGAGATGGGGAGAGACAATGCCCTTTGATTTTGTTCTACAAAGGTGACAGCCTTCACCTTGACTTTTTCTTGAAACATCATGGAAATGTATAACATAGTGTCCTGGAAACAAGAGAAGAATAACTCATAGGATCATAGCTGTAGAGCTCTAAGAGCCCTCAAAGGCCAGCTACTCCAACTTCCTCCGTTTTATAGAGGAAAACAGGATTAGAGAGAGGAGATGACTTGGCCCAGGTCATCTGAATGACCTAGCCCTCTAATTCCACCTCCAAAGTTCTTTCCATTATGCCTGTCCTCCAGGGGCTAAGATTATTTATGAGGTTGGGTAAATCGAGGCAGAAGAGCAGAAGCCTGCCTTGTGTAGTCAGACTACTCTGCAAATGCCAGACTAACACTGACAGTTATACTGTCCTTGAGAGGAAGGTCATCTTTGGGTTCCAGCCTTTGAGGTTTTCTCTAGTCTATTCACTATCTACAGGAAAGAGGGAAATAAATCACTTTAGAAAATCGGGTTAAAGTTTGAGTAAGTTTAAAAAGGATGAGTATCTAAGACCCTGGCTTCCTTTAAACTTGAGATGATTTGCTGTGTCCTGGTCTCTACCTGAGGGACCCCATCCTCCCACATCTCTGTACATGACCGGTCCCCTTTGGGCTTCCTGACAAAGAATTTTCTCCACTGATCAGGCAATTCATTGTCACACTGAAGCTACCGCTGGGAGCTGTTCTGTGGTTTGTGGATAACACAGTGCAGAGCTGCCACATAAATGAGACTTTAACCATCACACAAACTAAGCATTGCTGATTTGGGGAAGGAATGAGGGGGATGATTCCCCAGACAATCCTAGCACCACAGCCAGCAGCTCAGCAGGGGAAGAATGCCTTGCTCTCCACTCTCTTGTCCTGACTCACTCACTTAGCTGATTCTTGCCATGTTCAGCCTTCTAGAAAGCTTGGTAGGGGAGTGGAAGATTTTTCATCTTAATAATAGCTAACATTTATATCATGCTTACTATGTACCAGGCACTGGATTAAGCCATTTGGAATTACTATCTCATTTGATCCTCACAACAACTGCAGGAGGTAGCTGCCATTATTATTCCATTTCACAGATGAGGAAACTGAGATGAATGGAAATTAAGTGGCTTTGTCCTCTGCTCCAGTTTTTTCTTCTCCAATGGGTTTTTCTTCCTCTTATTGGCTAGCATGGAAGTATCTCTTTTTTTTAATTCTAACTTTTTAACAAACTGTTTAAAAAAATATTCTAACAGAGAGCTCAATGCTGAGGAGGGTTGGGAGGAGGAGAAGAGTACTATGTGGAACTGACAGATTAAAAATAAAAGACATTGAAGAGGACATAGCTCATGTTCATAAAAGAACAGGAATTAGCGACTCAGACCCACTTCAAAGAATCACCAATTCAGAGCTGGCCAAGACCAAGAGCTCATCATTTTTTTTGGCATCGTGATCTCCTTTGGCAGTGGGGCAAACCCTATAGAAACCTTCTCAGAATGAGGTTTTTAATGGATAAAATACATAAGGTCACGAAGGAAACCAATCATATTAAAATACAATTAATCAAAATATTTTTTAAAAAGCAAGTTCACAGACCTTAGGTTGAAGAAGCCCTGATTAAGCCCAACCCCCCATTTTATAGGTAAGTAAACTGAGGCCAAAGAGAAATGAGCAACTTCCCTAAGCTTTCCTTTGGATGAGAACTATCATGGCTGTTATCTTCATCAAGCATTCAGCAGGGTTCCAAAAGAATATGTTGTTTTTGAAAAATGACATCTCATTCCCAGAGCTCACAAGAACTCAGTGCATCCATCTATCGACAAGGTGGCCTCTGGGACCTGTGTCTTTTGTCTACCTGTAGATGCGGCAGTGAGCTATTTACATCTGGGGAAATTAACATCTCAAAAATGCAAGTCCGTTCAGCAATCTGCTCTGGCACCCACATCTGCTCTCACAGAAAACAGGGGGAAAGGAAGTGTAATTAACCCGCCTCCCATCAATTACATCCTCAGGGCTGACCCCCCTGCAACTCCCACATACTCTAATTATCTGTCTATCCCAGGAATGAAGCACAATCATTCAGCATCAAAGATGGTCAGAGCTTGGAGGGACCTTCAAAAGAACAAACATGATGCCAGTGAGGGGCAGGAGGGTCTGCAAAAACTCATGACTGAGAAACAGAGCTCCTCTTCCTTCTCAAAACCTGTCTACTTCCCTCAGTTCTATGTTTTTGCTGAGGACATCACTGTCCTTCCGGCAGCTCAGGTTTTTAACTCTGAGGGGCACTCGGCCCCTTTCCCTTCTGCACTTCATAAAGCAATCTACAGCCTCCAAATTAATCTTTCTTAAGCACACGGTTGATTATGTTACTCTTTTGCTCAGGAAGCTACCATAGCTCCCTATAGCCTCTCAGATAGAATAAAAACCTCTTCTGCTGGGCCCTGAAAGACTTTTACAACCTGGCTCCAATTTACTTTTCCAGAGTCATCTCCCACTACTCTTCTTCCACTCTACATCCTAGCCATACTGGCCATATGTGCTACAATCTATTTCTAGCCTCCATGCCTTTATATTGGCCATTCCCTATGTCTAGTCTCTTCTGTCCTCATTTAGCTCATACAATTCCTAGTTTCTTTTGAATCCTGACTCAGGAGTTAGTTCCTAGAGGATCTCCCCTCTTCAGGTTCCCCTGGCTGTTACTGTTCCCTTAACTATGTCCATCTGACCCTTGACAAAGTCACTCTAGAGTAATTCAGTTGTATTTCACATATATTGATTTGTGCACACAGAGCAATGTCAGCTCCTTGAGGGCAAAGATTGTTTGGTTCTTGTCTTTTTTTTGTCTCTAGCACAATAAAGCGCATAGTAGGCACATAGCAAATGGTTATTGAATTAAATCCAATTTTAGAGATTGATTAAAAACTGATTCTCTAGCTAGTTAGGGGCAGGGCTCCTAATTCAGGGGCCATTTCTCCACAACTAGACTTCTTCCTGCAGTATCCCTGCCCTTATGCTATGCTGCCTCCCCTTTAAAAAGTCTAAACATTGAAATTCAATCAGAAGATCTCTGAGGACCCTCCTGGTTCCAGGTCTTATAAAGTTAAGACCTCCCTGGACTCAGTCTCTTCACCTACAAAATGGAATCAGGAAGCCTTGAATTCCCACCCAGTCTCAGACATTTATGAGTTCTGTGACCCTGGGCAAGTCAATTAATCTCTCTTATGCTCAGTTTCCTCATCTATAAAATGGGACTGATCAGTGGTGCCTCCCCCTCCCATAAAGTAAGATCATATCAGTAATGCACTCTGCAAATGCTAAAATTCTGGCTATTGTTATTACAATGACACCTGAGGTCATGCCCATCCAGCCTCAGACACTTACAAGCTGGGTGACCCTGGACAAGTCACTTAACCCTGTTTGCCTCATTTTCCTTGTCTGTAAAATGGGCCAGAGAAGAAAATGACAAACCACTGCATGATGCCAAATGGGGTCATGAAGAATCAGCCATGACTGAAAATGAAAGAACAAAAGCCAAAAAAATTATATATCCCTAAATGTGTATATATATATATATCTGTGTGTGTGTATACATATGTATATATTACATGTGCAGATTATATTTAATTAGCCATGTAAGATGTCTTTCTTGCCAACCAGATGTTGGCTCTTGAAGGGAGTCATTGTTCTATTCATTCTCATCTTGGCATCCCTAGTGCCAGGTATATAACAGGTGCTTAATAAGTGCCTATTAACTGAATTGGAGGCAGGGTCATGTTGTGCTGTGGAGAGAGCACCGGATCTAAACTGAGTTTGAATCCTGGTTCCCTCACCTTACCCATGTGACCTGGGGAAGGTCACACAGCTTCCTCATCTATAAAATGAAGGGGGTGGATCAGATGATCTCTGAGGTTTTTTGGAAAATTGTTCTTTGGAGAGCAGGAAAGTGACTAGCTCAGGGTCAGCCAGCTGGGAAGTGTTGCCTCTCAGTGACAGTCTGTGGATTCTCACTCTTCTCAGCTACGCCTGTGCCCTGTGGGAGCCAGCAGGGCAGACCAAAGCCCTGCCCCCGCAGTGTACCGTCACAGGGAGCTCATTCCCGACAGGGCAAGGTGATGCCAGGGAGACGTTACCCGCTTTGGCTGGTTTCCATTGGAGAGAACGTCAAGCAAATGAGCAGAGGAGACAAAGTAGAAGCGAGGAAAAGCCAGACGCTTGGTCTCCAGGTATTGGGCAAGAGCTTTTTCACAAAGAACAAGCCTGAAAAACAGAAGACAAATGGTACACAGGATGGGGGCCATTGGCAGTCTTAATCCCAGGACCATCCTTGCCTGGCCCCCAGGAGGGAGGACAGCTGAAGGCTCTGAGAAGGGACAACCAAAGCCAATGGATGCCCGCCCACTACTTAGGGTCACTGCCCGGGATCCCACAGCTGGTCTATGTCAAAGAGAGGACTGGAGCACAGGCGGGGGTGTATGCTGGTAAACATTTAACAACTAGCTCTCTTAAAAATGTACGCATGACACAATTTGAAGGTTTAATCTTCATCATGTCCTTATGTCTATAGAATCAACAACAACCGTGAAAATAAACTAAGCCTTGATCTGAAGCATTTGCCAGTTTCCCAGGATAAAATGTCCACACTGGACCTTTAACAATCAGCTCTTGCTGGCTGGTACCAGAATTTTCCTGACTCCAAGGCTGGCTCTTTCTCTACTTTACCACACTCTGCCTACATTGTTATTATTATTATTATTAGGATCATGCTTAATCATGATATTATTGAAGGCAGTTTCTCCAGAGAGACCATCAGGTTGCCCTACAGACTCTTCAGAGTACCAGTGGTTTTAATAAGATAATAAAGCCCCAGGTGCCCTGGGGAATCGTAGTGATGAACACATCATCTGAACATGTTCCCACTGTTCCCACCCCTTATTCACTTTATTTCAAAGATGTTGGTCTCTGTGGAATCCAAGCATGATGTCATGGCCAGAAAGACCTGAGTACAAGCCCCACCTCAGGCACATCATGGCTGGGGGACTCTCCCAGCTCCAGGCATGCTAGTAGCATTATGTGGGCCTGCATTGATTAGAGAAGTGAAGTTCAGGTCCAGATCTGTCTCCTTCCTCTGGCCATCTCACCCATCTCCTCGGCCCTGTAATGGGCAGCAGAGATGGCTGCATAGAATTCTGTGATCTTGGCTGCAGGGACCATCTCCCCCACCCTGAGGCATGAATCCCCCAATAGCACGCCCAAGTGAGCAGTCTTCAGTATTCTATGCAGCCTAGCACCCAACACCCTAAGGGGCTCCAAATTAACATTGGGGTATTAACTGATTGGCCTCCAGGGAGAGGCCATCCCCTCCCTCCTTGCCTCCAAGGCAGCTCCCTCTCCTTCCGACTTCATCAGTCTTCTATAGTGTGGGTCCCTCTTTCCCTTTTCTGCTACATTGCTCCCGGGCCTGGCCCCTGGGTAAAGCTCAAGGCACAGCTAGTTTCCATGGAATTTAATCAGAAATCATTAACTCCTTCAGAAATCTACTCACAGCCTCCCCGCTTTAATCAAAGTCTATTTCAACTGTGAACATTATTTCTAATTGAGAATTAATTCCATTTTATGTTCTATCTCTAGTTTGATTCTATTCAACAAACATTTACTAAGCTGCTCGTGTGTGTGTGTGTGCGGGGGGGGCTGGGTAGCCCCCATGACAAAGTAGGTTCTTGCATTACAACAAACTTTTTTTTTTTAAAGCATCTCACCTGTCTATTCCTAGCAAGGAAACAGATTGTTCTCTTGACTGCTACACAAATCATTCTACGATCCTCCAGCCCAGGATTTCTGAAGGAGGAATTCACTTTGACTTCATTCAATTCATCCTTAAATTATTTTAAATGTGCTCTGTAACATTCTGGATGTTACCTTGGAGAGGCTTGGGTGCTGGCCTCAGAGTCTGGAAGAGCCTGGAAGGCCCAAGTTGGAGTTCCGCCTGACACATAGAAGCAGTGTGACCACACAACTGAAGTCACCCAGCCCCTCTGAGCCTCAGTTTCTCCACTTGTAAAGTGTGGGCAGTTTGGTAGCACAGATCATAGAGTGCTGGGCCTGGAGTCAGGAAGACCCACATTTAAATCTGGCCTCAAACACTGCCCAGTTGGGTGATCCTGGGAAAGTCACCTGATTTTTCTATGCCTTTGTTGCCTCATCTGTACAATGATGATGATAAGAGCCACTCACTTCTAAGGAGTGTTGGAGGCCAAAACAGATGACTCAGGTACAGCATCGAGTGAACTCTGAGTTGTTTCTGCGGAGTTGGCCCCAGGGCTTGTTGGAAGGCAGACACTCGGAAGGGACACAAAGAAGGGACATGCCCGGCTCTTCAGACCTTGAAGGGCTCTAGGTGCCTCACCTGTCTTGCAGATCCTTCAGCTTTTCATACAGATTGGGTCGGCCTGTTGCTTCCAAAACATTTTTGATCTTCGCAGTGTCAAACGTTAATTCCTGCATGGAAAAATACAAGTCAGGCACAGGCATCGAGATTTTCTCCAAACCTCCTCCGTTCTCTACGGGTTTCAAGCTGCGTGTGGGTCCCCAGTGCCTAGAGCACACTCCCTCCCAGCTTTTGCTTCAGAGAATCCCTCAGCCCTCCCGCCTCTCCTGAGATCCCCCGCCCGCCAAGCCCTCCCTCCAAATGTCCCTTGGGTCTGTTTTTTATATTGTTGTTCGGTAATTTCAGTCACATTGGACTCTTCACGACCTCTTTGGGGGTTTCTTGGCACAGATACTGGAGTGGTTTGCCATTTCCTTCTCTAGCTCATTTTACAGATGAGGAAACAGAGGCAAAGAGGGCTAAGTGACTTGTCCAGGGCCACACAGCTAGTATCTGAGGTCACATTTGAACTCAGGTCCTCCTGACTATAGGCCTGGAACTCTATCCACTGCACCATCTAGCCACCCATCTTGTGCATGCTTTCTATATACTTGGCATCTCCTCTGACAGAACACAAGTCTCTTAAGGACAGAGCCAGCTTCATTTTTGTCCTTGTATCCCCAGTGGCCAGCACAGTTCTTGACGCGTAGTTGGTATTTAATTAGCACATGTTGATTGAGAGAGATCACAGATCTCATAAGGAACAAGGTTAGATGCTTTCTCCCTGAAGAAATCCTTTGGGTATCACCACCATTCCTGCTAGTACCCAATGTCATCATTGCTTTTACCCAAATAAACAACCAAAAAGGGAGGGGAATCACTAAGCAGTCTTCAGAGGCTGCCTGACTAATACATGTCACAGTAAACAGGGCATAGATACCCAGCACAGAAAGAATCTGGTCATATTGTACTCTGCTTCAAAATGGGAGAGAGAAATGGCCCACGGGCGAGATGGAGGAAGAAGATTCTAGCTCCCAACCTGGTGATGGCTAAGGCATGGGCCCATTGTTCTTTCAGTCAAATTTAATTGCTACAGCTGTTTTCCAGGAAGGTTCTCTCATGACACATCTCTGTGGTTTGGAGGGGGCCACAGACCTGAGAGGTGTAACAGAAGAGTCCAGACTACTGGAATTACTTATGCTGTATCTTTGGCATCTCAGGACCAGTCTTGCTAAGTTCAGAGAGTTGCCACAGATTGGCCACTGGCTGATGAATTTTTCAGTCCTAGGAATCCTCAAAAACCACCATGGAATGATGCTCAGGGCTCAGGGAACTTGGGTTGAAGTCCTGCCTCTCATGTTCATTCCCTGTCTGTGACCTTAGGCAGCTCACAGCTTCCTTGGGTCTGTGTTCTTCTCTATATGGAGGGTTGGACTAGCTGGCCTCTGATGTCCTTTTCAGCCTTAGTCTGGGATCCCACAGTCCTATAACCCTTCATCAACCACTTGCCAGCCCACCTACCTTTAAGCAAGGCCTTTTACCTCTTCAGGTCTCAATTTCCTCATCCATAAAATGGTTAAGTTGGACTCTGAGGCCCTTTCGCAGTACCAGTTCTATGATCCCAGAACACTATGATCCTGTATCTATTGCTTACCACCCATATGGCTTTGGGGAGTCACTTACGCTATCTCTAGGTCTCAGGTTCCTCATCTATAAAATCGATGTTGGATTAGGTGATCTTTGAGGTTCCTTCCATCTCTGTCTTTGGGTTAGTGAAGAGATGAGTCACAGTGTAGAACCTTGGCTTCTCATCTTTACTCACATCCCCCCAAAACACTGGATGACATCCTCATACTACCTTAAATTCAGCATCGATGTCATCAAATCTTCTTGCATCTTCATTGAGCTGGATTCGGATGTCCTCTGAGCCTATAAAGATGCTCTCCAAGTGAGACCAGGTCCTCTGGACCTCCATCCAAAGGAAAATGATGGCATCTGCTGCATTTAGCTTCTTCTGCCAACCCGAGGCTTGCTCGATGAAATATTCCACGTACTTGCTTTGTAGGATCGTCTGCAACTGAACCTAAAAGGAGGGTGTGCAATTAAAAGCAACAAACGAGATTATAATTAAGTGCAAGTCGCTCCGCACACATTTAAGTCTCCTGCTGTAATGAACAATGCAAGTAAATCTCTCCCTCGCGTAAATACGTCAGTGGTAAATAGGGCCATGTGGCTCTGCAGCTGTTGGAAAAGTACATAGGCTATGAGGTTGTCCTAACTTGAGACCAGAAATGTTCACTGAATTCTGGGAAAATTCATGTTCTTGTTCAATCTCGGAGCCCAAAAGATTCTCAAATCTCCATTTAAAAAGAATATTGTTTCTGTAAAGGAAGGAGGGCTGACGGAAAAGCATCTTACCTGATTGTGTTCTAGGATCTCAAAAAGTTGTTCATCAGACTTTAGTAAAGGGACCCCCGTCCGGTAGTGGTCTTCATATGAAAACTCCATCATGGCCCAGGTATAACTGATCTCAGTAAGAATCTGTTTAGAAACAGGATGAATTACATAATTTAGTATCATAGGAAAGACACTTCGCTGTAAAAGAATTTCACAAATTCCAGAGAATATCCAGGTTGCACATGATTACTCCCATTTCACGGATGATGATACTGAGGTGTGAAGAAGCCAGTGAGGTCTGGCAGACTAAGAAAAGAACTCATTTTCAAGGCCCCAAGCTTCTGACTCTGTGAGCTAGGATAAGCTTTGCTTCTTTAAAACTTATAAAAAGGGCTTTCTTCTCAAGAGCCAAGAGAGGCAGGTGGTGCACATACATTATGCCTGTTTTTACAAATAAGGAAACTGAAGCTCAGAGGACTCAAGTGACTTGTCCAAGATAACTCACAGCTTAGTAGCTGAAAGTTGTTGTTCAGTTGTGCAAGTCACGTCCTACTCTTCGTGGCCCCATTTGGGGTTTTCTTGGCAGAGATACTACAGTGGTTTGCCATTTCCTTCTCCAGCTCATTTTACAGATGAGGAAACTGAGGCAAACTGGTTGACTTGCCCAGGGTCACACAGTTGATAAGTATCTAAGACCAGATTTGAACTCAGGTCTTCCTCATTCCAGGTCCAGTGCTCTATTCACTGTGCTGCCTAGCTGGCAGAGCCAGGATTTAAACCCTGCTATTCAGTCCAGTTCATTTTCTTTTTTCTTCACTTAATAATATTTTTTTTTCCAATTACATGTAAAGATAGCTTTCAGCATTCATTTTTGTAAGATTTTGAATTCCAAATTTTTCTTCCTCCCTCCCTTCCATCCTCAAGACAGCAAGCAATCTAAAATGGGTTATACATGTACAATCATGTTAGACATATTTCTGTAGTAGTCATGTTGGGAAAGAAGACTCAGAATAAAAGGGGAAAACCACAAGAAAGAAGAGAAGACACAGTAAAAATAGTCTACTCCAATCTGCATTCGGACTCCATAGTTCTTTCTCTGGATGAGGATAGCATTTTCTCTCAGGAGTCTTTTGGAGTTGTCTTGGATTGTTGTATTGCTGACAAGAGCTAAGCCATACAATGTTCTCCTGGTTCTGCTCACTTCATTCAGCATCAGTTCATGTAAGTCTTTCCAGGTTTTTCTGAAGTCTTCCTGTTCATCATTTCTTACAGAACGATAGTAACCCAGTGAATTTTCTACTATTCCACAGGCACCTGTCCATGAGCAGGCATTTTTTTTTGGTACATAAATAAGCTACCACCAAGAACATGAGGCCCCAAAGCAGGAAATTCTACCTTTTCAGTCCCCAGTTCCTTCACAGCTTTGTCCACAATACTTTGGACTTCATCTTCCACTTTATGCAGCTGTAGTCCCAATAAGTCTGCCAAAACTGTGCCCTCATTGATGGAGAACTTAACCTAGTGAAAAGAAGAAACCAACAAGAAAAATCTAAAATCCAAACATCTCTTTTTAAAGGTAGCTTAGTAGGGGCAGTTACGTGGTGCAGTGAATAGAGCACTGGCCCTGGAGTCAGGAGGACCTGAGTTCAAATCCGGCCTCAGATATTTGATACTTACTAGCTGTGTGACCTTGGACAAGTCACTTAACCCCTATTGCCTAATCTCCCCCCTTCAAAAAAAAATGGTAGCTTAGTAGCTAAGGTGCATCCCTCAATTGACAAGTAGAGGAATGCACAGTTGTCAGAATATACAAATTATTAACAGCCATCCGAAAAATGCTCCAATTGAGCACTCAATCACACCACTTTAAAGTAGCTGGTATGTGCCAGGCCCTGCGCTAAGCACTGGGGACATGAAGAAGGCCAAAACAAGGCACCTGCCCTCAAGGAACTTATATTGTAATGAGGGAGACCATGGAAGTCACCATATAGTGCAGAGGGAAGGTCATCTCAGTGGGAAGGCATCAGCAGCGAGAGGGCCTGGGGAAGAGACCCTGCAGAAGGTGAAATTTGAACTTAGTCTTGGAGGAAACTAAAGCTAAGAGGTGGAAGAGAAGGAGGAGAGCTTTACAGGAATGGGGAACGGCCAGACAGTCACTGACTATGTCCTACATAAGGCCCCAGAGTGGCTGGATGGAACAACGGGTGTAAGGAAAGGCAAGCAGACCAGTGGAGGGAATTAGAGTGGGTGGAAGAGTGTTAGAAGTCTGGAAAGGGAAGAAGGAGCTGCCTCACTCATAAGAGAAATGCATATTAAAACTACTCTGAAGCTTGACCTCAGGCCCGTCGAATCAGCAGAGGCAACAAAGATGGCACCAGTCAATGCTGGTGAGGCCGAGGAAAGGCAATGCCTGGTATGCACATGTAGAAGCATAATAAAAGCCTATTGATTGAGTGATTCAAGACAGGCATTCAAGCACACTGGTGATAGAGCTGTGAATTTGTCCAGTCCTTCCTGAAAAACAATTTGGGATCATGTGACAAAAGTTCTTGGCTCTTCTCACATGTATACACAGATCTACATAGTAAAGGATTAATTAGGATGACAATTAACAAGTATAAACACACAGACTGTGGATGAAGGGGCTTGAGAAGCCATGTAGTCCATCCTAGACATTTTCCAGAGTGGGAAGCCAGGGCCCAAGGCTGCACCCCTCGTTAAGACAGATGCAAAGATAGAAACTGGGTCCCCCGAGTCCCAGCCCAACACTTGCTCTCCTATACGAGGCTGCCTTCCTTGAAATTTCAAATTGAGCTCAGCCTGGCTCCTACATACATGTACAGGTTGACTCTACCATGATCCTTAAACACTCTCATGATGGCAGAACCTTTAGGTCCATACGAAGCTTTGGTAAAACTGCAGTAGTCAAATTTTCTAAAATTATGATTTTTAATGCTAAGTAACAAACTATACAAGGTTCATTAAAAAAGAAACTTGAGATGTTTCAGGGTTCCTTGCCACACAGTCTGAGAGATGCTGAGTTAGAGACATTTAGTCACTGAGAGAGAACCAGCCTCCGTGCTCACAGGGAGCTCTGCTTTTCTTTCACCACACACTTACCTCATCTCTTCTGTCTACAGCCCATTTTATAGAAGGATCACCTAGGTCACTTTAAATCCCAGCAACGCTGGAGTGATTTAATAAGATTTCTATTCATTTCTTTAATTTTACCAAGTCTTTGTCAGTAAATTGACCTAGGTTTCTAAGAAAACCAGCCTAACACAAATTTCTACACATTTATCTTGTACAAAAAGCCCATGGGGGTTCTTTGGGCACAAACCTAGCTGGAGCCTGTCAGAGACCTCTTCTGCTGACTATCCCAGAGGCCCCCCCTCAACATGCCTTGTTGTTCTGTCATTTCAGTCATGTCCTACTCTCCGTGAGCCCATTTGGGGTTTTCTCCACAAAGATCCTGGACTGGCTCACTCACCATTTCCTTCTCCAGCTCGTTGTTTCCTCGTGTATCACCTTAATTTATACTTCTCAACTTAAAAGCAAGAAGTTTACTCTCTGACTTTGCTGTCACAATACTCAATAATCTCATCCATTTGGAACCCATAAGGGTCATTAGCTTCCCTGACAATCAGAGGGAAGTTCTGTGTAAGCTTGGTTCCTTTTCTTTCTTAAGAAAGAAGCAAAACCATATTCAAACACAGACTGTGATAAGCAGATAAGGAAATTCACCATTTCTCTCTCTGCTGGGAGACTCCTAGAGCAGAATGCTGCATCAATTATTAAGTGAGTTCATTGTATTGGGCAATTTTGCTTAATTGTTCTTTGGTAAAAGGAAGGCTTCTGTTCTAGAGTAGGGGTGAGTGATGTTTTAAGAACTGATTGTGATATGAAAAAATAAAAATCATTAATAAAACAGGGGAAAAACCTGCCATGAAATTTGGAAGAACAAAAAGTAACTTCAACTGGCATAGAGACTTATGTACAATCAAGTATCTTTAGAAAAAAAAAAAACCAGCTGTGTTATTGGAAGCATTTCTCCATGGGAAGGCACTCTTCCTGACTGCATGATGGAAGCTCCACTTCCCATAGTCCTCCTCTTACAACGCTGATCAACACTACCCAGGCATCTTTCTTATTTCATGCCAGAAGGTGCCTTTCAAGGGATACTTCAGTGCCACCTTCATGCTCTTGAACAGGCTGAATTCACAAGATACTGACCCCAGTGATGTCCATCAGTTGGTGCCAGTGCCTCTCCCTGATGGCTGGGTTCTGTAACTCCATCACTGCCCTTAGAGATGCCAGCAGGTTCTTCACCATTAGCTCCAGTCCCAAGTAAGCATCCCAGGAGCGGACTTCTTTATCGAGTGACCATATGTCCTATGGAACAGGGATTATTGCAAATGGTTAAACCATCTCTCTTGTATTTTGTTGTGCAATGGATAGACCACTGGGCCTGGAGTCAGGAAGACCTGGGATCAAATCTAGTCTTAGACTTCTAATTGTGTGACCTTAGCTATTTCCCTTCACCTCAGTTTACTTTAGTTTTCTCATCAGGAGAACAAAGATAATAATAGCATCTTCCCGCAGGCTTGTTGTGAGGATCAGTTGAGAGGATCATTATAAAGTACTTTGTGAATCTTAAAGCATTATATGCATTCTAGTTATTGTTATTATCTTGTCATCTGTGGAAGAAATTACTTCCCAGCTTTAGTGTAAAGATAAGAAAGCATGTAGACTCAATGAAATGTTTGGGCCAGGGATTGCCAGCAGCTCTTGGAATGTTCTAGAGCTTGTTGGCTGAGTTTATCATCATCATCATCATCACCATCACCATCATCATCATCATCATCACCATCACCATCACCATCATCATCACCATTATCATCACCATCACCATCATCATCATCATCATCATCACCACCATCATCATCATCATCATCATCCTCCTGTTGTTGCTGCTGCTGCTGTCTCTTGTGCCCAACCAAAGACATGCCATGGAAATTCAAGGTCACCATTCTGGGTGCTACATTTTAGGAAGAGAATTGATAAACTAGAGACTTCCATAAGGAGGAGAGCAACATGACACATATGTGTGTATACATACTTACGTGTCTAATGAGTTCTATGTTATCTCCCTCATTAGACTGTAAGCTCCCCGAGAACAAGTACTGTTTCTTACCCTCCTTTAATTCCCTAACACAGCCCAGTGCCTATAGCATTGGAAGCCCTTAATAAATGCTTCTTGACTGGCTTGTGAAATGTCTCAACATTATACCAGATAAAGATTGGTTGAAAAAACTGGGAATGTTTAGCATGGAGAAGATTTGGGGGACCAGAGGGTCAAAGTAACTGCCAGCTTCTCTGTGGAAGAGAGATAAGAAACTGGTGCTTGGAGTGCCCATCATTTGGGGCATGGTCAAATAAATTATGGTATCCACTTTTGTTCTAAGAAATGATGAAAAGGAAAGTTTCAGAGAAACCGGAAAGACTTGTATGAAATGATGCAGAGGGAAGTGAGTAGAACTGGGAGAACAACACATATGACAACATTGCCACAATGAGCACTTTTGCAAGCCTTCAGAATGCTTACCAGTCCAATGATCAACCTTGTCTCCAGAGGGTCCATGATTATGCTACTCACCTCTTGACAGAGACTCAAGGAACAGACTGAGACAAATAATTTTTGAATGTGGCCAATGTGGGAATTTCTTTCTTTTTTTTTTTGAACTTAATGGTATTTTTTTTTCTAGTTACATGTAAAGATAGTTTTCAACATTCATTTTTGTAAGATTTGGAGTTCCAAATTTTTCTCCTTCCCTTCCCCTTCCCCAAGACAGTAGTGTAGATTATACATGTACAATCATGTTAAACATATTTGCACATTAGTCAGGTCGTCAAAGAAGAATCAGAACAAAAGGGGAAAACCAGGAGAAAGGAAAAACAGAAAACAAAGTGAAAATTGTCTGCTTTGATCTGCATCCAGACTCCACAGCTCTCTCTCTCTGGATGTGGACGGCATTTTCCATCAGGAGTCTTTGGGAGTTGTCTCGCGTTATTGTCCAACATGGAAATGTCTTTTGCTTGACTATGCTTATCCTTATTTGTTACAGTCTCCAATTAGGGGGTGTGAGAAATGAATAAATGCATCTTAATTGTAAAAAAATCAGGTAACATAAATTTTTTTTAAGGGATTAGACTTTTTCTGCTTGTTCCCAGTGGGCAAAACTAATAACAGTGGGTGGAAGTCACAAAGCAGGAGAGAGAGTTGTCTAATCCTCACCATGAAATGGGCTGCCTTGGGGTGAGCAGGTTCTCCCTCATAGGACAGTTTTAAGCCGAGACTAAGTGATCCTAACCCAGGACATTGAAAAGAGAATTCTTGCTCAACCGTGAGCTGATTAAGCCCCTTCCCGCTCTCAGATGTTGTGATTCTGAATCTATAATCTTTGGGTCTTTTTGCTGGTTTGCTTTTGCTAATCTGCATCCTTTATGTGGGAAGGCATTCCCTTCCTAGCTTAGCTGTGTCCATGGATTTAAAGAAAGTGAGGAATTAAGGATTCTTCCACCATTCAATTCCCACCTAAGACCTTAGCGCAATCAATTTCCAGTAAATACATACAAACATGATTGCCTCAGTGCTATGTTGGAAGAAGCCCTGGTTCTGGAGATGAAATTTCACCCCTGACATTTACTACTTTCATGACTTTAGCAATTTAACCTCTCTAGGCCTCAGTTTCTTCACCTGCAAAATAAAAAGGTTGAACCAGATGACCTTGGAGGTCCCTTCTGGCTATATATCTCTCCTCCAGTGATCTGTGTGACGTTGGCCAGTCCCTTAACCTCTCTAACATTCAGGTTTTCCTCTGCAAAATGAGGTTGGACAAAATGGCCTCTAAGGTACCTTCTGACTCGAGATCTGTGATCCCTTTGAGTCTGTACTGTCTTCAGAATAGATCTGCCTCTGTTTCATTGCCTGATCTCTTCATTAATATTGCCAGATCTTATCTTCAGTTTATCAGTGTATATAATGTACCCATTCCCTGGTAGGATGTAAACTCTATAAAGGCAAGAACTGTCATTTTGTCTTTGTATTCCCAGTTCTTAGTCTAACATCCTATGAGAGTAGGTGCCTGACAGATGCTTGTTGAATTGAATGGGATTTAGATGGTTCCATATGCTCTCTAGAGAGGAAATACTTTCAGTGGCTCTAGAAGCAACAGACATGCCCTATATACGGTTTAGTCGTTGCTTCCAAGAAAAGGAACCAAGAGCTACCACAAGCTGAGGTCCCTTCCCACCTCCACATACAACCCTTCATATTTCCAGTCACCTTCACTCTCCTCAACAACTACAAGAAAGAATGCTTATACCCTCAGGGGTGACTTGTAACTCATAAACTACGGAATAATTCAACCAAACCATTCATGGACAGACAGTTCTGGTTAGGAGTGTGACTGGCTGATAGTAAAGAAATATCATCTCAGATGGTCATGTTCAAGCTAAGCAAGCCCATGTGCCAAAAACCCATTGGAGTCTGGGTAGGGGAAGACAGAAAAGAGGCGGTGTCGAGAAAAATAAATTGTAGTAGTAGACAGCTTCGGAACTTGCCTTGGCAAACCTTCTCAGCTCACCATCCATCTGTTCCACATTAATCTGTCTCCACTGGGTTTTAGTCCAATTATCGATGCTTCTCTGAAACCGGAGGAGCAGATAAAAGTGTCAACAACATTTGGTGAAAGTGAGTCTCAGCCACATAGCACAGAAATTGATGATACACAGTGGCCCCATTGACCAGGGGAAATCCAATTTCTTCAATATTTACTGTCCTCGTCAAATCCCCCCAACTCTCGAAAAGTTGTTGGCATGGGTCAAATGTACCCCAAACAATCTGATGCATTGCTTTCTAGTCATAGTGAAAAGTTACAGCCACATATTGATGTTAGTAACTGTTACATAGCAGGTATTTAGTTAGAATTACATCTGGAAGAATATTCCCATGACTTTGAAAAGCCCCCTGGATTCTTTCAAGACAGCTCAAATCTCATCTTTCACAGGAGCCCTTTCTGGGTCTCCCAAGCGGCAGGCATCTTCCCACTGAGTATCTTCTACTGACCCTGCACATATATATGTATATGTATTTGTATATATGTATACATACATATATATTGTACCTAGTTATTTATACATTCAACTCCTTTATGGAAGATTGTTTTTACCTTCTTAGTAACCCAGCCCAGTGGCCCTTAAGAAATGCTTGTCGACTAACTAAAACCCTAGTACTTTTTGATCCTCAAATGAAACTGAATCATGCTTCCAAAGACGTAACCTGAATCCACCACTGGCCAGTCTCTGCTTTTGGCATCTTGATCATACTCTAGGTCTCTGGATTGTGCTCTGTCTTTTACTCCACTGGTTACTCTGTATTCTGAGCTCTCTTGTTGATACCATAGGTCTCTGTGGTCACAGTCATTGTAGGACTCCTCTGATTTCCTAGCACTTAATACCATGCCTGATACATTGCAGCCACTTCACAAATTCTTATTGACTTGGGTCAAGGGCTAGTACTGATAATGCTTATGGATATAGCAAAAAAAACAAACCCTCTTATTTTAAATGAGTTATTATTAACCTAATAATTACCAAAAACATATACATTGAACAATAAAAAATAATTGAGGACAACAAAGTGAAATTCTATTAGTTGTGGATGGCTTCTAATGGCGTCTATTCCATTTACCAAGGCAGTTGCATTGTTGCTCTGTTTTGGGGTCCCTAACTTAGTCTTTTTCATTTTTGTGTGTATACTTTCAATGTTTTCTGGATGCCCCAATATCCCATCATTTATCACTAACTCAAAGTCTCCTTACCCCTATACACAATGCTGCCCTCCCTTCTAATGAATAAAACAAAATATTTTCCACAGAAAATTTATAACATTTTAAGTGTTTAATATAAATCTTAAAAAAAAAACTTGGGGTTCAAACCAGGAACCCCCTTGCAGTATTGTGTAAATGCTGAAGTGAAAAATAGGAATTTTTAACTAAACATTTTTCTGGTAGAGAGATGTGAACAACTCAAAGACTGATTTTAAAAAGGGAAGAAAAATTGAAGTCTGAAAAAACCCATGACAAGCCACATAATTTATTAATGCCATAAAAAACAAGCACACGTAAGATTACCTACATACAAATACACACAAGAAAGAACACTAGCCAGAGGGACATAAGACAATGATTTTCAAAAGCAAACTCTCACTTGGATGTAAATAATCAGATCCCAGAGGCCCTTGAGCAGCTGAATTTCCCTGCGACACTGTTTGATTTGTTTATAGTCTGGAAGGGCCACTTCGAAAAGACTTGTCCATTCTTGCATCTGCAACATTTCTTCTTCTAATGCTTCAAGCTCTTCATTTACCTTGGAGAAAAAAAACACACATTTCACTCATCCTACCTGTCAAAAAACCACCTGAAACAAGCGAGCCTGCCCAGGCTGCTCCATGCTCTAACTCAGGTATGGAAACATCCAGCAACTCCAAAGTTCATTAGTGAAGTGCTCGCCAAGTGGACTTCATCCTGCCACTTTTAATAAGCATTCTATGATAAAAATGAGAGAGTGCAGTGGAACCAAATGCAGTCATGAGACTAATGTCTTCCTTCTCTGAAGACTCCTGGGAGATTCTAGTGCTGGAATTGATGCCCCCAGCAAAGTTTTCTGAGGAGCCAATTTCTATGGGTTTTATTTTACCCCTGCTGATTTTCATTGTAAAATTGGAAATGTTGCTGGAAAAAAATTGTTTCCATGGGATGATAAAAGTCATACTTAAAAATGTAGCAAGTCTTTAAAAACTCCACATTTAGAGAAAAAAACCAATATAGCAATCTAACAACTGTCACTCTTATGAAAGACACTCAACTGTACTTTAAGTAACACATCATAAAAACATCATATGTGAAAGTACAGTTCAATGATAAATGCTCTGGGACTATTATTGTCAATGTCCTTTCCAAAATGCAATGCCCAGAACTGAATATAATATTCAAGATGAAGGGAAATTTAGACTCACAGAATACTGCTATACCACTACCATCACCACCACCATCAACATCATCACCAACACCATCATCACTGCCGCCACCACCATCTGGCATTTATATATGTAGTTTAAATATGTAATTTCATTTGATCCTCACAACAATCATGCAACATAGGTTCCATTATTATTCCCATTTTTACAGATGAGGAAACTGAGACCAAGAGAGATTAAGTGACTTGCCCAAGGTCACATAGTGAGTAAGTGTCTCAGACAGGATTTGAAAATTGGACCTTCTCAATTCAAATTCTGGCTATCTCTGCTGAGAAGTATCTTAGAGACAGGAAGCCACCCTTCCCCCGCACCATATTTCTGAATGACTTTTGGACCATAGCTGGACTTTACATTCATCTTTGGTTAGTTCTGTCTTGTAAAATGCTGCCAAAATCTATTATCAGTTAATGTAATAGCCGTAAAAAGAATCTCTAGCTTCATCAAAGTCATTAAAAAAAAGTAAGTAGTGTAGTATCAAGGAGAGATCCCTAGGACAGTCTATCAGAATTTACTTTTCAAGTTGACATTGATCCCAAGTACTAGTAAAGTCATATTTAAAAACTAACCACATATCAAGAGAGTGAATTTTATGAAAACAAAGGATGTGTCTTAGACAGGCAAATGAGGATGCTAGTGCTTCTGAAATCTCTTAGGCTCTAGATCTGGAAGGCATTTCAGAGCTCACTCAGACCAAATGTATGGACCAACCTCAACGGAAGTAAAAGCTTGACTTCAGATGTTTCATGGCAAAAGATATCATCTCTTTCAAATAGATACATTTTCAATGTGTTATGTTCAATTGACCAAGCCATAACCAGAAGAGGGGACTTTTTAAGCCAAACCATCTTCTAACAAAAAGTTTCAAAAAAAGAAATCACTCCTTCTTTCAGCTTGTCTGTGCCTTTCACTGGTCTCTGAAGTGACAAGTTCACTTCCACAACGGCGGGGCAGACAGTCAATGAGGAAGGCAAGGACAGCTGGACAGCTCCCAAGCTCGAAGGCAGGTCTGCCCACAGGAGGTAGAGTGCTCTGTTTGGGCAAATTCCAGTGTGCAATGAAAACAATTTCTGAAACCAAATAGATTGTTTCTTAATCACTGACCACTTTAGTTTATCAGTGTAACTATGTTGTCATGAGATGCTACACAGTGAAGAGCAGTGATGACCATAGTCCAAAAGACTTGGCTCAAATCCTGCCTCTGACAAATGCTGCTGTGTGGCCCAAAGGAAATTACTGAACCTCTCTCTGCACTAGACAGCTGTGCAAGACTAAATCACTAAACCCTCGTTGCTCTGCATTGGGATTTCTCTACACCAATGAAGTTACAGGTTCATAAAATCATTGATCCAAATCCTGATAGGGCCTGAGAAGCTGCCATATCCAACCCCCTCATTTTACAGATGAGGAAACAGAGATCCAGCCAGGTTAACCACCAAGTGACTTGCCAGGGGAACAAAGCTGGTAAGTGTTGGAAGTAGGCTTTGAAGACAGGTCTTCCTGACTCCCAGCCTAGCCACTCTATTCACTGTAACACCTAGCTGCCTCTTATCAAAAGAAAAAAATTATCAAGTCAGTCAATGTAATTACCAGTATCAAGATTAGCATTAAGTGCTTGATCAGAATAAGGTTTCCAGATTATCAAGGGATTTCTTCTTCCTATTCCTACCCCACAGCACAAGGAATCAGGTGCTGATGACTCAGTTTCCCAGAAGTAAATGCAAGATAGAGGATATTATTGCCTGCAAAAGCACTTGACTATTTGGGGAATTGTTTTTTTCATGTAAGTTTTCCAACATCAAAGAGATAGGAAGCCCTCTCTCTGGTGCAGGTCTCATCAACGCATACCCTCAATAGTTGTTGGGGGTTCCACCTGCATCAAGTCTCTCCCCACTCTAGCCCATCCTCCATTCAACCACTAAAGTGATCTTCCAAAAGTGCAAGTCTAGCCCTGTAACCACCCCCTACTCAATAAACTCTGGCGGCTCCCTATCACCTTCAGGATCAAATACAAAATCCTCATTTTGGTTTTCAAAGTCCTTCACAATCTGGCCTCTTCCTGCCTTCCCAGCCTCTTAAACCTTGCTCCCCACCAGTGACACTGGTGTCTTGGATGCTCCATCTCTGGACTCTCCAAATTTTTCCTGGCTTTGCCCCAGACCTGACATTCTTTCCTTCCTCATCCCTGCCTCCAGGCTTCCTGTCTTCCTTCAAATCTCAACTAAAACTTGACTTTCTGCCTCTGCCAATTACTCTTAGCACCAGCACCTCCCCCTGAAATTACCTTTCATTTACACCATAACATCTTGTACATGTTTGGGCTGTTTGGCTGTTCTCTCCCCTATTAGACTGTAAGCTTCTCAATGGTAGCGACTGTCTTTTACCACCAGCAGAGTGCCAGCCACAAAGTGCTTAATAAATCCTTCTTGACTTGATGTGACTAAATAAATGCTTGTTGATGATTATTAAGCACCTTCATTAGTAGTAATAACAGAAAAACTATATTCTTATAGCTTAAGCCAATTCTTGAGAGATGATTGTTAAATTTTCCATGTGAGCATTTATGCCTTGGAAATGGGCAAACACTACAGATCAGGGGATTTTTTTGGTTATTGTTGATTGTCTAGAGTTAAGTGGTGGAGAAAATATTAACAATGTAGGTTCAACTAAAAATGCGCCATGTGTAAAGTGCTTTCCTGGAGAACTGATTGTTAAACATTTTCCAGCATACTCCTGCTGGTAACATACCATGGAAGGGATTCAAACAGGCATCCTAATGTTGGTTGAACATGACACCTGTTGGTCTTCCATGCAATGAGAAGAGAGACACAGAGGATGATGGGAGATGTGATTTTACCAAACTAACCACTAAAATAATCAATGATTAGCTGTGTGATCTTGGACTAATAATTTCCTTTCTCTGACCCTTACGACCACCTTAAAGTGATGGGGTGGATTAAGCAATTAAGCCCAGGTAGCTTGCAGCTCTCAATTCTAAGACCCCAGGAAGGGGTGTGGAGTTGGAATAAGTCAGACTTAAGGAAGCTGAATCTCAGTTTGTAGAAGGATGCAATCAGCAAAGGCAGCTCAGGACAGTGTGGGCTCTAGGTCTGGAGGACAAAGGTTCAAATCCTGTCTCTGACACACAATATCCTTGGGAGTCTGGCAAGGGCTTACCCTTGCCTCGAAAGTGAGCAGGGCTGCATGGTCTCTAACACCTCATCCAGATCTAGGTCTTTGGCCCTGAAGTCAAATCTCACTGTACACCTACCAACTCATCTTAATTAAAGGCTTTCTCTAACCCTAAACCATTCACAACTGCAGGACCATTACCTCATCAAGGACTTCATATGGCTTTTCTGCATTAAAGCAGAATGGGGCTTTTCTTCTGAATCTCCCTCTGAACTCCACCTGTTTCCCCTGATACAGAAGGAAGAAAAATAAGATTAGAGGAGAAAGATAATTTCACTAAATAAATTAGGTTTAGAACAGTTGTTTAAATATTCTTATCAATATCTCTCTTCCGGTAAAGAGATGGTAGACTATGGGTGTGAAATGTTGCATATATTGTGTCAATTTGTTTTAATCATTTTTCTTTATTACAAAGGAAATAGCTTTGAGGAAGGAGAATTATTGGTAAGTGCAATATGAAATACCACCTGCCCTCCTCCCAAAAAATCCATAAACCATTTAAAAAAGAAAATTCAAATTTAAATGAATAAATACATAAATCAATTTTGTCAAAATACTTTGAACAGGAGGATTTGCTCTCACTTACATCAAACAAAACACATTTTCCTCTGATGACAGTGACCTCTGCATTCTGAAGGGGAGCAACTTCATGTCTCATGGCCACAGCATTCTTTTTGGTAGCATTCCATCTTTCTGGCAATTCCTAGGAAAAATAAAAGTGTGTGATGGGGGAACGAGGACAGTTGCTATGGAAACCCAAAGACGCACAACAGGTGGCATTCATTTAGTTGGCGTTAAGGAATCTTCACCCAATCCTTCCCGAAAGGCCAACTGCATGACTGTATGTATTGCAATGTCTCCAGGGCCTGATTTTGTGGGTCCTGTGTCCCCTACCCTAGCACCACCTGCCTGTGACTTGGCAGATAATCTTTGAGAGTTGCTGCATGATTTAAAAAAAAAAGACAAAAGTACCCTGCTCTGGCCCTACCATCTCATGAGGCCCAAATTCAAAGCCTTCACAGTTGAATAGGGCCTAACAAAGCTTGGATTCCATTGGCGGGGCCCTTGAGAAATCACAGCTCCATCAAACCACCTCAAGGTGCTAGAGAAAGATGTTCCTGCAGGCATAAAATGTCATCAAACTTACCCTTAAGAGGGCTATGTTTTTCTTAAATTTTAGCCAGTATCATTGGTCATGGTTTCCCAATTGTATATCTTCCTAACATGTATTAAATTCCCGGCATCATTTGGGAAGTTTTCCCCTCATTTTATATCCATGAGTGCTGTATAATTAAGAAACCAGCCCAGTGTTTTTGACCCACCATAGCCTAAGAATAACAGTATCTGTGTGTCCCACCATCTGTGAGTTTTCCCCCAACTTGTGCTCTACCTACTGGAATTGCCAAAGAGCAGCTACTACCTTGGGTTCTGGGGCAAACCCATGAGTAATTCTTCTGCTTTTCTTGTTCAAGAGCCCCCATTGGTGTCAGAGAATGGATAACTGAGTGAATGATAAAGTATTTACTATGTACCAAGTACCATGTTGGCAGGGACGCAAGAGAGGGGAATAGTGGGCTGGGTGCAAGGTGGTTGGTGAGGAGATCACTGGAGAGGAAGAGTCAAAATGAAGTACCACTAAGACTTTCGAGGAGAGAAAATCGCCAATTAGGACAGCAGGGCCCCAGGGTGGTAGACTGGCCAGAATGGTAAGGGGATCCTTGGCAGGGAGATGGCACTAGAGAAGGGGAGCAGAGATAATGCCCACTAACCCCCCCACCCCTCCCTCTAATACAGGAGAAGGGTGCAGGTATGCCTCCACAAAGCATTCCTGAGCCTGCTGAATAGCTCTGCTTTTCTATATGAGCCCAAAGGGCATGACTAATCCCCTACTCAATCACTTGAGTTTTCCTGTGGTGCCAATGGCCTTCATCCAGTGGCCATGGCCCTCTAATCCTCTCCAGCTGATTCAGACTTATTCATCCATTGGTATAGGAATGAAGGAAAATTCCTTAAGATCTGCTTTATTCTTTGTATTCCAGCATCTCACCCAGTGCCTGGCATATGCTAAACAATAAATGCTTGTTGCTTGATATAGTGAGGTGGCAGGGAAATGTTCCCATTACCTGGGCATGTATAGGAACTCTTATGAGATAGTAAAGAACGAGATGAATACCTCCACCTTATAAGCTAACCATGTAAAAAGAAGGTAGGCTTCCCCCCCTCCCCCATTGATGTATTACATTTGGCAAGGTGTGAAGTCACCTATGGAACATCTCACCATGTAACAAGCAATTCTAATTAGGCTCCACTGGATTAAACATTAATTTTTAAAAAATAGTAAATACCTTTATTTCTTATTTCTCTTCATGGAATCACAGTATTTTTAAATTGAAAGGAACCTCAGAAACCACCAATCCAACCTACACAAGAAAAGGAATTCTCCCTATAACACTCATCTGTACAAATCTGTGATGAGCTGTGATCTCACTTCCCTGGGCCTCAGTTTCCTGTTTTGTAAAATGAAAGGACTAGCCCAGATGGTCTTGGAGGCCCCTTCTAGTTTGACATTTATGATGCTAAATTTTCAACTCCACAAATTCATCTCCCCAACCCAGTAGAAGAAAAGTTCCTTGTAGGGCAGGAACTTCTTCATTTAGTTCTCTATCCCACCCAATGCTTTGCACATAGTAGGCATGTAATAGATGCTTGCTGCTCCCTTTTCACTTAAACAATTATTAGGTTCCCATTATCAAAGTGAGACCATACCAGTTACCATTATTGCGATAACAGAATAGTACTCAAAGTTTGGATGATACATGTTCACTGCTATGGCCTTAAGGGCCAATTATAACTTGGAAAATGATCAACAAGAAGAAAGAAGAATAAAGTATTGCCATATAGTGGAATGAACACTAGGCTTAGAATCAAGGGACCTGAGTTCTCAACTTCAACCCTAGCTGGCTGTGTGGCCATGGACAAGGCACCTAAGTATGTGGTTTGAGTCTCAGGGTCTCAATTTGTAAAATGAAGATAGTAGAGAAGCAGTACAGACTCTGGGGTGACTTTCCAACTCTCACTCCCACTGGCAGTCTGGGACCCTAGCTGATGACTGACTTTATCCTTTTAGGATTCAGATAACATAAGGAAACAGGAGGAGTACCAGGATTACAACTCATGAGCCCCCACCAGTGTGCTACCCAGCACAATTTAATCAGTTATCACCCCTCTCCTCCGATCAATTAATAAAAATTGCTTTTTATGAAGAGATATTTACAGAAAATCTATAATAAGAACCAAAATAAAGCAGCATTCACTCTAAAGAATGTGGGAATCTGATGGGGAAGTGTATGAGAGACACATTCTCCCACAAATACCATATTTCACCATATAATTGTCACACCTTGTTTTTCAGTCCAAAAACTGGCTTATAATTTTTCATCACATAATCGTCACATGGTATGATTCCATACGTAGTATATGGTGTAATCATGCTGCTTAGAAGGTAAACAGAGCAGCAATGTGTTCATCAGTGGCATATGGATAAGCATTTCTCTCTCGTACATTGTGAGATGGACATGTGCATTGGCAGTGTATTTCTGAATTCTGACTGTGTGGTTGTTTACAGCTCTACAATACTAATGGTATTGTCACCCGACCCAATGAAGAACCATAGGTGCAAGGGGAGGGGGCAGCAAATGAAGCTGCCATGGGTAAGTCACATGCTATGCTAAGACTTGCATCTTCCCAATTTTAATGTCTATTCATGAGTATTCCATGCATCCTAATCTTGCACCAGAGACAGTTTAGCAGAAAATAATTTTTAAGTGATACCAGTACAATTTTTTTCTTTTAAAAAAGCTCCACATAATGGTCATACCCTATTTTTTTGCAAAAAAAAATTGGCATAAAATCTGTAATAATTATGCAGTGAAATATGGTATGTAGAGTCCCGGGGAAAATGGGCTCAATCTCAAAGAACACATGTGGCAAAGGGGGTAAGTCCCAAGTCCTGGTTAGATGCAGGCTCTTTTCTCCCTTTGTGGAATCCTCAAGAACTTACCTTTCCTCAGTGTGTCTTGTTTATCCTCAGTGCCCAGCTGTGTGCCTTGTTTGTTATTGGCTCAGTCTCTCTGTTAACGGGTCAGGTAACGGGGTCAGGGAGGGGAGGATAAAGAAAATGTCTCACTCCCTCTGGACTCACCACCCCAGTTGCTGCATTCTGGTACAGGCACAGGGCATTCCCAGGGCACTTCCCAAGCTTGACTCTCAAAGCAGTTGCTGGTTTATACTTCTATTGGAATTCCCTCCTCTGATGAACCAAGGCTCAGAAGTAAGTCTAATTCTATCCAGAAACCAATTCAATTTCTGGATTCTCATCTAACTTATCCCTTTGACCAATTGATTGATTCCATGTAGGCATCCAGAAGCTGTTTCTAAGTAAGCTGCACCCTTGATTGAACCACTGAATCCAGAAGTCCATACCTCCACACCCTGATAGACAGAGACAGAGCAGGGAGTTTTAAAAAGCTTACTCTATACCAGTCCATGTGCTAATGTGACGCCAATACGAGCAAGCAAGCCCCTGCCCTCAAGGAGCTGCCATTCTAAGAGAGAAAGGCAATGCATGTCAAAGGGAACTAAAGAGTGGGGAAAGAGTATGAAGTGTGAAGAAACTCGGTTTGGGACAAGGTGGGAGGAAAACTCAGCTGCTTTCAGAGCCCAGCTGGGGAAGAGGGTGAGAGGGGGTGGAGTTCAAGGTTCCAGTGAGGATGATGGTGGAGCAACCTGTGGCAATGGGCAAGAATAACAACACGGCTACCTTCTTCAGGGTGCCATGGGCCTTCTTGAAGCTCCGCACATGCCTCCTTCCATCTCTGACCTCTGCACCTTTGCACGGGCTGTGCTCCATACCTGGAATGCGCTCCACCTCACCTCTGTGTCTAAAAATGTCAAGTTTCTTTCAGCACTCCCCTTCTACATAAGACCATACCCACTGCCCTCCCTTTGCATGTATTTTGGTTCTGTTTTATGCAGACTTACCTGGGTATGTGTTGTCTCTCTCTTTAGCATGAAAGGCCTTTGAAGCCAAGGATTTCTTTTATTTACATCCCCCGGCCCCAGCACAGTGACAGGTATACAGGAGGTGGTCAATGGTTGTGGATTGATTTATGCCCCAGTAGAGTGGATGCTCCCTGAGCACAGGGCCTAGCATGTAGCAGGAGCTTAAGCAATGCTCACTGATTGGTAAAGCAGGCTGAGGTCAGGCATGTTATAACAAGAATTCATTTTGTGAATGGACCTATCTCCATTCCGGGGCTTAGCTTCTGCCATCCCACGAAATGGGAATCACTTCTCTTGTTATCCCTTGTTTATTACACTTTCATGATGGTATTTTTCTGTAAATTACTTAGAATTGATCTCTAAAGCACAGCTATAAAAACCATCCCCAAATAACAAACAAGTTACTTTTCACTGAGAACAGGCTTTCCCCAAACCAAGAGGATGTGTCCCCTGCTATATGTAAATGTGACTTACAGATTATCATGCCCTCAAAGGAAGGTTGTGAGAGTTGTGGGCACAGATCCAAGAACAACCATCACGAACAGAACGAAGAAAGGGAACTTCCAATTATAACATAAAAATCTCCTGCTTCCAGGTACACACAGACAGACAAGTGCACTCCCAATGTCTTTTCCTAGTGTAATACCCATGTGCGCTATACCTGAGGACGCAGGCAAGGCTGAAAAGATGTGGAATCAGCAGCAGCAACATATTTTAACCCAGAGCTCTGCCGCATGTAAAACATACACGATACAGATTACAAATGAATGAGAAATCATTACACTCTCCATGCGCCAGGCACTGGGCCAGATGTAGGAGACAAATAAAAAGCAAGATAATACGTGGCCTCACGGAGGTTACATTCAATGGGGAAAAACAATCCATAAAGGGGGTTAGAAAGAGGGACAGAGCACAAGGGATTGACATTTGTGAAGGCCACAGTTTGGAAAAACCATCAAGAAGTTGGCCCGATTCCATGCAAGATACATGAAAGGTCACTTATCAGAGTCCAGGTTTCCAGAGGCAAGGTCTGATTTCCATCAAGAGACAGATAAGGAAGATGACCAATATGGAGGTGGCATGGTCCGGAATTGTCCAGAAGTGCTATGGGAGCCCATCCAAACCCTGGGAAAGAATTCGTGTTCTGATGGGAGGGAATATATCCACATATATTGAAACTCTCCTCTAATGACTCAATGTGATATGGACTAGACCTTGGTTTTTTCTTCTAGGCCAGTGGGGGTTCAGCCCCAAGAAGAACACTGAGGGTGTCACCAGAGGGAACTATCTTAATCTAGCCAGGACATGTTAAGTACCCAGTTGGCCACAGGATGATGAATTATTCAGCCAAATTGGAGGGAGCAGTAGAGAGAAGACTCACACAGAAGAAATCACCAATCCTCAAAGAACTTCAGTGTTTCATAATTTGAAGTGGCATGATAGATAAAGGGCTGTGCTTGGCCTCGGGAAGATTTGGGATCAAGAACTACTTCAGACGCTCACTAGCTAGGTGGCCATGGGCAAATCACTTATCTAATCCAATCCATGAAACATTTATTTAGTGCCTAGTGGGTACTAGGCACTGTGCTAAGCATGGGATATAATTAATATCTGCCCTCCAGGGCTCCATTCAGAGGGGAGAAGAGGCTGAGGGAGGTGGTATCAGTCAAGCCTTGAGTTAGCAGCATGGTGATGAGTATAGAAGTGAGGAGAAAACCCAGGCGGGGAATCCTGTTGCATGGAATTGAAATTAGGCAGGGGAAAGAAGCAAAATGGCTCTCTGAGCCTTGGGCAAATCTTACAGAATCATAGATAAAATCAGAGAACTTGAGAGGTGGATGTGACCTCAGCAGGCATCTAGTCCAACTCTTCTAAGTCTAATCCATTTGGAATTGATTGAGTGACATGGGAGATGCTGGCAAAGAACCACCCAGCATGGCATATTCCAATCACAGAAGACACTGTGCTCTGTGAGCAAAGCAGAATTGAAGTAGCTCAAAAAAAACCCAAGACACACAAATTTAGAGAATCCTCCCCAACTATTCATACAGACTATTTGTGCCCGACGTGTGGTAGAGCATTCCGAGCTTGTATTGTCTGACCAGCCACAGTTGGATGCACTGTACCTTGAGCCCAACATAATGATCCTCTTAGAATGAAGGACAACAGCCAACCAAGCAACCAACCTAGTCTAATCCATACACAAAAGGAATCCCGGCTACAATGTGCCCCAAATGTGGTCATCTACCCTATAGCATGATAAGTTATTGATAGTTTACATATGCAGAAGGAGTTTTTGCATCAATGAAGTTGTGAGTCTTGAATATACTGTGTATACATACTCACATGTATGTGCACATACACATATACTTATGAACATAACACATACAGCCTGCACCTGAATCCTCCTGTTTTCTCCCTCCTGAGAGCAGGATCTGTCTTGCTTTTCTAGTCTCAGCATTTAACACATTGCTTGGTTCACAGTAAGCATTTAATAAATGCTTTTCCATTCCATCCCACTTATTAACAAGCATGCATATGCAGATCTCTTCTCTATAATATAAAATGTATACACATATACACACTCAGATGCAAACCTTAATTTTTTCCCTAGAGTTCTAATAAAGCTGAGAATAACCCATAAAAATGAACTCTGCTTTAGTTAAGTAGTCTCATTCCATCAGGAATAAATGCCCTGGAGGAAAAAAGCCTTTCACCACATTATTCCTTTCATCATTCTGTCTCAATATGAATCCTGCACACCACTCACAGAAAGGCTCACATTTGGCACTGGTCCCATAGCTCGTGGAGGCCATTCCATGGCAGTCAACATGGGAATGCAAAGATGTCACACTGGATGTCTTCAGAAGTGAGCAGTTGTTCTTTGTGGTTCCCAGAAAAAGCCCTGAGAACTCTTCCTTATTTGGTACATAGCACACTATGACTTTGAAGAGTATAGACAGAAGATAATGACAAAAACTATTTAAGAAATGTAATTATCTTCCATATGAATCAAGCCATCTTACTACTAGCATGTGCATCTCCTGTGTGCTTTCCAAGACTAGGGATACTTCTAGACTGGTACCTGATGCTCAATGAACTAAGAGCTGTGGTGAATTTCAGCTTTGAAAGTGAAAGTAAGCATAGAGACCAGAAGGTAACTCACTAGAAACAGAAGGCATAACACCAGTCACAGAGGCACTGGTACTCACCTCTAGGAGAATGTAAACATGGTCAGGCATCTTCTGTCCATAGCTCTCCAAGAGGGTGATGGTGGCTTTGAGGGGGTCAAAGAGCTCATCCGTAGCTCCCTGCCGGTTTCTCAGAGCCATAAGGTGGCCCATGATTTCTATTAGCCCATTATAATCACCTTCTTTCAGCTCTCTACTGAAGCCAGCATTTGTCACTTTAATAAACTCTTCCAGGTCAGTCAGACTATGGAAGAAAAAAAGGAAGAGAGAAAGGTAAAGAAAGCAAGGAGAGAGACAGAGGAAGGGGAAGGGGAGAGAAAGAAAGAAATAGAGAGAGAACAAAAGAAAGACAGACACAAAATACATTCAGTAAACCTGCCATGTGGAATGCTGAGTTAGCTTTGGAGCCAAGAAGCCTTGTGTGCAAGACCTGCCTCTGACATATCCTGACACATTACCTTGGGTAAGTCATTTTACTTCTCATTGCTATAGGAAACTCTCTAACATTAAAAACTGCCAAGCAAGAACCTGTCTCCTTTGGCAAAGAGGGGTTTTTTCACTGGGAGCTGGTATTCTGTTTTAATGCAATCACAGCTCTGGTTCAATAAAAACAAAGTCCAAAGCTCTCTTTAGTATAAGATATATTTTGAAATTCTCATCACTTCAGATTGTGATAAGTGATCATGTAAAGGTTCTGCAATTTCATTGGCATGTGGTCTCGTTCCACTAAAAACCAAGTCTATAAGTCTTAGAGAGCTCCCTGAAGCAAGAGTCCAACAATCAGCCAATAGCTTTTATTCATTATAATACTGAGGAGGCAGCAGGATGTAGAGGAGGCAGTGAAGGGTTCAGTGGAAAGAGCCTGGGTTTTGGCATCAGGCAACTTTGGCTCAAATCCTACCTCTGATCCAAATTAACTGTGTGAGTCTGGGCAAGTCTCTTGGCACCATCTATAAAATGAGAAGGTTGGTCTAGAGGCCTTTGAACTCCCTTGTGGCTCTTGGTCTATGATTCTGGAATCTCCTAAGTTATATAGAGCATTCAATATAAGAATACTCTCTTGTTACCCTACTTGTGTGTATAAATAACCATTTTAAAGGTTCTTAAGGTAATATCAATAGGGCATCTCAAATAAGATTTGTCAAATCCATAGCCTAGTCAATGGTTACCCAAGGGGTTTTGAAGGAAAGATCTGCAGATGCATCTGAGAAGAACCCAATACTCTGGATGAAATGAGCAGAGATTTTTACCTACCTGTCAATGACAAATCTCAGAAGATGCTCTTGGAACATCCAGCTCCACTTTTTAATCATGTTTAGCAAGCTCATTTTGAAAGGCTTCATGTCCACCTTAAACCAGCTTTCAAAGACCCGAAAGTCCTCAAATTTGCTCATCTGAACATACAAAGCTTCATAAATGTCAATCTACAGGAGATTTAATAAAAAGGACACAAAGTTTAACACCAAGTAGCTTTAAAAGTCCTGCCACCTACACAGCCCATTTGTCATTTTTCTTGCCTGTTCTTTGAACTGCTCAATGGTGGGTGGCTGTTCTGGGAGGCCTTCATTGGCTTGAATGTCCATTTCCTCCGCAGTTAATGGATGACCATAGAGAAGAAATTGTTTCATGAACTCCATGCGGTCATCCACCCAGAGGTAAGAATAGGCATCCAAAGAGTTCCTATAGTCCAGAACTTTGTTGATCACCCCTGATACTCTGCTCATGACTTCCTGTCTGGTCTCTGTCAGGTCCAACATCTGGTCCATGTCATTCTAAACATGGAGAGAAGTAGTGAATCACCACAAACCATGATTAGAGCTCCATTACCAGACACATGGCACTCTACCAAAACAGCAAAATTGGAAATCATCAAGGCTTTTTCTTAGATTTGGAATCCTCCCCAACCCTTCAAAATAGGTAATTCTATAGATAAATAGCTATCTATATGTATATATATAGATAAAAATATCTAAGCAAAGAGACAACCTAGTCCAGTGGATAGAGGGCAGACCTTGGAATAACAACAGACCTGGATTCAAGTCATGCCTTTGAAACATTCAAACTGTATGACCCTGGACAAGTCATTTAACCTCCTCAGCAACTCTCTAAAATGAAACATGGCAAAGCAGGTATATCACTCTGTGAAAAGAATTTTCATTCCAGGAGTTCCTCATACTGATGAAATAGAAGGTTTGCCACCCTCCCCACTCCCCCTCCATCCCCCCTGGGAAAAAAAACCCTTTAAAGTGATTATCTGCTTTGGGAAAAAATATCTGAAATTTTCTCTTTCTTCCCTTTGCTTTTCAATGTTTTGTTGATGTTTTTTTCTCTTTTTTTGTATCTCCAGAATTCCTCATTCCCCAATAGACACTTCCCTCCTCCCCCACCCCCATCTCATTACTGGCTTTTTCAAAAGGAAAATACCTGGTAATTTGGCATTTCCAGATGGGATGCTACTCTCTTCATTTGGCTAGACATCCTAAAAATGTTGCATAAAATCTCTTCCACGAGGTCATATAGGCCATCCCCAGACTCTCTTTCTAATGGGGGTTTAAATAGGATCTCAGGGGCCATAAGGATCATTTGCGCTTGAAAGAATGGAGTAGATTTCACACATTTGTCCGTGTTCACCAAGAAAAAATCTAACTCATGCATGATGGCATTGAAGAAGCCATCAACCACAATGTCATCAATGAATTCCAGGTAGATCTTCCAGGTGTCTGATGTGGCATTGGCCTTGAAGAGCCTCAAGTTATCCTGGGGACATAGAATTCTTTAATATAAAATCACAATATTCTGTTTGATCAGACAAATTGTTCAACTGATTCACATCCCCCAAGGAAGCCAGCAGTGACCACGTAGCTGTTTTTTAGTTGTCATTGTGTTTGTATTTTATCCACTGACTAGACTGTAAACTCCATGAGGCAGGCACCACCTGTTAAACACTGTGTTTCCTTCAGTACTGAGCTGAATAGAGACCTGAACCCAGAAACTATGATAAGCAAAGAGGATGTGACAAAAACAAAGTAGTCCCCACACTAAGAGAATTCAGATTCTGTTTGAGCAATAAGAATTTAAGTGTCTGTTATAAACCCAGAATTGTGCTAAGTTTTGGAGATACAAAGACAAAAGCCAAATACCTTCTGCCCTCAAGGAGCTTACATTTTAATAGAGAGGATGACATGTAAGGGCATGTAGAATTCATACACCATAAATCCAAGGTTGCTTTCAGAGGGAAAGGCATTCAGTAGGAAAGGTTTCACATCACAATGGTTCTTGAGCTGAGTCTGGAGGGAAACCAATGGATTCCAAGAAATGTAGGTGAGAAGGGATTCATTCTAGGCTTGAGGGGCAACCAGTGTAAGCACACAGAGTAGCAGTATAGTAAACAATACATGCCTAAAAGAACCCTTGCTCTGCAACCCCCAGCTGCTTAGACTCTCTAAACTTAGCTAAGTTGATCGTCATGTAGCAGACACAGTCTAAGCCAGGTCACAAAGCTCTTCTAGCATCACCTGTCATGGGTGGGCAAAGAGGAACTGAAGTTATTCTGAACTGATGGCAGAGAGCAAATGATGATGGCAGGAGGAGATGCACAAGATGAGGAAGACACACCAGGACCTTTGAGCCTCTCAGAAAGGGGAGGTACATGGGCTGCATTCAGCCAAGGGCAATGGAAGGATCGCCCTCTAAATATAATCATGAGCACTTGGAGCTTTGTCCAATTTGCTGCCCCACTTAAAGAGCAATTGGGCCTGGACAGAATTTACTGCCACACTGGGAGCTGGTGAATTTCTCCCCTCTCTACTTCCTCCCCTTTCTCCTCCTTATTACTGCCTGGTGAAAACTCCTCTTCTTTAATTTTGTTTGTCATCTATACTTGCACAATGGGTTTTGTCTCTAGATAAAGATAAGTTGATTTTTATTAAAATTTGGTCAAGTATTTGCTATACCTGAGTGGAACATATGAAAAGGAGTCACTGGACCAACAGCCCTAGACCTAACCAGAAGACTACGTTAATACGATCTTTCTCTTTCTTCTCTCTCTTTTCTCTCTCTCTCTCTCTCTCTCTCTCTCTCTCTCTCTCTCTCTCTCTCCTCTTTCTCTCTCTCTCTCTCACACACACACACGCACACACACACAAACACTCTCTCTCCCTCCTTCCTCCCCCCCAAAAAAGCAGGGCTTCCCAAATTGGGAGAACCTTTCTGAGTTTGCTCGGATACTCAAGGACAATGCCTGCTGCTTGAGAACAGGCGTCATTTTGTTCTTAATCTTGTATTTCTAGTATTTAGCATATTGGCACACAAGAGGCATTTAATAAGTGCCTGCTGAATTGAATAAAAGATGAGAGATCTCCTCTAGTCTCTTGATGTGAGAAAAGTTGAGAAGGGCTCAAGGAAAGTGGCCATTAGTGGGCAGATGCAAGTTGGCCCTGCTGGGGCATTTCACTAGAATGGAAGTTTCTTAAGGACAAGGATCCCCAGCACCTAGCACAGTGCTTGGCATATAGAGTACACTTACTAGATGTTGGTTCTTTGAAAAACTTCAGAAGTCTGGTCAATGGAATGACTAACCATGATTCCAGAGGAGTGATAATGAAGCATCCACCTGCCCACCTCTTGACAGATGATAGACTCAGGTGAGGAGAATGAGACACTATTTTTGGACATGGTCTCAAGGCTTTTGTTATGAGACAAGAGTTTTGTTTTGTTTATCAATGGGTGGGGGGAGTGGCTAGGTGGTGCAGTGAATAGAGGGCATGGGTCATGGAGTCAGGAGGACCTGAGTTCAAATCCTGTCTCAGACACTTAACACTTACTAGCCGTGTGACCTTGGGTAAGTCACTCAACCCCCAATTGCCCTGTCTTCCCCCCTCCAAGTGGGGGGAGAACATTAATTTTTGTGAATTAAAAAAGTAAAATTTTATTAAAAATAAACATTTGTTGAATTAAATGGAATTGAATTTGCTCTGCTGGTCACCTCAAAACACCTGCCACCACAAAACACCAGAGGAGGGCATTTGAAGTAGGCACCTACCTAATACATTTTTACTGAATGAATGACTGAAATCTGAAGAAATACTTCTGTCAACAGCACAGGACTATAGAAGAGAAAGAGTATTCTATGATGAAGGCATAAGCTCGTTTCCAAAACAAATCTTTTTGAAATCTACACAACCTGGCTACCAAGCCAACTGTTTCAAATGTAGAAGAAAATAGGGCATGGTGTACTCAATCAGTTCAGTCTCCCCCTGGGGTGACCCTGGACAGGGGCACCCAGGAGGGGACCTGTCCAGCGTTCTCATGCTGGACATAGGTCATGGGGTGAGTTGGGAGGGATGCACGGGGCTGAAAAGGTTGGGCAGGTCTGAGGGCCTTAAAGAGACTCAGCCTTTGGAAATCACTAGAACAACAGGCATGTATACAACATCTGAACATTAGTGAAGTGCTCTGCAAACACAGTCTTATGTGAGCCTCACAAAAAACCCTGGAAAGGGCATACTACAACAAGACTGTCCCAATTTTGTGGGGTGTAGGGGTGGGAAAACAAAGACTCACAATAATTAAGTGATTTGTGTATGGCCATGCTCCTAGGGAATGCCCAAGGAGGGATCTGAACCCAGATCCTACCAAATTCTAAATTCAGTACTCTACCCCAACGCCATACTGCCTGTTGAAATGGACAGAAAGTCAGTGTTGGAGTTGGGAAGACCTGAGTTCAAAGTTTGCCTGACACTTGCTAATCATGTAACTGAGCAAGTCACTTAGCCTTCCTGGTCTCAGTTTCCTCATCTGCAAAGTGGAGGTTAATCATACCTGCAGTGCCTACTTCAAAATAAGCTATGAAAACGTCATCTGGGATGATGATGATTTCTCAAAGATCTCAGTAGGTTGCCTCATAGGATAATAGACTCACAGTTGGAATCCAATCCCTTCTTTCTGCAGAGACTCAGAAAGGCTAAAGGACTCCCCCAATTACCCATGAGTAGCATTCAGAGCTCCAAGGAACCCTGGAGTCAATGACTGAGTCAATAAGCATTTATCAGGCACTTAGGAAGTGCCAGGGAGTGGTCTAAAAGGGGTTGAGAAAGGCAAATGCCCAGTCTCTACTCTTAAGGAGCTCCCAGTCTCATAGGAGAGATGATATGCAAACGCCATGTCCATGCAAGACGTTCGGTCAAAGCCTTGCCGATGAGAGATAGAGGATCTGAAGGCCTGGGAGAGTCACTGCCTTGTCCAGGGTTATGAAACTAGTGGAGTGTTAGACAGAGCACTGGAACATAAGTGCTCCCAATTCAAAGTCCAGCACACCACCTTCTAGGCCATGCACCTATGCCCAAGCATATGGAGAGTGAAAGGGACTTTCTTAGTCTAATCCTTCCATTTTACAGAGAAGGAAGCTGAGGTCCAGGAAAACAAAGCAGCTTAAGGTTCAAACTCAGCTCCTTTGGCTCCAAATATGTGGCTCTTTCTGATCCATTCCACTTCTTCTTGGGTTGGCTTATGCCAGGCTGGAATCCTTTCTCTATTGTTCTCATACATGGTTATCCAGCCTCGCCTTGATGAAGGAGAAAGGAATCTTGCTGCCACTTAACTATTCAGTTGCTATCTCTGGCCCACCCTGCATCTTCAAAGATTACCCCCTGAATGCCATTAGACTTCTGTCTCCATACACAGATAGGGAATGTGGCATGGAGAAGCCATGGGGAGAATTGCTCAAACCTCTGATAGCTTGCCAAGACTATGGGAAAGAACCTTCTCCCCTTAGTGGGGATGAGACGCAAGGTCAAAATCAGGCACTGCAGAAAATGGTATGCTTTAAAAAAAAAGCTACAAGAAATGGAACATGAATACCAGCTTTATTTCCATTTTGAAGTCCTGTGGCATTCTTTCCTCATGATCCCCAAAGACTCCTGCTCCCCTGTTCTTGACTTGAGAAGGGCAATTTCAAAATTTCTGAGTATCTGGCTTAAGGAAATGTGGGGGAGGGTCAAGTTGCTCATAGATAAACCTCAACCTTATTTCCAATTCAATGTTGCAGGCACTGTATTGTTAATTGTGTCGAGCTATGCAATTGCATTGGAGACTATTTTCAATGCATTTTAATCAGGGTTCATAAATCTTATAGGTCTATAGCCCCCAGATTAGTGTTTTGGGAGTGAATCTTTAGATCCTGAAAACTTAACGGAAGAAATTAATTGCAATCCATCATCTGCCCTCCATCGGACAGATTCTTATGCATTCACAGCTGTAGAGGTGTCCTGAAAGTCAAGGAAGGCATAATTCAGAGCATCCCTGAAACCAACCAGGAATAAACAATGGTGTGACTTTTGATGGTTTTTTTAAAAAGAAAGTAAAACTTAAAAAAAAAAAACACAGGAAGTTTCTATTGGATAAGAGTTAAAAATCTGTCCCCTGTTATAACAGATTCATTCAGTAAACATTTCTTAAGCATCCACTGTATGTTGGGAGCAGAACTAGGTTCTACAAAGGTATAAAGAGGCAAAGATTAATCAGTTCCTCTCTTCAGGGTGCTTCTATTCTATCAGAAAAACACAGTATCTAAACAAATAAGTAAATAAAGGATCACTTGAAGGGGGAGAGAACCCTGATGATGAGGGGGATCAGGAAAGGATTCGTGTAGGAGGGGACAACTGAGCTAAGCCTTGAAAGAAGCTAGGTTTTCTAAGAAGTAGAGGTGAGGAGGAAGAGCACATTCCAGGTGTCTGGCCCAGTCTGTGGCCCAAAGGCTTGAAGACAGGAGATGGCAAAATCCAAACTCTTTTATAGACTGGGTCTATAGGACAAGTTGACATACGATTCAGACACTTCCTACACCTTCTTTTCCCTAACATTCCCTAGGCACGTGCTCTTTATTTTTTGCCTCATTGAAAATGACTAGCCACAAGTTGGAAGATTTTGTCTGTCTATACAGAAATCCATTAAAATGAAGGAAAAAAGGCTGAGCCACGTGGAGCTCCTTGATCAATGCACACACATCCCCTTCATTGAGATCATCTGGTACAAGAGCCTAATGACTATGCCAGTTGAGCCCAGGATCATGGGACAAAACACCAGCATTTGTCTCTTGAACATGAATCTCAGAAGCCATGTGATACTTGTTTTGCATTGAAAAAGCTCAAGAATTACTTAGAAACCTAATGCTACCAATTACTCATTGCTAGACCAAAATTAAACACTGCTCTCATCAGTATTTCAATGTGGATGGAGAAAAGGAGAAGGAAACAATTCTATCTGGATTCCTTTGGCCAGATGGACATGAGTCACTTTCCATGACTCTCCTTCAGGAACTCCAGTGGTGACTTTTGCAGATATTAAAAGGCTAATGAAGGAAAGACCTGCCTGCCTCCAGATCATTTTTCATCATTGGAAATAAAGCTCATTCATCACAGTCCCCTCCTTAAGGCCTCAGTTTCTTTATCTGAACAATGAGAGTTGGAGGAGGTAACCTCAGAGCTCCCTTCTAACTTGAAATCTATGATCTCATAGGCTTTTCTGGGCCTCTGGGAGAGAGGGAGGATTGGCATAGCTCCTGGCACATAGTAGGTACTTAATAAACCTTGCTGACTGACTGGACTAGAAGAGATCTAAATTCTCTTAATAATTGATTCATGTGTTTTTATGAATCACAAGAAAGTGCCGCCTCTTTCTATAAGAAAAGCCTTCTGAAGCACACACACACACACACACACACACACACACACACACACACCCACCACCAAACAAAATTAACTTGTTACTTATTTAGTATCCATTTATATCTTTGTATACACATTGTTTCCCCTGAGAGAATGCAACCTTCTTGAGGACAAGGACTGTTTCATTTTTATCTTGACATTCCTAGTAAGGAAACAGTGCCTGCTGCAAAGCATGTCATTGCTAGATCAAATGAGAAACAACTGTCTGATTGGCTTTTTCCTAAAGAAATTAGCAGTAAGCTCAGGGGAAAAAAAAAAAACTCCCTTTAATTCCTAGAGCATTGCTTACCTCTACTAAACTGTGTATACGGTGTCCATCTTCTTGGATCAATCTGTATTTCCTAGCGAATATGTATCCTTTGCCCTCCAAACTAAAAAACGCTTCTTTTCTTTGATCTCGCCTAGAAAAGAGGGTACGCTCAGTCCAAGTTTTCATGATCTGCTGGATCAGTTTGACATTTTTCTGGGTCTGTTCCATTCTCTGCTGCAACTCAAAGACATCCGCCTTCACCTTCTCCATGTAGTCCCAGCAGTCAGGTGAATGCCAGGTGAATGATTGCTCGGCCACCCGTAGCTGGCCATCTATGGCCATTAGCTCTTCTTCAATGAGAGGCTGCTCAACCTCCAGAAGGCTTAGTTTCAGCTTGTTATACCACTGAACAAGTAGCTCAAGACTTCTAACATACTGAAAGAAGCAGAAAAACAAATGTTAGAGAAAACCATCTAGACTGACAAGTTGGCAGAGTGAATAAAGGGCTGGACTTGAAAGACCTGGCTCTGAATCTGGCTTCAGATAGTTAGCGGCTGTAAAAAAACACAGGAGAAGAGCCTTGGGGATATTAAGTGGACTCCATAGAGGACTTTACGAGAGGACAAGGGCAGATGCAGGTGGGCAGGTTGCAGTCCTCATCACTGGAGGGAACAGCCCCATTGAGGCTCCAGAGTGGCACATAGTAAAAAGTCCCTAGACACAGATGCATTCCAACCCAAGCTGTTCCTTTACAGAAATTTGATCATAAGTCACTGGCAGCATTCCAATACCTAAAGATACAAACCTGTAAATAAGTGTTTCTTTTCCCATAGATGGCTAAGGCAGAATCTGGGATGTCTGATTTCTCCAGCATCAGGAGATATTTCACTTCTCTCAATACAGCCATGAGCTAGAATACAGAAATGGAGGGGAAACTCTTTGTAATGTTTCATAGCAAGAGATTTTGTAAGGAGAGAATGGCTTATTTCCATTTATTAGAAAAGAGAAGGGACTTAGAGAATTTTTCTTGTGGTTCTATATCTAGGGGGTCCCAACATGAGACAAAATCTACCTGTGAACAGACTTCCATATCTGTATCACAGGTCTAAAGGTGACGAGAACAAAATCAGCATAGAAAGCAATGAGTGCTGGGAACAATGAGGTGGTTGCCAAGCTCCAGCTGTGAAGTCATTGGAGAACATAATTTCCTTGAGGGCAGGGGATGTTTCTCTCATCTCTCATTTTTGTCTTTGCATTCTCAGTGCCTAGCAAAGTGTCTGGCAACACAAAAGATTCTTGATAAGAGTTTTTGAATTTAACTTAAATAAACAAATTAGAGGGGCAGCTAGGTGGCGCAGTGAATAGAGCACTGGCCCTAGAATCAGGAGGACCTGAGTTCAAATCCGACCTCAAGACACTTAACACTTACTAGCTGTATGACCTTGGGTAAGTCATTTAACCCCAGGTGCCTGCCTTTCACCCTCCAAAATCCAAAAACAAACAAACTAGAGCAAAGCTAGGTTATCCTGTATCTTTCACTGATACCATGCTAGATTGGCATAGGTAAATGAAGAGAGAACTGGGCCTGGGGTCAGGAAGACCAAGTTTGAAGACAGTCCCAGACACTTAGCATGTGACCCTGAGCGAGTTCCTTAACCACACTCTGACTCACTTTCGTCATCTGTAAATTAAGGTTAACACTGGCACCTACCTCCTAGGGTCCTTATAAGGATAAGATGAGCTAATTGTGAAGTGGTTAACAAAACTTACAATGCTGTATAAGCGTTAGCCATAATAATAATCACCATCAACATAATTCTCATTATTATAATTCTCATTACTAAAATGAAGACATTGAACTAAAAGTTCCTGCCAGATCTTATATACTCTCCTAGGTGGATAAAGCCGTATGAGTTGACAGTTTCCTAAATCCTAGATTTTACACACACACACACACACACACACACACACACACACACACACACACATATACACACACACACATACACACACATGCACGCACGCACACACACTCTGGCATAACAGATGGAGCACTGAAGTCAGGGAAACCATAGTGGCTGCATCGAATTACTGGTTCTGAGAAAGTCATTGAGATCTCAGTGCTCTAGGTAACTCTCTAAGACTGTGAATTTCAGGGAAGGTTCTGACTTGTATTGGGGAAGGGAATTTCCCACTCTCAGAGTTCTCTTTAAAATAAATAAAATCCCAAGTCCAAGTCCCATCCCCTAATAGGGGGAGGAAAACTGTAGCTATAACAATCTTGGGAGTAAGTGCCACTTCACAGAACAAATATCCTTAATAAAAGGCTTTGTTCTTTAAAAATTGGACTCAGTCAAAAGGCTGCACCCAAGGACCTAGAAGGTGACATGTGGCCTCAAGGCTACAGATTCCCCATTCCTGCTAGATATTGGTCCAAACTCAGGATTTCATATTGTAAATAGATACAGATACACACAGACACAGACACACAGACACAGACACACAGACACACAGAGACACACACACACAGACATCAAGCCAGTGAATGTAGGGTAACAGATTTTTAAAAGAATTATTAATGCAATATTTGCTACAGACATTTTAATTTACTTTCATATTCAGTCATTTATCAAAATGAAAAGTGAATGTCTTGGAAAGATAAAGAAAAGGCCTATTTTACAATTCAGAGTTGATTATCTTTCCCCACAAAGTGCTTCTCATTCTTACCTCACTGTCTCTTCATGGTTGAGCAGCTTGCCCAGTCTCCCACCTCTGAGTCCCTAATGCCCTTCCCTGATGCTTCCCTATCCTTCATCTTTCATGTCTCATCAGGGACCGAATCCTGTACAACATCTCTCATGTTCATCTCCTCCTCTCTCCTCCCAGAGCTGTGGTCCTAGCCAGATCTTCCTTCCCTCTCCCGCACTATTGCCACCCCTCCTGAACAGGTCTTCATTCCTCCAATCCATGTTTCATACCTCTGCCAGAACTCTCTTCTTTATGCCCTTATCTGGTCATGTTAAATCCTCTGTTTGAAAGTCTTTAATAGCTCACTTGTAGCTAAAGTTCAATTGACCACCAACTAAAGTTTAAAATCCTGTGCATGGCATTCAAAGTGGTCACAATCTTGTGGCAAACTACCTTTCTAGTTAACTCTAATGTACTGTCTCCATAACCTCTATGCTACAGCTAACCGGCTCTTCCCACCCCTCCAAACACACACCCTATCTTTTCCTACCTCCACACTTTTGCTTAGGCTGTTCTTCCTGGAATGCCCTCCATGCTCTGCTTTACTTGATGAATTTCTAATGTTCCTCTCAAGGTCATCTCAAAGGCCACATCCTTCATGAAGCCTTCCCTGCTCCCTCTGGCCAGAAATGTCCTTACCCCTCAGACCTCAAACAAACTTTGCTTACAGGAGGCAGGAAGACCAGAGTTCAAATCTAGCCTCAGACACTTGCTTCATAAATCCATGTAACGGAAATGTTAGTCAGCTAGGTTGCACAGTGGATAGGGTGGTAGACTGGAGTCAGAGAGCCTTGAGTTTAAATCTAACCTCAGATGCTTAATCACTGTTATGATCCTGAGTATGTCACTTACCTTTTGTCTGGCTCAATTTCCTTATCTGCAAAAGATATCTGAGGGTGATAATAGCATCTCCCTTCCAGGGTTGTGGTGAGGACCCAATGAGGTAATATTTACAAAGTGTTCTGCAGACTTTAAAGCAGTGATATAAACACTAACTTACTATCACCCCTGTTTATGCCATATTACCCACAACAAGAACGCCAGCTACGTGATGGTAAATGCCACCTCTTGTCTGCACTTTGTATTTGTCCCAGTGCTTTAGCATGGACATTTATACTCACTGGGTATTTATCTGCCTAATTAATGTGAGATAGCCTTTAAAAAAAATCAACTGTACCTTTGGATCAAAATTGACATTAAGGAGACCACGGGTGGCATCGTATCTTATCAATGGCTGGTTCAAACTGAACTCACAGATTTCATCCACTGTACTTTTCCATTCTGCATAGATATAATCCCCAAATTTGTCGAGTAAATCAAGCATTTCTATATACTTCTGATATAGTAATACAGCCTCAGGTCCTTCCAAGATCCTGTGTGGAAATGATTTTAAATCTTTATTTCACAGAGCAAAACAGTATCATTTAATCATTCTATAAACCTTAAAATGTCAAAAATTAGAAAAGGGTTCATAGAAAAAATTTGCATTCACCAGATGAGACATGTCAGTGTTTCTAAAGCCTGTGAAACATTTTACTAAGCAAAAGGAAGAAACTTATGTCCATTTCAGAGAAGAGTTTAAAATCAGAAATAAACAAATGCTTCAAAAAGGAAGATTTTCATTATTTTTAAAAACTTTCAGCAAGAAGCAGAAGGAACAAGGGAAATAATCCCACTTGATATGGGAACAGAGAAATTAAGAAATAAGGTGTTACAATGGTTCTGGAGGATGGGGAGGGAGGGAAAAATCAGAAAAGAAGAAGAAAAAGGGAGGAGAAATAACGAAAAAGAAAAAAAAAGAAAGAAGAGCTGATTTTTATAAAGCACTTTCAAGTCTGAAAGACACATTAATTTCATTTGAGACAACGAGAGACGTTATGTGGAAGAAGCCACAGGATTGCGAGACTCAGCCCAAGTATGGCAGGCAGCTAGGTGGCACAGTGGATATGTACTAGAGTCAGGAAGACTTGAGTTCAAATCCTGCTGAGATACCTACTAGCTATGAGTTCCTGGGCAAGTCAATTAACCTCCATCTACCTCAGCTCTTTCACTTGTAAAATGGGCATCACTATAGGGTCTTTGTAAGGATCAAATAAGATAATAAAAGTACTTTGCAAAATTAAAGCATTTGTAAATGCCAATTATTCATTTTCCTATTAGTCTGAGAACCAATAATAGCTCCCTCACACTCACTGCCACCAGGCTGGCCATGATCATGCTGCCCATTAATCCCTAAAGTACGAATTTCTTACGGATGCTGAAGATGCACAAAGTTGGACCAGTATCCATCAAGGCGACTCCGTACTTCCTTGGCCCATTTGAGATTTCCTGAAGTAAATGGCATATTCTTGTGGAGAACTGGATTCCTTATTTCAACCTGTATGTAGGAAGAGAGAGGGGAGGGGAAAGTCTAGTCAACTAATGTGACTTTTAGGCTGTTCCTCATTCTCTTCTGTTATACCCATTTGTGGAAAATACCTTCAATCAGAAGGAAGTACTTCCAGTTCTAGACTATCCCAGGGCATAGGAATGCAAAGGGGTCTCAGGGCCATCTGATCCAAACTGCAGCTGACCAAAAGTCCCCTCTCCAACCTCTCCAACATGTGCTCATCCAGCCTCTGAAGATCTCCAGTGACAGGAGGCTTACTACCTCCCAAAGAAGCCCATGCCATCTACAATTAGAAAGTGTTCCCTTATATTAAGCTTTAGGCTGTCTCTCTGCAAATTCCATTTGTCAAAACTCCTGCTCTTTGAAGAGCGTGAAGATATAAAGGCCTGTGGCTTGAATGGATTATCAGAGGATCCAGGTGGGGCACCCATCCTCTCCATTTGCTTCACAAAGTTCTTACTTAAAGCTGCCCATGCCCAAGAGTGACCTTAGGGAAACCCAGAAGGACCGTTAAGACATACCTGCTTTACGTGCTCACTGTACAGGTGCTTACATTGGTCCAGCTCTTCATGAAACATCTGCAACAACTTCTTATAGTAAGGGCTGAAAATGTCCATGACAACTGGTTTCACCAGAAAATTTCCAAATATGAACAAGAGCTATTAAACAAAATCCAAATTAAATGAAAATCCAGACTCTGAAACATACCCAAACAATTTCTTGATTTCCCAATAACGCTCTGGCCCAAGCCCAATCAGAGCTGTCTCACTGTGATCCCCGCAACGTCAGCACACCCTGGATTCTTTGTTTCTCCCCAGCATGTCAGCATCCAAATGCCTCGATGAAAACATGACCAAAATGAGATGGAGATTTAGGATTTCCTAGATAATCTTCTCGTTGTGGTTCTGCTATGCCTATGGAAATAGTCTCTCCTCTTACTGGTGTTTAATTTCCTAATGATTTTTTTTAAGATGCCAAGAAAAGTAGTCCCAGGATTCAAAGTTGGCCACATACTTCCTCAGCTCCAACAAAAGCAAAAGGCCTCAGAGATATACCATGACCTCTGCCAATGGGACTGATGATCTGAAGCCTTGTTACTCCTACTAAGAGACAGATACTACACTCTTTGTGGAAACTGTGGACTAAGACAGTGTCTGTATTTTCCCAAGTATAAAAAGGCTACATTCAGAAAGCATCTTGTACCCAATTCCCTAACAGAAAGCAGCTGTATGTGGAGGGATGTGATGTATAAGTTAAAAGAATAAAGCAAAGAAGTGGGGTAGATTCATTTCAGTGTGCCCAACCCAATTTATATATCCTTTATAGCATCTAAGAAGTGGGCACAGGACTATGGCCAGATTTGTGAGTTTGGGCAAGTCAATTCCTTCCTCTTGGTCTTGGTCTACTCATCTTTATTTTTTAAGCCTTTATTTAGTATTTTATTTTTTTACCCATTACATGTAAAACCAATATTTTTTAACATTTTTTTAAAATTTGAGTTCCAAATGCTCTCCCTTCCTCCCTTCATAGCTCACCCCCAATGAGAAGGCAAGCAATTCTGTCATTAATCGTTACATGTGTAATCATACAAAACATATTCATAATAGTCATGTTGTAAAAGAAAACATATGCAAAAAACCTCAAGAAAAATAAAGTTTTAAAAAGTCCACTTCAATCTATATTTAGACACTATCCATGATTTCTCTGGGGATGGACAGCACCATAAGTCCTTTCAGAGCTGTCTTGAACCATTGTATTGCTGAAAATAGCAGTCATTCATAGCTGATCATCTCACAATGTTGCTGTTACTTTGTACACAGTAAATTTAACTTTGCATCAGTTCATGCAAGTCTTTCCAAATTTTTCTGAGAGCATTCTGCTCATCATTTCTTATAGTACAATAGTATTCCATCATAATCACATACCACAATTGTTCAGCCATTGCCCAATTGATGGGCTTCAACTCAACTTCTAATTCTTTACCCCCAGAAAAAAGCTGCTATGAATATTTTTGTACATATGGGTCCTTTTCCTTATTTTAAAAAAATCTGCTTTGGTATGCAGATATAGTAGTGGCATTACTAGGTCAAAGGGTACACATGGTTTTATAACCCTTTGGTCATAATTCCAAGTTGCTCTACAGAATGGTTGAATCAATTCACGACTCCGCCAATGGTGCATTAAAGTCTCAGTTTTCCCATGTTCCCACCAACATTTGTCATTTACCTTTTCTGTTCTATTAGCCAATCCCATATGCATGAGGTAGTGCCTCATAATCATTTTAATTTACATTTCTCCAATCAATAATGAGTTAGAATATGTTTTCACTTGACTATAGCTTAGATTACTTCATCTGAAAACTGATCATATCTTTTGATCATTTATCAATTGAGGAATGGCTCTTATTTTTATACATGACTCAGTCCTCCATATGTTTGAGAAATGAAACTTTTATCAGAGAAACTTGCTTCAAAATTTTTTTTCACAATTACTATTGCTAACTGTATTTCCCTCCATCCTATTCTTTTTATTCTATTTATTTTATTCTATTCTCTCTCCTTTCATCTTGTCCCTCCTCAAAAGCATCTTGCTTATACCTACCCCCTACCCTCTCTCCTATCACCTCCCTTCTTTTATTCCCTTCCCCTCCTACTTTCCTGTGGGGTAAGATAGATTTTTATATACAATTGAATGTATATATGATTCCCTCTTTGAGCCAATTCTGATAAAAGTAAGGTTCGGTTTACTAATCTTTAAAATGAGAAGGTTGGGTTGGATGCTCTCTGACCTCCCTTCCTGCCTTCATCTTCCATGACTCTGTGGTTTATGCCTTTGTGGGTGACCTGTGCACCAATACAGATCACTACTCTTCAGTTCAGGGAAGTATTTAATGAGGGCTGACTATGTGTAAGGCACTGTGTTAGGTGTGGAAGACACAAAGTGAAAAAAAATAGTTTCTTCCCTCAAGGAGATTACAATGGACTAACTGCCTTCTGAGGTCCCTTTCTGCTCAACATTGATGATGCTATGATTCCACAATCCCCTCTCTTGGTTTTCAAGAGTTTCTTGGCCAAAGAGTTCATCAGCCTCTGGTCAAGCTGGTGATGAGTCTCTCTAAACTTGGTCAGCCGTGTCAGTGAATGCCAGACATGGAGTCCTAAGCAGGCCCATCCTCCAGACCTCACCAGCTGACAGAGTTTGGATTCTGCTGGCCCATCCCTCAAGAGCCCAGGACACTGCCTGCCCAGGTCAGGATGAGACTGAAGGGCAGCTAGAGTAAAGGCACAAAATCAGCAGGCACTGACAAGGTCTTCACAGGTTCCCCTGGAGAGCAGGGCTCCTGGGAAAGACAAAAGCCCTGGATGTTTGACTAACAGCTATGAAATTAGAAACGACTTTTCTTAGCTGAAGTAGAGCCTCTTACTTAAACAAACAAGTGAACTTTGAGATTATAATTAGCAACAAACACCAGCTTCCTGAGTTTGCCACTTGTGTTTTTGGTCTCTAGACACAAGACCCCCAGCAGATGCCCTGGATTGAAACACAAGGCCAGGGTTCAAATTTGTTTTTGGCCATTTGAAAGCCTGGGGACCATCAGCAAGTGTCTATCCCTCTGAGCCTCAGTCTCCTCCTCTGAAAGGCATTGTCTATGTCCCAAGGTTGCTGCAAGGAAATCACTTTGTAAACTTTAAAGTGCTAAAAACAGATGTGAGTGATCCTCATGGTTGTGAATTCAGCAATGATCCTCAACATGACCATGAAATGAAATGGCACTAGTGGTTCAGACAGAGGGCCATTGTGCATGCATACTTCACTGACTTTGTAGTACAATATCTACCAAATCACCAAATGATAGGGCATCAGGGTACCATGAGATGAGCATGGCTTGAGGGTCAGACAGCTGGGGTTCAGACTCCATTCTAATGCTTCCTACCTGCATGACCTTGTGAAGCTCACCTAACCCCATCACTGACCACAGTTTCTCATCTGTAAAAGGGAGACCTTAGGTTAGTTGGATTCTGAGGTGCCTCTATGACCCTATGATCTTCTAGAGAAGGAAGCAATTCCAGATACCAACCATTTCAAGGTCAAGAAACAAGTGAGCAGGTAGTTAAAGGTGAAGACCCAAGCCTCCTGACTTCCAGCCCCAGTGCTTTTGACCCTACACCATGCTCATGGCATCTGCATCTCTTGGAATCCAAGTGCCATTTTATTTGGGGAATCTAAACTCAGAGTAAGATCTCTTTCCTGAAAAAGTAGATGATTCACTTGGCATGTTGTTCTACTAAGGCTGGCATATTTGTTGAGGACATGGAATAATAGGGGGAGAAGAAGGAGTGAATGAGGCTTCCCTTTCCTTCCTGGAGTATTTAAATGATTGAGTACAAAAAGGCATAAGGATATGACCTGTGATGTCATTGATATATGGGACTCCTAGATTAGGAGCTCATCCTCTATGGTCTATGAACTTTTGTTAAAAAAAAAAAAAATCTATCTACACCCAAGTCTTCATAGCTCCAAGGCCAGCTCCCTAACCAGGATACTAGACAACACAAAACAGCCAACACAAGGCACTTTTTAAAAACCCCAGCTGTCTTTCTGATACTGCATATCAGCAAAACTCACTGGAGAAAAAGCCATCCACAAACCCAAGAAAAAGGGATGTAAGTTAAGATGGAAATGTCCTCAAGCCAATGTGTTTAGCTTTTCCTTGCAACATCAAGCCCAACTAAGGTACAATTACTGTCTGCTGGGACATGCCTGGTAATCTGCTTAAGGCCTCTACTCCCTAGCATGCCATCAGTGATTAACTTTCTCCTCCCAACCATTGTTTTGTAGGGTTTGTTTTTAGTATTCAAACCCCAAAGGAAACACTTTCTCCAAGAGAACACAAGAAGTGTTTGCTGTAATCATGGAAAGAAACATTTATCACTTGCACTGAGTTTTCAAACACTCATTTAACCTCTGATTGCAGGGACAAGCTCTCACTTGGCTTCCCTGAGATGTGTAAGGGGCCCACTTTGGAGTGTACAATGTACCTAGCATAAGCTCATCTCATCCTTTGAGTCAATGATGCCATCGCTACTGGGCATGTACTCCAAGGAAGAAATGAGGGAAAGGTCCCTCGCAGCACCCCTTTGGGTAATGAGGAGCTGGGGATAAAGGAGATGCTCATAGAATGGGCAGTGGCTGAACCACCTATAACAGAAGAATAGAAAGGAATATTAGTGTGCAGTAAAAAATGGAAAACATAAGGAATGAAGAAAAGAAATGGGAAGATTTGTATGAACTGATGCAGAGTCAAGAAAAGAATATGCTACTCAAAGCCTTCAATAAAGTAAAGTTTTAAAGAAGAGGAACATTAAAAGGTAGCCTGACATTGATGTGATTGCAATGACCAATACTGGTCCCAGGGAACAGAGGATAAAGCATACTTCTTTCCTCTTTGTAGAGAGAGAAGTCAACCAGCATCTATTAATCATCTCATATGTGTCAGGCAGAGAAGAGAACAAAAAACAGGTGAAGAAAATGCCATGATACTTGCTATCTGTTAGGTCCCTGGAAAATTCACTTCACCTCTCTGGACCTCAGTTTCCCCATCTATAAAATGGAGGACCTTCTAGTTAAATCCAAGATACTATAAGTCTTCAATTCAATTCGAGAAGCTTTTATTAAGCACCTGCTTAATAAAACCTAGCCTGCTTCAGGAGCTTCACTCAGTCCACTTGGTTAGAAGATACAAAGAGAAAGCCCAAAGCAGCCCTGGCCCTCCAGGAGTTCACATTGTTACAAGACACACATTCTCATCAACATTTTGACAACATCACTTTCTAGTTCTTTGGTGCTCTTGCACCATTTAGGCCTCGTAACAAATCTTCATTTACTTGGTTGCAAAGATCTGGGATACCTTGTATCTTTACAACGATCCAATCTGATCTGATCTGATCTGCTCCTCAGACTTTTCCACTTCCAAAGTTTGGGAGTGGAACCCTCCTGTCCATCTTGCCTGCTCACTCGTCCTCTCTGGCCATGGCCATGGCATGGTCCCAGATGTTTTTCTCCCTCTGACAAGGCTAAAGAAGCTCGTGCTTCGGAGTCTCTTCCAGGCTTCCCAGTGGTTTCTAGTCTGCACCAGCTCCGCCTGCTTCCCTCTCCTTTGTCCATAAAGCTTCTCTAGTGTTGAGTTTTTAAAACACTTCCCCCCCACCCCCAGGAGACTGATTTCCATTTATATACTTTCCCCTGCATTTGGCGCCCACCCTGAGAGCTGCTCTTCAGGTACGAAGCCCCAGCGCTGATGAACAAGAATTAAAAAAAAAAAAAAAAAAGCTGTGGGAAGAAAGCTCAAATGTCATCCTGGCAAGAGCCTGCAAATGTCTTCAATTACGGAGGTCCGTTCTTCCTCTGTGGGTCCAGGGGCAGACCAAATTTTACTTAAAATTGGGTTGGAAGATAAAATACTGAGCATCTCAGCAGAGCTCAGTGCATCGATACCCTAAAAATACCAACCTCAACCCAGTGCCTGACACCGAGGGGACTGTTGATGAGATTGGATCACTGGATGATTCCATTATTTTGGCCTTTCCCCCAACAATTACAGTAACTTTGGGCGATCATTTGGAGCTGAGTACTCACCTTAAATGCTGATTCTAAGCCTGAACAATCAAGGAAACCTGTACAAAGGACAGTGCCAAGTCTTCTGTCGAAGTCCAGAATTTTAGCCTTGAACTCAACATAATCCTCTTCAAATTCCTGGAAGATGGAAATTTCCATGTGAAGTTGGGTATAAAGCGTCAGCAACCACGTGGGCTCCAACTTATTCCTTTTATTTTTTTGACGTCACCATTCCAGTGAAAACAGCTACTATGTCTGTATACTAATGATTATTCCTGAAATCTGCATGTTCCTTTAAGATTTAATAAGTGATTCATGTCAATGATCTCATCCGATTCCCACAGTCACCTGTGGGTAGGGGCTGTTATTATCATCATCCCCATTTTATAGATGAAAAATGAGGCTCAGGGAGACTGAGCCAGGGTCTGGGACAGACTTTGGGTCTACATCTTTCAGATTCCTAAGTCTATAGATACTCTATCCATTCTCCCACATGGCTTCTCATGATTTCTTTGAATTTATCAGTCAGTCAACAAGCATACATTGAGGACCATCTGTGTACTAGAACACCATGCTGGGCCCTGGAGATAGGAAGACAAACATGAAACAGTTCCTGCCCTCAGGGAGCTTACATAAGCACACACGTGCACACACATGCATATGATTATATTATACAAAAATGCCTACTACATAATCTGAACTTGTGATTTTGTTGGTGTCAGAAGTTCAAAATGTGACAGCTTCCTCTGCCTATGCAGACCACCCCCCTCATATGCCATTGAAATCTTAGAGAGTTGCCCATGACTTTACCAAATGTAAGCTACTTACTGAAGGTCACACTTGCCTCTGGCATGTGTCAGAGATGGGACATGGACACAGAACTTCCCAACCTCTACCCCGTGATGCCCCTGCCTTACAAGAGTTATTGCCCCCATTGTACAGAAGGAGCTGGGGTTCAGAGAGGCTCTCCAAGATGGCAAAATGGTAGGCTGGGGTATAATCTCAGGTCTCAAGCTCCAAAGCCAGAGTTCTTTTCACTAACCTAGGACCATAATGATGGGCAAGAGTCCAATGGGCAGAACATACTCTGGCTCCCAGCTTGGAAGAGAACTAATATATAGGTGGTCCCATGGCCTAGGTTCTCAGGCTCCTTGATGAGGCAGCTCTGTCCTCAGACAGACCATCCATCACCTTATAACTCACAGGCCTACAAGCTAACCCAGGCAGACAAATGACCCCAAAAGCCACATTCTCCACCAGCTCTCACCTTCTGCCCAAATATGGCATGAGACGAGTAACCAGATCATGTGTCAAAATAAAGAAAACCTTTAACAACCACAAAATCCTTTTTCTATCTACAACTGTCTTCTCACTGTTGTTAGAAGATCTAATTTCTCTTACATTGATATTTCTAAGCTTAAGTAGTTTTTATTTAGAACAGACATCCTACAAAAATAGGATGATAATCTAAGGATGAATCCTAAAATTCTGACTCACCTGGATAATTCATCATTACTGAGCAAGTCACTCAAAAACTCCACTCCTCCAAGACTCCAGAACTCACAGAGGTGGATGTTCCCTCTAACAACACAGATGGCAACCTCTCTACAAATCAGTTGGCAGTGCCTCAAAAACATCTCACCCTGTAGCCAAGCTGATGGAGAGCCTACGTGAACGTCACCAGGTCCACATTTAAAGCCACAATTTTGGGGCATCATACCAATCTTGGCACAACCTGATGGTGCTTATACTCTGCTAGTATTCAACTGAACAAATTCCTTCAAGACTCACCTCAAATCCTAGCTTCTTCAGGAGGCTCTTCCAGCCTCTTCCTCTAGCCCCTACTTCCTTCCCCTCTGAAATTACTTCCCATTTACATTTTGTGTATGTGTGTGTGTCTGTGTTTTATATATGTAATTCTCAAGTATGTATATATATAAAAGATACATGTGAGTGTACATGTATGTATATTATATGTGTATTATATGTATGTACTGGTAGGTGGGCAGTGGATAGAGCGCCAGACCTGAAGTCAGGAAGGCTAATCTTCCTGAGTTCCAATCTGGTCTCAGACACTACTAGCTGTGGGAACCTGGGCAAATCACTTTACCCTGCTTGCCTCGTTTCCTCATCTATAACATGAACTGGAAAAGGAAATGGCAAACCACTCCAGTATCTTTGCCAAGAAAACCCCAAACAGGGCCACAAAGAGTCAGATATGACTGAACAACAGCATATCTTGTCCATACACAATTGTTTACATGGCATCCTCCTCCCCCCCCATAGCAGGTGAGCTTCTTTGGGGCAGCTATCATATTTGTGACTTTCTCTGTATCCCCAATGCTCAGCACCCTACCAGGCATACAGTAAGCACTTGATAAATGTGTGTTTACTGACAAACACATATTAAGCACCCATTATGCACCCTAGGAATATAGAAACCAAAAAAGAAATATTTTCTACCCTCCAGGAGCTTCTGATACAGAGTCCTGAAGGAACAAAGGGTTTTACTATGCTCTTTTAGGACTACAACTTCAAAACTAGGTGGGGGGGGGAATCCCAAGCTATAACCCAAGGTTGCCCTCCCCATGGAATGGCCTTTTTGCAGAAACCGCTATGAACACAGTGCCTGGTATATAATAGGTGCTTAATAAATACTCAGTGACTGACTGATTTTACCCAATCCATTAATCAACAATAATGCATTTATGAAGAACCCTACTGTATGCCAGACTATCTGCTCTTGATTGTAGGGATGTACAGACAAAAAAGTCCCTGCTCCTTGAGGAGCTTCCATGCTATTGGGGGAGACAAATTAGACACAGCCAACACTCACAGCTTAATGCTCACATAGACTCTGAGAAGTGCCCCCCTCCCAGATGGAATTCTGATTTCCACTGACCTGGATGCCTGCAGCAGAAAGGACTGGGTGCCAGGGCTTGTTTGATTTATACTTAGCATCAAGGAAGAAGTGTCCATTTTCCCCAAATCAGTACGAACGCCATTCCTTTTATTCACATGCTATTAGCTCTTTGAAAACAGACCTCCCCCAACAAGTTTGAACACGTCTAATGTATCTCTTCTCTCCATGTCCTCACACAAGACTTGTCCACCTGAGATCCTGGAACATTCTTAAAAGGGCTAAGTAAATACTCAGTCAGCCTGGGAGGAAAGGGCTGTTTGGCTTTGTTGATACAATCTATCCTGGAGCCTTGGGTTGTTAGTACAAGGAGAAGATTTCATTTTCCGAAAGGGAAACACCACAAACTATGGATCCTCAGCATGACAAATTCATGAGAAACCAGTGAGTAAAAGTCCTCATAAGCATTTTTTTTTGTCCAACAAAATGAAATGCTGACTCTCTCCATTAGATTATGAGCTCCTTGAGGACAGGGTTGCCGTTTGCCTTTTTTTGTATTTTGGGCTCTTAAACACAGTGCCTGGCACATTATAGAACATTAAGAAGTGTTGATTAATTGATTGAACACCTTGTTGTGAAAGGAGTACTGCGTCTTTCTCTTGCTTCACTGTGGGAGACAGATGGGTTAATTGGACAGTTGCCTAGCACTCTCAAGAGACATCCAAGAAAAGCAGCCCTTGAGAAGTGGCTGCAGAGATGTATTAAATCAGCAGTCCTCAACCTGTGGGTCACGACCCCTTTGGGGGTCAAATGACCCTTTCACAGGGGTCACAGGGGTCGCCTAAGACCATTGGAAAACACATATTTCCTATGGTCTTAGGAACCAAGACACTGCTCCTCTATCCATCTCCAGGTGGGACTGCCCACATGCAGATATGCCCATATATGAGTATTAAAGGGTCATGGCATTAGGATGGTTGAGAACCACTGTATTAAATGGATCCAATTACCAAAATCTCCAACCTAGTAATAATGCAGTGGTTCCTGAAGTAATTTTCACCCTTGGGGCTGGCATACTTGGGAGTTTTGCCCTTCCCAGTAATGAAGCAGGAGTCATGGGAGCACTGAAATAAAGTTCATCAAAACAAGGGAGAGGGGATCCTGAAGCTAAAGGGCACAAGCACTTATTCTCAGGAATAAATCTAAAAGAGTTCCTTCTTGGTGAAGTACTGTTCCCTTTCCTTACTTTCTAGTGTTTCCAGAATCAAATGAGATCAGTGAATGTAAAGAGCTTTGTAAACTCAGCCTTTAGTACTCCCAAATACTGTGGAGGGCACCAGCATCCTCCTAGTCACCCTGGTCCATAACATCAGATTCATCTTTTACTCTTATCTCTCCCTCCTCCCTCATGTTCAATTGGTTGCCAAGATTTAACAATTCTGCCTCTGCCACATCTCTTATAGTTATACCCTCCTCTTCATTCACATAGCCCCCACCCTAGTTCAAGCTCATCTCACCTCTGGCTTAGATTCCTCTAATAGTTTCCTAATTGGTCTGCCTTTCTCAAGTCTCTCCCCTCTCTAATCATCACCACATAGTCTGACCTTTCACTCTTCAGTTCAAAAATCCTCAGCACCTCCCTAGTGCCTTGAGGCAAACTCCTCAGCTCAGCATTGAAAGTCTTTCACATGTTCATGGGACCCACTTTCTTGGAGGAGACCCCTTCAAGTCATATTCTGTTCAACTGAACTAAGCACTCATTTATAGATATCCAGTAAGAATCTGGATCCATCAACAATATGGGGGAATCTTGTCATCTCTATCTCTTCCCTTCACTTACATGCTGATCAAAATGTGGTTTGCTATAAATATCATTTGCAAAAGCTTGCCAGTTCCTTTCATCATATGCCCATTTTCCCACCTCAGCAAAATCTTTACAAGAATAAGTTACAAACATTTTGAGATGTATATGTATAGGTGGTTACTTATATTTTCATGATTGCCTTTCTTTTCAGTAATGTTAATGTCAGTGATTCCCACCATCCTCCCCAGACATTTGGTCCCCTCCTCCACTTCAAATACCTTGAGAAACCTTACAGCACTATTCTATAGAGAAGACAGAGAGCCACCACAGCTGTCACATTTCATCAGCTGAGATCTGGGATGACAGACAAGTCTGCTGAGTGCCTGGCATAGGCTGGAATTGTTGCTGAATGTAAACATGAAGGAAAGACACCATTTGTATTGTTACCTCTCTTGGTCCTTTCCCTGTCAGTCCATTAGGAAAAAAAATCGAAGTTAAACCAAGAGTGACTATTTCATTCAATATTAATCATAACTTGGGAACCTGAAAGCTTTTTCCAGGAAACAGCCTGAGAAAATCCCTCCATTCTGTAAATGGCCCAGAAAAGTTCTAAATAAGGGACCACTCGGTAATTCTAGGCCTGTGAGTGATGGACAAGCTTTTTCACAAATATTACCGAGACAAAACTTTCAAACCTATTCATCAGCTGAGGTTAGTCAGGGTTGGGGTTTGGAGAGGAGAATAGCATTTCAACCAAACACTGCCTTAATTATGCTTCTCATGAGTGTCACAGAAGTGAGGAAGCCTGGGAGTGTAGATGGAGAGCTGACGTCAGGACCAGGAAGACATGGGATCAAGGGGGGGTCAGGGCTCACTGCTGGCACATCCTGAGTGTGTGATCCTGGGAAGGTCACCTCATTTCTCAGTGCCCCAAGCACCTCTCAAGACCTTAAATTCAGAACCACTTTTAACCTCTGTTTGGTAGCAAGTTTCCTCCCTAAAAGTTACTCATATCAATGAAATTCTAGGTCCAGACTGTCCCACTCACCTACCCCGCAAAAGTATCATATAGTATTATAGATGTCAAGGGGCATAGTGGATAAAAATTGAGCTTACTGAGAGGTCCCTATGCTCTTGAAATCATTGGTTTGCTTTTTACCTCCCTCTATATCCCTATGGCAAGTCAAGGAATAACTCAAAAAGACTCCATGTCCTTTTCCCTTCACTGAGGTCGTGTGGCCTCTTTATCTTCTTGGTGTTCTTCCATAACTGTATTTTCATGGGGTCAAGTTTTCCATAACTTCCTGTTATAAAAATTACTATGATGGGAAAGCACGGGACTTGGAGTCAGAAAACCTAGGGCCAAGCCGTGGCTCTGCCCCCAACATAGGTTGTGTGATCCTGAGCTGGACAGTAACCTCTCCAAGTCTCAGTTTCCTCATTTAAAAACAGGAGTGAGAAAAATAATAAGAAATAGCCAGCATTGTTGTGTTGCTGTTCAGTTGTATCTGATTCTTTGTGATCTCATTTGAGGTTTTCTCGGCAAAGATACTAGAGTGGTTTGCCATTCCCTTCTCCAGCTCATTTTATAGGTGAGGAAACTGAGGCAAACTGAGCTAAGTGACTTGTCCAAGGTTGCACAGCTGGTGTCTGAGGCTAGCTTTGAACTCAGGTCTTCCCAGTTCCAGGCCCAGCACTCTGCTGCTGCCCAGTAGCAAGCAGTAGTGTAGGCTTTAGGGTTTGCAGAGAGATTTACAAATGTCATCTCACTTTACTAGGAGGAGATGTACATAATGGATAGCAGACTGGTCTCAAAGTGAAGAAGATCTGAGTTCACATCTACCTGTGACCAATAGGCATGTCACTTAACCTCTTGGTATCTCCAGGCAACTCCCTGGGATGATCAGTTGCAGAAAGTGTGTCAATTTATACTGGTAGACAGAGTCTTCACACCGAGACAGCCAGCATATTCCAAGCTCAGGCCAAAAATGAGACATAAACAAGGATGTTTGCATTATCAAGCTTCTAGGGTTATTGGGAGAATAAAATAAAACGATACATATATAAACTACATTAATTTGTATGAAACACATAAAGCTATACATCTCATTGTTATTGTTAGGATACATTTTAAATGTTAGGGAAAATGTGTGAAATTGAAGATTGCTCGATTCAAAATAAAAATGAAAGTGATAAAATGAAGAAGCTACAGAATCTTAATGAGGAAAAAGGTTAGATGTTCACTTTTCTCCCTCAGTACTTATTGGACCTTGGCAAACAACTGATAGCAAGGAGCTATTTTTAAGCCAGTGCTGTGGGGATTCTTACAGGTAAATCCCAAGAGACCTAGATGCTGGAAGATGTCTAAGATTAGAAGAGGCTAAAAAATCAACAGCTCCCATGACTTCCCTTTAGGAAAAGGAATAAATGACAAGTCTGTTTTTCTTCACTCTCTCCATGAAAAAAGGGAGGGGGGGGATGGAAAAAGAAATTTAAGAAGCCATTCACCCAACTGAAAAAACCAAGACTTGAAAGTCAGAGGGCAAACTTCTTAAAGAAGGAGAAAAAGGATGCTTGATCCAGGGCAATTCACAAGAAGAAGGAAAAACAAGAATAATGGGCAATGCTGGCACCCAGTCAGGAAAGAAAGAAAGGTAGGAAGGCACATAGAAAAGCAGACAGAAAGAAAAGAGAGAAATTGAAAGAGGAAGGAAGGGTGAGAGAGGGCAAGAGAGGGAAAGAGAGAGGGAGGGAGGGATAGGGTAGGGAAGGAGGGAGGGAGAGAGAGAGAGAAAGAGAGAGAGAGAGAGAGAGAGAGAGACAGAGAGAGAGAGAGAGAAAGAGGGAGAGAGAGAGAACACTAAACAAAGAGCTAGGAGATATTGTCTCCAATCCTGGCTTTTGCCATCAAACTTGGGCAAGTCACTAAACCCCTGAGAACTCTCTCGGTTTTTACCCTATAGAATATAAACTCCTTGAGAACAGGACTCTTTTTCATTTTTGTCTTGATAGACCCAACACTTGGCATACAGCAGGTGCATAATAAATGTTTGTTGGCTAATCAGTTTCCTCAGAAGCTGAACTTGAGGTTGGTCTCTAGTACCCCTTCTCAGATCTTATACTATAAGATGTGATAGAATGTGACTCAGAAAACAATATTACCATGTTGTTGTAATCCCATGGGTCATAAGTTCTTTGCTGAAAAACCTTACAGATCTCTACAAATTCTGCACTCATTTCACAGATCTTGTCACTCAGAACAGCCCCCTTGGTGCCACCAAACTCAAGTCTTTCCAGCTTCTCCAATTCCAGCATTGTAGAAAATATGTCCTTTGTAATAAACAAAAGAACAAATAAACAACATTGTAAAGATTCAAACAGACAGATCATTCAATGCTCATTTCTAACACTTAATCAGACACTTTAAAAATCCACATTTGTGCAACACGAAAAAGGAAGTAAAGACTTCATTAAAGAGAAGTAACTAGGAAACAGTCCCAACATGTCCGAGGTAGGAGCCCAGGTTTTCCACACTCTGGGGTGAGTTTTCTATCCTTTGGCTACATTTCCTCTCTAATCAAGTGAGATAACCCATGGATGTCATTGTAAAGCTTAAAATCTATTTTTCAGAGGACCAGATCCATTCCATTTCAAGATTTTATTTAAAGATTAGCTTTCATTACATATGGATTTCCATCTGTACCAATGTAATATTTACAGAATGATAAAAAAAAAAATATGGAAACCAAAGAAAATCTAGGAAGACCTGAGGAGATGGTCTCTGTTAGTGTTTGTGCAGGGGGACTGTCCCTATAATCTTCGGAATCACTCAGAGAATCAATTTCTCACTCACCCCATGGATGACAGTACCTGTTGGTTCAAAGGCATTGAAAAGTACATTGATTTTCACTCCAGGCCTATAATCTGCAGGGAGGATGAAGCAACAGACCATACCTCTAGTTTCATCAAACGGTCAAAAAACTTGTCAAATCTCCAAAACACCATGTGGGATTGGAAATCCCATGGCTTAATCTCCTGGCATCTGGTGAAATACTTTGCCAATCGCTCCCTATAGTTGAAGAAAGTATTTCTAAAAGTCTTTAAGATGCTTATGGCCACTTGTACCCGTTCCAAGGATTCTTCAACTTCTCCTTTCAAAAGTTCATCCCGGGAAAGGTAGCTGACTGCCTAAGAGGCAAGGAGACAAACACAGTGGTCAGAAATACATGGACAACTTTTCATTGGCTTCACTTTGCAGTTGAGGTCATCACAATTTGTTTTAAAGTGATATACATTCACATCAGCCCTAAATATCAATCTGTCCTTTGGAAAGGTTTGTAAAGGAATGATGCAGTGCAGGGCAAGGAAGGGAAAGGAAAATCATAATTGATGCAATCAACATTAAATAATTCAGCTCATAAACATTTGTTGGGTACCTACAATGTGCTAGGCACTATGCAAAGCATTAAGCAGCTTATGTTGTCTTCGAAAGAAGTCATATGTCTTCAGACTAATGAATAAAGATTACACATAACCCAATACAAAGTCATTCCAAGAGGGAGATAACACTAACAACTGAGTGGATCAGGAATTGGCCCCTGAACCAAAGATGCTAGGAATTCTAGAGATGAGGAAGGAGTGAGTTACAGCCACAAAGGACAACAAATGCAGAGGCATGGGGAGCAGCTAATAAGCCAGTTTGGCAGAAACACTGTGTAGATGGAGGTGAGTAATACAGAATCAGCTTGGGAAGGTAGGCTGCTGCTGGCTGATAAAGGGTAGGTCCAGACTCTAAACACAAGAGATAGCCTCAATCTGCAGAGGCTCCCACAGAGGTGGGAGAGGGAATGTATATGGGACTAATATGTCCATTTGATGGAAATAGAGAGTGTGTGAAGAGACAAAATGTGAATTCAGAGGAGAAAAGGAGGATGCCTTTCAATGTTAGGTTGAAGATTCTGCATTTTATTGGAGAGGCAATAGGTTTTTTTTAGCAGAGGGGAAACATGCCTGGTTGTGTTTGTTATGAAGAAAGATGAATTTAATAGCTATGTGGGGCATAGATGGGAAAAGGGAGATCCCAGAAGCAGGAAGACCAATTAAGGAGCTATTACAATAGCCCAGGGGAGAGGCAAGTGGGACCCAAACTAGGGCGGTGGCTAGAAAAATAATGGAGGGAGAAGCCAGACTTGGCATTTGCCTGGGCACTGGGGGCCAGGAATGGGGATGAGTCAAGGGTGATGCCCAGTTGGCAAACCTGAGCACCTGGAAGGATGTAACTTTTGGAGGAAGGAAGATCTAGTGAAATTTTTACAAACTACCCAAAAGCTATTTTATGGAGCTAGAAAAAATAATAACAAAATTCATCTGGAAGAACAAAAGGTCCAGAATATCAAGAGAATTAATGAAAAGAAATGCTAGGGAAGGTGGCCTAGCCATACCAGATTTTAAACTGCATTATAAAGCAGCAATCATCAAAACCACTTGGTACTGGCTGAGAAATAGAGTAGTGGATCAGTGAAATAAAGTAGGTACTCAAGACACAGTAGGCAATGACTCTAGGAATCTACACTTCTGTCATAAGAATGCACTATTTGACAAAAACTGCTGAGGAAACTGGAAAAACAGTATGGCAGACTAGGCATAGATCAATATCTTACACTATATACCAAAATAAAGTTTAAATGGGTTCACAATTTAGATATAAAGGCTGGTACTATAAGCTATCTGGGAGAGCAAGGAATAGTTTACCTGTCAGATTTATGGAGAAGGGAAGAATTTATGAGCAAACAAGAGACAGAGAACATCATAAAATGCAAAATGCATAATTTTGATTGCATTAAGGTAAAAAGTTTTTGTATAAAGTCAACGCAACCAAGATTAGGAGGGAAGCAGAAAACTCCAAATAGTGTCATGAAGAGTTGGACATGACTTAAAAATTACTGAATACCACCCAACTCCACGGGGCTGGATGTGTGGGGAGAATGCTCCATAGGAAAACCACTCAGCTGTTGGGTGAGAGACCAAATGGTGCAAGTTATTAGTGTGAAAAGAAACTCATCCAAGATGCAATGAAGCTCAGTTATCCACAGCCTGTGGGGAAATCTTGGAAGCCATATTGACCTAGAATGAACCACTTGGAGAAAGGCAACTCTGTAGGCAAAGACCTCAAAAACAGTGTGCCATGGAAGTACTGGTGGTATAAGAAGCACGGGGCTCAGCCAATAGAAAAAAGCCAAGTTCTCTGGCTAACAGTAAGATTTGCCCGCCTTACACTGAGTAGCCACAAAGTGGACTTAGCCGGTCTGCCTTTTAACTTGTTAAATCAGTTTAGGTACAAATACTAAAAAATCTCATCTAAACTGACTCTGATACCACCCCCAACCCAGCTGAGAGAGAACTGTCTCGGGAAACTGAGTTTTAATGGGAGGAAAGAAGAGAAAGAAAGGGAGAGACAGAGAAGAACCTAAAGAAGCTGCATAAGCCAAACTTAACTCCTTCCAGGCTCTCCCTAATTACCCTTATTATAGACCCCCTCAGACCCAGCTACTCTGGTGCTTTGCACATAGTAGGCATTTAATCAATGTTTAACAAATGTTTACTTAATAGACTAACCTCTAGAATCTATTCCCCAACCATGCCAAGGGTCTCCTGTGTTTAATTTACTCACACACTAGTTTAAAGTTGTGACTTAATTGATTGCTGCTTAGAAAAGTAGCAAGATATCTCAATGGAGAATGTAACAGAATCCATTTGAGTGGGATGTATAGTGATTTGTTGAAAGGATTTCCTTCCTGCCCCAAGTTAGGTGTCCTATTATCTCCCTTCCCACTTGAACTAAGCTGTGACATCTTAAGCCTCTTAAGATGGGACTCTCCACCTACAGAGCAGAATGTCCTGGGATGAAAAAAATAATCTCCCATTGGGAAAGAAACTTCTACTTGAGGACTTCAAGAATGGAAGGGGATGGAGAAAGATCCACCAAACTGACATGGAAGATGTACCATCTAGAAACCCTGCTCGTGAGAAGTGTCCGATTCCTAGATAGCCTCTCTGTTCCTCATTTTCCAAACACAGAAAATTAGCTTTATGAAGGAAGCTGTCAGAGTTTCACACAGGGCAGGGAAGATGGCAGCTCAGAAATGCCTAGTATTATGACCTTTAGATATCTATTACTTTATAATGTGGGTTGGGGCTCATGCTTCATGCTTCATGTCACAGTATAACAAAATGGGAAAAGCACAGAATGGGAGGGGGGAGGTCAGAAGGCCTGGGTTCAAATCCCAGCTGTGCCAATTAATCCCTGTGTGATCTTGGGGAAGTCACTTAGATTCTCCAGGCCTAGGTTACCTCCAATGGTACAAGGAGGGCTAAGCTCCTTCCAGCTCTGAATCTATAATTTTATGGAATACATGGTATTCTATACCACATTCTACAGCATACACGTATACAACCTATATACACAAAAATACGCATACACACCTGTCATTAGGTATATTGATTACAAACAATAATTTCATTATTCAGGAGTAGGCCAGGGATTTAGGAACATCTCTCTACAGTGACTCAATATCCTCCCATTTATTAATTATCTGCACCTGAATAAATTTCCCTGGAGTAAATCATTCTTCTAGACATGAAAGTATTTTTTTGATTGATATAGGACACAGATGGGAAAAATCACAGTAATTTTGTCCAGTTAAAAGAGATTTAGGTCATATCCAGCCCACTGTGGAGCTGTCCAACATCACCCTTGACCATGCCACAAACACTTATAGTCAAGCAGCTTCCTCCATTGAGGAGGAAATAGGAAGGAGGAGGAGGGGGAAGGAAGAAGAGGAGACAAGGAGGGGGAGGAGAAAGACGAGGAGATGGGAAGGAGGAGAGGGGGAAGAATATGAGGGGAGAGGAAGAAGAGCTTTTCCCTCAGATTCTTCTCATTCTCTTCATCTCATGGGCTCTTCCTATAAGCCAAAGTTCTTTCTCAAGTCAAAAGGGAGCACTTCTAAACCTCTTCAGATATATACATGTTGTTTTCTCTTCAACCTAGGTGAGAGTAAGGCTCCAATATTACCAGCCATCCATTTCCACCTGCTTCCTCTGTGTTAGTGTTTCCTTTCACATTGTTTTTGTGAGATGTGTTCTTTTAACCTTTTCCCACCAAATTTTGTCTTTCAGAACCACCTCATCATTGGGGGTAGCTAGGTGGCGCAGTGAATAGAGCACCGGCCCTGGAGTCAGGAGGATCTGAGTTCAAATCCAGCCTCAGACACTTGACACACTAGCTGTGTGACCTTGGGCAAGTCACTTAACCCCAATTGCCCTATCTTCCCCCCTCCAAAAAGGCAAAACAAAATACAAAAGACAGAATCACCTCATCATGCACAACTCAGCTCCTAAAATCATAGTCATATTTTTATTGTACTACATAATGTAAATGTTTGTTTTATTCTATAAGTTAAAAACAAAATTAAAAAAAAAAGGAATACCCTGCCCAGCAGGAAAGAGCTGAGGAATGCCTAGAGTCTTACAGACTCTCCATGTAAACTAGGCAGTGTTTGTTACAAGCAAGTCTTTTCATACCCAGGTGCCTGAAGAGCATACATTTCTTGAGGACCAGAGTTATCTTGGTTTTGCCTTTTGTTGTCCAAAGTCTGGGACAAGGCCTTATAGAAAGTAGAAACTGAGTCAATGTTTACTGAACAGAAATGATTTCTAAAAGAGAAGGAAGGTCACCTTGGGCCCCTATTTCTGCCTGATTCTTCATTCCCCACTAGTTTTAATTAGAATCTGAAGCATGGGAGAAAATCCTCTATCTTCTTCTTGAAGCTTTTCCTCAAATGCTACATACCTGGTCAATAAAGAGATTGCAGAACTCCTGCAGCAGGATGATTATCTGGGCAGGCATGTTATAAAACCTGGAGTGGCTCCAAATCAGGCAGATGGTGTGAAACAAAGGAGAAATCGAGAAGTGGGTCTGAGGGAATTCAGTCTCCTTAAGGCGCTCAATGTGCCTTCTCAGTGGTCTCAGGTACAGTTCTATATCTTGGGCTTCAAGAAGAGCTGTAAAGGAAGCACCAGTGGAAACCAAAGTCAATGTCTAGAAGCTTTGGACTCTCCATTTAGTCTCTACACTGACCTAAGGCTGTGAAGGAAGTTTCCATCCCTGGCATTCCCCAACAGGAATGAACTCAGAAACCCAGACTAACCTTACTCCTCCCCCAAGAAAATGAATGAATAAGTGGATTCAGCTTCTATGTACAAAGAGAAATGAAAGTATTACAACCTCTAATTACCAAACTGGATTTTTTGTCCCATCTATACCACAACTCAAATTGAACTTTAACCTATACATGAAGATTAACACTAGTCTACTCATATAGAACAAGAGCTTTACACCATTTTGTGTGTGTCCTGGACCTTTTTGGTGATCAGTCTAGTGAAGTCTATGGACCCTTTCTCAGAATACATTTTTTGTGTATCCTGGATCTTTGTGGTGATTGGTCTGGTGAAGTCCATGAACCCCTTTCTTAGAATACCATTTTTGAATGCACAAAATGAAATGCATAGTATTACAAAGAAAACCAATTGTATTAAAATCCAATTATCAATTTTTTTTAAAGTCACAGATTAAGAACCTGTGATCTAGAACAACTAAATCATGAGTCTTCAAGAAGACTGGCCAGATAGCCAAAGAAGTGCCATCCAGGGCATCATCTTAGATTTGTAATCTGCTTCTTGGCCAAAGGATTCATCTACTGACTCAGCAACTTCCATCTCCTCTAATCAAGCAATGGACATTTATTAAGCATTTATGCTGTGCCTGGTGCTGCCCTTGAGGCTGCATTCTAATGGAGGAGACTTCATGTAAATCCATAGGCACATACCACACACATACACACACACAATAGATAGAAGATAACATACTAAATGTTAGAATTTCTCAGAAATGGAAAGGACCTGAAAGGCTATGCAGTCCAACCCATGCCCAATGCCTAAATATGTCCAGGGTCAGAGGCAGCAAAAGCTGGAGCAAAGGGAAGGTTAGTCTGGAAGCCAGGAAAGTCTAGGTGCAAGTCTGACTCTGTCTGACATCTACTGAGCCTGGGCTAGTCACTTAACATCTCAGTGTTTAAGGCAGCTAAAACAGCGCTCACCTGTATTGTTATGGGAAGGTCATTCAGGCAGGAGTTTCCTATACCAGTGATATCAGAGGTCAATGTCTATGCTTACCTCACTCCTAAAAGTGAGCCACAGTCACCAGTCAGCATGGCAAGAAGAGTTTTTGAAGGAAAGTTAAAAACCCCCAAGTGACGACACCCTTTACTCCAGAGAAGAGGTATGGAATCATTCAACTGATGAAATGAGATATCTATTGGAAAAGAAATGACTTGGGAAACAAGCTCCCTTCTATCCTCATTAAGGAGAAGGGATTAATTGGCATGAATCATTCCGATAGTATAAAATTACATTGTTAGAACTTGGGAGTTACAAGACATTGTAATAGGCTACAGTGACAGGTTGTGGACTCTATATTCTTGAGAGCTGAGGTTGTTTTTAATAAAATTTTAATAAAATAAAACTATTTTAATAAAATAGTATTTATCTGTTTGAAATGGTTTAGTCTCCCCTGAAGGGTAACAGACTAGATGATCTCTCAGGGTCCTTTTATGTTCATTATTCTGCATAATAAATGATGCTACAATACTCAAGGTTTATTGTGTTATTCCTCCAAAAGCCTCAAAGACTTTTTTAATTAAAAGAACTCTCAAAACATTTTTTTTAAATCCCTGAAGCAGGCCATTACCGTATGACCAAGCTTTTCAGCCATTCTTTCTAATTGGTTCTGTTTCTTTCCTCAACTGGCACCTTATAAAAGTTGCATTTACCCAATTCAAAAGGATGACATGTATGAGGCATGAGGTGGGGGGAGGGGGCAAAGACAAATAACAAAACATTCCCTGCCCTCTGGAAACTTACATTCTACTGGAGGGATAAAATCTGTATATATGTGCATACATATGTGTGTATATATAAATATATGTATGTATATATGTATGTGTGTATACACACACATAATCAGGAGAGGACCAGGCAGTCATACAGAGATGATAGAGACAGAGTGTTTATTAAGCACAGTGTATATGGTATTGAGGATTCAAATATAAAATCCATGGTCTCTGCCCTCATTGCAAGGGAGGGAAGGTAATACCTAAAGGGAAGTGGGGAAGGGGAGTGGGCAACATGGTTCAGAGATAGTAGTAGGAGGTGATTAGAAGTCTGGTTCTGGGTAATGAAAGGCAAACATTTGCCCATCAGAATCCAGGATGGTTCCAGGGGCAGAGGCAGAGCCCAAGGTTCTAATGAGGGAGAAGGAGGGGAAAGAGGACAACAGCCCAAGGGCATATGGCATGGTATGGAAATGGTGAGTAGGAAGTGAGATGGAGGGAGGGAATACTAACAACTAAGGGAACCCAAGCCAGGACTTGAAGGAAGAGGTAGAGATGAGGAGGGTGGGCATGTCAAGCATGGCAGACAGCCAAAGCAAAAACATGGGAGTGAGAGATGCCATGGCCAGTAGAGGGAACAGCAAGTAGACCAATTTGTCTGGAACAGAGAATATCATAGAGGAATGATGGGGAAGAAAGCAGGCAGATGGAAGCCACACCATGAAGGACTTTCAAGGCCCAGCTGAAGAGTTTGGATTTTCTGAAGACAACAGGGAGGTACCAGGTGAGGAAGAGGGAACGCCAACTTCAGCCTGGTACTTTGGGAAGATAATTTTAGCAGAGGAAATTGACTCAAAGCCAGGAGTCCAATATGGAAAGGTCCCTGGGCTCTGTTTTCTTTAGCATGCAAAAAAAAAAAGTGGGTGATGGGAGGGGAAAAGTGGAGAACAGCCATTCTGAAGCTGGAGGATTTCAGATACAGAGAAGCTAAAGGATTTTTGTTGTTGTTCAGTCATTTTTTTTTTCAGTTATATCCTACTCTTCATGACCTCATCTGGAGTTTCCTTAACAAAGACACTGGAGTAGTTCACCATTTCCTTCTCCAGCTCATCGTACAGATAAGGTAACTGAGGCAGAGTGAAGTGACTTGCCCTGGGTCACACAGCTAGTAAATATCTGAAGCTAGATTTTAACTCATGAACATGAGTCTTCCTGACTCCAGGCTGGCGCTATGGGCATTATGGCTCTGTCTAGTGCCCCAAGGTCAAATTATCAAGTCACCAATACTGTGAACTGACTCCAAGTCCAGGCTAGTGTTATTGATTGGACAGCCTTCCGGAGGCCCTTTCTGTTGAGCAGAAAGGGCTAGCCAAATCCTGCTTATCTCTCCAACCCTGACAGGATGGGCCAGATTTCTCCAATGACTCCCTTTCCTGTCCGTGCCTTCCTCTCAAGAGTCTTTCACTCTGTCTCACTGAAATTGTTGCCCTTCTCTGCAGCCTACAGGTCACTGCCTCCTAAACACTGCCCTTTGCCCTCTCCTTCATTTGACTTCTCATTTTCTTGATTCCAGAGCAACTTACCAGTGACCTGATTATTCAGCCCATTTGTTGGCCTTTGGTCCAGCTTCCCAATTCATCTGCTCTCGATGAAAACAAAACCATTTATGTTCATTATAAGCTATTAGACACAAGGACACTTGGAACTTTCAAGCAGATTGTGAAGCAGCCTTCAAGGACTGATGGTATATACAGAGGTTTTAATGGTCGGAAAAATGCACCAATTTAAATGGATATACAGAGGATTAATCTTTCTCCTGAGTGACATTTGGAAGGGCAGGACTTAACACACTTAACACACTTTTAAAAAAGCTTAGTTAGGTCCCTGGATTTTGTCCCTTGTTTTTTATAGGGCCTAAGGTGAGAATTTTCCCCATGCATGAACACTTGGCATTAAAACTTATGATTGCTTAATGTTCACATATAGCTGCTCGCTATTTTCTGTGGCGGCAAAGTTAGTGCCTAGCGTTAGTTTTTTTTTTAAATTTAACTTTAAAGAAAAAAAAAAAACTACATTGTAGCCCCACTGTAAAATGTAAGCCCCCTGAAGGACAGGGCTGGTTCACCTTTGTCTCTGTGTCCACAGGGCCTGGAAGACAGCAGGCACATTCCACCAATACTTGGGGAATTAAGAGATAAAATGCCCTTGAGGGCAAAGGCAACTTTGTTCCTGTCTTGGTATTCCCAGCACCTAAGGCAGCTCCTTGGACACAGTCGGTGCTCACTACAAAGCTGTTGAACTGAATGGAACCCTGATGTCTCACCTGCACAGCAACCAAAGTGAGTCTAAACAAATTCTTGTTCTGGGAAACAGAAAGCTCCTGCAAAATCACCTGCCATTTTGACGGGGCTCTATGTGTGGCACAGTGGTACAGGAAGTCCTGAGTGCAAGCCCTGCCTTTGACACACTGACCACGTGACCCTGGGCAAATCATTTATGATATCAACACTTTAAGCAACACTCTAAGACTAAATTATAACAAAGGTGCCAACCTGTATTGGTGGAGAGAGTTCTTCATGGGGAGTTCCCTACAATAATCAAATCTGATCCAAAAAAGGAAAAGATACACTAGCCTACAAGAAGAGGAAAAGCACTCCAAGTATCAAGATGGTGAAAGACTGCATCTTATTTTGAAATCACAGAGAAATCAATGACCTTATTTGTAAGACTGCAAGATGTATTCAACTGTTAGATACAACTAGACTTTAAAAGAATCAAACATGTAGACATGAAATTTGATTGGTCTGTTTCTCTTCCTCTGTAGGTGGGAAGGCAAGGTTCAGTTCAGTTCAATAGTAATGTATTAAGTACCTACTAAGTACCTATGGTACTGTTGGCTCAGAAACATGGTGCTTGACTTCTGGTTAAGATGTAGGTACTGAAGGTTGCCAAGGAGCTCAGCTCTCCACCTACACATACCAGCAAAAAGAAGAGCACTTGATGAAATGATAACCAAGAAATGCAAAGAGAACCAGCCCTTTGCTGCACAAAAGCCTACAGGCACCAGGACTGGGGTCCTGCTTTAAAAAAAAAAAAAAGTCAGCATGTACACAGAGAAACAAGATGAGAACTCACCAACTCTTGGCCTAGAGATCCTCTGCTCAGTACCATAGACAGGGAAGCATGAGGGAGGAGGAAGTTCTCACAGCCTTGGGACCTCCTGACCTGGTCTGCAGGGCAGGTGTGAGTGGTACTAGGACCAGGATGTCTAAGCATTCCAGAGGTCCAGCTTTAAAGGACCTTCCAGAGCTTGACTTAGCTTGGTGCAGCCTTCAACAACCCAGGGTCACCTATATACCAAGCTAATGGATTAAAAGAGGACTTCCATGAAGATCCCCTCCCCCCCATGCACTGCTTATAATAAAGGTCTTGAGGGCAAAAGGCCAATCAAGGGGAGGCAGAGAATCCAGCTCACTGGAAGGCCACCTCTAGGGAGGTCTCTGGGGGATACCCAACCCCAGAATTACAGTGGGAGTGTCTAGTAGCTTCCTATCTTCACTCACTGTTCTTTCCTCAATCAGTGCATTTTCTGCCAGGTACTATTGGCACCCTCACCCAAAGCTCTGTTCCCCTCACTCTAGTTATGGCTCAGGCCATTGTTCCAGTTCAGTTTCACAAACACATAGTAGATATGTGTTATGCACCAAGCACATAATGACAAAAACAAAATGGCCCCTGCCCTCAAGGGGTTTACATTCTCCTGGGGGAAAAAAAAACTAACACATACACAAGTAAATAAATATAAAATATAGACTCAATCAAAAAGCTCTCGTATAAAAATAAAATGTTATTTCTAAGAGGAAGAAAGCTATATATTAGCACTGACCATGTCTCTCCTTACCTAAAGGAACAATGTTCCTTATATCCTCAAAGTACATTTAAAACTATATTTTACAATGCATATGACGCAAACCTATTAAGTAGGATAGAATACTGGGCAAGGAGTCAGGAAAACCTGAGTTCAAATCCTGATAAATCCACATTGTGTGACCTTGGACAAGTCACTTAGCTTCTATCTGCCTCAGTTTCCTCATCTGTAAAATGGGGCTAATAATACTTACCTCCTAGGGTGATTGTAAGAAACAAATGAGATAAGGTTTGTAAAGCACTTTGCAAACTTAAAAATGCTAAATGAATGCTAGTTATTAGTAAGGTATTGTGATTAGGGTAGGCAAGAAAGATGCTGGGGAACTATACAATGGCTCACAACACAGCTAACCAGGATGGTTCAAGTGAATATTAAAGCCGCCATTTTTTATAGAATCCTAAACTTTCTTAGAACAAGAAGAGATTATGACCTCTGCTGGATTCCACTAAAATAAACTCCAATTAGAACTCCAGTCTGGCACCACCAGGAACTGTATTTATCATCAGAAGTCTTAAATGTAAGCATTAGATGGAAGTTTTTTAACCATCTATCATTATGTTTTACTAATATGTCATTGATATATGTGCACAACACTGACTCCTTAGAGTGAGTAATTTCCTTACAGTAACAGGTCTACTGTAGCAATAAATCTGCAGCCACAGACTGAGTACATGCACATCGTGGCCGACATTCTGTTTTACATCAGTTATCTCTAATTATCACTATATTTTATCCTGACTTTTATGAAAGGAAAAAGTATCAATGTAAACTTTACAGAAATAAATTAAATTGGTGGAACTCAGGCCAAGTAATAATGTATTTAATCATGCATTTCAATATTTGGTTACAGATCTAGTACACAGTGATGAATTCAAGCTATCTATTAAAGAAGATCAATTGATTATACAGGAACACACACACACACACACACAAACACACACACAGGTCACAGCTCACTGAAATCCAAATTGTTCTTACCAGCTTCAACAACCATGAAAGTGTCCTCAAAAGTAGATAAATAACTGCTTTCTTTGGTTTTCAGAATCTGGACCATTTTCTGAACAACAGGAGCCTGAAGCTAGAATTAGGTTTAAAGGGGGGGAAAGGGGAAGGAGGGAGAAAGATAATACATTTTATAAAGAAAACTGGGTTAGTGGGAGTTGCAAATGATTCCTGGGGAAAAAAAAAATTATTCAATTGGATTTTCCTTTACACAACGTATACCATGTCTAACCTCCAAAGCGTTTGATCCAATGTCCAACAGACAGCAGGATGGAAAAGCAAAATCACCATATTTTCTGTGCTTGTGTACTACCTGCACTGCCCCCCATTTTCCCAGAGAGGAAGTTAAATAACAAGATAGTATGAGGATGCTTCATTGTATCTGTAGCTTCATAGGCTAACTATGAAAACTCTCTCCCTTTTTCAGGGAGGCTCATGCCACGTTCTCTGTCTTTGCATCCTATTGTTTTCTTGCTCATGAATTTTCTAAAAAGGATCTTTTACCAGCCCCCACAAGCTGGAGGGTGTTTCCTCAGTTCTCTGATGTTTAATGGACAGAGAACTCTCCACTTCTAGACAGAGAAATGATGGACTCAACATGCAATATGAGATGCACACTCCTGATCATGGCCAATGTGGGAACTGGTTTTGCTTGACTGGGTATTTTTGTTATAAGGGGTTTGTCTTTTTCTTCTTCCAAAGTGTGTGTGTGTGTGTGTGTGTGTGTGTGTGTGTGTGTGTGTGTGTGTGTGAAGAGAGAGAACAAATGGATAAAATTATTAATTTTCATTGATAAAAATGTAACTTAAATATTAAATGGATACTAGCACATTTGGACTGTCCATGATCCATATCTCTCATTATTGTACATGACTGGTCTATCCAGTCTTTTCTAATCATATGTGTTCCTCATTATGTCTTTTAAATACCTCTCATGCAAAAGCTATCACTGATAAAATGCTGTTTTAATCACCAGTTTTGCATCATGTATCTTTCTATTGCCCTTCATAAGGACTACAATTTTGATTTTTCCAAGATTGTATTTCTAAGATTTCTAAGTTTCATGAAGCCAGATAAAATCACAAGAGTACTGGTGCCAAAAAAGTGAATCTTTGAGGCAGAGAGCAACATGGGGATAATTGGAAGCAGTGAATAACTTCCCAAACACAATCAAGAGAGAGGGAGGGAAAGGGTGGGAGGCACAGAGAAAAATGTTTCTATGAATTTCTATTGCACTCTCTGGGATGCCTTTTCTATAATTGACAAAATTCCTTTCATCTCAAATCCTCTCTTTTCTCACCCCTTCTGTCTGCTGGCTCTGAGACCCAGCTTCCTCTTGTTGACAACTCTGCATCCCTGGCCACCCTTTGTGGTACTGGTTGCATTTTCACTCAACTCTAACCTCCTTCAACTCCCTGGTCATAGTGGGGAGTCTTGCTAGCTGTTGACATTTCCAGAGTCCCCTTCTACCACCATCAGCTCTTTTCCAGGTCATCATCTCTGCCCTGGCTATACTGTTCTCCCTTCACTATCTTGACCCCTTGATGAATCACTCTTTACTCTCCTCTACACTCAAATCCTTTGCCCTGTCACTCTGTCAAACCCCAGCCTTGGATTACTGTCATCATCCCTCATTTCCATTCCTATTCACATACTACTGAAGGAAGGTGAAGGCATCACAAAACCATGCCACCATGCCTAATGGAGCCACTACAAGTTTATGTTACCTCACCTCAGCTGGCCCCTCAGTGTGGCAAAGCAATCCTTTTACATGTTCCTAAGTGATCAGCTAGCCCATTTACAACAGAAGCTTCTCTAGAAATTTTCTTCCAGCCTCCCATGGTACCCCCTCTCTTACTGCTGAGGATCTTGCCTCACACTCTACGGGGGTAAAAACAACTGAGACCATTAGCTGAGACTTCACTTCTCACAGCACTTAGGGGTTGTAATAGTAATGGAATTTGAAGATCCCCTTGTATTGCCAAGCTAATAGGTACTTGGCACTTGGTTTGAAATTGGGTATTGAGACCCAGAGATTGTGAATCCCACAGTGGGATGGACTTGTTGACATAACAGGAAGGGGCTGAACAGGGAACAGGCTAATACCATGTATGAGAAAAGGCCCAAGCTGAGAAAGGACAGAACTTCTGGGAGCGAGCATTGTGGAGGCCAAGCGGCTAGTGCTGGGGAAAGGGAGAGAGTGAGGGAGGGAGAGAGAGAGAGAGAGAGAGAGAGACAGAGAAAGGGGGGGGCATTGCTGGGTATGAGAGTTACTGAGAGAGAGAGAGAGAACTGCCAGGATCCCAAGAGCTTCTGAGGGCTGGTCAGAGCTGCTAAGAACTGCCAGGAGAAAGAACTGAGAAATAAAAAGAAAGGAGAACTGAGAAGAAGCATGATTGTGGTGCTGGTACTTTGTTTTGATGTTACTTTATCAGATTTGTTTGTTGATAGAGGCCTCAGATCTTGTTGGTGGGTCTGAGTTGATTTCACAGGCAGAAAGTGAATTGATGAGAATGTCAGCAATGTGAATAAATGTTATTGTGGCTTTGTTAAGCTTTGTCTTCCCAGAAACAGAAACTATGAAGGACTTGAGGTGGACCAGACATTGTGAGCTTCACCATGGAAGGGGAACCATGGAAGTGGAGAGCCAGCCATGAGTTAAGATGAGAAGACCTCTCCTTGGGTATTTAATGCTGACTAATGAGATTGTAACTTACTTGTGACCTAGGGGTGAATGACCTTTGTACTTTCCACTACCCCTTAAGAGGGTACTTAGTAGTGACTGATTATATTGTAACTAAATTGTGACCTAGGGGTGGAGGACTTTGACCTTTGTACTTTGTGTCAACTAAGGGGGCTTGCCTCCTTAAGGATGATTGAATTAAAGAGATACTAAATGAATGTATTTTGTTCAAAACTATGTGACCACTTTGGTGAAAACTGTGTGGCCATTTTAGTGATAAGTTGTAACATTGCAAATGCAGTGTTTTGAATTTCTGTGAATGTTTTATCTTAGTTTGTTACTGAATAGAGAGTTCACTATACTGTGTAATCAGAACCTTGAAAGCTGTTCACAACAGCAGTCCTCTGGAAAGCTGCTTGTGCTTGGCTTTACAGAAGTCTTAGTCTACCATGTTCTTGCCCATCTCACATGTTTTCCCTTTCCAAGGCAAGTCCCTTTACCTGCACACTTGACCCTGCTATTTAGTCTCTTCTAAAAGGTTGATACCCTCTCCCCACTACCACCTTGACTGTCTCACCAATCTTCAATCTCTCCCTATATACTGGCTGCCTTCCTGCTGCCTACAAACATGCCCATTTCTCTCCCATTCTTTAAAATCTTTACTTGATCCAACTGATGGGTGTGCTTGGGTGCCTGTGATTGAACCCCTGTTTGTAAAATCACATTCAGTTCCAAAAATCACATTTCTCTCTAGCCTCAAAACACTGTCTTAGGCAGTTTCTCTCTAGCTCAAAGGCAGCATGCCCTACCAAAATACTTATCTTTCTTCCTGATAGTGTAGCCACCTGCACCTATAGAATTTAGTCGTTTGACCTAGCTGTGTACTGGCTGAAGCAGTTGCATACTGGGTCATAAAGATATTTACTACTCACTGACCTATTGTACGCATCCTAGACTCAGTCATATGTATATTCCCTAGCTCATTATATACATCCTGAATCCCTCATCATGTATGACTTAGGTTTGGGATATATTAAACTCTCAACATCCATCTTGTCAATCCTGACTTTGATGGGTGGCAGCTTGGTCAGCTCTGACTGCTAGCTGATTTAGTGATGTTTCAAGTCTAAAACAACACCTCCATGAAGCCCCACCTTGGATTATCTCTCAGTAAATTCTGGGCAATATGCTTGCACAGTTGATATTAAAAGTGCATGTTCCTTTAAGAAATGACCACTCTGTAACTACTCCCTAATCTCACCCTGACTCACCTAGGTAGCATATTTGGCACAGATTTTACTATAGAATATCCTATAAAAATTTTAACTGTACCTCTCTAAGGTTGCAGGTTCCCTAAGAACTCTTGCCCACTGTATAGCGTAATAATAAATCTTTGCCACCTTAAAGAATGCTTGAGTCTATGAATTCATTCCAGACTGCTTTCTAGGGCTCTAGTTATTGTGGTTCCTGGACTCCCTGAACTCCTTGATCCCTGTGTCACAACCATCCCTGCTAACTATCATCCTCGATTTCTCCTCCCCTTTGTGGCTAAAGTCCTTGAGAAAGTCACCCATACTCAGTGTCTTTACGTTCTGCCCTCCAACCCACTTGTAATCTTGCAATTGTAAGCTGGCTGTTGCCCTCATCATTGAGCTGTAACTATTTCACTTTAAAGTCAAAAATGATCTCTTTGTTGCTAAGTGTAATGGCCTTTTCTCCAACTTCATCCTTCTTGACCTCTTTACTTTGCCAATCACTCTCTTCTGGGTGTGCTCTCCTACTTTAGGTTTCCTAATACTATTCTCTTTTGGTCTGGCTCCTGCCTGTCTGACCCCACCTCAGAGTCTTTAGGGATCTTCATCTAGGTTGCAACTACTCACCATAAGTGTTCCCCAAGCCTCTAACCATACCAATTCTTTCCTTCCTCTATTATCTCACTTGATATTCTCATCAGTTCCCATGGATATCATCTCTGTGTGGATGCTTCTAAAATCTACTTATTCAGCTTTCTTTCCTGATTTCTACTTTTGCATCTTCAGCTGACTTTTGGACATCTTGAATTAGATATTCTATAAACATCTCAAGTTTACTACGTCCAAAACTAAAATCATATTCTTTCCCTCAGAACTCTCTCCTCTTCTGAACTTTTCCAGTACTGTTGAGGACACCTATCCACCATCCTCCCAATGACCAGGATCTTGACCCCAGTGTCATCCTCAACTGCACAGTCATTCCAGATATAAAATTTCTTGTCATTTTTTGTCATTTCTACCTTTACGACTTCTCTCCATTTACCCAACCAGTACCCTGGTACAGGTCCTCATCATCATATACCTTGATTTTTATATTGGTCCCATTTCCCTGCCTCATCTTTCCCCATCCCACTGCACTCTCCGTGGAGTATGAGTAGATGCATGACCAAGAGGGAAATCAAATATAAAGACTTCTGTTTGGTATTAAAGCCCTTCATAACCCACTTCCACTCTGTATTTCCAATTTTCTTATATTTCATTCCCTTCCACACACTCTATGATGGCCTATGTGCAATTCCTCTATCACCTAATTCCATGCCGCATCACTGACTGCTTCCCCTTCACCCCAGGCATGGGATGCTCTTCCTCCTAATCTCTGCTCTTGGTTTGCTTTAAGACTCAGCTCAAAATCTGCCTCAGCAAGAAGTCTTCCCCAATCTTCCACTGCTAATGCCTTCTTTTTGAAATTACCTCCCATTTACTCTGTATGGGTCTTCATCAGTTATTAGGAACCTAGTCATTTAAATATTGCCCCCCCCATTTGAATGTGAGCTCCTGGAGGGGGAAGGATGTATTTTTGCCATTCTCTGTCTCCCCATAACTTAAGTGCTTGGCACATCATTAGTTCTTAAGAAATGCTTATGACTGACTGACTCTTAAATACTATTTGCATTTCTCTACATCAGGTACTAAGGTAGTAAAGTCCAAAGGTGCTGGTCCCTTTATCATTGCTCAGGAAAATGGATGACTTCTAGAAACATCTTTGGTTCTTCCATTTTCATTCACTGCTCAGAAGATGTTCGGGTTTATCTAAAATGAAGGTGGATCTGTCAGCAGACTCATTTTCCCCTCAATTGCATCTCATTGCTTAGTGACATAGAGATTTTAATCTGGAGTCAGAAGGGCCCTCAGAAATCATCTGCTTCAACCCTCTCATTCCCCAGATGAGGAAAACAACATTCACCTTCCATCTTCCTCTGCCATTACATTTTGAAACCATGGTTTGCATTCTCTGCCAGTGCTGCCCTAGGGTTTCCTATCATTCTGCAGAGTGAATGGATTAAATGTATACTGGCTAAGGTGGTTTCTGAACTGTCTGAGTAAATCCAAACTGTGGCTGGGCTTTGTATCAATTTTTTTTTGTTTAATCATTTCAATGATATTCAACTCTTCATGACCCCATTTGAGATTTTCTTGGCAAAGATCCTGGAGTGGTTTGCTGTTTTTCTTCTCTAGCTCATTTTACAGATGAGGAAACTGAGGCAGTTTAATTGTACCAATTAAACTTTTCTAAGAAGAGCTCATGTGTTTAGTTCAGTCCCTTTCCTATTTGTCAAAGTTAGCAGCCAATTACAACAAACCAGGGATGCTGCTGGGATTGCTTCCTGTGTCTTCTAATTGGTGTTCTTCATTCTGTCTTCAAATTGATTTTCACTCCTTTCCTTTGGTCTGTCAACAATCTGATTGCATTCAGTCAGCTGGTCCAGAGATGAGGACTGTAGCTGAGGAACAGTTGTTTCCCTATATTCAGTTTGGGGAGTTGACCTCTGTTTGATACACTGCATGCCTTCCACCTTCCGAGTCACTTCTTTAAGATTTCATATGTCAGCATGAGAGTTCTAAGTCATCTACAAGTTGGCAACCCATCATTTCTTTTAGATAATTCCTTGATCCCTAATTTTAATTCTCAATATAGTTCTCATTGTTGTCCCTTGTGCCCATCTTCTTATTGAAGTCACCAAGTGTCAGGGTACACATCGATGTAGTTCATAGATGTAGTTCTTATCCTCTGCAACAGATGCTGGGGCTTCAACCATACTTATAACTTTCATGGTGGCATTGTGGCCTATGTGCACCTCGAGTACTTCAAGGTAAAGGACTAAATTTCCCATGAAATACTCTGCTCCTCATAGCCTCTGGGTGCATGATGAAGCCAAGTTCACTCAATCAAGTTTTTGTGCCTCTAAATTCAACCTGGAAGCATTCCTTCTGGCAGCTGTCACTTGCCCATGGTTTCCTCTTCAGAGAAAATATCCATGTGGGTATGACTTAGTTCCTATAGTAGTATGACTTACTGGCCATTGGACAAACATCTCACATTAAGAGTACCAACTGTTAGGTTAATATTTATAGACTAACAACTGTGGGATCTTAACACCATCTGTCTCTTCTTCTGCTTCTCAGCCATTATCACTCCAGAAAGAGAAAGAGGTCACATAGTTTTGTGAAACAGTTTGGAATTTTTATTTGTTTTATAGGGTTTAGAGTTGCTGGAATGGGGTGGGTATGATGAGGTGGAAGTATGTTAATCATACTTTGGTGGAGTTGTCCCAGGGCAACCAGGCAGCTGTGTGTGCATGTGTGGGGAGAAGGAAAGCTGTGTGCGGGGGGATGGGGGAAGGAAGGCAAGAAGGGAATTTAGGTAGAGGCAAGACAGGCCCGATAGAGTAATAGTGGCTGGAGAAGATGCCTGGGCACACAAAATAAGTACAAGATAATCTAGAGGGAACATTAGATGGATCTGGACAAGGTTTGATGTGGAAAATAGCACTTGAGTTGAGTATTGTAGTAAATCATTAGAGTTGATGTGTCAGTGGTTGAACTTTTGAGAACCCAGAGTCATCTCCAGGTCACAAAGGAGGTTTAAAGTAGGACTTTTATGGATAGGAATAAAGTTTTTAAAAGCTCATCATATTATATAGATAAAATTTTCATGGAGCATATTAGCAACCTATGAAATAAGAGGATTTTTTTTTACATTTAAAACTCTTATCTCATTAATTTTGAACAATTCAACAAACGTTTATTAAGTACTTATCATGCCAGGATCTATGAGAAGTGTTGGGGATCTCTACTATGTGTGAGGCACTGTGGTAGGTGCTAGGATGACCCAGTTTCTGCCTCCCAGGAACTGACCTTCTGCTGGGGGACATCTCTATCTCTGTAAGGCAAGAATTGGGGTTTCTATTTAAAGACTAGCAGGGTTCAGTGATCTCATTTAGGTCCTGCAGCAGAAACACCAAAGTCAAATCTGACAAACTCCCTTGACCAGGCTAGATCATATCAATGAAAGAAATGCTATATTGTTGCTTCCCAAATTCGATGAGCTGATCAAATTAACTGGCTCTTCATATTTTCAAGCTCTCCAAGAGAGTTGCCTGAAACAGTAAACCCTAACTTCTGGTCTTGTGATTTCCCGAGAGTGGCTAAAACTCTTTCAAGGAGAATCATATCACTGTCAGCAAAAGTTGACAAGACAAAATTATTTTTAATCACCATTTAAAAAGTGCATATACATGCAAGAAGCAGGATAAGACCATCATCAAGGGAAGGTATCAGCAGAAAAGGAGGTGAACTGGACATGGAGAAAATGAGGGATTAATCAACAAATATTAAACGTCTACTGTGTTCCTGACACTGTAATAACAGATGAACAACCTAAGTGCTAAAACATTATCCGTGAGATGTTAAAGGAAGTAGGAAGGTGTCCAGAACCCTGGACAGCTCTTCTATGCTAGCTCTGAGATGGATCTGGAGAGCAGGGATAAGAAAGGACAGCAAGGTTGGGGGGCGGGTAAAGGGGAACTTGGGTACTTTTGTAGTATCAAGATTCTCTTGATAGATAGAGCTCTGTCCTTCCTTGTGGAAGGACAAGGACAAGAGACATCCAGAATTTGCCTGTATAAATGGGATTATAATCTGTACACTAGAGGGAATAACCATATTGGTGAGGTCATAGAATCACTTGAAGATTATAGACAAGAATGACACAGAATGAGAAATCCAGATCTCCCCTGTTGAAGAGAGAGCAACCATCCAGGAGAACCCAGTTCTTCCAGCAGGAGACCAAAGTGGGTACCTCAGATAGCACTCAGAAAGGGACAACAGAGGCAAAATCACAAAAATCAAACAAGATTCCCGCCCACCATCCACCACCCTATCAGTGGAAGTCATAGGTTTAGGGAGTAAGATTCATACCAAGCTTACTCATTAGCTTGACAGACATGGGCAAGGAGTTCATGGGACTTTGGCTTACTTGATCATAGATGCACAGAAGGTTATCCCGTCTTTTCTTCCAGAAGTCTAGTTCCGTCTCAGGGTCTGAATGAATGCCCTTCAACAAAGATTGCCCTGAGTCCTTCTGGAGGACTTTTTGGATTTGATGTGACCATGTAATAACCACAGATTCAATGGCATGGAGCACGGCCCTTTCATATGAGTCTTGTCTACAAACATCAAAAGTGATAAAGATTATACAGACTGTCTTTTTCATAGTCTCATTCCCAATGCTTAGCCTTCTCTAAACAGAGGACAGAAGCAGAAAGCCAAAATCTCCATTCTCCTCCCTTTTGCATGATATTCCTCAAATAGCAAAAGTCTTTTTATAAGCCCTAGATGCTTTGTAACTGAGGGTGACTTCTCATGGAATTCTGCTCGTGTTACTTCCTTCGTTGCAAAAACACATCTCCAACAGACCCTGTGCAAGTTTTTTTTTTTTTATGTCAAAAGCATTGTTCTCCTAAAGACCGAGCTGCTCTTTAGCACTTGTGCAAGAAAAGGGAATGAAACGTATTTCAACAATGCAAATCTGCAAACTGTCTCCATTCAGTGTTGAAGGGTGCCTGAGACTCTGAGATGGTAAGTGGTTTGCCAGGGGCTTACAGGGGCAGAATTGGAACACAGTTTCCTTTGCCCATACATACATTATGTTGCATACACACACACATATGCTTTGTATACATCCACATGAACACTACACCACACTGATCAGTGAGATTAAGTAACTTGCCCAAAGTCACACAGGTAGGATGTGACAGAAGATAGGATTAGAATCCAGTTCTTCCTTATCTCAAGTCCAGCACTCCCTCCCTCTAACACAAAGCTCAGGCTTCTTCCTTTGGAATTGTTACTACAATCATTACCTTTAAAAGGCTGCTTTGAAGAAAAAGTCACATGCAATATTCATGTACCCAGGACCTATAAACATTTAATTCATGTAAGTTTAGAATACTCTGACCAGGGTACAATTCATTTGGGTACAATGGGGCCCCAGTCTGGGGTAGCTGTGGGTACCTACTTGGCCTCTGAGCAGTTCAGCTCCCCTTCAATGCTCTCTGCAATGGTGGGAATTGGAAGCAGGGTTCTTCCTGACATGATACCCCTCAAAATGTGCATTTTCGTTTTCATGGCTTCCACATGGGTTCCCAGGTCTTGGGAAACAAAACATGGCCAGACTGTGTGGTTCTTCTTGTTCAAGAGAATGGGAACAGCAACCTAGAGGAAACATGGTTAGAAATGACACAGAGCTCAATTCAAGTGGTGCCCGTTAAGCACATGGTACAGGCCAGTCATGGGGGGCAAAACACCACCAAAATCAGTACCTAGTAAAGCCCCATTAGAGGAGGGCAGCCAGGCAAGGCAGCCAGCTCTTCACTTCCCACCTGGCTGGGCTCCTTTGAATGCCCTGATGCCCCGAGGAGCCTCATCATCCTGCAAGATCACATCAGCCTTGGTATTGCATGTCATGGGTATCCTACACTCCTGGGACCCACTAAATGAAGATTGGAACAGTGAGTACCCCCCACCCTCCCCTGAAGGAGGGTGTCCAGGCTGGTCCGCCCCCATTGCCCTCTTTAGCTACTATTTGTATATTATCTTTCTCCATTAGATTATAAGCTTCTTGAGAGCAGGGACTGTCTTTTTCATATTCTTATTCCCAGTGCTTAGCCCAATGCCTGGCACATAGTAGGTGTTTAACATGTGTTTATTCATTGGGCAGCTAGGTGGTGTGGTGAACAGAATATTGGCCCTGGAGTCAGGAGAACCCGAGTTCAAATTTGGCCTCAGACACCTAACACTTACTAGCTGTGTGACCTTGGGCAAGTCACTTAACCCCAATTACTCTGCCTTCTCCCCCTCCAAAAAGCAAAAAAACAAGTGTTTATTCACTAACAAGTGCTAGGGGTAAAACAACAATAAAATAAGCATCTATTATGTACCTACTATATATTAGGCACTGAGTTAGGCATAGAGGGAGGGTACAAAGACAGAATAAGCACACATTAATCACCTGTTGTATGCACTAGAGGCTCAGGACACAAAGACAACATAAGAAATAGTCCCTACCCTCAAGGAGCTTGCATTCTACGCAGGAAACACAATATTGGTCCAAACTTGTGACTCAGTAGTACAGCAAATGCCCAGTGACTGAATTGTCTACCAATGAAAGTCAGCCACTCTTCTGCAACTTTGAGTCTTCAGGAGTTGCCTGCACTGTCAAGTGGGTCTTGAATCCAGATCTTCCTGATTCATATTATGCAAATGAAAAATATCTCAAGGACTAAGATCACAAAGATCACCCATTTAGTAGCAGAAAGGGATTTCAGAAGCCATGTAATCCAGCTCCCAAATGCTCCAGGTGAGGAAAGGGCACCCGAGAGGTTACTGTACCCAGGGGCATACAGCTAGGAAGGGTCTGCTACAGGATTCAAACCTGGGCCTGACTCCAAAGCCAGGCTCCTTCCTGTGTCACCTCGCTGAAGCAGCTTGCTGCTTCTGCAATCATGCCTTTGTGAGAATGCCCCCGAGCAGCTCAGATCATGGGCTGTCTCTAACATGGTACCTTAGGCTCAGAGGGTCCTTTGTGAAGAGCAGAGAGAAAGCCATTCTGGCAGGACTGCCACATGCAGGAGAAGAACAATGGCAGGCAAGAGTGGTCAGATGGTTTGGGCCTTTGAAAGCTAAAAGAGGACAGTTTACATTTGAAACAGGGAACTACTTGAGGCAAGGAAACCCATTAAGAGGTGGCTGCAATAATTGAGACAAGTGAGAAGAAGCTGGCTAAGGTGGCCCTCGAGTGAGGGGATGCTGAGAAGGCAGAACTGGCTAGATTTTACAATGGATCAGGTCTGTGTGGGGAGGAAGGCCAAGGGGGCCAGGATATAATGCCATCATATAATGCTGCCAAAGGGGTCCATGGAACCAAGAGGGTGAAGTACTCCAGTTCTAGCGAAAAGGACCAAATGTTATCTATGGAAGATATGAAACACGCATTAAAGTCAAAAGCAACATGGATACCCCTATATAAGTAGATACTCATGGCACATACACAAAAATTGACCACATACTAAGGCATAAAACCCTCACAATCTAGTGCAGAAAGGCAGAAATATTCAATGCATATTTTTCAGATCATGATGCAATAAAAATAATATGTAGTAAAGGGCCATGGAAAGATAGACTAAAAATTAATTGGAAACTAAGTGATCTAATCCTAAAGAATGAGTGGGTCAAACAACAAATCATAGAAACAATCAACAACTTCATTTAAGAGAATGACAATAATGAGACAACAGACCAAAACTTGTGGGATGCAGCAAAAGTGGTTATTAGGGGAAGTTTGATATTTCTGAATGCTCACATGGATAAAATGGAGAAAGGGGTGAATTGAATTGAGTGTGCAACTGAAAAAGCTAGAAAAAGAAGAAATTAAAAATCCTCAATTAAATATCAAATTAGGAATGCTAAAAATCAAAGGAGAGATTAATAAAATTGAAATTAAGAAAACTATTGAACTAATAAAAAAACTAAGAGCTGGTTTTATGGGGAAAAAAACAATAAAATTGACAAGCCTTTACTTTTGGTTAATTTGATTTAAAAAAAAGAAAGAAGAAAACTAAATTCCCAGTTTCAAAAATGAAAAGGGAGAATTCACCACCAATGAAGAGGAAATTAAAACAATAATTAGGAATTATTTTCCCCAATTGTATGCCCACAAATTTGACCATCTTAGTGAAAAGAATATTTACAAAATTATAAATTGCCCAGATTAACAGAAGAGGTAGCAAAATACTTAAATAACCCCATCTCAGAAAAAGATATTGAACAAGCCATCAATGAACTCTCTAGGAAAAAATATCCAGGACCAGACAGATTTACAAGTGAATTCTATCAAACTTAAATAACAATTAATTCCAATACTACACAGACTATTTGGGAAAACTGGTGAAGAAGGAGTCCTACCAAATTCTTTTTATGATACAAATATGGGAAGATTTATGATACCTAAAATGAGAAGAGCAAAAACAGAGAAAGAAAATTATAGACCAATTTCTCTCATGAATATAGATGTAAAAAAATTTAAGTAAAATATTAGTAAAAAGATTACAGCAACTTATCATGAGAATAATACACTTTGATCAGGTAGGATTTATACTAGGAATGCAGGGCTGGTTCAATAATAGGAAAACTTAGCAGTATAATTGATCATATCAACAACAAAACTAACAGAAACCATATGATTATCTCAATAGATGCAGAAAAAGCTTTGACAAAATACAACATCCATTACTATTAAAAACCACTAGAGAGCATAGGAATAAATGGAGCCTTCCTTGAAATGATAAGTAGCATATACCTAAAACCTTCAGCAAGCATTATATGTAATGGGGATAAGCTAGATGCATTTCCAATAAGATCAAAGGTGAAACAAGGATCTCCATTATCACCACTGCCATTTATGGTACTACAAATGTTAGCTTTAGCAATAAGAGTAGAAAAAGAAATTGAAGGAATCGAATAAGCAAAGAAGAAATTAAGTTATCACTCTTTGTAGATGATATGATGACATACTTAAAGAATCCTAGAGAATCAAGTAAAAAAACCTACTTGAAACAATATACAACTTTAGCAAAGTTACAGGATATAAAATAAAACTACATAAATCATCAGCATTTCTATACATTACTAACAAAGCCCAACAGCAAGAGATAGAAAGAGAAATTCCATTTAAAGTTACTGTAGACATTATAAAGTATTTGGGAATCTATCTGCCAAAACAAACCCAGGGACTATATGAATACAATTACAAAACACTTTTCACACAAATAAAGTCAGAACTAAATAATTGGAAAAACATTAGTTGTTCATGTGTAGTCTGAGCTAATATAATAAAAATGACAATTCTACTCAAATTAATTTCCTTACTCAGTGCCATACCAAGCAAATTACCAAAAATTGTTTTATGGAGCTAGAAAAAATATCAAAATTTATCTGGAAGAACAAAAGGTTCAGAATATCAAGAGAATTTATGAAAAGAAATGCCAGGCAAGGTGGCCTAGCCATACCAGATCTTAAATTGTATTATAAAGCAGTAATCATCAAAACTACTTGGTACTGACTAAGAAATATAAGAGTAGATAAGTGGAATAGGTTAGGTGCACAAGACACAGTAGTCAATGATTATAGCAATCTACTGCTTGATAAATCCAAAGACCCCAGTTTCTGGGATAAAAATTCACTACGTGATAAAAACTGCAGGGAAAACTGGAAATAGTATGGCAGAAACTGGGCATAGACCAATGTCTGACACAATATACTAAAATAAAGTCCAAATGAGTACACAATTTAGATATAAAGGCTGATACTATAAATAAATCAGGGGAGCAAGGAATAGTTTATCCATCAGATTTATGGAGAATGGAGGAATTTATGATGAAACAAGAAATAGAGAACATTATGAAATGCAAAATGGACAATTTTGATTACATTAAATTGAAAATTTTTGCACAAAGCCAATACAACTAAGATTAGGAGGGAAGCAGAAAACTGGGAAATAATTTTTACAACTAGTGTCTCTGATAAAGGCCTCATTTCTTTTTTTTTTTATTTTGAATTTTTTTGGTTTATTTACTTTTAGTTTACAACATTCAGTTCCACAGTCCCTTGAGTTTCAGATTTTTCTTCCCCTCCCTCCCCCCCCCCACCATCATGGCGGCATGCACTCGGATACAGGATCTACAAATATCCTCCCATTAATCATTAGTCAGGTTGTAAAGAGGGATTGTAACTGATGGAATGATCAGTGGGAAAGAGGAAACAAAACAAAACAAGAAAAAGAAACAGAGCAAGTAGTTTGTTTCCATCTGCATTCAGACTCCGCATCTCCTTCTCTGGATGTGGATGTCTCCTTCCATCCTGAGTCTTTGGGAGTTGTCCTATAACCTTACGTTCCTGAGAGGAGCCCAGTCTGTCAGTCATCCCAGATACAACGTATCTGTGAGTGTGTACAGAGTTCTCCTGGTTCTGCTCTTCTCGCTCAGCATCAGTTTGTATTAGTCTCTCCAGGTTATCATGAAGTCCGTCTGCTCCCCATTTCTTACAGCCCAGGAGTATTCCATTAAATTCATGTACCACACCTTGTTCAGCCCTTCCCCAATGGATGGGCATCCCCTTGTTTTCCAATTTTTTACCACCACAAAAAGAGCTGCTATAAATATTTTTGTACATACGGGTCCTCTTCCCACTTCTCTAATCTCTTTGGGATATAACCCCAGAAGTGGTATTGCTGGGTCAAAGGGCATGCACTTATTTATAGCCCTTTGGGCATAGTTCCAGATTGCTTTCCAGAATGGCTGGATCAGTTCGCAGCTCCACCAACAATGCATTAGCGTTCTGATTTTTCCACATCCTCTCCAGCATTTATCATTTTGCTGTTTTGAGTCTGGCCAGTGAGATGTGGTACCTCAGAGTTGTTTTGATTTGCATTTCTCTAATCACTAGCAATCTGGAACATTTTTTCATATGCTTATAGATGTCTTTAATTTCATCTTCTGAAAACTGCCTGTTCATATCCTTTGACCGTTTATCAACTGGGCAGTGGCTTGTGTTTTTATAAATTTGACTGAATTCTTTGTATATTTTAGAAATGATAAAGGCCTCATTTCTAAAATATGTAGAGAATTGAGTCAAAATTACAAAAATACAAGTCATTCCCCTGATAAATGGTCAAAGGATATGAATAGGCAGTTTTCAGAGGAAGAAATTAAAGCTATCTATAGTCATATGAAAAAATGCTCTAAATCACTATTGATTAGAGATATGCAAATCAAAACAACTTTGAGGTACCATGTCACACCTATCAGATTGACTAAGATGACAAAACAAGAAAATGATAAATGTTGGAGAAGATGTTGGAAAGTTGGAACACAAATTCATTGTTGGTGGAGCTGTGAGCTGGAGAGCTCAACCATTCTGGAGGCAATTTAGAACTATGCCTAAAGGGCTACAAAAATGTGCATATCCTTTGACCCAGCAATAACAGTTCTAGGATTGTATCCCAAAGAGATCACAAAAAATAAGAAAAAGACCCATATGTACAAAAATATATATAGCAGCATTTTTTGTGGTGGCCAAGAACTGGAAATTGAGGTAATACCCATAAACTAGGGAATGACTGAACAAGTTGTAGTATATGAAGGTAATAGAATACTATTGTGCTGTAAGAAATAATGAACAGGCAAACTTCTGAAAAATCTGGAAAGACCTAAATGAATGGATGCTGAGTGAAGTGAGCAGAACCAGAACATTGTACGAAGTAACTTCCACAGTGTTCAATGACTGACTTTGATGGACTTAGCCCTTCTCAACAAAGCAAGGACCCAAAACGATTCCAAAAGACTCATGGTAGAAAATGCCATCCACATCCACAGAAAGAAATATGGAGTCTGAACACAGAGCAAAGCAGACTATTTTTTTTCTTTTTTTCTCATGGTTTCTCTCATTTGTTCTAATTCTTCTATACAACATGACTAATGTGAAGATATCTTTAATAGGAATGTATGTGTAGAACCTATATCAGATTGCATGCTGTTTTGGGCAGGGGGAGGGAGAGAGAAGATTTAGAACTTATGGAAGTGAATGTTGAAAATTGAAAATAAATGAATTAACTAATAAAAAAATAAATTTAAAAATGGTAGGTACAAAGTATTCTCTGAGGGGACAATGCTAGCCCTTCCTGAACACAAATCAGGAAAGCTCACAGACAAGCTAATGAATTTTAGAACAGGAATAGACCTTCAGTCACCTAGCCCAACCCTTGAATTTTTACAAATAAGAAAGTGAGGGCCAGGAAGACACAGTGAGGGGCCCAGGATTGCTAGGATTTGAATCAAGATCTCCCAGCTCAGGACTCTTTCTGCTCCGTAACCCTAACTGCTGGTCTCAACTTCCTCCAGAAGCTACTCAAGTTCCCTGGGTGATGGGGGGGGGGGGAGAAGAGAGAGAGAAAGAGAGAGAGAGAGAGAGAGAGAGAGAGAGAGAGAGAGAGAGAGAGAGAGGGAGAGAGAGAGAGGGAGAGAGAGAGAAAGTGCTGAACCTGAGAGTCAGAAAGGCCTGAGTTAAAATTCTGCCTCAGAAACTCACCATGGGCAATGCACTTAAACTCTTATGCACAAAACAAACTTAAACTCTGACTGCCCCAGTTTTTTCATCTGCAAAATGGGGCTAACAACAGTACTGCCCTCTTGGGGTTGTGAGGATCAAATGAGAGAATATTTATAGATCCTGCAGTGATACATAAATGGTAGCTACAGCAGTGACATTCTTAACTACTTACCAAGTTTGATTTGCTCTGTCTGGACTGTCAGTAACATGATCTTTGGGGTGTTCTAGGGGATATTCTGGGTGAGGGTCCCACGTGAGGAAGCACCAGGAAAGACCTTAAGCACAAAGAGACTCTCAAGGTGGGCAGTTTATCACTTACAGGCAAGCAAGCATGTGGCTCCCTCACCTTCCAGTCCTGTGGGCCCATATTGGTGGCTCAGGTGTACAAGCAAGATGTTTACCCTGATCTCCTGCCCTAATGAGGGAGCTTTTTAGAAAATATCCTTTTCATCTGCTCAAACAGCTGTGGACCTGTCACAAGATGCTGAGGCAGTGAGGTGGGGCCAGGAATAAGAACAGAAGATGGGAGTCAGAAGAGCAGGGAATTGAGGGGGAAATTTATTTCCCTAATTTTTTACATCAATAAAATAGAGAAAGAACAGATAAATGAATTGAGCATGCAAATGGAAAATAAAAACCTAGAAAAAATTTTTTAAATCCCCAGTTGAACACCAAGTTGGAAATCCTGAAAACCAAAAGTGAGATGAATAAAACTGAAAGTAAGGAAACTATTGAGCTAATAAATGAAACCAGGAGCTTGTTAAAAAAAACAAACAATAAGATAGATAAGCCATTGGTTTTAATTTGCTTTAACAAAGAAAGGAGAAAACCAAATATTCAGTATCAAAAATGAAAAGAGTGAATTCACTCAGATTGACAGAAGAGAAAATAGAATACTTAGATAACTCCAGCTTAGAAAAAGAAATTGAACAAGCCATCAATGAGCTCCCTAAGAAAAAATCCCCTGGAGCAGATACGAATTCACAAGTGAATTCCATAAAACATTTTAAAAACAGTTAATTTCAATACTGTATAAACTACTTGGAAAAATAGGTGAAGAAGGAATCTTGCCAAATTCCTTTTCTGACACAAGTATGGTGCTGATACCTAAACCAGGAAGAACAGAAAGAGACAGAAAACTATAGACCAATTTCCCTAATGAATGATGCAAAATTTTTAAATAAAATATCAATAAGGTAATAACAGTAATATATCACAAGGATCATACACTACGACCAGGTGGGATTTATGCTAGGAATGAAGGGTTGGTTCAATACTAGGAAAATTATCAGCATAATTGACATCAATAACAAAACCAACAGAAATCATATGATTATTTCAATAGACGCTGAAAAAACTTTTGACAAAACACAGCACTGATTTCTATGAAAAACACTAGAGAGCATAAAAATAAATGGAAATTTCCTGAAAATAATTAGTACTATCCATCTAAAAACATAGCAAGAGTTATCCATCCTGGGGATAAAAGCTAGAGGCCTTCCCAACAAGATCAGTGGTGAAGCAAGGATGCCCATTATCACCACCATTATTCAATATTGTACTAGGAATGGTAGTGTTAGGAATAAGAGAAGAAAAAGAAATGGAAAGAATTGAATAAGCAACAAGGAAAGAACTGTCACTCTTTGTAGATGATGTGATGGCACGCTTATAGCATCAACTATAAAATACTTGAAATAATTAACAATTTTAGCAAAGTTGCAGGATATAAAATAAATGCACACAAATCATCAGCATTTCTACATATTATCAAAAAAGTCCAACAGCAAGAGATAGAGAAACTCCATTTAAAGTAACTGTAGACACATAAAATACTTGAGAGTCTACCTGCCAAGACAAACTCTATGAACTCAATTATAAAAAAAAACTTTTCACACAAATAAAGTCAGATCTAAACAACTGGGAAATATCAATTGCTCATGGGAAGGCAAAGATAATGTAATAAAAATGACAATTCTGCCTAAACTAATTTATGTGTTTGGTGCCATAACAAGCAAGTTACCAAAAATTATTTTATAGAGCTAGAAAAAAATACCAACAAAATTCATCCGGAAGAATAAAAGGCCAAGAACATCAAGGGAATCAATGAAAAAAATGCAAAAGGAGGTGGCCTGGTAGTACCAGATCTTAAACCATATTACAAAGCAGAAATCATCAAAACTGTCTAGTAATGGCTAAGAAAAAGGGTAGTGGGTCAGTGGACTAGACCAGGTGCACAAGACACAGTGAGAAGTGATCATCGTAAATCAGTGTTTGATAAACGCAAAGACCCCAACCTCAGGGATAAGAGCTCACTATCTGACAAAAGCTGCTGGGAAACCTGGAAACCAATAGAGCAGAAACTAGGTATAGAATAGACCAACATCTCATGTTGTATTCTAAGATAAAGTATTCAAAATGAATGAGGGATTTACTCATAAAGGGTGACACCATAAGCAAACTAGGAGGGCAAGGAATAGTTTACTGTCAGATTTATGGAGAAGGGAAGAATTTCTGACCAAACAAGAAGTAGAGAGGATTACAAAATATAAAATATATAATGTCAATTATATTAAATTTAAAAAGTTTTGTACAAAAAGAACCAATGAAGACAATATTAGAAGAAAGACAGAAAGCTAGGGAACAATCTTTATAACAAGTTTCTCTGATAAAGGCCTAATTTTTCAAATATAAAGAGAACTGAGTCAAATTTATCAGAATAGAAACTATTCCCCAATTGATAAATGGTTAAAGGGTATGAACAGGCAGTTTTCAGATGAAGAAATCAAAGATATCTATAGTCATATGAAGAAATACTTAAAATCACTTTTTATTAAAAAAATGAAAATTAAAATAACTCTGAAATATCACCTCACACCTATCAGGTTGACTAATATGACAGAAAAGGAAAAATGATAAACATTGGAGGGTATGTGGGAAAATTGGGACACTAATGCACTATTGGTGGAGTTGTGAACTGATCCAACTATTCTGAAGAGTGATTTAGAACTATGTCTAAAGGGTAACCCTTTGATCCAGAAATACCACTTCTAGGTCTGAATCCCAAAGAGATCATAAAAAAGGTAAAAAGATCTACGTGCACAAAAATATTTATAGAAACTCTTTTTATGGGGGCAAAAATTTGAAAATTGACGGGATGCCATTGATTGGTGAACGACTGAACAAACTATTGTATGGGAATGTAATGGAACTGTTGTACAATAAGAAATAATGAGCGGGCAGATTCAGAAAAACCTGGAAAGACTTATATGAATTGATGCAGAATAAAAGGAGCAGAACCAGGGGGATACACTACATAGCAACAGTAACTGTGTCATGATCAAGTATGAATGACTTAGCTCTTCTCAGCAATATAATGATCCAAGAAAGTGTCAAAGGACTCATGATAGAAAATGCTATCTACATCCAGAGAAAGAACTGATAGACTCTGAATACAGAACAAAGCATACTATTTTCACCTTCATTTTTTCCCCATTCAGGCTGTTTCTTCTTGTATAACTATGACTATGATGGAAATATGTTTTACATGACTGCACATATATAACCTATATCAACTTCTATGTTCTTTTAGGAAGACTGGAGGAAAAAGAGGAAGGGAGAAAAATTCAGAACTCAACATTTTGTAAAAATTAATGCTAAAAATTGTCTTTACATATAATTGGAAAAAAAAATACTAGTTAAAAACAAGAACTAGGAATTCCTTCTTTCATCCTTTCCATGAATGAGTCACTGAACCACTCTGACCCTCAGTTTCTTCATCAGGAAAACAGAAATAATGGTACTTACTTCATGGCCTTCTGAAGAATGGCCTTTATTGTTGTCATCATCCTATGAATGGTCTATTGTTTTTCCTTCCACTAAAGTCATCCTCTGATGCCTCAGAGTGCCACCCTGCATCCTCAAAGGCTGTGCCAATAGAGAGTAACCCCTGGTGGGTCAGGCTTCAGCGAGGAAAGTTTTGAAGTATGGAGCCAGGAAAGGCCTCCAGTTTTGTCATCTAAAGATCAACCTACCTGAGGTCAGAGAGCCTCACTTACAGATTAGCTTCCTGATCATGATTCTAATGGCCAAGGAAACTCTGGAAAACTGGGGATTCAGTCCCAGAGAGGTTGCTATCTGCATCAACAAAAAGAGAATATACCTGTGAAATCCACAGTCCCAGAAAGATCAAAGTGTATTATTTAGTAATTTTCATTCAACAAACATTAAGCCAATTATGTGCAAGGTGCTTAGGATAGGAGAGTGTAAAAAGCGACTGAGCTTACAGTCTACTGGGGTTGCAGATGTGTGAATTATTAATGCACAAATTAATACAGGGTGGAATGTGAGAAAAGGTCTAGACAAAGGGCTACAAGTAATGTCATCAAAAGCCAAAATTGGATGAGGATGGAGAAAAGAGATCAAAAACAAGACCCAGAACCAAAGAAAACGAATCTTTTTTTTTTTTTTTTTGGTCAAACACATACACGCACACGCATACCCCAAGTGTGTGTATACCCACATGTATATATTTGGGTGTTGTTTCATCACTCTAAAATAGGGCCATTCTTCACATTTTGGAAGAAGTGTGAGAACAGGATCAGATTTGCCATCTTGGCCTTCACTTACTTCCCATTGCTTCAGGGCAAGTTACTTAACCTCTTTGGTCCTCAGTTTCTTCAACTGAAAAAGGAAGGGGCCCTTGAACCCTTACTACCTGTGAGAGGTTGGGCAATTTCCTTCCCTTCCTTGGCCCTTGTCTTCCTCAACTATTAAATAAGAGGTGGCCTCTGAGCTGTCTTCCAGCTCCAAATCTATAATGTGAAGATAACCCCCTGAGAACCCAACAAGTTCAAGCTCTACGAGCCTTTTGGCTTTAATTTCTTCTTAATTTCATCTGATCACAGATGAGCCCAATAACCTTTGCTCCAGCACTTCAGGACCCAGCTCCATCTTCTTAAAGACCAAAGGAATCGCCTGTTGTCCTACTGGCTAAGTTCTAGAACACATAAGTTCTCTTTTACTTTCTTAAGCCTAGGCAATTAAAAACAAGCAAACAACCCAGAAATCAAGCCCTGATGTGCAGCATTTGCCCATTTCCAGGTGTAAATACAAAACAGTTGAAGCTGGCTCCAACACACTGTATGGAATACAGACTGGGCTGTATTGGTCATTCAATGCCCCAGGGCATTGAAATTTAGTGGACACTTGCAGTATTTACCCCTGCTAATGCAGATACAACTGAGTTTAGCACCTAGGTTGTTTTTTGTTCTGCCCAGGCATAGGAAGCTCTCAGTGAGAAATTCCCTCTGTCAGTGTAGGATTGAGCTTCTAAACCTAGAGACCTGTCCAGGATCACCCAACCAGGATGGGTCTGAGGGCACAACTGGAACCCTCCCCCAGGCCTTTCTGACTCTAAAATGAGCTCTAACCCTTAGGTTTCACTCCCTAACTAGATGGCAAGAATAATTAGTTAACAGAAGAAACTACCAGGAGGTGAGCTTCTTCCCCAGGTATCCATGGCTCAGGTGAGCTCTTCTGCAACCCATTTTGTCCTGCTCCGTTCACCAAAACTTATCAACAGACCTTTGTTAAGGACCTATATCACGCGCCAGACACTATCCTGGATGCTCAGCATACAAAGACAGCAACTGCAATCTCTTCATACCAGGATTTTTTCTCTCTGGGGCCCATTTCCAGGAATTGTTCCTCCCACACACAGAACTTTGTGCCCCAGGTCTCCTCCTCCCCAACTTATCTTTTAAAAGTTGGACATTAAAATATTATTTTAAGGTTAAAAAAAGTTGATCACAGGGGCTACTATAGCAAATTCTCTAAACTTTGCCACTGGGAGCAAGATGACTTGTTATGGTTCAGCATCCACTAGAGTCTGTCTGTAATCTGGGACACTGTGGGACACAATGGGAGCATTGTAGTAATGATAATTAGAAAGCATAAAAGCCTTAACAACACCCCCAGTGACTGGCCCCCAGCTTGTGCTCAGGATTGCATCAGGAGCGGTACACAAAGAAACACCAGATTGGCAGAGATTCTAGCCTTGAGAAGCTCACAGCCCCTTCTTTGCACCAGTACAGCTTGGAACACACATACCCAAGCACTTCTTATCAACAAGGAAGATGCCAAAAGGGTCACCTTGATGGCAGTGGCTCTCAGGGACACATTTCCACCTACAACCTCAATCTCAGAGGTAGGAGGGAGCTTGGGAGTAATCTAGTTGGACCTCCCAGTACCTGGGCAGGAATTCTCCCCTTGACATTGGTTTCATCCAACCTTTGCTGGAGCCTAGCCTAGCCTCGAGTGTTTGTCTCCTTGGGCAGCTCATGCCCCATGAAGCCAGCTCTCATGGCGAGGAAGCTTCACTGTGCCTAGCCCCAAGCCTAGATTTGCTCATTACTCCAAACATTGCTCTGAAATCAAGCAAAGGAAATACAACCCTTCTGCATGTCAGTTCTTTTCAGCCTGTGTAATCCTGGTTTGTATTCTCTCGAAAATCTGCCAGACTAGTCTGACCAATAGGCTGGGGTGGGGGAGGGTCTCCTGTCAGGACTCTGAATATTTCAGAGATGTCAGTGCAGCCCCGGAGCAGTCCATGTGTCATCCTGCCCTCTTGCCGCATGACTAGCTTGACACAGTGACCTAAATGCCATCTCAACCTCAAATTCTGAGATGCAGCTATGGCCATAGTGAGCTTCAAACAAAGGCAAACCTGTACAAGATATATAAGGAACAGCTTCAAATTTATAAGAACAAAAGTCATTAGCCAAAAGATAAATGGCCAAATTACACAAATATATAGCTTTCAAAGGAAAAAAAAATACAATCCATCCACAAACATAAAAAATTCCAGATTACTATTAATTAAAAATATGCAAATTAAAGCAGCTCTGGGGCTCTACCTCATAGTTATCATATTGGCAAAGTTGACAAAACAGGACAAATTTTGGAGGGACTGTGGTGAATTTCACTGTTGGTGAAATTGTGAATTGGTTCAATCATTCTGGAAAGCAATTGGGAGCTATGCCCCAAAGTCAACTAAATTGTGCCTTCTCTTTGACTTCAAAGATCTGAGATCAAAGACAAAGAAAAAGCCCATAGATACAAACATACTTATGGTGGTTCTGCTCATAATAGCAAAGAACTGGAACCTAAGGAGGCATCCATTTGTTGGAGAATAAATAAATTACAGCACATGAACACAATGGAATAGTATTGAATCGAAAGAAAAATTAAATGGATGGTTTCAGAGAAACCCAAACCCCTTAAGAACTGATACAGAGGAGACTGAGCAGAACCAGAATCACTCACACAGTAACAAAACCCTAAAGAAAAGAAACTGTGAAAAGCTTGAGAACTTGGATCAATGCAGTGATCCACCATATTCCCGGAGGGCTGATGCTAGAGAATATCACCTACCATCTGACAGAGAAACGAGGAGCTCAGGGGCAGGAGACAGATGTTTTGGGATACGATGTAAAAATTAGTTTTACTTGGCTATGTTTATTTGTTATAAAGGTTTTGTTTTTTGTTTTTTTCCTCCTTCAGTGGGGTTGGGAATGGGAAGGCAAGAGGGAATAAGGTAACATTTTTTACAAGAGAGGATCACTGAAGCATTTTTTTAAGAAAAATGCATAGAAGAAAACAGAAAACTGAAAAGCAGACAGCTTTGAAATTTACAGTGTGAACTTATGATATACTAGGAAAAAAAAGATAGCTATACATAACAGAGATTTGCAACCCTTTTTTTTTTTTTCTGTTCTATGATGTACAGGGAACTCCTCATTTTAACAGGTATTTTTAAAGTTGAAAATATAAAAAAATTAAAGTGATATAAAACAAGTTTTTTATTTCATTTTTTCTTTAAAGAAGGAATTCCTGGTCAGGCTCTGAATGGCCTCTGTGGCTCCTCAGAATTCTGACTTTCAAGGCTTCTGAGACTCTAGGTGGGAAGGTGTCAAAGAGACATTTCGAAAGACCAACTTTGCTACTTTGTGATTGTGCCAGCTTTGAATGGTGCTTCTGGAATGCTTGTTCTATGAAAAAGAAAAGAGGAAGAGGAGGAGAAAGGGAGAGGCGAGGGGGAGGGGAAAAGTGAAGGAGGGAGGGAAAAGAGAGAAGGAAGGAGAGAAGCAACACCTCCGCCCCTGCCTCTAACTTTCTAGTAGTCCGGGCAGAGATGGTAGAGTCTGGTCACAGGCCCATAGTAGGTCATGGCTCTGGAGTCAGAAACCATCCATTGTAAGCCCCTCCTTTTAACAGTGGAAGAGGCAGGCCCACAGAGGTGAGGGACCTTGTCTGAGGTCATAGCTGGCAGGTCTAGGCCTCCAGATCAAGCTTTCTTTTACTCCACCATGATGAGCTTGGCCCCTACCACTCTGCCACAGGATCACTTCAATGGCATTCCTTAGGGCTGGACAAAAGGAAAGCAAGATGACAGAATGGGGAGAGGCTTGGAGTCAGGGAGTGTTGGCTATCAGTTCCAGCTTTGACTCTAGCTAATGATAACCTTGCCAAATCACTAAAGCTTCCCAAGGTCCCATTTTCTCAGCTGACGAATCAAGATGGGAAGTATTCTGAGGCCCTAAGAGTCTGCTAGTGCTGCTTGAAAAGGGGACATATTTAAGCATAATCTTCTGTGACCTTCTTCTCCACCCCCCCACCAGAGCTAAAACCAGGGTGGGGCAACTGGAGCTTTAAAACCCCAGGACGGACTACTTCAGATAGCTCCATCCATGGATCTACTTCCTCGTCCCCAGAGGCACATTCCCCTACCACCCACCTTGTACCAGATGAGCCTATACCCATCCCAGACACAAAAGTTATTAGCTACATCTCCTCCCCTACCATTACAACATATAACAAGAATAGCATTTCCTCAATATGGAGAAACCTGCACTGGCCCCCAGAGGGCCAGTCTCCCCCATACCAAAGGGCATACTAATCAAATACAGGCAAAGATCACACCTCCATCCCCAAGGTAAGTGCAGATATCTTATCCAGCTTCTGAATTTCACTGCACGCACCAGGGCTGTAAAATAAGAGTCAGACAAGGGGGTTGCCTAGACCCAGTCCAGCACCATTCAACATTCTATGAACCAGCATCTATTATGCATTAGGGTCCAATGAGTGATTAGATCAGGGACAAGCCATCATTCGCTATGGAAAACAACCTAGTCATTCTAACTACTCATCCATCAGGCGCAAGCAAATGCTGCCTTCTCTACACTCTTTTCTTGTCTTTGAGCTTGGGCTGTTTCATTTGTCTTTAAAATAATTCAGAATCTATGAGGCATAGCAACTTCTGAAAGGTACCGATCTTAGGTGAAGTTCCAGTGAGTACCTCATCCATGAAAGCCTTCACAAGATCAAGAGATGTGCCGGGGAGCTGTCCAAATACCAAGGAGTTCTGGTAATTATCCACTCCAATGCCTGCTTCGATCGTCTTCGCAACATAAACAAGCTTGTGTTTCGCATCTTGTGGAATCTAAAACAGGACAGACAGTCAGTTCCAAAGGTCATGATCTAATTCCTCTGTTAGGATCACAGAGTCTGGGGCAGGACCTGAGATCTCACTGGTATGGGGAACTTTGGAAGGAGGAAAATCCTTGTCAACTGCAGGTTAATTTCCATGTTAAGAAAAAAAAAAATTTCAATAGGGGATGGGAGACTTATAGCCCAGTCTTCCTGATAAAACACTCATCTGCAAACCTTAAGGACTTTTCACAAGAAATTGCTATGGGTGTTTTTTATTTTTTGCAGTTATCAACTAACTATAACTATTTGATTACTGGAATTCTAGTAGTGTATGAACTCCCTGAAGGTGGGGTTTGGTTTTTGTTTGTAGAGGCAGCTGGTGTCACAGTAGACAAAGCGCCAGGTCTGGAGTTAGTTAAGAACTGGCTTAAAACCCAGTTTCATATGCTTGCTATGTGTTCAACTCTGGGCAAGTCACTTAGCTTGTCTGCCTTAGTTTTCCTATCTGTAAAATGGGACTGAGAATAGCATTACCTCCCAGGATTGTTCTGAGGAGCAAATGAAGTCATACTTATGAAATATTGTGCAAACCTTAGAGCACTGTGCAGATGCTAGAGGCTGCGTCCAGCACCTCTCAGCAGGCTTTGCAAAAAGAAGGGAAGCAGATTCCTCAACATAGAGGCACTCCAATGTGGGTAACCAAAACCTCAGCTCTGCCATTTTGTTTTACAAGTCAGATGAGACCACTCTATTACCCTGCACTTTCCAAATGTTTATTGATTGTTAAATTAAACACACACTTTTTGGACCTGCCCTGGGATTTCATAAGTAGGAACTCCCAGCAAACAAACTCCCTCCACTACTATAAACCAATACCTTCTCTGCTAATTCCCAGAGGCTTAGAGAACTTAGAAGACAAGTGACTTGCTCAGGGTCACATAGCTAGTAAGCAAAAGAGGTTGAGATTTGAACCCAGGTTTTCCTGATCCCAAGGTCAGTTCTCCAGCCACACACTGGAGATACAACAGCAAAAATGAAAAAGGTTCCTGCTCTCAAGGAGCTGCCGTTCCTTTGGACAGAAACAATTTCATGCTTAAATAAATATAAAATACAAACAAAGCCATGCCTTGTTTTGGGAGAAAAGCACCATGGCTGGGAGCATGAGGGAAGGCCTCCTGTAGAGTCAGAGCGGCCCTTGGACACCATCTAGCCCCACCTATTGGGGCTATTGTATCTTAGAGGTAAAAGGAATTCACAGAAGCTTCCTGAGGAGGGGAGTAACGTTCAGCCTCATGCTTTGGAAGTGATCAACTTAGCAGACGGAGAGAGGAGAGATTGAAGAGAGGGCCAGCAATTGGAGTCTGTCAGTAGTCAGATAAGAGGTTAGGAGAGTCTGGGCCAGGGTGGTGACTGTAGGAGTGGAGAGAGAACAGGTACAGGAGGTGCTATGGAGATTATGGAGTGCTTGGACCCCAGTTCCAAGCTCACATTTCTCCCTAGCCTCAAAACACTGTCCCTGGCAGTTTCTCCCCAGCCCAAGGACACTGTGCCTAGCAATAACTCATGAGTGGGCCCCAGCAAAGCACTTCTCTCTCTCCCTGGTACAGTAACAAACCTCACCTGTAGGAATTATTAGTTTGAACTGGCTTTGTCCTGGCTTAAAAATATATTGGCGCCCACTGTACTCCCCACCTCATCGTAGGTATCCTGGGCTCCTCAGTCTATGTATCCTAGACTTAAGACATATGTACACTCACTACATCTATCTTGTCAAACATGACATTGATAGCTGGCAGGCTGGGAAATCCTCAGCTGGCCCTAACCGCTGGTTGGCTTAGTGGTGTAGCAGGCCTAAAACCATGCCTCCCTGTGGGTGCTCCCCTCCCCCCACCTTGGGCTTTTCCCAGTGAACACCGGGTAAAATGTCTCTGCTGTAGATGCAAAAAGTACATGTTTCTTTAAGAACTGACCACTCCCTAACCCAGCCCCACATCACCTAGTTGGCATATTTGGCACCAGTTTTACTATAGTTTATTCTATATAAACTTTAACTGCACTTCTCTAAGGCTGCAGATTTCTTAAGAACTTTTGTCCACTGTAAAAGATAACAATAAACTTTTGCTAACTTGATTTAAAGATGGCCTGAGCCCATGAATTCATTCCAGATGACCCTGGAATGTACTCTGGTACCTGGGGGGGGTGTCCCTGAATCCCCCTCAAACTGCATCAGAGATTGGCACCTGATTAGATACAAATGATGAGAGGAAGGAATCCAAGATGACCCTGAGATTGCCAGCCTGAGTACCCAGAAGGTGGTGGCGCCACTTTTCATGGAATTGTCAACAACAGGGAAGATTTTGAGGAGGATTGATCACACTCTATTTTGGACATGTTGAATATGAAAAAAACCTGTGAGATCTCCACTTGGATTACTGAGAGAAGACAGGACTCTGGGAAGAACTCTGGAGTCTATCCAGACCCAGGGGACAATGCCTGAACAGGGATCCTGCAAAGGAGAAGGGGAGGACAGGAGATGGTTAACACCAAGGTCCAGTGCTCAAACAGTCAAGAAGACCTTAGAAAAGGCCACTGAGAGAGCAGTTTCCAGTGAACAAGGAAAGATTCTAGGAGAAAGAGAGAGAGGAGAGAGAGAAGAGAGAGAGGGAAAGAGAGAGAGGAAGAGAGAGAGAGAGAAAGGGGACAGAGAGAGAGAGAGAGAGAGAGAGAGAGAGAAAGGGGCAAGAGAGAGAGAGAGAGAGAGAGCGAGAGAGGGAGAGAGAGAGAGAAGAGAGAGAGGGAAAGAGAGAGGAAGAGAGAGAGAAGAGAGAGAGAAAGGGGAGAGAGAGAAAGAGAGAGAAGAGAGAGAGGGAGAGAGAGAGGAAGAGAGACAGAGGGAGAGAGGAAGAGAGAGAGAGAGTAATTGTAGCAGGGGAGGCTCCTGCCCTCAGACACCCTGTTCTAGAAGCTCAGCTCCCAAGGCCATTTGAATACTATGAGGAAGGGTGAGGGCAGGAGCAGGAGGGGCTGAGGCTCCTAATCAAACTTTCTCCTCCTCTATTAACTTGTTATTAATAAGTTCTATTTTGGTGGAAGCTCAAGCCTTAGAAGAGCAAAGACTCACAAACGGAATACTTGTCTGCTCCCCTCTCTCCCTCCTCCCTTCCTCCCCAGCCGCATAACTGAAAGGAGAACCCGACAGTATCTCAGTCAAATGATGCTTCTCCTCCCTGGGATCCTATCTCCAAACCGATTGTAATCCCCACGCGCACTGGACCGAGCTGAGGTCCTGTGCCAGTCTGTGGATATCAATGTGTGTCATTTGGTAAACCTGAAACCTTGGAGAAACCCTGTCTGTGCTTTCTCGGGTTAATAATCCTCAGAGGACAATTATTCTAATCGTGAAAAACAAAATTAGCCTGTCAACAACACATCAGAGATCTCTCTCGGTCAGTGTCTCTGGGGGAAGTCACAGGGTCGGGAAGTAGGTGGGGTAGGGTTTGTGAAGTATGGGATGGAGGCTCAGTTACCACCTAGGGAGAGGGGGAGTCGGCCTGGCCAGACCTCACCATTCTAAAGACTACAGGAGGTTTGGGGTCGCCAGGGCCCCGCTCTCCTTCTGTTCCCTAATCACGGGTCCTGGGAGAGGTCGTATTGGCAGAGCAGATGGAGGGAGAGGGAAGGAAAGAGGGAGAGAGACTGAGACCTCAAATATCTGAGAGATTTTCTCTTACGCCTTTTCGTTTCTTTGAAATCTACAAATAACAGGAAAGCGTTGCTTCGAGGTGTGAAACGTACACAAATCAAGGAGGCTGCTTGATACAGTAGAAAGAAGAATGGCTCTAAAGTCCAAGGCCCTGGATTCAAATCCTCCCTGATGCTTTCTTCGTGTGGGACCTAGACTGAGCAAGTTCCTCACCCTGTCTGGCTCCCGGTTTTCTCGTCTACAAATGAGAATAGTTGGAGCGGACACCCTCCGAGTTCCCTTCCAGCCTCCCAGTATGTGCTCAGGGACGTCCAGGAGGGGCTCCCAGACAGGAATGGCAAACACCCTCAACACTTTAGTCCCACTTACCATTGGGGCCCACCTGGAAATACGCAAAGCGCAGCGCCCCCGGGCTCCCCGGGAACTTGGTGAAGAGTTTAAGCGTCTCTACTCCCCCCTCCCCCGCACGTAGGCACCTCCTGCCTCGGCCGCTCCTCACCTTCTCGGGATGGACGGAGGGGCAGGCTGTCCACCCAATCACCCCCCACCCCGCGCGGCCACCTGGACTCCCCAATTCACCGCCCGCCGCCCCCCTACCTGAGACCCCGAAGTGAGGCGTCCAGGGGGAGAGCAGCGGAACAGAATGAGAGCGGGGCCCTGGCGACCCCACAGCTCCCGCAGTGTTTGCCGATTCTCCTCGTCTTTGAGGTACCGTCTCCAGGTCTCCCCCCGGACCCCGAGAATCTGCCCGAGGCGGCGTCCCAGGAAGCTGACCCGCGGGTCTCGAGAGAAACGAAGGACCCGCTTGGCCGCGGCCTCCTCCTCTTCCTCCCCCTCCGCCTCCTCTTTCTTCCAGTCCTCCTCCGGCGGCAGCTCCAACTCCATCATCTCCAGCCGCAGAGATGTGCCTAGCGCAAGGGCACCCAGTCGGGTCTTCGCACCCAGCGCCGCTCTGCTCTCCCTGTGGGCGCTGACTGCCCGAGGGGCTGCGTTGCGCTGGCCTGGGGGGCTAGCCCAGAGGGGCTGGGGGCTCCGGCTCCCCACTCTCTCGCTCACGCCCTATCGCCTTGCCTAGCCCAAGTCTCACTGCCCTGGAGCCCGCGGCCACTTGGGGCCAAGACGCTGGCACGGGCGGGGCCCCTCCCACGGAGTGGGGATAATAGAGGAGGAAGAGGAGGAAGAGGAAGAAGAGGAGAAGTTGCTGCGGCTACAGCTCTCTGAGCTTAGGGCAACAGCCCAGCGGCCGCAGGGACCGCGTCCCGTTTCCCTGGGGACCAGGCGAAGGGAGGAGCAACGCTCACCCTCCCCCAGGAGGCGGTGCGGACAGAGCCTTCTGTTGGCTGCAGCTGGCAGGGGATCAGGGCAGAGAGGGCAGGAAAAGGGAGAGGAAGGAGCCCAGGGCCGGGGGGAGGGGGCGGTCCTCCGGCTTCCCTCTTCCGCCTCGCCCCCCACCCCTACGGCAGTGGGACCAGCCTGGGTCAAAGTGCTTCCTCCTCCCCCTACAGTGCCCAGACGCAGCCCTCGCACTGCTGGCCTCTCAGACTCCAAGCGAGATGGGACTTTCCGGGAGAATGAAGGATCCCGATATCACGGAGCTGAAAGAAACCTCGGGGACCAACTCGTGAGGAAACTGACATCCTGGAAGGTTCAATGATTGGCCTAAGGTCGGGGAAGATAAAGGAGGATTTGAACTCAGGATCTCTGACTGCGGAGCCACGACTGCGCTGTACGCGTCTGGGAAGCAGATAATGAAAAGAGCTGACTGTGTCCCGAGGGAGGGAGAGGCGAAGCCGACTGGGGAGACTGGACGTCCACGAAACTTGGAGCCAGGGGACTACCTTTCAAATCTGGATCCCTTGGGCAAGTCACCTAATCTCTCTCAGCCTCCATTTCCCCATCTGTAAAATGGGGACAGGAAGGGACTAGATAAACTGAGACGTCCCTTCTTTTTTTTTTTTTAATTTGATTTGTTTGTTTACTTTTAGTTTACAAGATTCAGTTCCACAATCCCTTGAGTTTCAAATTTTCTCCCCTCCTCCTCTCCTCCATGGTGGCATACAATCAAGTACAGGATCTGCAAATACTTTCACATTGGACATTAGT